>JAUPFT010000003.1:3944822-4682322 GCA_036936625.1 Parnassius smintheus behrii
AATTTAAGTAGGCATTAAAAATACACTTTTGAATAGTCATATGATTAGGGTTTTCCCTTAATTTTTTCTTTCTTCCATGTTCAGGGGCGCTGTATCTACTGAGAAAAATCGTAAAGAAGTAAAAAAAAAACACACACACACACACAGAAGAAAGAAAAAAAACTCTTTTCAAAATATTTTTACAGTAGTACCTACTATAATTATGCAAAGCGATAAATCAAACATAAATTGTCAAATGTATATGTAGATACCAAATCGGTATAGAAATTTGTAGTTAGTCCTGTGTAGTTACGAGAGGTCAGTTCCAAGCTTCTTTGTCAATAAGATAATCATTTACAGAAAAAAATGCTTTTTTGGCTAAACAAGCATGTGCGACTTAAATTGAAAAGGTGAAAGATCTAACATTTCATTCGGAATCTTGTTATAAAAGCGTATACCGCTACCCAAGAACAAATTGTATTTATTTTTATTTCTACCATTAAAATTGTGCAAATCACTATTCTTTACGTATAAGGGAAAGTTTTGTCGTAAATACATGATATTTGCAAAAATACATTGTGATGCAACAGTCAAGACATCAATTTCTTTAAACAGTTCTCTCAGACATACTCGGGCTCCTAAGCAGTACATAGATCTTAATGCAGGCGTTTTATTTTATATGCACGCTTTTTATATTATTCGATTAGCATTGTAGAAAATTTTTACTCGTTTTATGTGTGTTTCTTCCTTTTTCTTTTAAATATTAGTAATCTTATTTATTAACATTACTAATATTCCTTCTAACCACTCCTGGTAAACTTGAAACGCTTGTGTTAGGAGTGGTTCACGTCAGTAGTCAAATGGCGGATTCGAACCCACGACCTTTTAAGTTCGCGATACGCGCCCTGCCATTAGACTACTGTCGCTTCAAAATGTGTGTTAGAAGTATCTACAATATTTATCAAATGGGTGACGACATATTCGAGCACTTTGTGTTTTAAAAACACACACTTCCAAAAATCGAGATTTGCAGTGAACTTATTGAACATGTTTATCTATTAGGTAATAATAATAATAGAGGTGTGTATTAAACAGTCAGTTTGTGACGTCTTCATGCACGCTTGACCAAAAAGCTTAACAGCCTTTTGTGCGATGTGAATAAGACACGCGTATATAACGGTTGGGTCATGCCTGTCCTCATGTATACTTTTGGCATACTCAGGTGGACTCAGACTGAGCTTAATACCCTGGGTAGAAAAGTCTGAACTACCATTACGCCCCATAGAATGCATCATCCGAGATCATAGGTAATTATGCTGTACTTGCCGCGAAAGCACGTGGTGGACGTGGCTTTTTAAGCGCGCTCACCATTCATAATCGCGATGTGTGCAGCCTCCGTAATTACATCCTAGGGAGATCAGATGATCCATTCTATAGTGACGTCATTTCTTGTGATAAAGGGCTTTTCCCTCTATCCTTAGCCAAAGAGCTTTGGCAGGACTCGGCAGTAGATAGCATTTCCGACCGGATGGAGAGAGAAGGAGCCTCACGGGAGGTTCTACAAGGCTCTGCATGAGCCTTTCGTAGATACAGTCGCCTCCCTCAACTGGCTACGTTTCGGTGACTTCTTCGGGGAAACCGAAGGTTTCGTCTTCGCAATACAGGATCAGGTTATTAAGACCAACAACTATCGGAAATACATCCTAAAGGATGGCATTGCGCATTCTGGCAAAAGCCCTAATTGGAAACTGTTGTCTTAAAAAGCACATGTCCATCCTGGGACTAAGTAACTCAAGGATGTGTCGGTTCTGTTCCATAACGGAAGAAACGCCTCTACACATCCTAACTGATTGCGGACCCTTAATGCGCAAACGTAACACTCAGAAGAAGTGAAATTGCTCACGGCTAAGCAACTCCTTATATTCATTGAAGACATGGGGCTTAGCAGTGAACTATAGCCATAGCAGCGATCACAATAGATTTTCTAGGTCACAGTGATACTGGTCTCTTTCCCTAGACCTGCATAGCTGCTCGCACACAATAAAAAAATGGCACCGTCGACGTCTGTCGGGCTTGTCGCCATTGTGGTGTGTCACTTAGGCATGTCATCTCCGATTGTTCGCTCGCTTTCTAACTCTGAGTACTTGCACAGGCACAACCTAGTAGCCAGGATTCTACACCAGAAGCTCGCTCTGAAATATGGTCTCGTGGATCGGAAACTGCCTTATTATAAGTACTTGCCGGAAGCCGTGCTCGAAAACGACCTCGCCAGGTTCTACTGGGACCGGGCCATCGTCACAGAGGGGACTATTCTTGCGAATAAGCCTGATATTGTGCTAATGGATTGGGCACAGCCAAGGATATTTTTGCTCGATATTACCATTCCATATGACGAGCACCTAGTGAAAATCGAATCAGAAAAGGAAACTAAATACCAGGCTCACGAGGTGACCGACATGTGGGGGGGGGGGTCTGCGGAAATTATTCCTGTAGTCGTCTCTGTGAGTGGGCTAATCCCGGTCAGCCTCTTGAGTCATCTGAGGCGACTGGGACTGCTCCGGGCTCAAATGCAGAAGGCGGTGCTCCTCGATACCGCCCCCATGGTCCGCTGGTTTCTTTCCTTTTCCCCCTAACCTTCGGCCGTTTGGTATCCCTTGCCGTGGGCTTCCATCTGGTTGGGCTTTTATTTATTTATGTATTTATTTTGTTTTATTGATATTTATCATTCTCATTCACAATTATATATTTATGGAATACAACTAGATGAGAAAACTATATAGATATCCCAAAAATAATAATAGTAAGTAATTATTATAAATCCATATAGTTAATAATATTATAATAATTTACTTACTAGAATAAATTATTATGACCTTGACCTACCCTTAGTCCTTACCATTGTCATATTAATCTGCATGAAGTATTCTTGTCTTATGAATATGTATATGAATGTCTATAGTGAAAAATTTCTTTGACAAGTAAGACTTACTTAAAGAAATTATGCAGCTATTTAAAAGTACAAGGTCAAGATACGCGCACCGGCGGCTTCCATTGATATCGCATACAATTGTCACCGCCGCGCCGAACGCACAACATTTGACATTGTTTGATTGTCGCAACAGAGTACAAATTCCAAAGATATTTATAAAGACATTCACGCCGCGCACTATCAAAGTGCCGATGGTCAAAACTAGGGATGCACTCTTTTTTCTTTTAATGTATATTTTCATTCCCTGTGTAAGTTGTATGTTTATGGTATTGTTCACAATGCACATAAGTTCAATTTTCCAATTTTTTTAAATATAATTTTTTGCGTATCATAGAGTGCTTTAGCGTATACTCGAAGTTCTAAACTACCTGAAACGACACTCAGTCCTAACTGCAAGACGCAAGAGTCTTTCAGGCTTAGTCTTGTTCTTGCTCAAATCTTGCACGGTCAGTCTTGTTCTTAGTCTTGCTTAAATAAGGCGGCCTTGGTCTTACGAAAATGCAAGAGCAACACATTTTGGGCAACACTAGTTGCCTCTTTTATTATATCTATCTAGTGACGAAATATTGTGAAAAGTTCAATTGAGCTCAAGCACCTCATTGTTGTCAGTAGAAAGACCTCCATATTTTATGTATGATTGTTTTAAAAAATATTTATATATAAAAGGTAGTGCTATATTTATGTAAGAAAGCTTTTTTTGCAGCAAAAATTGACCGATTCATCATTTTTGTAGGACTTCTATTCAACTGCGCAACTACATTTAGTCTAGTAAGCAGTGCGTTTGTAACTAGTTTTATTGTACACACAGAACCACGTGGATTTGTACTTTGACAGATGGGAACGCCTGCGTATTTCTATTCCCCTTCGCTACGCCCATGGCCAGTGTTACTCTATGGAAGTTACGTAATCAACGGCAATCAACGGCCCATACTTCTTTGTAGACGAACGGTAATTCTGTCACCTTTGTCTTTAAGGTAGATGCAGAATAAAAACCACACAAATATTTTTCAACCGCAGTTGCGGCAGTATGATGGATAAAACTTACGACTTGGATACAGTAAGATGCAATAAGAGAACTGTTCCTATACAGAGTAATTTCATGCAGAGGGGACATCTAATTTTACTCCTAGGTGCATTTTTCGCCTAGTGGTACGTCTGGATAGGGTTATTTATTAATCTAAGCCAGCTCTTGACTACTGTTCCTCCTGATGGCAGGTGGTGATGCAGCCGAAGACTGTGAAGCGTACTAAATTAAAAAAAAGCCAATTCATTCTCGCCCACTTATTTAGCTCTTTTTATATGCTGTACCCATGACGAGCGACGAAGCAAACCATTTGGTTCGAATGCATGGTAAGTTGACAACAAGAGGTTGGACTGGCAGAGCGTTTAGTTGTCCGATGCCGGAAGGGAGACGGAGACTCACAGGCTGTAAGGCGTTCGATTTTGGTTTTTGAAGGTGACATTTGTAAGGTTTTTTTTAAGTTGTTCGCAGATGTAAGATTGTAAAAGTAACTTATCATAGGTGGCCTTTAAGTTTGTTTATAACCTAAATAATATATAAAGCAATTTTCGCTCTTAACGTAAATAATACGTTCGCCTTTAACTTGTCCCATACTTTGTTGACGAACGATGCGTAATAATTATGTTCGTCACAATGAAGTTGCAAGGCGTCGCTGCGAGACGTCGTGTACACAGCTAATTGTGGAGTACCTTAACTTTTCTCAGCTCCATTCTGTTATTCATTATTTTATGAAGTTTCATTCCGTGAAATACTAATTGTTAATTGAATTTCGTATAAATTTTACTAATTATTGTAGACGTGAAAGTGGTAAGTTTGCACTCAGTAAAGTAGATGAAAGGATTTAATTTAAGCGGAGAGGTATATTTGTCAAGGAATTCCTTTTACATTTCAATACTGGGCTAAAAGTATGTCGATATTCGCACTTCTTCTGGAGTAAAAATTCGTATAAGAATGCGCGAATTTTAAGTCATACTAATTATTTGAATTGATCATTTGACTACGTTTCGAAACGATTAGAGAACACAGCTGCTACACCGTGTGTTGTTACGAATATCGGTACCAACTTGTGCAAAAACATTAACTGTAGACTTTACGTTCAAGTAATGTTGGTATTGATAATACAATTTACTGAATAATCACAATTCCACTTACCCACTTTAACAGAAACCCACTTTAACAGCTAGGCAACGCATTGGTAAAATCTTCTCCATCTTCCTCATCAGCTCATTAAAGCCCACATGGGCTAAAAAGGTTTCACTAAAAAAACAGAAAACATATGTATGATATTCTATCTGAATACCTACGTAAGTGCACAAAAGGAGAGTTACGTCTTTCCCTTCTTTGGATGATTATTTTCATGACAAGTTGCTGATGAATCTATCAGCTATAGGTATATAAAAATAAAGTGCTGTACTTTAGTCTTGCTAAAATTAAAAAACGGCTCGACGGATTTTGATGAAACTTTTTTTATATGATGGGGTCTTCGGATGGTTAAGATTCACCATTGGACTCGGTAGGTGGCACCGTTGTGGCGGGCAGGATCGCTAGTAAATGATAAAACACAGAGCTGTTAAAATATAATTGATCTCAGTACTAAACCTCTCGCATACACTGCTTTCGTCACCAGTTTTGATATTTTATTTTGTGACTGACGTTATGTTTGGTTATTCCATAATCTGTTGGATTGCCTATGCCACCACCGCAGGCACATGATAGTCAAATTAATTAATTCATTATTTCAGCGCTATAAATGTTATCTAACAAACTGATTTCCGAGCTCCGGTTTTATTTTTCTCTTTGAGTGTCTGTAGTTTCCAATATTAATTTGATTTTGTTCCATTGTCAGTGTTTTCTCAAACCTATGTTCTCTTTAATGAAATTAAATGTACGAAAATGTATTCTTATTAAATTATATAATGGTTAGTTTTAAGCCAGTTTTATTCATTTTTAAAGGAAAATTAAGATTAATTGAAAATGTATATAAAACAATGTACATATTTTTAATATATTTTAAAATATAAAAAAATATATAATAAAGAACATTAATAAACGAAACCCGCGTTAAGAACACATAGCTGACGTGTAATACCAACCTCTGCAATCTGTGGTCATATCGTAGAAAGCCTCCGCCATTACATCATGTTTGATAGACCACAAATCCTCGGGAAAGAACATCGATTCCTAATAAGGATAACACTTGGTAAAAACATGCTTGGGATCCTGTAATAAATAAAATATAAAATAATATACCTAAACATATCATTTCAAGACTTCAAGATACAGTAAGCTCATTCTATGTAGATATGATCAAAATAAATAATTAATAGCTACTACTATTTTTATTATAATTAATAGCTACTATTATTTTGTTAATAGGTACTCCGGGTTAACTTTAACTTCGTGACGTCAATCACCTCAGTCCCCGCGTGACCATGGATGCTGCAAAACATTCGAAACGTCGGGAATAATAAACAAGTTAATTAAGTGCGATAAAATCCATAAAGGTAATTGTACTCGTTTAAAGATTTTCTATATGATTTATTTGTTTCCGGTTCAAATTTTTTATCAATTTTGAAAAATTTGCTGACATCATTTGAGCTAAAGTTTGGAATAATTATGTAACTTCGAAAATACTTCAATAATACGGTACCATGGAGCAGATCTAAACTCCTAAACATAGTTTTTTTTTAAAGTTAGTATTTGATGATTTTCATTGCAATGCGGTGGGAATGAGAGAGAAAGATAAAGTAATCCGTTTACCAATTTCTCCCCGTGAACATCTTAAGAGACGTAATAGTAGTTTAAAATTGATTTTAATTTGTAAAAGTGGCGCGATTTAAATGTCTGCGTATGTAAAATTTCGTTAGTACATTAGCTTCGTTGGTGATATAAATCTTAGGTATTTCATTCACTTAGGGGCCTAAACATATAATTTTCCTTAAAACTGTCCACTGGGTTACGCTGTAGTCGATCAGCATCTAGTGAAAAGTTTTGTGAAGAAAATACAAATTAGACTAAGCTGCATTGTGTGAGACCTTTGCTTGACTTGATTGGCAAATCGTAACAACAACAACCATTCTACAACTGGAGGGCTAAACCTAGTGATGTTTTGAAAACTGAAGAAGAAGAAGAAGACGATTTTGTTCGTTTACACAAAATAAATTCTTCTGTAAGCAATAAAATGGATGTTAAAACCTGTTCAAAGTCTTATAACCTTCGCTTGTACAACCAAAACAAACGTTTCAACTGTTTCTCGAATTGTTGTTTGTTCTTGTCACCGCAGTAGGAGTCCGCACAGTTGCAAACTCGCGATAGTTTGCCGATTTCGTTACATACCGAGTTGTTGGACTTTGTTTAGATACGAATGTTTGTAGGGTCGTTTTCGGTAAGAAAATTGTTTACCGTAGAGATATACTTACGTACAAATTTTACTAATTAAATAAAGATCATTAAGAATTAGTTAGGTACATGGTTTATATATTGCTATTGTTTTAGTTTTTAATTTTAAAAAATAGGGTTGATTGAAATCGAGTACACATTTCACCTAATGGTAAGTGAATGCTGTGGCCTATAGAGGTATACATTTATACTCGATTATGTATCGAAATGCAGATGAGTTGTCACGCTTGAGTTCTAAGATAAGTTGCCTTGTTTCCAGTAAAATTAGTTTCTGGTTCTCCACATTCACCGTACGGAACACTGCAGCACGGAACATTGCTATTTGAGGCTGGCACTTTGTCAACGCGTGATGCTTCTCCGGTCGAGCTGTCTTATTCGTGCTACAACCAAACCAGGGTGAAATAGAAGCGTCATGGTGCTGTGTTTCACATGGTGAGTGTAAAGAAATGTATACCTTTTTTACTAGTAATGAGGCGTTCAATTTTCTTTTATTATTAAAAATACAAAATTTTGTTTTGAAATATATGTATATATTCCCGCAAAACTGCTTACACAGTTTGTCTGCAGGAACACAATCTAAGTCTACCTTTGTTGGCTTTTTAGAGTAATGGTGATAAACTAGTACACAATCCAAATAAAGTACGTCTAATGGCCCGGCCACACTAAGGAGAAATGCCGTTAATTATCGCGTTGATGGACGTTGTATGTAGGTGTGGCCAAGAATTAACGCGATAATTTTCAACAGCATTAACAATGGCGTTTCCCATTTGCCGAAAACTCGAGTGGCTTATTAGTTATTACTTCATTAAAATATATTTACGTTTGTCTTATTATTTAGCTTAAACCACTGGACATCTTTCTAGTGCATTTTGGGTGCGGGAAAACAAAATAAAACATAAATAGATTTACAGTGTACGTTTCCTGTGCATTTGTAGCATCCACCATCTTCTTTTTCTTTGTATTCATTTTTTCTTGGTTTATTTTTTTATTTTATAGGATAGGGTGACAAACGAGCACACAGTCCACCTGATAGTATGTGGATGCTGTAGCCCACAGACATCTACATCTATCCTCGATTACGAATCAAAATGCAGATGCGTTGTCACCCGTGAGGACTAGTATGGAATGCCTCGTTTGCAGTAAAAAGAGTCTCCGGTTCTCTACACTCACCATACGAAACACAGCAGCATTAAGCTACTATTTTACGCTGGTATTCTGTGAGAGCGTGATCCTTCCCTGGTCGAAACATTTTACGCTGTTCAACGGCAAATTTAACGCCGTTCAACGGCAAATTTAACGCCGTCCAACGAGAAACGACGTTGACCGTTCAAGTGTAGCCACAGCCAAATTTAAGGCAATAATTGTTGCGTTTATGGGCATTGACGTTGCTCGTTAGTGTAGCCGCAGCATAACACGTAATGTTAAGTGGTGATTTAATAAATAAGGGGTTTTTGATGGTTAACCCGTCAGCCTAAAATACTATTTCAATTTTTTCCTGAACAGAATGGAAAATAATTAATTTTTCTATAGCAATCCGTCCCGGCTTCGCACGGGTCATTTCTGGATCTCAACAACTGCGCCACCTATTGGGTCCTAATGTAAACTCTCAGCTATCTTGGGACCCATTTAAACGCACACAAAAATCATGAAAATCGGTCGTGACATTTTTGCGTCTTAAGAGCGAGACCAACCGACAGCAATTGATTTTTATATACAGAGATATATTACTAATCCATGATTCTGACGGTTTGATCTTGCGGTTTGTGGGAGATCTTATTGGATATCTCCTGTTTCTGTGAAAAGCATTTAACTCTTGTTTTTAGTAATATGTATTATTTACTACCAATTGTTACTACATTTGACCACCACTTCTATGACCACCACTGGGTCATTAAATTAAGGATGATTAATAGTACGAAGCCAATACTATGCTTTTACCATAATTTCAGTGCACAATTTGTTACCAAACATTAATCTGTTAATCTTGTTCTTATTACTAATCTGTATTATTAGTGTAATAATCTATTCCAGATAATGTCCATTTTCATTTTTCTATTTATTAATCATAGAAACTGGTTGCCGGAATACTGGCTGGACAAATAATTAACAACGAATATATTTTGTTCTTTTTTTTCACATTGAGCTATTATGTACTACGTACTAGAGGCGACACTGCATTCAGCTAATCTGTTCCACTCAACTGCAGTGCATACACCGCACTCGTTAGGCGCTTGTAGAGTTGTCACGTGTTGTGTTGATTTAAAAAAAATCTCTTGATAAAATATGCCGTCGTGCGTACTTAGATATTGCACAAATAATTCAAGAAATGTCAGTAAAAACCAAGGAATTACTTTCCATCGGTTAATAAAATATTTAATCAATAAAAAAGTATTAAAGATTAATAATAAAAAAATTATTCGTAAGACGCCATCTCTTGTCATGGAATATAGATTATGAAATTAATATGTTCGGATGCGACATTTCTGTGGGTACTTAAGTGTAGGACGAATATATTATTATACACATTTTTTTTTGTAGAAACGTGTAGAAGTTATTATAAATTTTTCATGTTTAAATCTGCTTATTATTCTTTTATTTTATTTTTAGGTTTCCACATCAAAGTCAAAGTGGAATAAATTCGTCCATTTAAACTTTCGCGTGCCCAGCCGTTATGAACGACTCTTATTCTAATTTAAATGTTATGTTAATAAGTTTTGTTATCATACATTTAGTACGTTTTTTTATATTTGACATAGATATCTTTTATAATATTCAGATCAAATATCACTAAAATGTAATTGTGATATAATACTATGTAATATTATACTAAATAAGCAAATATCATATACAAAATAAATGATAAATTTTAAATATTGTTCTCGATATAATTAACTAATTTAACCTATTTAACAATACAATCGTACAATACTATTACCTACGGATCTTTCTACCTATGTTTATTCTATGATAAAAAAAACCAACCGCGCGAACACAGAGTAGCGTACGCGCAACGCGCGCGCGAATTTTTTGTTTGAGATAGCTGTTCTGGTACGTAAGTACATATTACTTCAATGTTTTTTCATCATTTTGAAAGTTGAATGCGATGTTCTCCATTACTATTTTTAATGCATTTTCGCGCCATTATTGCTAGGGTATTTACTTTTATTACACTTTTTCTGTAACTTATTTTCACAAAAATACGGCAAAATAAAAACTTGCGACTCTATTGCCAGAGAAATAATAATGTCAATTAGGTCGTTCCAGCACGGTAATGACTCGAATCACACTCACCCTATGTAAAAAATACTTCGACAGTTATCTGGTAACTGTATTAATCTGGCCAACGAACAGCCCAGATCGTTTATGGAAAAGTGCAATTATAGAAATAGATGATAGCATCGATCGCCGATATGCAACTAAATATTAATTAGGTACTTATGTATTTAAAAAATTTATAATTAATTAAAACACTACACTATCAAATTAATTATGAGTTATAGTCGACACATTAAATTGTTGTTAACATTATTACTAAGTCTTTCTCTCGTTCTTAATCATTTGTCCAGCTTCCCACGATATTTGAGCAATATAATATAAACGACAGTAAATTGAACAGCAATAATAAAAATTATTTCCTTATTATTTTTCGATAATATTAACCTTATAAATGCTATAACTGGCAGTATAGCCAATATTTTTCAAGAAGTAATACTTTTTTGTTGCGAACATTTAAATTTCAAAACGATGTCTGTGATATGAAGCGTTAATAATTCTATGAGCACCGCTGTATCTTTGTGTAAAAAGTATTCTATCCTATCCTATCCTATCCTATCATATCATATCATATCTATCCTATCCTAGCGCGCATGGGCTCGGGCTATCCACAATAGCATCTTAAAGCTAGGTACATTAAACATAGTCTTATTCGTATTGTATCCTACATGTGCTTCCAAATATGTAATGTTTTTTTTATTTTATTTTATGTTTTTGCTATTATTGTTAACTGTATTATTACTAATGTAATATATGTTATTCATATATTTAATACCTATTACAATTTTACAAATTTAATTTAAATATAAGCAATGATTCTTGTTGATCTAAACAAAAAGAAAATTTTGTTATTGAATATGATTATTAAATGTTAAGTGACTTTCAATGATTTGCAAAAAAAAAAGACAGTACTTTCAACACTACTAAATGCTCCTTTAATCCACTGAAACTAAAGTTGAATGCATGTACTATAACCATTTTTGGCCCCCTGCCAGTTAGTGATCCTCGGTGAATTAAGAGAAGTTTACAAAGCATGCTGTAGGTCATTTCATACGTGGTAGAGCCATGCTGCAGTTATATTAGTAGTATAGTTGTAGCACGAAGGGGTCGGCTCGACCGGGGAAGGAACACGCTCTCACAGAATACCAGCGTGAAATAGTAGCTTAATGCTGCTGTATTTCGTATGGTGAGTGTAGAGAACCGGAGACCCTTTTTACTGGAAACGAGGCATTCCATCTTAGTCCTCACGGGTGACAACGCATCTGCATTTTGATTCGTAATCGAGGATAGATGTAGATGTCTATGGGCCACAGCAACCACTTACCATCAGGTGGACTGTGTGCTCGTTTGTCACCCCATCCTATAAAAAAAAAGGTGGCCGCTCCGAGAGGGATTAGCAAGCTCACTACAGATGGATGTTGGTGGAATGCGGCAGAAGGAAAGTCTTCCACTGCCTTAATACCACAACCAAAGCGATTTACAAAGCATGCTGTAGGTTGCCGCTCCGAGAGGGATTAGCAAGCTCACTAAAGATGGATGTTGGTGGAATGCGGCAGAAGGAAAGTCTTCCACTGCCTTAATACCACAACCAAAGCGATTTTCAACGAAAAAAGAAGCGATTTATCACAGAAGTTTGGTGAAAACAAACCTACAACATATCAGTTTCGCAGTTCGTGTCAGACGCCTGTTCTGTTCGCTTTCATTGTTGTTCAGATTTGATATGAAGTTGATAACAGGAAACCGTTATTATTGCTTTAAATTTCTAAATTCATGTTTGTAAATTTAAATAGGTATCTGAACTGTTTACACTCTTTAAATATACTTTAGCTACGCTGGCATTCTGTGAAAGCGAGGTCCCTCCCGGTCGAGCCGATCCATACATATTCAGCTAAGCTCTGCCACGTGTATATTTATAAAGGTTTAATTTTGAAGTGGATGTAATTCCTGTTCGTGCGAAGGGTTGGCATGTTCTATCAATCTCTTTACATAGTTTCGGTAAACGCACGGGAATTGCTTACTTTGCAGTTAGTGTATACGCTTTGCTTTGTGAATAAGATATTAAATTGAACCCTATGAAATTGGCATAGAGAAAATAGTTAAAGAGACGAATAGAACTATTTAAGCTTTTAATCAGGAAGTGATTGAGTTTATCTACGTATTATCAATAAATAATAAAGGTCTCAAAGTCTGTTAGAGAAAAATTTAAAGAAATTAATATATCAATTTTGGCATCCCAGTATCCTTACGAAAACTTAATGTATGTGCATAAACGAAAACGGAAATAAAAATATTTTTACTAAAATAGTGATGTACATTCTATACAGATTATTACTTAGACTCTAGAAAACGACTCTAAAGAGTCCATAGAGTATACGAAATAAAAACCGGCCAAGAGTGTGTCGGGCCACGCTCAGTGTAGGGTTCCGTAGTTTCCCGTCCGTCACAATAAGTGTTCCCACTTATGAGTTTAAAGGTAGTGTAGTGGGTACTGTTGTTTCCATCCAAGTTTAAAACGATTTTCCTAGAATGTCCTTATAAAGTTCTACATTTCAGTTTTTTTTCATATTTTCTAAACTTATGGTTCAAAAGTTAGAGGGGGGGGGGACACATTGTTTTTTACTTTTGGAGCGATTATTTCCGAAATTATTGATATTATCAAAAATAATTTTAGTAAATCCCTATTCATTTTTAAATACCTTTCCAACAATATATCACACGTTAGGGTTGAAATTAAAAAAAAATCACTTCCCACTTTACATATAGGGGGGCTACCCTAATAAAACATTTTTTTCCAATTTTTATTTTACCACTTTGTCGGCGTGATTGATACACATATTGGTACCAAATTTCAGCTTTCTAGTGCTAACGGTCACAGAGATTAAGCGAGGACGGACAGACGGACAGACAGACATGGCGAAACTATAAGGGTTCCTAGTTGACTGCGGAACCCTAAAAAAAGAGTCAGTAATTCCTTCATTGGGCAGTGTTTTGTTGTCTTTACAAGTAAATATGAGAAAATATGCAGGACTTGTCTGTAAAATGTTTAAAATTTTTATTAAGTATGCTTTGTTAATAAGGATTATTTATTATACTACTAAAGAGTTGAAAATATATAATATGACATAAAATATTGATAGTAAACTAATAATAAATTTTGAGAACTAAATGCTTGCTACAATGCTGTTTGTAAATGTTTTAACATTTAATTTTACCACAATCATATTATAAATTAATTGGCTGGTTCCTCCCAGGACAGAGGTATTTAACGAACCAGTGGTAAAAGCATAAATGACTTATAATGAGTATTCTTTTAAACTACCTATATTGTATAAAAGTTATTCTATTCTACTATAGAATTTACTAGCTGTCCAGGAAAACGTAATTCTACCCTTTCCGGTAGGGCGGCGCGATGAGTTTGACTCAGGCCTTTTTAGTATACTCCTCCATCTGGTCTATATTTTAGCACTGAACCGACGAATATTTGTGAATTATGGAATCGACTCGATCACAGCCCTAACCGTTGTCTGGACGAAAGAAATATATTGCTCTTTGTACTGTTAGCCTGACTGATATTGCTATAAGCCTTCCATCTGACCCGGCATTGCAGGTCGCGAGCCATGCCTGAATTTTAATAGTGAACATCGAGTATAATAGCCATAAAGAATGTAGCAAACTATATAAAAGGGAAAAAGCGAAGACAATGATGCTGATTTCGTTCATAACCGATAGTCATATCATCGTAATGTGAGTTGTCTGAGTGTTATGTAACCGCCGTCAAAGAAAGACGTGCGGATACCATCTCCGACTGCTCAACTAGTAACAAATACATTTTTTTTATAGAAGAGGGGGCAAACGAGCATGTGGCTCACCTGATGTTAAGTGACTACCGCCGCCCATGATCAACCAGTACACCGGAGGAATTGCATTTGCGTTGTCGGCCCTTTAGAAAGGAGTAAGCTCTTTTCTCGAAGGTCCCCAGGTCGTATCAGTCCGGAAAAATACTGTCCCGCTCTGCTGAACACGCCAAGCTTTTTAGAGGCCAATTTGGCCTTCCCTTCCAAGTAACCACGAAACTGCACGTCACTCGATATGTCGACGCCGAGGATTCCGATACTGGCTGAGTCAACAAGGGGAGTGCCTTGAAACTGAAAGGATACGACAAAGGGGTTCTTTTTAGCGGTTAACGCACAAACTTGTGTCTTCTGGGGGTTAAACTGGACTAGATTTAGTCGCCCCAATCCGAGACTCTGTCCAGCAGAGACTTGACTTCAGACACAAGTTTGTCCCGGCACTCAGAGACGTTTTCCCGAGAAATATTGGCTCGGCCGGTGTAAAGAGCATCACCAGTGCTGTCATCTGCATAGCAATGAATGTTACGGGTTTGCAACATATCAATGATATGCAGAAGAAACAGCGTTGGCGATAGCACGCAGACCTGTGGAACACCAGCATTAATAGGCTTGCAATCGGAGCTTGCACCGTCTACAACTACCTTGATGCTCCGATCTGCAAGAAAAGTGGTGATCCAATCGCGCAATTTCTCGGGAAGCCCATAGGATGGGAGCTTCGAAAGAAGCGCTTTGTGCCAAACTCGATCGAAGGCCTTCGTAATGGCCAAACTAACGGCCAATGCCTCCCCCTTGGACTTTACTGCCTCCGCCCATCTGTGAGTGAGGTAGACCAGAAGATCACCAGCTGACCTACCACGGCGAAAACCGTATTGGCGGTCACTAATCAGCTGGTGATCCTCAAGGTACCTCATGAGCTGGCAGTTTACAATGGACTCCATTGTTTTGGAGAACAAGGAGGTGATGGCGATAGGCCGGTAGTTGGACGGGTCTGAGCGGTTGCCTTTTTTAGGGATCGGGTGGACGAAAGCCGTCTTCCATGATTTTGGGACTACGCCTAGGGAGTAGGGGTACCGGAAAAGACGCATTAAAACCGGTTCCAACTCTGGAGCACACGTCTTCAGCACAATTGGGGGGGATTCCGTCAGGCCCACTATACTTGTGGTTGTCCAGGTAGAGGAGTGCTTTGCGAACCGAGCGCTGAGTGAACTGTACTTCCGGCATGGAGCACTCACACCGCGGGACGGTCGGCGGCGTACTCCCCCCGTCATCGAGAGTCGAGTTAGACGCAAAAACAGAGCCTAGAAGGTCGGTTTTCTCCTTTACGGTGTGGGCCAGTGAGTGAGGCCCCTGGACAGCCTTGCCGAGAGACCAGAATCCACGGGTTCCAGAAGGAAGGCGAACTAGTTTCTCGCTAATTTTGTCTATGTGCTCTGACTTTGCCTTGGCAATGACTCTTTTGAAGGACCTAGAGGCGGAATTATACTTCTTTTTTAGAGCGCTGGTGTTTACACCCCGGGACGCTGATGCGTCAGCCCAGGCTTGGTAGCACTCCTGCTTATAGCATGATGCTATTTTACAGGAGCGACCAAACCATGGCTGAGATTTGCCTCCAATGGGCACCACAGAGGAAGGAATAAAAAGTTCCATACCCTGAAGTACCACATCAGCGACAGAATCCGCAACAACGTTGAGATCGTCCGGCGAGAAGCAAACCCGCACCCAAGGGTAGGATGCAAAGAAAGACCGCATCCTATCCCAATCGTCTGACCTATAGTGCTAAACACGGCGGCAGCCTGCAGAACGCAACCGCGATTTCAGCGTGAGTGGCACCACACCCCGGACAAGACAATGGTCCAAGGAGCCTAAAGGGGCGTCGACGGAAATCTGATATCCGTCCGGGTGAGAGGTCAGCAGAAGGTCCAACAGGGAAGGTGCATGATCCTCCACATCTGGAATCCACGTAGGCGAAGTAACCAGTTATGTCAGACCATCCCAGGCCAAGGCAAAATCATGAACAGATCTCCCCGCATGATCGGTTAAATGTGAACCAAGCCATTCGGCGTGATGGGCGTTAAAGTCGCCAAGGATCACGATCTCTGCGGAGGGGATCTGCTGTAGCAACGAATCTGCAGCCATTTGGACGTGGTCGAAGAGTCGGTCTGTTTCGGCATTACCGCTATGGGACTTATAGAGGCACCCGTAGACGCGCGGATGGTCGTCGCTGTCTACGCGTAGCCAAAGGATGGACAGGTCCGAACCTTCAAGTCTGCCGAGGCGTCGAGAACAGATGTCTTCTCTGACGTAAACGCAAACTCCAGCCCGAGGCACAAAGGAGTGTTCCAGTTTGTACCCCGGGCAGGAGAGATACGAATCATCAGCCGGAGAGGACACCTGCGTCTCGGTCAGAAAGAGCAGAGCCGGCCTCGCCGTCTCGAGATGGTAGTGGACGGCGTTTAAGTTAGAGTGAAGTCCCCTGATATTGCAGAAATTCACGGACAGCGTGGCAGGGGTCACCTTGGTCTTGTTGCTCCGTTTGCCCCGAGCAGTTGTAGTCTTGAGCGGAATTTTGCCCCCCCCTCCACCCCCAGAATACGCGGGGCAGCCTGAGCACACACGCTCAGGAGTGGAGAAACATGGTCGTGGATGCTCAGCGAGGGATTCTCCAGGGGTGCTGGTACCCTCCTGGGGTAGTCTTTCATCATTCAATTCCGCTACCATGTTGATGGGGCCCCCCCCAGGAATAGGGCTTCCGGCCACCTGCACTCACCAGACGAAACGCTGAAGCAGAGCTTCCACTTCACGCCGGTATTCTGTGAGGTCGTGATACCACCCCCGTTTGAGCCGACCCATACGTGCGACAGCAAAGCTGCCGCGTGGCTCTACCATTGTCATTCATGTCAGTCGTTCTGAAGTTATAAGCTTACTAATAGACAAAACAAAGATTATATATTTGTAGATTACTATAATGTTAAAATAAACGCTTATAAATAAAATTCACGTGCCTGTCTGATATGTTTAAACAACTGGCTTCTGTTAAGCTCAGGCAGTTATTAGCAAAATGTTCAGACGTTAACAACATTTTTTTGTAAAAGTTTGTGCAGTCATGAAGGGTACAGAGAGTGACTACCTGTGAATTTGATACAGACATTTATTATCCACGACAGGAATCTATGGATCTTTGATTATATGAAAGGTATAATCAAAGCTATGGATTTACGATACATTGCAAGCTCTAAAGAATTCTTGAGAGACTCAATGTAGGAGTAATGTTTTAAGCAAGCTAAATTCTCTAGTATTGAGTATATGTCGTAGTCTAACGGGTTAAGATAATCATAGAATAATTCCTGGAAGCGTTGTGAGTCAATTCTTAATTATTCTTTAGCTGTTCCCCGCTCTTCATGGTTCATAGGGAATTTCATATATTTTCTTATTAATTTTTCATTGATAGCTTCGATTACAGCACGTATTAAAAGAGTAAATACAAACGAAAAATGACACTCACTTGGGACCCCATAGAAAGTTCGTAAGGCCGTTGTTTTTGAAGAGATGGCCGATGTTCACATACGGGCTTGGTAAACATATCTTTTGAAATTCTATAAAAGTACAGAACTTGACTGTCCTCTATATCCAAGGGATTTTTTCTTTTGCGTCGGTATCATGCAATTTGTCGTCACATAACTATAACAATCTTGTGTTCGAGCACTGACAAATCCCATGCTAAATGCGCTACCGCTCTAATTAACATTTTCTGATTTTACTTAAGTCAATAAAACTTCAAAAATAAAAATAAAATTATTTATAAGCTAATGTTCATAACAAACGCTATGCGAGCTCTCAAAAGTGGTCACAATGTTATTCGTAAACATTACGAAAAATCGTAGGTAATGTTTGCGACAATGTTCGTTACGATACCGATATCAATCGATAGCTTTGACAGTAGATACTGCCAATACATATATATATATATATATATATATATATATATATATATATATATATATATATATATATATATATATACACATATATATACACTCACGCCTGTAACCCAGAGTGGTAGGCAGAGCCTACAGAGTCAGTTAAGGTTACTCCTAAACAATGTCAACTAAGGTTAAGGTTACTCCTAAACAATCCAAAATACATGACCAAACCACCGAAGCATTCCTTTCTTAATTCTGGTCACAACATCATCTTGCAAACCACACTCTTCTCTTATCACAAAATTTCTCACCCTGTCATTCAGATTCTGCCCTAACATACACTTTAACGACCGCATTTCTACTGCGGTTATTATAATCTCGTGCTTCTTCTGCCACACCCAACTTTCACTGCCATACGTTAGAGTAGGGACCAACACAGAATTGTGAATTGCCATATGTGCCTTTTTAAATAAGATACTGGTATAAACCGAGAGAACCAACAAAGACATCGGCTTATAATTGATACTTATCATCATCATCATTACAGCCTATCAATGTCCGCTGTTGAACATAGACCTCCCTCGTAAAGGGGAGACTTGATGACCATCGCTTTTTTTCATTTTCTATTATTTTTTACAGAATATTGACGAACGAGCACACAGTCCATCTAATGGTAAGTGGATGCTATGGCCCATAGACATCTACATTTATCCTCGATTAAGAATCAAAACGCGAATGCTCCTGGGGACTAAGACGGAATACATCGTTTCCAGTAAAAAAAAGGTCTCCGGATCTCTACCTTCACCATACGAAACACAGCAGTAGTAAGCTGCTGTTTGAGACAGGTATTCAGTGTGATCCTTCCCCGGTCGAGCTCACTCATTCCTGCTACAACCATAATATAGCTGCAGCGTGGCTCTACCACGTATAAGTTGTTATCAGTAAGACACTGCAGCCAATCTCCTGGTTTGTGTATCGTGACACCCACAGGACGATATTAGGGTAAGCTTACACCGCCACCATCCGGTTATCATCGTTATCACAGTCCATCAAAGTCAACTGCTGAACATAGGCCCTTCCTTGGATTACCTTGTATGGGGGATATTTACCATAGTTGCCACGGTTGCTAAAGGGGTTGGTGACCGCAGATTTTTATTAGTTTGAACTGTTACAAGGAAGACGCTTGGTGGTGGGGGGCATAACGGATATGGGTAGTGGATATTCTTACCAGAACCAGAACCAGAGTTCGCCCAATTGCACTGCGGTCCTCATGAACAGAATCTATTCACACATTGTTGTATTGACTATATTTGTTAATATTGAACTTTAGTATGGACTCTATTGTTACGCGTACGATGGAATTCCAAAGAGTACCTTTACCTTATAACCTACTTACTGTAAAAGTTTCCACCCTTTCAACCCTTTCCTTTGTGTAAGCCTTTTATTCAATAAGAATATAATGTTAACGGCTAACCGGCAAGGAGCCGGCTTATATAAAATTGTTTTGATAAATTTTCTGGCAGAATATTGCGGGAAATAATCTTCAAACAAGATATTGCTCCTAAAATGTATAATATTTTCATATTTTTAAGGGTCTTGCATACCAATTTTTTGCATAAAAGTGTAGTTTGTTAAAGGGTTATATTAATTTTTGTAATTTAAATTCGGATTCTTAATTATAATTATCTACGTATATATATATACATATATATATATATATATATATATATATATATATATATATATATATATATATATATATATATATACGTAGTTAAATTAACTAAAATCGAGACGTTATGCAATAATTGTTATTTTAGTAAGTATTATTTTTTCATAACAATACTATTTATTATCTAATTTAGATAATCATAGTTTCTATGTCACCGGTGATAATATAATATAATAAACAGATTACGGATCCTAATACAATTCTCTCCTCGGACTGATCGCCTTGCCCGGCCATTTTCTTCCACGGCCAAAGTTTTTAAGGTAATAAAGCGGTTTTCGTCAAATGCCTACTGTCAAAAATTAACGCACGTTATTTTTTTAACATTATTTCAAATCATTGTATTGCATTATTGGTTGTAATAAAAGTAATTATAGTAGCATGGTAGATGACCGTACAACAATCTCGTCTACGCTCGTCTACTATATATACTGATGACGTGTAGTATCGTTCAAGGTGAAAGACATCTGCCTCCTAAGCGCGGCTACTAAAGCAATTCCTCCCTATAGTGAAAGACACCCAGGTATAACAATTGTATTTTATACAATTGTTATACATTGGCATACTAAGAAGAAAAGTAAGAAGCCTGATTATAGTTAGTATAGACGGCTCCGTGACACAGTGGCTTAGCAATGAGTTACAGCGCTAAGGGCCGCGGGTTCGAATCCCGCACAGAACAAGTATTTGTATGGCCTACAATTAATTGTTCCGGGTCTGGATGTGTGTCCTTGCGAAATTTATGTTTGTAAACTGCCACCATTATACAGGAGAAAATCCTAGAAAAGAAAAGAAAAAAAGAGTCGATACTCCAAATGATCCTAATTGCCAGTTTTCGAAATTTCGGTTTAGCGTGTTTCTGAGGTTGTTGTTTTGTTAAAAATCCGGTGAACAAGCAGGTTGCATGTTAATGATGATGGCATTTTTTAAAATAGAATATGAGTAAGAAATGACTACACAGTTCATCTGATGGTAAGTAGAATCTGTGGCTCATGGACATCTACATATAGGTGGGTTCTATGTATTTATGTAATATTTACATATGAGGTCATATGTTACCCATGTTCTATTTTATATGTTCTATGTAATTTGGTTCCCTCTGTCACCTCTTATGACACCCACGGGATGATATGAGGTAGTGGATATTCTTACAACGCCGCTACATGGCGTTATATTATTAACTTATCGCCTTTAAGTTAAAGGTTGAATTTACAGCCTATATACGTCCACCTGCTGGATACAGGCCTCTCCTCATTTCTAAGCGGGTTTTAGGGCAAGGAAATTTTCGCTGTGCTACCCCAATGCGTGTTGGCGAACTCCAAATGTTTTCAAATTTTTTTTCTTGCAGGTTTCGTCACGATGTTTCCCTTCACCGCCGAATACACGGTAAATTAGCATTCAAAATTGCCATAAAAAATTTCATTGGTTCTGGCTAGGATCAAATCCAGGCTACGAGGAGGAGAGTATTGTGAAATTTACAGAGAGCGCTTATCCTTTAATATTAAGTTTTAATTCTCAACATTTCGTGAGCCCTGTAGCGCGCCCTACCAACGGTTACGGGAGACTATTGCTAGACCTCCTCATTTCAGCGAACGTAGTTTATTTAATTCCGATTTCAGTTTGAAAATTAATGAATCATTGGTAATATCGACCTGGAAGAACTAATAGCTTGGGTAAAAACTATTTGCATTTTGTTATTTAACTATACAACAATAAATTGAAGAACAATTAAAGAGCACTGTGTAGAAACCGTTATTGAGCAAACCTTTTTATTTTTGTATCTGTCTTTTTACTTTTCTGTGATTTGCTAAAAACATTTCTGTTAGCAAGTATCTCTCCCGGAGTTTTGTTTTATTTACTAAAACGTTTCACAACTCACATTGTAAACCAGCTGAACGCATTTAGCACATTTCCTGCATTGACAAAGTGTTATTTGATTTAAACTCGGTTTAGTATTAACTTTAAGTTAATTTATAAATATATAAATAAAATTAAGTTAATTTTAGTACATGTGTAAAGAAAATGTAAATGCTTAGTCAACAAACATATTCAAATTAGAACGTAAGACCTAAAACTCTTTTAAATAAACTAATAAAAATAATGCCTTCCAGACCGAATTTCGGTCACGGCAGCCAGTTTCAACGAAGACAAGATTTTAGTGCACAATTATATGCGTCAACACAATTAATGCTCCCTCTGTTTCTTCATTTTCATAATACAATGGGACGGCAATCCAACAGATCGGAAGGAGACCAGGCGCAGGACTAAGAGCACACGAAGGACGACACATGGTTATATTCTTCTTGACTTCCTGCTACGGCAAGATATTTTTATTTGCTACATACTAGTATATTTTATTCTCGGCCTTCCTTCCTTTTTCTTATTCTACCGTCTGTTCCGGCAAATAATAATAATAATAAGTCTTTTATTTCTTTAACTAAACAATAGTTAAAAATGAAAAATATTTATATTAATCCAAAAATTTAACTAATTACTTTCATAGCTCTAAGCAAAATATTTAAATTAGCATGCATTGTTTTTATTTATTTTTAGTTTTATTTTGGTTTGGACCCATCCAGGATAAAGGCCTTCTCTAGCTATTTCCAAATTTGTCTGTCCTTCGCCTCTATTATCCAAATCTTTTCTATTTTCAAGATGTCGCTCGTACTTTGGGCCCGTTGGGCTTTCTGGTTCTCAATGGGCCACGTCAAAACAGGACTTTCAAAATAACATGTTACAATTTAAGTTATTATATCGTCTTGTTAGTTTATCTTTATTTTCTATCTACTATTCATTGATAATTATTTATAATAGAAAACTCTAACAAAAATATGCAATATTCATAAATTTATACGTAACACAAATTATATATAAAACGTTTATTTGTTTGTTTTTAATTCAGGCTCTTCTGAAATAAACTTTGCAATCGAATTAGGTGTTTGAATCTTAAACAGTTCGCCATTATACTGTGTTATTATTTTAGGTAGGTATTATTATTTTAGTAAAATTAATGATTCGTTTTCCTTTGCCCTACAGTTGCGGCGTAAAGAAATCAGCTGCCACATAACATCCCGTGGATGGCGGAAGATGCGACAAAGGGAAATAAAATAGGAATTGGGCAGAGCACTTACCTGCTCTTCGAGCTATGAAGAGGGCTATGCTCGGGGTTTCAGATAGAAATTAGGATATGCGCAGTAGAACCAGAGTAACCGACATAGCCCAACGGGTTAGTAAGCTGAAGTGGCAATGGACCGGCCTTATAGTATAGCCCGATGGGGAAAAAAGGTTCTCGATGCAGCCTTGTACCGGTAGTCGTAGTGGGCGGCTGCCCGATGGAGTGACGACCTGGTAAGACATGCAGTTAGTCGATGCAGGTGTCTCGGAACCGTTCTTTGTGGCATTCCTTGGGGGAGGCCTATGTTCAGCAGTGGACTTGTGGCGGGCTTTAATGATGATGATGATATTGATCTTCCTGCTAAATACTCAAAGCAATAAAACCTTGTACCAGTATAAACGATGGTAAATACCGACCCAATAGTGACGCTGCTTTAAACAATTATTGTTATAAAAATTATTGGTAGAAATTATTTCACAAATTATACGTAAATGCGAGCATTAGATCGAAATTGCATTGGAAAGTTCCTCTTGCAGTTCGTTCAGCAATTAATTTACGTCTTCGATCTTGTGCTTAGTTCCGTTTTAATCATGTTCTTGCCAACTTGATAGCTATTAACCTTAATAAAGAGTTTACTTCTTGGGTGCTAGTACTATTATAAGGTACTATTTAAGGAGGCCCGTTATCTCCGGCAGAGAAATTCAAGGGTTGATTACGAACAACAGTGGACTTTCAGCGTCTGATGACAATGGTGTGTGTAAAATAAATGTAATTTTAAATAAACAAATATTAAAGCTGGCTGTCACACGTCGTTGAGAGTAACAGTTTTCTCGGAAAATCTGTTTTTAAAGCCCATCCACAAACTATTACAAGTTTTTTCAAATATTCTGATTTTCTTGTGATAGTTTTTTTATAGCCGAACATGTGATATTTTTTTATAGCCCCGTTCACGATTCTACGATCCCATAATTAACAAAATTAAATCCAAACCCAAGCATACCACTTCAAGATACTGTAAGCTCGTTTCGCATAGATCAGACCAAAAATACCCCTCCGTTACCGGCTGTCTTGGATACGGTGTGACACAGTTAATGCAAAATATTTGAGGTTACTTTGTAATAATTGTTCTGTTATAAATATTCTGTAGATATTGAAAATTGATCAATAATTAATTTACGCTCTGTGAATACTGGATAGAAAGGTACTGAACCTAAACCTCTTAAATAATTATTTAACTGTTAGGAAACACACTGACAGCCAGGTTGTGTTATTGCCTTCTACCGCAATTGGAATAGGCCACAATAAGACTACGTTCACTTAAAATTATTTTCAGTCAATTCCAGCTGCGTTCTCAAAAATGACGCAAGCTCTGTCGGACAAAATATCTAAGCGATTTTCTATTTAAAATTCCAAAAATAGTTTTAAGTTACAAAATAGTACGGAGTGATGGAAACTATTAAATATCCTTAGTTTTATATGATTTAATGAAGATCGTTTTTAAAGGTCGTACTTATTAAAACTGTATTAAACTGTAGGTATTTATTAAAATAATTTAAAATTGAATTAAGTTTTCAAGTATATATTGTATGACTTACAGTAAAAGTGAATCAGTTTAAGTAGTTTTAATCGTGTAGTTACAAATTAAATATTTAAATCGAGTAAATTATACTCGATTTAAATATTTAATTTGTTGGAGAAACAAATTTCCACACTTACAATAGTGATTTTGAGCCGTATGAGTTGTCATAATAAAGACAGATAAAATGTCTTATTTTAAATTAAAAGTCTCCAGTCCTAAACGCCAGTGAAAAAGACACTAGGGTTTCGCGAAATCATTTAGTTTCGATTTTTAAATGATTTTACACATTTGTCCAAATATTATTTGGAATTGGCGCAAAATATGTGATGAGGAAAATCCATTACTTTTATATAGACACGTAGGTAGAGCGGTGAGAATTATATTATAATATTTCAATTCTACTATCTATGATATGTAATAATTTGATGCGTTCCATTATCATATGTGCATGGTAGAGTCAATTATATTAGAAGTATAGTTGTAGCATGAATGAGTCGACTCCACCGGGGAAAGACTATTCTTTCACAGAATACCAGCGCAAAATAGCAGCTTATTGCTGCTGTGTTTCGTACGGTGAATGTAGAGAACCGGGGCCCTTTTTGCTGGAAACGTGGCATTCCATCTTGGTCGTCACGGTTGACAACATATCTCAAATTTGATTCGTATTTGAGGATATATGTAGAGGTACATGGGTGACGGCAACCACTTACCATCAAGTGGACTGTGTTGTCGTTTGTCATCCTATCCTATAAAAAAACCTTAAAAAGTTTGGGAACTCTTGTTTTACAATCACTATATAAAAAAACAGCATTTAGCTGCTATTTCACGCTGGTATTTTGTAAGAGCGTGATACTTCTCCGGTCGAGCCAACCCATTCGTTCTACAAACATAGTGTGTCTTCAGAATCTCAACCTTTACCATGTAGAAAACATTCATTTTAATGGTGAAGTAAAACTTCGTGAGGAAACCAGTGTGTTTGAAAAACAAAATTTATTTAAATTTAAATTTCAAAGACACGTGTATTTCGGCAACATACGAGTAGAAGCAGTGCAGAGAACTAATTTGCTTTGGTAATTTAATCGATAACCATTTTAAAAATGTAGACTGTGCCCAACAAATAATATAGACTGTAACCTCTCTTTTAAATAAAGTATCTTAAATTAAATTGGTTTAAATTAGTACGCTCATCAGGTCTTATTACGTTCCATTTAGTTCCTACTGTTGACCTCCCTAAGTTTAAAAAGAAATAAATAATGTATCAAGGAATAATATCTAGCTGCAGCTGTTGGTTGATGATTAAGGTAACAGACAAGCGGTGTTTTTGTATTATATTATTTATAGTAATATATTCTTCTTTCATTGTAATTTGAGATTTTATGTAATATTTACTTTCATGTATTGTAAAATATTAACCCAACTTGATCTTTTGTGTGAAAATGCAAAATGAATATTCTTTTAACTTTAAGGAAGTATAATTTTAGTAATGAAAATGATTAAATGAATAGATAACCGGTAACTCGGTAATTTAATCGAGCTTCAGTATGATAGTTATCTACAGTACTTTATTTACAGTTTGTCCAACAATTAATTCTAATTCTTCAAAGAATCGACGCTCCGGGAAGTCTGCAGTCTGTGAACACGTACAGGATCGCCCCCGTCACAACATCAGATTTGATAGACCGCAGATCCTCGCTAAAGAACACCGATTCCTTTCAAGGATAATTCGCGAGGCTATTGAAATCAAAAAACATCCTAATTTCAATAGAGAAGATGGCTGGGTGCTACCATCTGCTTGATCCTATAATAAATAAAATTAAATCCCAACCCAAGCATACAACTGCAAGACTTCAAGATACCATAAGTTCATACTGCATAGATCGGAACAAAAGTTAAATTTTAATCTATGGTAACCGCGGTTAACTATGACATATGGACGTTGAACATCTCAGTCCCGCCCGTGATCATGAGTGCTGTAAAGCGTTCGAAACGTCGGGTATTTAAAAAGTTAAATATACGCGATGAATTCCGTAAAAACTAGTATTATTTCAATGTGTAGTGTTCGCGTAAATATAAGAAATCATTAATTAGTTCTAAACTTTGACCAAGCGCTTAGTTTGATGCTAATATTTCTACAATAAGTCGCTGTTAATCATGATTGAAGTTGAAGTCTACCCAAAGAGCGGAGATTTAACTACCTTAAATTCTACTGTAAATTAACTATATACGTATTAAAATATAACATTACTTCCTTTAGCTTTAAAAATAAAAAAATGAATAAATTTACAACGTGCTCAGCCGAGAAAACACCATCGTAAGGGAACCTGCATGTCAGAGTAACACCTAAACCTTGACTACTATACATAAAACTCATTGGTTGTACTTGGCAGGCGGTTACTATCGCAGTAGCAAATATCTTTTAGTGCTCCTTGTATATGCCATACAGAATATGATCAACTCCAGCCACCGTGAACGTACGTCACACTTCAGGCACACGTCGAAATAATAATTCTCTGACCATAAAAAGCCTTAGCGAGCGCCACCACCTGACAGATCGCCGCTCCTGCAGACTCGATGTAAGTATAAGGCATCACCACTGATTGTGTGGTCAGCACGGCTTCTAGCTGAAAAATATGTAATGAGTCTAACGCTCACCTCAAGGTAATATGGTTCCACGTCGAGCGAGTTTAGTCTTTTTCGTTAGCTTTCTTTTCTTATCTATTTAGCTACCACCTGCATGAGGGCGATGACACCTATGTTCCACCAACTAAACCAAAAAAAGTATAATACTAATAATTCCCCATCATTAAGGGTTTGTGTAATTGACGTTGAGTATATGCATTTTTCGAGCCCCGACGGTTCGAAAAAAAATGAGAATGCCATTGACCAGACGCCAACTGTTCAGCGATCTCTCAGTGATCGCAAGGGTGAAAACTGGCAGCAATCACCGAATGGTTAGAGGCACACTGAACCTAAACGTTAAGTTGGAGAAGTCTCTTCTAATGAAGTCAACGCTCCGTCCCCCTCGTGCTCTGATTCAGAACCCCGAAAAATTTCAGCTCGAGTTACGTAACCGCTTTCAGTGCCTAGAAGATGGCAAAGCAGTGGAAGATATGAATGACAAGCTCGTGGAAACTGTCCATGCGGTTGGAACTAAGTTCTGCAAGATCCGCCTTAATCTCATGGCTATTACGCGGGAGATGAGGTTGCAATCGTCAACAGATTTGACAGCATACAGGCAACTGAACAGACAGATTTCCAAATGCATGCGGCGAGACTTACGCAACTTTAATATCGCTCAAATTGAAGAAGCGATCGAGCGGAACCAGGGCTCCAAAGTCTTTGCCAGAGATCTGTCTGCCAGTAAGAGCCAACTGTCAAAGCTGAAGACTGAGTGTGGCCGCATCGTTTCCGAGACACCTGAGATTCTGAGTGAGATTGAGAGGTTCTCTGGGCAGCTGTACACATCACCGTTAGAGCCACACGCATGTATGAGTAACGATCCAAGAGCAAGTCTTATCAGACACTCTTCCGATGATATCCCGGACGTCAGCCTGAGCGTGATTAGAATGGCTCTCCAGCACCTTAAAAACGGAAAATCCCCGGGCGAGGATGGAATTACAGGGGAGCTTCTGAAAGCGGGTGGAAAATCGGTACTTGAAGTCCTTCAGAGGCTCTTTAATCCGTCCTCCACGGTGGCACTACTTCGGAGGCGTGGAGCAGAAGTACGGTGATCTTGTTCCTGAAGAAAGGTGACAACGGCCTCTTGAAGAACTACGGACCGATATCCCTTCTGAGCCACGTCTACGTGTTGTTTTCGAGAGTCATTACGAATCGTCTCAAACGCAGACTCGACGACTTCCAGCCTCCCGAACAAGCCGGTTTCCGAAGAGGCTTTAGTACCATAGAACACATATATACCCTTCAGCAAATTGCACAGAATTCCGAAGAGTACAATCTGCCACTTTGCCTGGCGTATGTTGACTATGAGAAAGCCTTTGATTCCGTCGAAATTTGGGCGGTGCTGCAGTCTCTTCAGCGGTGCCAAGTTGACTGTTGGTATATCGAAGCGCTGAAGTGTTTGTACAGTAGGGATACGATGGCTATCCGAGTACAGTATCAGAGTACGAAACCTATCCAACTGCAGAGAGGTGTAAGATAGGGTGACGTTATTTCCCCGAAACTCTTCACCGCATTGGAAGACGTTTTCAAGCTACTGGACTGGAAAGGATACGGTATTAACATCAATGTCGAGTACATCACACACCTTCGATTTGCTAACGATATAGTCCTTATGGCAGAATCGCTGGAGGACCTAAGCACTATGCTCAATGACCTAAATAGTGCCTCTCAACGGATAGGTCTTAAGATGAACATGGACAAAACAAAGATCATGTTTAATGTCCATGTCATACCAATGCCGGTCGTTGTTGGGAGCACTAAGCTCGAAGTTGTTGACGAGTACGTTTACCTGGGACAAATAGTACGACCAGGTAAGTCCAGCTTCGTCCGAGTGGTCAATCGACGGATTCAACTCGACTGGACAGCGTTCGGGAAATTACGACACATCTTCTCGTCTGGTGTATATTAAAACCTGTAAAACTAAGCTGTACAATCAGTGCGCGTTGCCAGTGATGACCTACGGAACCGCGACGTGGTCCTTAACTGTTGGCCGTATGAGGATGCTCAAGGTCACTCAGCGAGCTATGGAGAGGGCTATGCTCGGAGTTTCTTTGCGTGATAAACTTAGAAATGAGGGTATCCGCAGTAGAACCGTAGTGACAGGCATAGCCCAACGGATTAGTAAGCTGAATTGGCAATGGGCCGGCCATATAGCTCGAAGAACCGACAACTGTTGGGGAAAAAAGTTTCTGGAGTGGCAGCCTCGTACCGGTAGGCAAAGTGTAGGGCGACCCCCCACTAGATGGAGTGACGACCTGGTAAGACATGCAGGAAATCGATGGATGCAGGTAGCTCAGGACCGTGCTTTGTGATATACCTTGGGGGGGGGGGGGGGGGGCTATGTTCAGCAGTGAACTTGTGAAGGGCTGTAATGATGATGATAATATGCATTTTTCAATCATGATTGTCTCCCCACTAACAAGTGCCTTCAATCATTCAAGGTCCCTTATACGATCCCAGCAGACATCGCCATCTACATAACTCCATCGATCACAAGAATGAGGCGCAGCACACCCGCAGATCTATCACAAGGCGCAATACCGCAAGTAGCAGTAAGCATCAATGCAACTTTCATACGGAAGGCGACTCACAATATTCCTATCGACTTTGGCAGCAACCTACATTATGCCTATCGACTTTGGCAGGAAATTTTTTTATGTTGTTATTTAAAATAGCACAAAAGCATCACAGTAGCACGCTCTTAAGACGCTTGTAACCAAACATTCATATTGTTACGAGCTTGAGGTTCGTGACAATAAAAATTGCCGATAGAATTACCTAAATTAACACTTTAATTTACTTTACACAAATTAAAACTTAAAACACTAATAATTAAACACACTAATTCACTTTATTCCGCTCCGAAGCTTCGCTCGTATCGCCAATTCAATACTACTTCGATCGCATCTTGCAGCGCCTATTTATTTAAATTGGCAAAGAAATATCCCGAATGTTCAAGTAAACACGCGCAAGGTACCGAGCGTTCGAGTTCGAAACTAGGCTAGGCTAGGCGCTGTCGGTTGAAAGATTTGTGATGTCATTTTCTGCAAAGCTCCCCTCGCTCCCGTTCCTGACACTAGATGGCGCTAGTGTGTCGTCGACTTGAGCGCGTAACACTGCCCCCTCCTAAGACATGCTCGTCCCGAGCATTATCGGCCCCATAATAACGCGCCAAGCGATCCACATGGACGATCTTAGGAGTCCCTCTTGCGCCTTTCTGTAACGGCTCCGCAATGTCAAGAGCTGTCCTATCCCGTGGTGCACCAACATTGTACAATTTCGGTGCTCCTCTACTACGTATCTGAGGTCCCCGCACGGCCGCACAACTCGTACATGTACGACACCAATCCTCGACATCGTCACAATAATGGACCCAGTAAAACTGTTCTCGGATCTTCAGTAGAGTTCGTTTAACTCCCAGATGGCCTCCTGAATAATCATTATGGTACAGCTGTAGAACATCCGGTACTTTAGCTTTAGGGACAACCATTTGTGAATGACAGCTGTCTCCCCGAACATTTTCCCATTTACGGCACAGAACTCCATCCTGAAGCAGTAAGCTGTCCCACTGGGCCCAATAGCTTTTAGTGGTCGAACTCATCGCTGAGACGTCGCTCCACTTGGGCTTGGGAACACTGGCCTTCATGCATTCCAGGATCGGCTTGATGTCCGGATCTTCCTGCTGTGCACGTTGAAAGCTGTCCTTCCACTCGTTGCTGAGGTGGTCTGCCCTGAGCATCCTCACGGATACCACTTCCTTACTCTCTTGCCTAGTACAATGCCTGCAATCTTCAGGACAAGGTCTTCGTGATAATGCATCTGCGTTGCCATGAGATTTCTCGCTGCGATGTTCGATCTCAAAGTCGTATTCCTGCAGTAGTTCAATCCACCTCGCAACTTGTCCTTCTGGATTTTTAAACTGCAATAGCCATTTTAGTGCAGCATGGTCAGTTCGTAAGTGAAATTTTCGCCCCAGAAGATATTTGCTAAAATGCTGCAACGACTTTACCACAGCTAGCAATTCGCGTCTTGTGACACAATAGTTCCTTTCCGGTTTTGACAACGACTTGCTGAAGTACGCTATCACGACCTCTTGGTCACCACTCCGTTGAGACAACGCACCGCCAAGTCCTATATCACTTGCGTCTGTGTCAACTATAAATTCTTTGCTTGCATCAGGGTATCCCAAAATAGGTGTTTTGCACAGACGGTCCTTGAGCTCCTCGAATGCGATTTTACAACTTTCATCCCAGCAGAAATGTCGCTTCTCCTCGGTTAGCTTATGCAGAGGTTTGGCTATATCTGCAAAGTTCTTCACAAATCGCCGGTAATAGGAGCACAAACCCAAAAATGCTCTAACCTGCGTCTTGTCTTTTGGAACCGGCCAATCCTTTACAGCTGCAATTTTCTCTGGATCCGGGCGGATACCATCTTCCGACACTACATACCCCAAAAAGTTGACTTGCCGTTTGAATAGTGAACATTTCTTCGGACTCAGCTTGAGATTGGCACTCTGAATCTTCATGAGCACGCGTCCCAGGTTTTCAAGGTGTTCCTCATACGTACGGCCCACGATGATGATGTCATCCAAGTAGACCAGACAGGCATCGCCAATTAGCCCGGTAAGTACAAGTTCCATCAGCCTTTCAAACGTTGCTGGAGCATTGCACAACCCAAACGGCATTACTTTGAATTGCCACAGACCCTTTCCCGTCGAGAACGCAGTTTTCTCCTTGTCCTTAGGGTCAATTTCAACTTGCTAGTAGCCACTTTTTAGATCCAGCGTGCTAAACCATTTTACTCCTGTAAGCATGTCCAACGTGTCATCAATTCTTGGCAAGGGATAGCTGTCCTTCTTTGTAACGTCGTTCAGACGGCGGTAATCAACACAAAACCGCATGCTGCCATCCTTCTTCTTTACCAGCACCACGGGTGAACACCATGGACTAGATGAAGGTTCAATAACACCATCCTTCACCATTCCCTCAATCATGGTTTCCACTTCCAGTGCATGGGCCAAGGCGTCCTTAAGCGTCTCGTGGTGCCCGAGCCTCACAGCAGCTCTGACTTCCAGGTCGCGGATGCCGTCGATGAACGTCTGCACCAGGTTCCCTTCAATGAGCGCAGGTACAGACTGGTATGCTTTTCGAACCATCTTCTCCACCTCAAGGGCCCACTGCTGCAGGTTTTCGTTGCTGCGTTGCACGTGATCTTTAAGCTGTGAGCGAAAGACGTGTTCCAGGTGAGCGTCACCATATCTCGCCTCCAATGCCTCAAGGAGCTGCTCATAGGTCACTTTCTTACCGAGAGCTTCCAACACGGTTAAGGCTTGGTCGCGCAGGCCTAAGGTGAGTGCAGTCATGGTCTGGCTTTTATTTCAGCCGTTTGCCTCAATGACGGCCTCGAACTGGATTTTGTAGGCCGACCCGTCAAACGGTGGTACCTTGAACCCACGTAGTGAAGGTGTAGTAGCTACTGCGGGGGCTGCAATTCCATCTCCAAGTTTGAGGTCGTCCAGCGTTTTCTTCACGTCAGCCATTACATTGTCAACCCGATTGTTTACTTGGTCGATTCGGGTTTCGGCCTCCAACAGGCGGTTGTCATGTTGAGCAACCTTATCCTTCACCTCCCGTATCTCTTTTCCGAAGATAGCGTGAAGGTCCTTCATGAGGAGCATCTGCTCTTCCTTATCGCGTTGGAGTTGATCTTCTAAACGACAGGCCTGTTCCTCCTGCCGGCGGGCCTGTTCCTCTTGTCGGCGGACCTGTTCCTCCTGTCGGCGGACCTGTTCATCCTGTTCACCCCGCAGCTGCTCTTCCAACCGACGGACCTGTTCCTCCTGTCGGCGAGCCTGCTCCTCCTGTCGACGAGCCTGCTCCTGCAGCATCACCATCAGAGCACCTAAGTCAGGTGCTGCAGATGTAGGAGCTACCGACGGGCCTGCAGCCGGTGGCTGGCCCTCCGACGTCTGCGGCGTTGCACCACCAAATCTTCGTTGGCCCGTCTCCTGCTGGCGTTGACTTCGGGTACGGACACCCTCCGTTTCCTCCGTAGGTAAAATCGGCATGATTTTATCCCACTTCTGACACCAATTGTTACGAGCTTGAGGTTCGTGACAATAAAAATTGCCGATAGAATTACCTAAATTAACACTTTAATTTACTTTACACAAATTAAAACTTAAAACACTAATAATTAAACACACTAATTCACTTTATTCCGCTCCGAAGCTTCGCTCGTATCGCCAATTCAATACTACTTCGATCGCATCTTGCAGCGCCTATTTATTTAAATTAGCAAAGAAATATCCAGAATGTTCAAGTAAACACGCGCAAGGTACCGAGCGTTCGAGTTTCGACTAGGCGCTGTCGGTTGAAAGATTTGTGATGTCATTTTCTGCAAAGCTCCCCTCGCTCTCGTTCCTGAACTAGATGGCGCTAGTGTATCGTCGACTTGAGCACGTAACATTATTAACAGTCTTATTTTCAATAATTTGTAGTTCATTTTTGGGCAACGAACTCGTCAGTTCAGTTAAAATTATTAATGACATTTTTAGCTCGCATTTGCTTGGGAATCGAGGTTTTAAAGTCAGTTCTGTTGTGTAGTTTGAGGTCTTTCGTCAGCGATGCCTTTCATTTCAGCATTAATTTTCTTTCTAGGGTTGTTTAACAACTGTGCTATTTCTTCTGTATAAAATGTAGAATAGAATTTGTTCCGTACTGGAACAGATTATTTATATATTATGTTTTTTGTTTCTTTCTTTTTTTCGTATATAATAATAAGTACAAGGCAACACAATTTCGAAGATAGTATTTTTTCTATACTTCTATTAAATTCATTGGGTTGGCGATCAACTGTTTTCATTCTGAATGCAGCCATAATCTTGCGGGTTACGGCTCTCTGTGCGACACAAGCGCCATATCGATTGGCGGCAATTGTAAACAGTCTAATTAAAACCACCGACGCGCACGCATACAAATATACCTCGTGTTTCTCAAGCTCATCTCTCAAGATCTCTTTCACCCTGAAAGTGTTGTGCTTGTGCCCTATGGACTCTTGTGCGATACACTCTGCTGAACTTGGATACTACTATCATTGCATCGACTGCCCCAAGCTCCTTTAGCCAGCCCCTGGATTCGTGGTTGCAGGGAGATTGTAGCGGTAAGTCGCCAAACCCAGTAGAATATCGTACATAAACATTTTTGGTCATTCGATCCGGATTAAACATTTTTGATCATTCAATCCGAATTAATATCTTCCAGTTTGTGTTGTCTTGTAAAAAGAAGTATTGCAGTATTACATACTCATTTCTTTTACGTGGAAAAATTCTAATCCGCCATTCTGTAACGCAAAATGTCGGACGACGAATCGGCGTGTGAACAAGATATTTTCGAAAGAGATTTAATTCTTGATGAGCTTAATCGTATTATTCAGCTCGCAGCGACAAATGAACAACATTTTCGTTCGCGAACGATTTAGCTGCTCACCAAAGAAAATTCAATAAAGTTCAAACAAAGATTGAGAAAACGCTCATTAAAATAAAATCATTTAATAAAGAGGAACAGATTAAAGTTCGCAATGATTTTAACGATTTATATTATACTATTGTTACTCATTTAAATAATTTAAAAAAGGAGGATGAACAGCAGCGCCGCACGAGTCGGTCATTTCAAGCATCCGAGGTCATAGTGCAAGCAAATAGAAAAAACCTACCTATATTGCCATTGCCAGAATTTAACGGCAATCCAACCGATTGGCCATCGTTTTATGACTTATTTCGTTCGCTAGTACATAACAACAGCGCTTACTGTAATGCGGAAAAGTTTAGATATTTACTACTTGCAGTTAAAAACGAGCCACATAATCTTATTAAATCTATTCCTATCACCGATGAAAACTACCTTGTAGCCTTAGATATTTTAGTGTCGCGTTATGATAATAAAAGAATTATTGCATCAAAACACCTTGACAAAATTCTGGATATTGAACCTTGTTCTGATAGGTTAAGTCATAGTGTACGAAATTTACTAAATATATATCAAGAGAATATCAAGGCGCTTGAAGTTATGAATTTTCCAATAGCTCAATGGAGTTTTATACTATTAAATATTTTGTTGCGTAAAATTCCGCTCACAATTAGAAGAACATTCTAACGTTCATTGAGTAAGTCATCCGAAATTCCAGACGTATGCGCGTTAATTTCTTTCCTCGAACGGGAAATTTCCGCTGAAGAAATAACTATTTCTACGAGTTCAAACGTACATTCCGCTAAGAAACCATCGGCAAATGTGGGTAGTTCAGTAAAATTCTCGGGCCGGAGCAACAACGCAAGCGACGGTACGGTGCCTACAGCTCGACGCTCTTTGATTACTAACCTTAATGTACCTATAGAGCAGTCTCGATCTAAAAGTAATGGTAATAAGGTTAGAACTTGTTTACATTGCAACGGTCAACATATATTAAGTAAATGTTCACAGTTTCTAAATCTTTCTCCACAAGATAGATATTCATTCGTACAAAATAAAAACATCTGCTTTAATTGCTTACACGTTGGACACGACGTTCAGAATTGTAAATCAAATTTCGTTTGCCGCTCGTGTTATAAACGACATCATACATTAATTCATTTTTCAACGCAATCGTTATCGGTCATTAGCGAAACGGCGGCAACTGAGAGTGCTATACAGATCCCGCTTACGAAAGAGCAAAGAAGTGTTATCACGGCTGAGTCACCTCTTACCTTACCTGCCAACATCAGTGCGGTACATAATAATTGCGCGTCCAATGCGCCTTTAGTTCGTACGAATACAGTCCTATTATCCACGGCGCTAGTTGATATTTGCGTAGCTGAGTCAATGGTATCAACCGTTCGATGTATTGTAGACACGGGTAGCCAGGCGTCCTTTATCACAGAGGCCTGCGTACAACGTTTAGGGTTAACGCGTAAACATATAAATATTCCGGTTTTTGGCATAGGCGATACCGATCCTGTGCAACCTAAAGGTATAGTTTCATGTTTAATTATTCCAAAAGGTAAACAGCAGCCCATTGTACCCGTGGATGCATTAATTTTGCCAAAATTAGTTACAAAAATGCCCAGTGTACCTCTGCCCTTTACAGGGTGGTCACATTTAAAAAAATTAAACTTAGCTGACCCCGACTTTCACACACCTCAACCGGTAGAAATGTTACTAGGAGCGGATATAACATCCCACATTTTATTAGGCAACATGATTACTGGACCTCCGGGGTCACCGATTGCGATGAATAGCGTGTTAGGTTATTTATTATTAGGTAAAATAACGTTCGATCCAATCGTTTCGACTCCACTCCAAGTATGTTTTAGCTCGTTTGACAACGACAATCTTCAAAGGTTTTGGGAGCTGGAATCATTTTCTGAGAAACGTACTTACACTCCTGATGAGGAACTATGTGAATCCTTTTTCCGAAAGACGCATACGCGGGACGAGACAGGACGGTACGTCGTCGCCCTGCCGTTCAAACCCAATGCTCCACGCCTCGGCGAGTCACGGCAAATTGCATTGGCTCGCTTTCGAAAATTAGAGTATAGATTGGAACGCACCGTGCAGCTGAAAACTGATTATCACGCGTGCCTCCAGGAGTATGAGGACCTGAATCATATGGAGCTCGTTGATAGTGAGCCTTTGCAAGGTGCCAGCTATTATATTCCACACCACTGTGTAGTTGACGAATCGAGCGAAACAACTCGCACACGCGTAGTGTTCGATGCTGGTCGTAGATCGACGAGTGGTTTGTCACTTAATGACGTTCTCCTAACGGGTCCCAAGCTACACCTTGATATAGTAGACGTACTTTTAAAGTTTCGTGTTCATGCCGTTGCGTTCACTGCGGATATTAAACAAATGTATTGAAATATACTGATTCGTGAAACTGATCGGGACTTCCAGCGCATCTTATGGCTTAAATCGCCAGAAGAACCTATACGGGACTACCGTCTCCGCACGGTCACATTCGGTGTAAATTCCTCACCATATCTCGCTTTGCGTACAATTCAGCAGCTCGCTCACGATGAGGCCGAGCATTTTAGGCTCGCTTCTCCCGTATTATTGAATGAAGTATTTGTCGATGATGTTGTTTCTGGTGAGGATACGGAGTCTAAAACTCTTACTCTGCAGCAAGAGCTTATCAGCATTTGTAAGATGGCTGGATTCGAGCTACGCAAGTGGCACAGCAACTCATCAGCGATACTCGCTACAGTACAGCCACCAGCTTGTCATGGTGAGCGGGTCGAAAACGTCCCATTTTCTGAAATGGAGAACGACAAAAAAGTTAAGGTCCTCGGCCTCCAATGGAATCCAGGATCTGATACATTTAATTTTAAAGTTCAAGTTACCACTCATAAATGCACCAAGAGGTCTATTCTTTCTGAGATCACAAAAATATATGACCCTCTCGGGCTGCTATCACCGGTAACCGTGTATGCCAAGCACTTGATTCAGCTATTGTGGATGGCAAAGGTAGATTGGGACGATAAACCGCCCATTGATATCATTAATTCATGGATACGTTTCATAAACAAGTTACCGCTGCTATCACAGGTATCGTTTCCGCGATACATTTTCAGTAATAATATCGATTCGGTAGAAATTCATGGATTTGCTGACGCGTCCCAGATCGCATATGCTGGCTGTGTCTATATTCGACTTACAACCAAGGATGGCAATATTTATTCTAACCTGATTATGGCGAAAACTAGGGTAGCTCCGCTCCGCGGACCTCTTACCATCCCACGTCTCGAGATGATGGCAGCTCTATTGCTTTCAAGGCTATTAGATAAGGTAGCAAATTTATACAGAGATCGCGTCTGCCGCGAACAGATTTACGCATGGTCCGATGCCTCCATCGTGCTGGCATGGCTTCGTTCATCACCGCATGAATGGAAGACGTTTGTTTCCAATCGCACTAGCGATATTCTATCCCGCGTTCCCGCCGGTTGCTGGCACCATGTCCCGTCAGCCGATAATCCTGCTGACGCTGCATCACGTGGCTTGCTACCTGTCGCGCTAGTACAGCATGACTTGTGGTACCATGGTCCCGCATGGCTCCGACGAAGTCCCGACTACTGGCCTGTTGAGAGTCAAACTATGAGCACCTGTGAAGAAAAACGTAACTTACCACTATCTTTTGGTATGTCTACGGTACCGTGGGTACAAAATACCGAAATTATAATGCGATTTTCGTCGTTAGGCAAACTCGTTCGGATTACCGCACTAATATTTCGTTTTTATAATAAATGCAAAAGGGTTAAAAATTCGTTCACGGGTTACGTTACAGTACCTGAATATAATTTTTCATTAAATCGATTAATTTACCTTACTCAACAATCGGTCTTTCAAGACGATATTTTAAAGATATCTCAAGGAAAATTACCTTCTAATCAATTGCGACGTCTTACGCCTTTTTTGGATAGTGACAAACTGTTACGTGTAGGAGGTCGAATTCATAAATCATTATTACCATTTGAATCTAAACATCAAATAATTTTACCGAAAAAACATACTTTGACTAATTTAATTATCAACGACGCTCACATAAGCTATCTGCACGCAGGACCTCAGTCCGTGCAATACTTGCTGTTGCAGCGCTATTGGATATTGTCTTGCCGCGACATCGTGCGCCAACGCATACATCGCTGTGTCCGTTGCTTTCGTGCTCGTCCAACGCGTGATCAACCGATTATGGGACCAATACCAGCTTTGAGAATACGTCCGGCGCGTCCTTTCCTTAAAACGGCCGTAGATTATGCCGGTCCATTTTTTGTTCGTGCAAATAAAGTACGTAACGCGAAAGTAGTGAAGTGTTATGTTTCGGTATTCGTATGTATGAGCGTAAAGGCCGTACATCTCGAAATCGTTTCGGATGCCGCAAACCGCATCCCAATCTATCAAAACGTATAAAAGTTACACACACACACACACACACACACACACACAGACGCGCGCGCACATGCACACGCGCACGCGCACGCGCAACCACACATGCACACGCACACGCACACGCACACTCACACGCACACGCACACGCATACGCACACGCACGCGCACCCGCACACGCACACGCACACGCACACGCACACGCACACGCACACGCACACGCACACGCACACGCACAGGCACACGCACACGCACACGCACACGCACACTCACACGCACACGCACACGCATACGCACACGCACACGCACGCGCACCCGCACACGCACACGCACACGCACACGCACGCGCACCCGCACACGCACACGCACATACCAGGTCAGTGTGTTTTGATAAATCATAGTTTAGAAGCTATGATAGTTTAGTTTATCTATAATTACAATCATTGACAATCATTAGTTAAAATATCTAAGTAAACGTAATTTATTACAAAATTTGAGTTGCGATATTGCGAGTTGCTTCATGATGTTTTGTTTTGTATAAATGATAGTTAAATATAAGTCATACTTACATCAAAATAATCTTCACAGAAGAATAGTCTGGTTTTTGTAGACAATGTATTCGGATATCTTCGTGCCAGTTTTAACTTCTTATATTTAAATCAGTTCGTACTTGAATCCAATACTTTTCTGGCGTTCTTATGCTCGTATTTTTGCATGCAGGCACAACACAACAATGACTTAGATGATAACTCTTTGTTATACATTAAAAAGTATTTTATTCCTTCACAAACTCGGCAAAATTCGAGGACAGTGACGTCACGAGTTGTTCAGCATGGCGGTTTTCACGCGAAAATTTAAAACGGTAGTTTAAAAGTATTTTTATGGCACTATTCGGTTTTAAAAAATTATATAAAATTATAGTAGTTCATTATCACTCTAGGATTCATTTAAAACACTTTTTGAAAATGGGTGTAGTACCCTATTGGTGGTTGAACACTAAAAATATTATTGGATTGTTAGAATATCGATAAAATTAAATTACATTATTGTTACAAATTCTTACTCAAGAAAGAAGTAGCTTGTTGATTAATATTCCGTTAGCAAAAACTACATGACTTAATGTCGCTTAAGGGGAAATATAATCCCAAATGGCTTAGCAAGATCCTTCGTTATGCCGAAAATATTGCAGCAATAATTTTGAAATAAATATGTGGTAAAGTTGAGGATTAATGTTAAGGATTATGTTAGACGAAAACACGATTTCGTAAAATTTTCTCGATACAAAAATTATCCAAAGTTACCTCCAAAATAAACAATTAACCGCTGTTATTGATAAAATACTTTAAATAAGATCATGAAACTTTGCATACTAACTGAACTAACTATAAAGCGGTGCTTATGTTATTTACTTTTTTTAAAATACCATTATTTTCACTGTAAAAAGAAATTACCTAAACTATCGACCTCTTGAAGCGTGATTCCTGCCGCCCGGTCACTTCGCTTCAGCCTTTGAAGGGGGAAGTTGTGTCGCTTACGATCAGAATATATACATTACGCAACAGGACGACGTAAAATTAAAATGGGAAATAACCGTAATAGAAATAAGAAGCGACTGGCTTGGCGTTAAGAAACAGGCATAAATATGATAAACCTAACGAAATAAGTGTCAAACGACCTTTCTACTTACAGTATTAGTGATTATAAACATGGTACATAGCATACGACGCGCGGGCAAGTGGGGACGAAATTAGAATTTGAGCTGACTTACTATATCCCCTTAACAGTTTAGTGTTAGGAATCTACCAGCCGGTGATATATTATATGGCAAGACTACAAGGCTGAATGCGCTCTTGCATGACAACACTGCCGACCACCCCTTGTGTAAAAATTATTTCTTTTTCAAGAGAAACGTTTAATAAAAACTAATACTCAAATATAAACAAAATATATTTAAAAATTTCTCACCGGCGAGTGTTGTGTAAGTGAAGTCGAAAATCAGTCAAAACAATTATGGGTAAGTACAAGTGTTTATCTAAATCACAAAATCTATGTAGAGCAGAAGATCATCGAAAGCTAATGGTAATGAAGCTTATATAAATCTCATATTAACGAGGTTTATTATTTTTATATTTTCTATGTTTTAATATACGCTATCGTTTACACGTATTTTTAATTTTCGTCTATCCAAAAATTGCCTAGAGGAGACTCAACTCATTAAGACGCATTTTATATTGTCATTTTTATGATGAAAAATAAAGTTAAATTTATAATTACTTTACCTTTGTAAATGCTCTAAACTATTAGTACAAGAAAAAGATGATATATAGGGCAGTCAAATTGGTCAAGTGACAATATACAACATGCGATTACCTATATTATTTTGGATATTAGGTTTATTTGTATTATTCAACTTCAGTGACTACTAATTACACATATATTATTTTGTATCATCATGTACAAAAACATTTTTATATAGACCGTGTAGTCCCGTGGATGTGGTTTGTCGTGTGTTGCCTAAGTACAGTCAACAGATGAAAACATAAACAGTAAATGAGTAGTAACGTCTTCTTGTTAACATTTCAAAATTAAAAAAAAACTGCGGTTGCCAATCCACTTGCCAATTGTGGCTACTATGACAAAATCCCCACTATGGGACAATTTATGGAGAAGGCCTATGTTTAGTAATTGGCTTTAATAGATGGAATTATACGTATGATTACGCCAGGCCCACCGTCAACTAATTTAAAAATTATCAAGAAAAAAAAGTTGCCACACGGTATTTACTTTGCATTGTTTATGAGTGCTTAACTAAAGCCTCGCGGTGACATTAAACGTAAACCACGTTAATTTATTACTGGTTGTAAGCTGGTGGAATCGTTAGTAAAGCTTAATTTGCAATATGCGTGTAATGCGACCGTATTTTTATTTTAAAGGACGGTCATAATGGATTATTAGCAAATTGCCGTAATGTATTGTCAGAAATAACTTTCAAAATAATTACTAGTTAGGGTTTGCCTAATTTAAACCTGCATGTGCCTACCTGACTTGTACCTACTTTTGTTAGTTTTCATCACTTTTATCATGTAAAATATAGTAAAAACTCTTTACTGTTCTATAATACAATAGAAACGCCGCCCAGTTTCAGGACTCATATTTTATAAGCTATATGTCACATAATCTATTAAAAATACAAGGGAGTCACATCAATTTTTAAATTAGATGATCTCTACAATACAACAAGAATGACAAGCGAGCACACGGACCACCTGATGGTAAGTGGATGCTGCGGCCCATAGACATCTACATCTATTCTTGATTAAAAATCAGAATGCAGAAGCGTTGTCACCACTGAGGACTAAGATGGAATGCCTCTTTACCATTAAAAAGGTTCTTCTGTTCCCTACACTCACCGCAAGAAACACTAAGTAGCATTGCAGCGTTAAGGTGAATCCCTGACCAAAATGTTGCGAAAGTGTGTTTTTCAGACTCTATTATCTCATTAGTTATGAAAAATAAACTACATCTAAAAGTACATTACTAATGTTCGATATCTTATCACCGCATTCCACGTTCTAATTTATTTTTATGTGCTATAAATACATTTAAAATCAACTTTTAAAAAATGACTAAAATTCTTGATTACATGCATCTGTTGCTAAACGCAACGCTCTAATCATTTGAAAATAACGCTAATGGATAGATAATTAAAAAATCTATATTCTCCACGTTTTATTTAAATTTTTAAGTTCGTTTTTCTCTTTTAATTGAAATAATTTCGAAAATTGTGTGACTTCTATGATAAAGGGGCGTGCGCAGAGTGCGGGCGGTATTACGCTGTATGCGTTCGTAGGAGGTGGCCGCGTCGCTGGTCGCCGCGTCCGTATTTCGCCGCAAACATAATATTATTTGAGTACCTACCATCCGATGCGCTTACGTCACGGTATATTGTAACTGGGCCGTATCTTAGAAATAAATCTTACGACCGTGCGGTACGTAAACATGCGATAGGGCTGCCTGCCTCCAGCATTTTTACATTTTCCCATTGATTTATGTGTTTTATAACTCAATGCATTTTCCTACTTTGTGTTTCCATTTAGTTTTATGATTGTACTTAAATATACTTTTTTATATAAACAAATATATAATAGGTACTTTGTGAATTGAATAGGAAGTGTTCAATAAAAATGCGTGTCGTCTTATGATTGGTAGATTTAATTAAAAAAACCATGTTTATGTTTGAATAACAAATCGGTCTTATAAATTTGCGGCCGAAAAATATTTGCGCCTCGGCTGAGACGTACGAAATGCTTTATTATTAAAATTTTAAATATAAAAACTCCGCATTATAATATAAAGCTTAATTAAAAATTGTTTTGGGAAACATGGACAAGTTGGAGTAAAGGAATATCTTTTACTTGGTTATAGATAAGAGAGAAGGGTTCTAGGAAAGGAATGATTCACCGCGCTGCCCCACTGCGTGTTGGCGAACTTTGCATGTCTTCGAAATATTTTTTATCTTATTTCTCAGACATGCAGGTTTCCTCACAATGTTTTCCTTCACCACTGAGCACGTGGTAAATCAACATTTAAAATTGCAATTACAATATTATTGGTGCCGGCGGGGATCGAACCCGGTTTGCTCGCAAACTGTGAAAATTTTAGCAAGCGCTAACCATCTGAGCTACCACGGCTCCTCTCCTCTCGAGCAAGAGACTTTATTTTATTTATCGTCAGGCCTGTTGGTCTAGTGGTTAGTGACCCTGACTGCTATGCCGCAGGTCGTGGGTTCGATTCCCACCCAGGACAAATGTTTGTGTGATGAGCACGATCATTTGTTCTGTGTCTGGGTGTAATTTATCTATAATGTTTATGTATTTAGAAATATATAAGTATGTTTATCGGTTGTCTAGTACCCATAACACAAGCTCTGCTTAGCTTGGGACTAGATAGCGTTGTGTGATAGTTGTGGAATATTATTATTATTATATTATTATTGCTGGGGTATCTGTATAGTTTTCTCATCTGGTTGGTTTTTATAAATATATAACTGTAAATTAAAATGAAAAGATAAATATACATAAATATCAATAAAATAAAATAAATACAAAAAATACACAAATAAATAAAGATCCAACCAGATGGGTATCGGTATGTTTCAGCCTCGGAAAGGGTCCTTAAGTTGACGGGCATAGATAAATCTATGCCCTCAGAGTTAGCAACCCTTCCCCTCTCAACATGGAGGACCGCACACTTATCCGTCCCCAGCTCCATTCCAATGGAACTGCTAAACTCACAAGTGATATTTAGCAATTCCATAAGATGGGAGCGACTGGAGGCGAATAACTTAAGGTCATCCATATAGAAAAGTTGGGTCACTTTTGTCCCTCCTTTCCGTAGCTGAAATCCTCTCCTGGATCCCTCCAGTAAGGTACTGAGAGGGTTCAGGGAGAGGCAGAACCAGATTGGACTCAGACAATCGCCCTGGAAGATACCCCTTCTTATCCTTATGTGGTTCTCCGCAGCCATCATCCGCTCACCCAGATGACAAAGGATCGTACTCCACTGCCCCATACACTGCTCGAGGAAGTCTCTCACTGTACAGTCTATCTTGTACAGCTCGAGGACTCTCTTTAGCCATGTATGGAGCACCGAGTCGAATGCCTTTCTGTAGTCTATCCAGGCGGCGGAGAAGTTCCGACGGTTGCGTTTCACCACTTTGCCAATGACCGCGTCAATGAGGAGTGGTTCCTTAGTTCCACGACCACCGCCCCGACATCCATTTTGAGCGCGTGACATCACCTAATTTAGCTCCAGGTGACGAGTGATTCTCGCGTCCAAAATGGATGTCAGTGTCTTATATATGGTGGGTAGACAAGTAATGGGGCGGTATTTGCTCGGGTCTGTGGTAATCTGGTCTTTAGGAACCAAATGAGTGATCCCAGTAGTGAAGAGGCTAGGGAGCGACTTCTGGTTGAGAGCCTCTTGAAACTGACGGGCGAGCACAGCGTGACACACCACGAACCCCCTCAGCCAGTAGTGATGCAGTCCGTCGAGTCCCGGACTTTTCCAGTTCGGGGCTCTACGGACCGCCTCGGCTACGTCATCCGGCGTTATGATGACAGGGTCCATGGGCGTAATACTCGCACACTGACTCACCACAACTTCCGTCCAAGGGCCCTCGCTGTGGTTTACGGGCTCTGACCACAGACCACGCCAAAATGCGACAGTGTTAGCCTGATCCGGTCCTGGGCCCGCTCCACATACCTCTGGTCGCTCCAATGATTTGTAGAGCCTCTTCTGATCACTCTGGAAGAGACGATTCTGGTTGAACCGCCTTGACCCCTCGGTAAATCGGCGAATCCGCTTCCACCAAGCAGCAATCTTTTGCTTCAGGTCGTCTATGCGCTCCGTTAGTTTCTGCGTGATATCCGGCTGGGACAAACTGATATTTGTCCCAGCAAACGCCATTCTAACGGTGCGCACAACCCTCGGTCTATTATTACCCGACCTGAAGCTTATCAGTCTGCCGATAAGGGCCCTTGCCTTTGCGATACGGTCCTCAATTCTTTTTCTCCAGGCTGGGATGGCGCTACTTTGTTTAGTAGCGCGTCCAGCCATGGGAAGTTTGGCGCCAATAATACGGCAAGCTGCCACTGCGGCGCCAAAAAGAACTGAGTCCGTCTCGCAAAGGTCCCGGCTGGCTTCCAAATAGGTTACCAGCATTGGGTTAAGAGCCCTCACGACAGCCCGATTTCGCTTGCTTAGGGGTATGCGCGGAAGTCGCGGTCAGTTTTTTAGAGGCATGCTGCGCGTTTCCAAAATCGCCTCTTCCAATATACTCCTCATTTGCTCTAGTTCGTGGGAGAGCATTTCATCATCGTCTGAATCAACCACAACTGTAGGATCCATGGCGGCTTCTACGCGTGGCAGCAGTTCTGTCGCCTGAGAAGCCTCATCCCCAGCCGTAGCCAATTCATTCGATGAGGGAATGGCCTCACGTCGTAGTCGTTCGAGCTCGGCGTCATCGAATATTTTCGAGCGCATGATGTACCGAACTCGGTCTGCCAGGTTTTGTTCCGTGACGGGAATAGACGGCTCCAGCTCAACAAAAAAGCAATGCATCGGAGCCCAAAACGCTATCCCCGCAGTTTCTTCCCCTTTCGCCCTATAGTACGCCCGCAATGCGTTTGCGTTCATATCTCTTGTCCAATGCATGCAGCGCACTCCACCAGCGGCGGATGCCGCTTGCCGAGTCCGAGAGGACCCTGCCGACATCAAGCCGTCTGGTGGGGATGATGGATGCGGGGGGCTGTTAGGTGATCTTGCAGCTCCTCGCGCTCGACTGGCGGCCCGCATGCTGCCACGTCCAGCGCCAGCTCCAGACGCGCCCCGGCGACCCCCAGGCAGCGGCCCTATACGTTTTCCAATCTTATCCATCATCCATTTTTGGGCGCCAATTAATGGGAGACGCCCAGGCCCGGCACCGTTTCATTGTATCATTGTACGGCCGTAAGCACAAACGGGCCTTTGCACCCTGAGTACTGCCGAGGCACGGCGCTCACACCTCTTGGCAAGGCGCTGACTGACTGCACCGACGTAGCAGTTTTGTCACTTAACTGTTTCGTCAGCGGGCGATGGGGTCGTCACTTCCCTACGCCTAGTATTATTATTAGTATTATTATTAGTACTATATTATACTACTATATATATAGTACTATATTATAGTAGTAGTAGTATAATATATAGTACTATATTATAGTACTATATTATTAATATTATTATTTATTGAACAATTTTTGTCGCATGCCAGCGCTTACTTTTGGTTCTGGCAAAAAGTTGTGAAACGTCTGTGAACGTCAGAATTGTGCAAATGTTGGTCGCGGATATTTTACCTGCACTTCAAAATTTTATTGTGTGAGTATTTTAAACTATTTTTACGGATTTGATGAACCATATTAAATAAAAAATAGTCTCCTATCTTTTTCTCTATGTTTTGATCTCCTAAAACGAGTTTGATTTGGTAAAATCAAGGCAAACTTAGGGTAGGGTCGTCAATTATTATTTTGATAATAAAACTAGTGAAATTCCGCGGTTTTATATGCGCAAGCGTAAACGTAGTTAGAACATAATATAACCTTTATGTTTTACATAAATATCCTAAAAAACTTATTATTTTAATATTTTACTAAGTACCTATAAAATTAACAAGTTTATTGCATTTTTATTTGAGTAATTTTTTATGCAATTTCTTTATCTACGTCTATTTTTAGGAAACTTTTATTTAGTATGAATCATACATAACACTATATTACTGATTTACTTACTTATACGTAGTTTTCTTTTTTGCAGTTACAAATATCTTGTGAGGTTGAAAAAGGCAGTAATGAAAAAATAATAATAAGAATAATAATTGACGTCAGCCACTTCTTTTCATAAAAAATTCAGATCATGGTCCATTAGGTTGCAGCTTCACCGAACAACAACTTATAATAATAATAATAATAATAATAATAATAATAATAATAACAGTAATAATATAATATTATTTTGTATTTATTTTATTTTATTGATATTTATGTATCTTTTCATTTTAATTTATAATTTTTATATATTTAAATATTTATAGAACCGAACCAGATGAAAAAATTATACGGCTCCAACGATTTTAGCGACGAACGCTTGGATTTATTTTTAGAAAATGTCCTTTTGTCCATGTTTTCGGGCAATAAAAAAACTGCTACAATATAAGAAGGTAAATTTCGACAAATCGCTAACTGTCGTTATAGCTCAGGTGGTATGTCGGTCGGGCGTGATATGGCTTTGGTCCCGCCTTTTTTTCCTTTTTTTTCAAGTTCCCTTCTTTTGTGAGAAAATCTATTATTTCAAACCCTTTTTTAGTAATTTTTAAAAATACGAAAATTTTAATTTTAAAAATTTAAAAAAAAATTCTATTTAGTTACTAATGCTATATTTATTATTTTAGTAATTACCTACCCAGTAGGTAAATATTAAATTAATAAATGTAGCATTATAAACAGTAAATCTCCCTCAAACTCAATTTACTAATATTGTTCCTAAATAAGGAATAGCAGATAAAAGATTATATTATATTTGACCTCAAGGTAAAACATATCCTAAAATTCAGTAGCTAAATAAAATAATAATACCTACTATTCAAGTATATTTTCAATATGTAAGTAAATGAAAATAACAAAAATGAAGCACCATTAGCATGTAAAGTTCGAATCCATAATTAATATTTCGACAAATATTATAATTTACACCATAAAAAGTTAATTAAATATTAGCAGTATAGTATATAGTTAAAATAATCAAAATAGTCATTTCTATTAATTAGATAATATATTAGAATACATAATTCTAATATAATGCAACTAATATACCGAATAAAGAAAATTAAAATACATTTATCATTGTGCGCCGTGTCTATTTCCATAGAATAGTTCATTGATGAAAAAATAAAGTACGTGCGTAGCGGTAGGTGGCGTCTTGAAGATTTCTTACGCGATATATTGTAGCGAGCGTCGACAGACCAAACGCTCAAGGTCGTTCGCTGGAGGTATCACCTTAAGCTGCTATTTTACGCTGATATTATGTGAGAGCGTGGTCCTACCCCAGTAAAGCTAACCTATTCATGCTGCAGCCATAATAGAGCACAAGCATGGCTCTACCACGAAAAATTTGCTAACTGTTGTGTTATAAAAAATTCAAGGAACGCAGCAAATTGAAATCAATTATGTTGAGTGTAAATACCAGATAAAATATAAATTTGCCTAATAAATAGTTAAACGTTTTTGATCCAACACAAAGATCGAACGAAATTAGTTATTTTTCAATTTCGAAAATAAACAGAATCAGTTGGTGATTAATTTGAATCGCCCGGCTTAACGTTTTGTTTATACGTTCAAATAACAAACGTTTTTGCGATTTCAATTAAAAATAATGTTTTTGCTTATAAATAATTTTCAGTACATAATATATGAGTAAATTTTTATAAATTGAGTAATTTTTCCCGTGTTGAAAATGGACAAATACACTCAGACCACAGGCAATAATTTTTAAACCATGCGAATTCCTGTTCCGTGCAGGAATCGAACCCACGGCCCACAGCGCTGCATTAAAACGGTTAGTTACTACATTACATAGCTATGAAAATAATATGGAAATATATCACACTCTTCTCGAACAGCCGACCATTCCTACACGCAGCTAGCAAGTGACTACGTTGATAATAGCGATGACGTATAATGTGGCGTCATTTATTTACATTTGGACATTTTATCTTTAACACCCAGTAAAGTCCGTCCTATGTACCCTTAGATTAAACTGTTACATAAAATTTTTAAATAAATAAAATTTCTTTATTTAGTCAATGTTTCAAATATAAATAATCATTACTAAATAAATAAATAAAATAAGTCTCTAGTGACCGGCTGATGGAGACATATCCATCAAATATACCGAAGCTAAATCAAAGTATAACAAAAATTTTTACGCTCATCACTAAAACTAACAACAAAAGGTCATTCATTTGATTGGATCCTGACAAACCTCTCGTCCTGACAAACGTCTCGTTTAGGTATTTAAAAAAAAAAAAAAATTCAATTCTAATATCCAAGCATGCATGTTTGTTTGTTTTTGTTTGAATACTTTTACATTAAATTAAAATTGATTCTTATCTTATCTTTCAAAGTCGTTCAAACATACCTCTTAATTATCTCATTTTACTTCAACAATTTTATTATGTTGCTTTTAAAATTTCCTGTATGGATGATAGCGGTGTTAGTGAATCCGTCGACCTTTATGTCCCGTGGGTGTCGTAAGAGGCCATAGTAACCGGAGGTGCAATAAATATTATGGCTTCCGTAAAATGGCTGTGTAATAATAATAATATCCTCCAGACCGAATTCAGGTCACGGCGGCCTGCCTCAACGGAGACTAGCCATCAGCGCGGGACGGGACTATAGTGCCAAAGTGTATGCGCAAACACAGGTGAACTTTCTATTCCCGTACTCTCATAATCCGATCGGGTGGTAAACCAACACGACCGAAGAAAGATCAGGCATAGTATCAACTGTTTTACGTGCTTTTCGAGGCACAGGCGTGAGACACGGGCGGCGAGTACATCACTCACCTTCGATTTGCCGACGATATAGTGCTTATGGCAGAATCGCTGGAGGACCTTAGCACCATGCTCAATGACCTCAATAGTGTCTCCCAACGGATAGGTCTTAAGACGAACATGGACAAAACAAAGATCATGTTTAATGTCCATGTCACACCTATGCCGGTAGTTGTTGGGAGCACTATGCTCGAAGTTTCCTGGGACAAATAGTCCGACTAGGTAAGTCCAACTTCAACCGAGAGGTCAATCGACGGATTCAACTTGGCTGGGCAGCATTCGGGAAATTACGACACAACTTCTCGTCAGGTATACCTCAATTTCTGAAAACTAAAGTATACAACCAGTGTGTGTTGCCAGTGATGACTTACGGAACCGAGACGTGATCCTTCACTGCTGGCCGTATGAGGACGCTCAAAGTCGCTCAGCGAGCTATGGAGAGGGCTATGCTCGGAGTTTCTTTGCGTGATGAACTAAGAAATGAGAATATTTGCAGTAGAACCAGAGTGACCGACATAGCCCAACGGTTTAGTAAGCTGAAGTGGCAATGGGCCGGCCATATAGTTCGAAGAACCGACAACCGTTGGGGAAGAAGGGTTCTCGATTGGCAGCCTCGTACCGGTAGGCGAATTGTAGGGCGACCCCCCACTAGATGGAGTGACGACCTGGTAAGACATGCAAGAAGTCGATGGATGCAGGTGGCTCAGGACCGTGCTTTGTGACGTTACTAGGGGGAGGCCTATGTTCAGCAGTGAACTTGTGAAGGGCTGTAATGATGATGATGATGATGTGCTTGTTTGTTACCCTTATTCTATAAAAAAATACAAATAGATAGAAAAAGAGAGTGGACTACCCCCACGGAGTTCTAACATCTAGTGATATAAAATTTGAATTTATAATATCCTACTTTTTTGAAGTCGATTTAAAAGATATTGGAAAGCTAATTTAAAAAGTGTTGTATATAAGTACACTTTTATTAATTAAATTTAAATAAAATTAGAATTTAAAAAACAATTACTTCTAATTAAAATAAAGGGCATTTTACAACAGAACATCTTAAATAATGTTAAGATGAAACTTGCTGATATGATGTACACAAAGGCATTGTTAATTGGCCGAGTTTCGAACTTCAGAGAAACTAATTCAGAATAATCTAAACTTTGCATTCTATGTTTTTGTATTTTTGGCAAATGAAAGGCTTTTAAATTAAAAAGCCTTTCATTCGCCAAAACTAAGTTACTGCGTAAGTATTTATTTGGAGTAAATCAAGATATATGATACCACATTTTTTTAGTAAGTAATTAAAAAGTTAACTTTCAATCGCATTTTTTAAACATCAACTCGACTACCGTTTCACAAAGATGTTCGTCAGACCTGAGAAGGTACGACAAAATAATTCCGCAGGTATTATTTTGACACAAACATATAGTAGTACCTATCCTATATATTCCTGTAAATATTGAGGTACTATTTTTTAATATACCACGTTTATGAAACGGACTAAATGTATTTTTTCATATTCTTAGTTTTTTATCGGATTTTAGGCTATGTTTAAAATTTCAAGTCTCAATATCATCAGGAAATTCGTTCAAAATCATATACACGAAAGAACTTAAAAAAAACTTGTTAAATTAATAAAAAACACACTTGTATATTGTAAAAAATGGACTCATTTGTTTTTCTGAAGCACAGGTAGGTAATAAAAAGTGGATGATTTTTTTATCTTGTCAGTTTTTGGACAACCCGAGCAAACAGCACCATATACGGAACTTGTTCACAAATGTAATGCATGTGATATCAGTGATATCATCGATCTCCTCGACCATTTTTTAAAGGGAGTAACACGTCACACAACGCAGCTACAAGCACAAGCAGAGATCTTTAACAAGTATGATGTATCCAAACAAAAATATAATGATGTTTTATTTTTAGCATTATATTATATAATATTTATTACAATAAAAAGGGACTGATAATACTACTGATAAAACCACTACTTCCCCATCCTTAGTTACGCTTCTTCTAAGTATCGATCACTTTCGCCCATGAACATCTCCAACATCAGGTGAAGCGCAGGTGTATTGCCAGCTATTTAGATATTAGTAGGCTCATTGGACAAATCTCATAATTTGTGATAAATTCTCGTATGAAACTACTAAACGACCTTTCAGAAATTGTTATTTGAGAGAATTTGAGAGTTGAATAGTGATTATAAGGAACGACAGGTTGCAGGTATTTCATAACGTGATATTATGGCACATATTGAATAACGTTTACGTTGTTCGATATCCGGTGAGTTAAACCAATATGCCACATGATGCATAGTACTGCACGGTATCCCAGTATTTATCAAAGGCTTCAGTTTAACTTTATTAATTATTAAACTACATGTTTAATTGTTTTGCAAAAACATATCAAATAATTGGTTGTAGAACTTACTTTTTGCGTGAGATTCGCTCTGAGTGGTTCAATCCTCCTACCTATTTCTGCCAAAAAGAGTAGTATTTTCACTGTGTTTTCGGCTGAAAAGGTGTAGTAATGGTAAATAATATTATATATGGGTAAAACATAGGGTGAGGCGAAGGTAATAAAATAAAAAATATGTATCCACTCCAATAATTTGGTGTTAATAGTCAAGATTTACAAGAATGATTACAATGCAGTCGGCCAGTACAAGAAAAAAATATATAAACCTTTGGAACACAAAAGTAAAAAGTTGCCGAATTCAGTCACTAATCGTAGACAAATCAATATTAATATGAAAAATATTTGATTAAAACTCGGAAATACTATATATTATACTGCTCAGTTTTTAATTACAGTAATGAGTCATTCCATCTTCGTAAACAAAGATAACATCTGTAGTTTCTGTCGTATATCAGAAAAACATATTTGCAGGTGTCAAGTGACTGGCTGCAATCATACAATTACACCATCATGTGGGCTGTAAATAGATTTGACACTTAATTTAAAAAAAGTTTTATAAAAAAAACTTCTTTTCAACGCAATTTGTTTTCATTTCCTTTGAATAATTACAGATGGAAACCAAAATCTTTGTAAAATAGTGATAAAGCGTATTTCAGCCAATAAAAGAGCTTGCAATTAGGCGAGTTTCAAACTGAAAAGAAATCAATTAGAGTAAAAACCCTCTTGTTTGCATTCTTAACACCAGCCGTGTCCGGATCTTTTGTGTTATTTGGACTTACTCATCGCTGATTCGAATTTTGATCACGTTAATAATATAAAGGAACTTTTGCTTTGAAGGGTTTCTTTAAAGATGCTGTAAATTACATTATATTAATTGTAATTGAACTGAGTAAGCGTGGGGAAACCTGAATGCTAGGAAATTAAAAAAAATCGAGGACGTGTGAAGTCTGCCAACACGCATTAGAGCACATTACCTGGAATAGTGGTGTTGGGAGTAGTGGTGCTGGGACTAGTGGTGACGGAGTTAGTGCATGCAATTGAGGGAGGGTGGGAGGTGCTCTTCAATCCAGGTAAGACACATCATTGTATTTATTTAGCGGAAGGTTGCGAAGAAATTTATATTTTTATTTTTTATTATAATGGATTTCCACAAAGTAACGCCTGATTCTATCAAATATCTTAGAGCACATCATTATCATTACATCCCTTCAAACCACGCTCTCACAGAATATGAGCGTCAAATAGTAGCTTAATGCTGCTGTGTTTCGTATGGTGAGTGTAGAGAACCAGAAACCCTTTTTACTGGAAACGAGGCATTCCATCTAAGTCCTCACGGGTGTCAACGCATCTGCATTTTGATTCTTAATCGAGGATAGTTTTAGATGTGTGTGCCCGTTTGTCACCTTATCCTATAAAAAAATAAGGCTGGCCCATTGCCACTTCAGCTTACTCATCCGTTGGGCAATATCAGTCACTCAAGTTTATCTCGCAGAGAAACCCCGAGCACAGCCCTCTCCATAGCTCGCTGAGCGACCTTGGAGCTCATGGGAATAATTAATTCTTAACCAACTCAGAAGTAAAAAGAGACCAGTTACCAGCGTAACTTTACATCTCACCTCACCTTTTTATATTTACTTAACGTATTAAATCCGCGAAGAAGCGGTGTAAAAACATTCACTACCCCATACCATCCCGTGGGTGTCGTAACAGGTGACTGAGGGTAACAAATCAGTATGGCGGCATATATATATAGCCATACAATATTTCAAATTATGATTTTAGATAATATCCTCCAAACCGTAACTGAGTCCATCGTGAATGATTCGTTCATTCGACCCGAGTCGCATCATGGTAGGTAATTATGGTTGCAATTACATTTTTTGAACGTTACGGATCAAACTATTGGCAGGACCTACGACCATAACTTCATCAACCCGAATGACCTTGTACGTAATACGAATCAGTACTCGAATGATTGGGTCACTAGAAATTAATGAATGACACATCACATGTCTAATGCCCAAGCACAGGTACACTCCCTTTTCTCTCACTCTCATAGTCCAATGGGACTGTTATCCCGGAACAACCGGATAAGATCAAGTGCATGAGCAACGGCTTTACGTGCTTTTCAAGACACGGGAGTGAAACACCGCAAATTTTCTGACTCCGGGCTGATATTGAGAATTTCTTGACAGAGAAATCCAATTACTATTTTGGCGCGACCCGGGATTTGAACCCAGGACCTCATGACCAACTACCGCGTTTACGATCACTAGACGAACGAAGCAGTAAAATGATGTATAAAAGACGGCCTTAAGCTCACTCGTACATATGGAACGCATAATACCTAACTGTATTTTGCTGTATAAAAGATCAACAGGCTTTTATAGCTCATGTTCATACATCACTCATACATTGTATAGCTATACATACACACAGCAATTCACACCGCACTTTTCGCAATTATCAGGATGAATGAATTTATATACTTTTCTATACATAACCTCAAAATGATTAGACCTTTTATTTGATATAAATTTTATACGATTCCATTATGGCATCTCTTTAAGGTACCTACACGTTAAATAGTGATTAAGTATTTTATTATGATTTTATCGAGATAATTATTATAATTCGTGTTTGTCTTCCTAAATCCCTTGTCCATTTGATCAATTTTTATTAAACAATTTGTTTTTTTTTAATGTTGTTGCGCAATAATTAAATTTAAGTTAATTTAGGGAGTGATTAAAACTACTTGTAAAAGCTAATGTACTCCGGGTTTAACAATGACATCGGGACGTCAGTCATCTCAGTCCCCGTGACCATGGTTGCCGGAAAGCGCCCGAAACGTCGTGAATTAAAAATAAAAGTAATTAAAAGTAAAATAAACGCGATAAAATCCGTAAAAGTAGTTTTAATCAAAGTGTAGTGTTCGCGTAAATATAAGAAATCATTAATTTACGGAGGTTCAAAAATTTAAAAGTATCACAACGTTGCTTTATGTGAAAACCATACCTCTGATATAATGTAGCTTACGATGCAAGTTAAATATTAGAACACTAGTATCTTTTATTGTAAAAAGTCGTGTATAGAATGGCTAGTTTTTGTATCGGTATGCTAGATACCTACTTTATATACAAACGCAGGTTGCGGAATAAAGGCGTTTCATATTTGCTCTACATACTTCGAAAGGAATACTTCAAATAGCTCGTCTGTTATTGTCTTTCACCATTGAGGCGAGGTACAAACTCGCCTCTTCGCGTTAATGGGAATGAAAGTAGACACTTTCAACTCGAGAAATAAACCTAAATTTTAATTCGCTTTCAATTCAACAATGAACTGTTTACCATTTATAGAAGAGTTTAATATCTAGAAAAATCACTTCCATTCCAGTAAAGAGGAGAAGGAGCATAATGGAAAATCATTGTAGTTTTGAAAGATTTACTACATTTCACTTTTTTTTCGTTTTTACATCATAAGCAAAAACAAAAACATAAATGTAAATCATGATATTAACAATATTACTACAGGCAGTGCAAGTTTGTACTAGTTCGGTGTCAGATAGTTTTAACTTATTTGAGGAGCTTCCTGACGTACTCTGGTGCTGGAGGTGGCGGTGGTGGTGGGGGGGGAGGGCGATGTGTTCCAAGCAGTGGACGACGAGCTCAGGGACTGGTGGGATGAAGTTGTCCGATTATAAAATGTAAAAAATATTAATATAACAATTACATTACGTACAAAATCGAATGAAATTAAGATATATCATATTACGAATCCTAGAATTATGAAATAATATTCAAATATAAAACTGATGAATTTTGTGACTTAGAATGATTAGATTTTAAAGATCAAGGCCTAACCGGTTACATTTTACTTCTACTTGAGAACTTTTCCTCCCTATCGGTTTTCAGTTCGTCTAGCTGAATGGCCTGCCCTTTGCCACTTCAGAAAACTAAACTGTTAGGCTATGTTTTTTATTCTTCTACTGACATCTTTGTTACGTACTAATTAATAAACACTTGATTGTGAATCTGGATTGAGAAGCGCACTTAACTGACATGCCGTGTAGTGGCGGTTGAGAATATCCACTACCCCATGTCTTCCCGTGGGTGTTGTAAGAGGCGACAGAGGGAGACAGGCAGGAGATGGGCAGCAGCATCTTCCTGATAACAACTGTGACATAATGAAAAACTGCGGTTGCCAACCCGCTCGCCAAGCGTGGCAACTATGGCAAATATCCCCCCATGAATAGCGATACAAACAGACGGCCCCCAGTCCCCGGCGGCCTCGCTATTCCTGGCTACGGTGGCGATCATTGTAACAGCGGGGCAGGGGGTGCTAAGAATCTCCGGTGGAGGTTCGGTTGCCACCTACGATGACTCGACCTGGCAACATATAACGCACGCACCCTGAGGACTGACGAGAAGATACTGGAGCTGGAAGAAGAGGTAGACAAGTTGCGCTGGCATATTATTGGATTATCCGAGGTCCGTAAAGAGGGGGAGGACACGGCAATCCTCGAGTCCGGCAATTTGTTCTATCACCGGGAGGGCCAGTCTCTCGTCAACAACGTTGTAAAGATTGGGAGTGTGTCGACGAGGGTCGCGTGATTCTGAGTATCAGGTACTCAGAATCACTAAACGGTATTCGCTGAAGGTCATTCAGGTTTACGCACCAACCTCGGCACATCCCGATGAGGAGGTGGAAGAAATGTATGAGGATATTTCCAGAGCTATGCATTCCTCCAAAGCCCACTACACGGTGTTGATGGGAGACTTCAACGCAAAACTAGGCACAAAAGAAACCGCTTTCTTTTGAGCTGAAGGTAGGGAAATTTGGAGTGGGGCAGCGAAACCGAAGTGGCCAGCAGCTGGCCGACTTAATGGAGGAAGAGGGACTCTTTATGATGAACTCTTTCTTCCAGAAGCGGCCCCACAGGAAGTGGACCTGTTCGAGCCCCGACGGTTCAACAAAAAATGAGATTGACTTCATAATGACGACTAGACGCCAACTGCTCAGTGATGTCTCAGTGATCGCAAGGGTGAAAACTGGCAGCGATCACCGAATGGTTAGAGGCACACTGAACCTAAACGTTAAGTTGAAGAGGTCTCGTCTAATGAAGTCAACGCTCCGTCCCCTTCGTGCTCTAATCCAGAAACCCGAAACCTTTCAGCTCGAGTTACGTAACCGCTTTCAGTGTCTAGAAGATTGCAATGCAGTGGACGATATGAATGACAAGCTCGTGGAAAATGTCCATGCGGTCGGAGCGAAGTTCTGCAAGACCCGCTGCAGAAGAACGCAAAAACTCTCCGATCACAATCTTAATCTCATGGCTGTTAGGCGGGAGATGAGGCTGCAATCGTCAACAGATTTGACAGTATACAGGCAACTGAACAGACAGATCTCCAAATGCATGCGGCGAGACTTACGCAACTTTAATACTTCTCGTATTAAAGAAGCGATCGAGCGGAACCAGGACTCCAAAGTCTTTGCCAGAGATCTGTCTGCCAGAAAGAGCCAACTGTCAAAGCTGAAGACTGAGTGTGACTGAGATTCTGAGTGAGATTGAGAGGTTCTATGGGCAGCTGTACACATCATCGTTGGAGCCACACGCAAGTGTGAGTAACGATCCAAGAGCAAGTCTTATCCGACACTATTCCGATGATATCCCGGACGTCAGTCTGAGCAAGATTAGAATGGCTCTCCACCACCTTAAAAACGGCAAGGCCCCGGGCGAGAATGGAATTACAGCGGAGCTTCTGAAAGCGGGTGGAACACCGGTATTTGAAGTCCTTCAGAAGCTCTTCAATTCCGTCCTCCATATTGGCACTACTCCGGAGGCGTGGAGCAGAAGCACGGTGGTTTTGTTCTTTAAGAACGGCGACAACGCACTCTCGAAGAACTACAGATCGATCTGAGCCGCGTCTACATGCTATTTTCGAGAGTCATTACGAATCGTCTCGCACGCAGACTCGACGACTTCCAGCCTCCCGAACAAGCCGGTTTCCGAAAAGGCTTTAGTACCATAGACCACATACATACCCTGCGGCAGATTGTACAGAAGACTGAAGAGTACAATCTGCCACCTTGCCTGGCATATGTAGACTATGAGAAAGCCTTTGATTCCGTCGAAATTTGGGCGGAGCTACAGTCCCATCAGCGGTGTCGGTATATCGAAGTGCTGAAGTGTTTGTACAGTAGGGCTACGACGGCTATCCGAGTACAGAACCAGAGTTCGAAACCTATCCAACTACAGAGAGGTGTAAGACAGGGTGATGTTATATCCCCGAAACTCTTCACCGCTGTGTTGGAAGACGTTTTCAAGCTACTGGACTGGAAAGGATACGGTATTAACATCAATGGCGAGTACATCACTCACCTTCGATTTGCCGACGATATAGTCCTTATGGCAGAATCGCTGGAGCACCTTAGCACTATGCTCAATGACCTCAATGGTGTCTCCCAACGGATAGATCTTAAGATGAACATGGACAAAACAAAGATCATGTTTAATGTCCATGTCACACCTATGCCGGTTGTTATTGGGAGCACTATGCTCGAAGTTGTTGACGATTACGTTTACCTGGGACAAATAGTCCGACTAGGTAAGTCCAACTTCGACCGAGTCAATCGACGGATTCCACTCGGCTGGGCAGCGTTCGGGAAATTACGACACATCTTCTCGTCAGGTATACCTCAATCACTGAAAACTAAAGTGTATAACCAGTGCGTGTTGCCAGTGATGACATACGGATCTGAGACGTGGTCCTTCACTGCTGGCCGTATGAGGACGCTCAAGGTCGCTCAGTGAGCTATGGAGAGGGCTATGCTCGGAGTTTCTCTGCGTGATGGGCTCAGAAATGAGGATATCCGCAGTAAAATCAGAGTGACCGACATAGCCCAACGGATTAGTAAGCTGAAGTGGCAATGGGGCTGGCCATATAGCTCGAAGAACCGATAACCGATGGGGAAGAAAGGTTCTCGAGTGGCAGCCTCGTACCGGTAGGCGTAGTGTAGGGCGACCCCCCACTAGATGGAGTGACGACCTGGTAAGACATGCAGGAATTCGATGGATGCAGTTGGCTCAGGACCGTGCTTTGTGGCGTTACTTGGGGGAGGCCTATGTTCAGCAGTGGACTTGTGAAGGGCTGTAATGATGATGAAAAAGAGTCTCCGGTTCTTTACACTCACCATACGAAACATAGCAGCATTATAAACTGCTATTTTATTCTGTGAGAGTGTGATTGTGATTAATGGTGAATGATGATGATAATGATTGTGAATCTAAGCTACCTCATATTTTTTCGTGTGTGTCGTAAGGGGCACCCTGTCGCCGGAACAACGCAGGAAAAAGAAGCTTGGCAGTAGCATCATAATACACACTGGAAGAAAAACTTTCAGGTAGTGTCATAGCAGGTGTTAAAGTAATATAGCGCTAAATCTAAAACACGTCACTAATACATTTTAAAAGCCAGGAATACAATTTTTTTTCATCGAAATTTAAATGAAATGATCATGAGGAGGTTGTAACGATCGAAAATCTGAAAGAAATAACGCATTTAGAAAAAAGTTACAACTGAAAATCGTAATGGAGTGACTTTCCTAAGTAGGGTTACTGACCCTACTTTATAACATAAAATAAGTACTTTAATTAAAAAATATGGTACGATAAACTACAATATTTTAAAGAAATCTTGTTTTTTTTTATAGAACATGCAGTGCAAACCAGCATGCGGTTCACCTGATGGTAACTACAACACCAATTGGATTATAGGTGCGTTGCCCGCCTTTTAAAAATAAGTAATCTCGTATATTGAAGGTCCCTAAGTGCGAAAGCGAGTTCGTAAAAGCGTATTAAAAAGTTGGCAGCCCTACCTAAACTATTTACTATGCAAGTTGCCTGTGCCGTAAGTTATTTCAAATTCCGCTCGCTGTATTTGTGCTGAGTAATCCCAACTTTAAGATGGCTGTTCGAGAACCCAGATGCTAGGTATATTAGTGCGAGCGTGATATTTTACTCTCGGATGACGTTAAATTTCAAGCAAGAAATGAAATTCCTGTTCTTTGTCTGGGTCCGTTAATATTGATAGCCACATTTTTGAAGCCACATTGAGTTTAATGTTCATATGAAAAAGGCAATTTAGTAGACGGAATGTAACATTTGAACAATTTTCATAATAATATTATTACTCTACTCGAAGTTCGCAGTAATGTCATTTCAAAAGATTTACACAATATTATGACATTTGGTGTTCCTATTAACGCTATTAAAATTCTGAAAGGTGAATTAAGAACCGTATGCAATAATAAAATATGTATTAGGCTATTTAGTATTCTGTTTAAATAGTACTGTATTTTTGTTAAGCAGTGGACTTGTGATAAGACGACATAATATAATTATTTTTACGTATCTGAATCTGACGCAGGTATCTGATTCTATTCATTATATTATGTGATACTTTATTATTATTTTATTTTATTAGATTACGTATAAAGAAGTCTACAGATGCATTGTCATTGTCACCTCTAAGGGCTAAAATGGAATACTTCACAGGCCGTATTTATACTGGCTGTCTATACTCAGACCGAAACACAGCAGTGCAGAAACTGCTTTGTGGCAGCGGACATATTTAAGAGGGTATTACCTACACAGATGAACTTTAAAGAGCTGCTTAGTAAGGCAGAAGTCCTGCCACCAAATAAAGTAATTATAGTATTGCCTAGTAATTTAAGCAGCCACACTGCATTTATTTAATACATCGCCTAATTAAAGCTTTCGTGGTCTTTAAACTTGTTTGCGTGTTGCGAAATCACGGAGAAAATTAAATGTGTCATACATAATTAGGCAGCGGGTAAGTTAAGAACTTTAATCAAGTTACGAACTGTAAGATTTACCCTTTTGAGGTTAAGGCATGCCAACAATGCGTCCTTTAAAGGAAATTTAATTTACGCACACATAAATTCTCTTCTATTAGTAATTTACCTACTTTGTTATCAGACTCAATAAAGAGTTAGAACTTATCCAAAATTCTACTTAACTATAACCGGTATTAAAAGCAACAATATACATTTTTAATATATTTATAGCAAACTTTTTCAAATTAATATTAGTTCAACTTTTAATAGTTTAAGTGTAACAAACAAACAGTCTTTCTGATGGTAAGTGGATACCGTGGACATAGACGTCTACATCCTCGGGAAATAAAATGCAGGTGTTTTGTATTTCAGTTACAGTAAAAAGAGTCTTCGTAGGTGGCAACCGAACCTCCACCGGAGATTCTTAGCACCCCCTGCCCCACCGTTACCATGGTCGCCACCGTAGCCAGGAATAGCGGGGCCGCCGGGGACTGGGGGCCGTCTATTTGTGTAATTATTCATGGGGGGTATATTGCCATAGTTGCCACGCTTGGCGAGCGGGTTGGCAACCGCAGTTTTTTTTTTGTCGTACAGTTGCTGTTATCAGGAAGATGCTGCTGCCCATCTCCTGCCTGTTTCCCTCTGTCGCCTTTTACGACACCCACGGGAAGATATGGGGTAGTGGATATTCTTAACCGCCACTATACGGCTGATGCACAATTTAGTTTTTAGAGATTGAGGTTTACCTCAATCCCTAAAACAACTTTATACAACCAGTGCGTGTTGCCAGTGATGACTTACGGATCTGAGACGTGGTCCTTCACTGCTGGCCGTATGAGGACGCTCAAGGTCGCTCAGCGAGCTATGGAGAGGGCTATGCTCGGAGTTTCTCTGCGTGATAGACTCAGAAATGAGGATATCCGCAGTAAAACCAGAGTGATCGACATAGCCCAACGGATTAGTAAGCTGAAGTGGCAATGGGCCGGCCATATAGCTCGAAGAACCGATAACCGATGGGGAAGAAAGGTTCTCGAGTGGCAGCCTCGTACCGGTAGGCGTAGTGTAGGGCGACCTCCCACTAGATGGAGTGACGACCTGGTAAGATATGCAGGAAGTCGATGGATGCAGGTGGCTCAGGACCGTGCTTTGTGGCATTATTTGGGGGAGGCCTATGTTCAGCAGTGGACTTGTGAAGGGCTGTAATGATGATGAAAAAGAGTCTCCGGTTCTTTACACTCACCATACGAAACATAGCAGCATTATAAACTGCTATTTTATTCTGTGAGAGTGTGTTCTTTTCGCGGTTGAGCTGAACCATTCGTGCTACAGCTGCAATCTAAAAAAAATGCTGCAATCTAAAGCATATAGTCCACACTATTTCGATTATAATTTATAGTCATCCACTAAACTATTTCAAAATATTCGATTCAATATCAATCATTCCTAATTATTAAATGCTTATAATATCATTTAATAATAAGGAATTAATTAATTAATTAATAAATTATTAACAAGAATACTTCGACTACAATTTCAAATGAATTTAACTAATTTTCTACTTCTACTACAGACTTTACAAGGCTACCGCTGAACATAGGCCTCCGCTTATATACTATATATATATATATATATATATATATATATATATATATATATATATATATATATATATATATATATATTGGTTAATGTACAAGCTGTTGATTTGGTTTTAATAAAATAAAAGATATATTCTTTTATTTTAATTTTTAATAAAATATGGAATAGAAATGAGTAGGTGGCTAGCCCGTCTCCTACACTATTACACACCCAATGAGTACCAACCCAATATCCCATTAGTCACCTTTTACGACATGTAAGGTAATTAAAATAGTTGGCACATTCATTTTGCAAACAAACATGGTACCTATAAGTCCATCACCAACATAGGACAAAGGGTCCTGAAACAATATAAAGGCAAAAGGTATGTTATCTAACTATAATTATTTTGTAAAATAGTGGAAAATCAAGGTGAAACTTTCTCAAAGGGTGGTATTTATTTTCAGACGAACTTGGGCCCTTCCCATGTGACTAAGAGCAAGAAATAAAGCTATCTATACAAAACTTTCTTTTTTTTAAGCGAAATTTTTTTCGACGAAGTGGAAAAAAGTACGACATTAAAAACAAAAAGTCTGCATGGGCATATTTCTTTTATTTTATATATTAAATAAGTAGTTTAAATTAAATTTTAATATTATTTAACCTTTCTTTTTCTATAATATATGCTGCATGTATTGTAGGCTTTCCTTCTACCTTTAGTGCCACCACAATTGGTTCAGCCAGTCCGAAGATCATCCCACACAGACAGACAGACAAAAATTAAAAACAAATGATTGTTTATCTTTTAATAGTATGGAAATAACTGATCCCCTGAGTTTAATAGAAGCTATTTCAATATTATAGACAGGCACTTCAATTATACTTTTATGTATAGATATAAAGTAGGTATTAATCATAATCTATCAACGAGTACTATCAATCAAATAAATCCCTTTGTTCCAGATTTTCAGTGTCATTTATCACGTCCGGTCAAGATGAGCCTTGTCACGTTCGGCTTAAATCAATTAACAGTGACCCAGTTAGTCGAAGTGTAGTTTTTGAACTGGGTGAAATTCATAAAATGGTTTAATTATTTTTGACTACAATAATCATATTTTGTGTAAGTATATATTATTTATCCTTAACAGGTCACTGATTAGTAATAAGTACCTAACTAATAAAAAAACACTTAAAACCAAGAAGACTGTAGTTGTGTTAAAAATTAAATATCTGACAGTGTATAATTATATTGGCCTTGGAAAGGTGTTTTTTTTCGAATAAATATTGCACATACATAAACATTCAGACTAGAAAAAATTATTTTTAGGCCGTACAAATATTTGTTCCATGCGAGATACGAACTAACAGCAACAGCGTTGCAACCAAATGAATAGCCACTTCACCACCAAGCAGTTTTTAAGCCTACTCTTTGGTTGAAATTCTTTCTGCAGTGGGCTTTTGTAAGCTTTTGTAAGTGTCAGGGGGTTTTCATGCTGGTCTACCTTTCCGGTGATCCTGTTATGGAATACGGGTACGCGACCCCGGCTCCCCGAGCTACTGTTATTCTCATACCCTTTCCTGCCGAGATAACAGTATCCTTACACCTACGATCCTACCCCCAACCTTCTTTTTCCTTTTCCCAAAATGGTAGCTTCCTCTACCAACAATAGCATACCCAAAGAGGGTTGGTGTCAGGCAGGCGGCCGACTGTAAAACTTTTGCCAAATCTCATGCAGTAAACCTATGAATAGTACGAGTTGTGGGACATATGACAGGGCTAGGGCGTACCCCGCAGGCGACGCGCAGGGGCAGCACCCGGCTCCTGTGGGAAGTGAGCAAGGGTTGTCGCACCCTACGGAGCGGGTGCGACGTAAGAGGCGAGCCCGGAGAGAGAAGAATGTCAGAGTGAGGTTTGCAAGCTGGAATGTAGGTACGATGACTGGAAGAGGAAGAGAGTTAGCAGATGTTTTGAAACGACGAAGAGTGAATATTGCCTGTTGGAAAATGGAAGGGCGATAAAGCAAGAGAGATTGGAGAAGGATACAAGTTTTATTATTGTGGAAGTGATGGGAAGAGAAATGGAGTGGGAGTTGTGTTAGATAGTGAAATGAAAGAACGAGTGACAGATGTGAAAAGAGTAAATGACAGAATGATAGTTGTTAAGTTAATGATTGAAAACAAAGTAGTGAATATTGTAAGTGTGTATGCTCCGCAAACAGGCTGTGAAGAGAGTGTGAAAGAGAAGTTTTGGGAGGAATTTGATTGTATGATGATGGGAATACTGAGAGTGAGGATGTTTATATGGGAGGAGATTTTAATGGACATGTAGGGAGAGTGAATGACGGGTATGAAGGAGTACATGGTGGAAGCAGCATGTGCTTTCGACCTGGCTGTAGTAAACTCGTGGTTCCAAAAACGAGATCAGCATCTTGATACTTATAAAAGTGGCCACCACGCGACACAGATCGACTATTTTCTGATAAGACGGAACCAAATCAAGGGTGTAAAAAACTGCACAGTGCTTCCAGGTGAAGACTTAGTATCCCAGCACCGAATTTTGCTGGCTGACATCTGCTTAACTGTTCGCCTCAACAAACATAAGGATCATCCCCCACACAATATAAAGTGGCATCTGTTGTATAAGGAGGAGTATGCAAGTGAATTTAGAGAGCTAGTTGTAAACAAGATGATAGAGATGGGTGATATGGAAGGAATGAGTGTGAATGAGTGCTGGAAGAAAATGGCTGATTGTATCCGAAGCGTGGCAAGGAAGGTGTTAGGATAAACAAAAGGGAAGCGTATGATAGATAAGGATGGGTGGTGGTGGAGTGAAAGTATTAGAGAGGTTTTGAGAGAAAAGAAAAATGCCTTTAAAGAATGGCAGAGCGTAGAAGACCAGAATGAATCAATAAAAGAAAGTAAGAGAGGGGCGTATAAAGAATGTAAGAAGAGAGCGAAGAAGGAAGCTACTATTTGTAGGGCAGAGGCGCAAGATAAATTATATCGGTCCCTTGAAAGCCCCGAAGGTCAAAAACGACTTTTTCAAATTGCAAGAGCGAGAGAAAGGAATGGAAGAGATGTTTCACATGTAAAATGTACAAAAGATGATTCTGGAAGGATTTTAACTGACGATGAAAGTATAAAGAAGCGATGGAAGGAGTATTTTGAGAAATTGATGAATGAGAAGAATTAATTAAGGGCTTAGTGATAGAAATTAGTGTGGAAGAAGTAAAAATGGCTGTTAGGAATATGAAGAATAGTAAGGCGGTCGGCCCAGATGGAATACCAGTAGAAGTGTGGAAGTTGCTGAGTGCGGATGGATGGAAGTGGTTGAGTTCATTTTTCGGTAAATTGTTGCAGGAAGAACAAATACCTGAGGAATGGTGCAGTAGTATACTGGTCCTCATTTTTGAAAACAAAGGAGACGTTCAAAACTGCAGCAGTTACCGGGGAATAAAACTCATGTCACATACGATGAAAGTCTGGGAAAGAATAATAGAGAGAAGAATGAGAGAAGAGTGTGAGATAACACAAAACCAGTTTGGATTCATGCCCGGTCAAGGTACGACAGATGCCATTTTCGTATTACGCCAATTGTGCGAAAAGTACAAGCGCGTGCATAAAAATCTGCACATGGTTTTTGTCGACTTTGAAAAGGCGTACGATCGGGTTCCCCGTGAGGTTTTGTGGTGGGCGTTAAAGATGAAAGGTGTGCCGGGGAAGTATGTGAGGTTAGTCAGTGCTATGTACAGAGCATCCCGTACATGTGTACGATCTGCCGTGGGAATTACGGGCAGTATCGATGTGGCTGTAGGGCTGCACTAAGGGTCGGCATTGAGCTCTTACCTCTTCCTACTGATTATGGACGCTTTGACGGTGGACCTGCAGGATGAGGCACCCTGGTGCATGCTCTTTGCCGATGACATCGTGCTTGTCGGGGAAGTCGGGGAAGAAGGCATCGAGGTACAAAGCAGACTGACAGGGTGGCAACAGAGGCTGGAAAGTGTTGGCTTGAAGATCAGCAGATCCAAAACCGAATATCTGTGCTGTGATTTCGGCCGTCTTCCCAGTCCTGTACCCATGTCGTTGGATGGCGCTATACTGCCTACCTGCTCAGATTTCAAGTACCTCGGTTCCCTCATTCAAGGCGACGGCGAAATAGATAGAGCTGTGCAGCATAGGATTAACGCAGGGTGGATGAAATGGCGACAGGTCACAGCCACAACGTGCGATCCCCGAATGCCAATAAGGCTGAAGGGGAAAATTTACAAATCGATCATCCGACCTGTCGTCATGTATGCAAGTGAATGCTGGGCCGTCAAGAAGAAGGATGAAAATAGATTGCATGCATTGAAAAGGATGATTCGCGAGGCTATTGAAATCAAAAAACATCCTAATTTCAATAGAGAAGATGGCTGGGTGCTACCATCTGCTTGGGATCCTATAATAAATAAAATTAAATCCCAACCCAAGCATACAACTGCAAGGCTCCATGATACCATAAGCTCATACTGTGTAGATCGGAACAAAAGTTAAAATTTTAATCTATGGTAACCGCGGTTAACTATGACAGCTGGACGTTGAACATCTCAGTCCTTCCCGTGACCATGGGTGCTGTAAAGCTCTCGAAACGTCGGGTAAAAAAGTTAAATATACGCGATAAATTCCGTTAAAACTATCATCATTCTCTAAACCATTTCCCATTATCTGGGGTCGGCGCAGTAAACCTTCTTGTTCCATTCCTCTCTATCAGCCGTCATTTCCATACTTACTCCTTTCATTCTCATATCACTCTTCACACAATCGATCCATCTTTTATTCGGCCTTCCTCTGCCCGTGTGTCCCTCCACATTCATATTCAACACTCGTATTGTGACATGACTTTCATTCCTCCGCATCACATGCCCAAACCATGCCAATCTGCTTCCTCTCACCTTTTCTACCACTGGCGCTACTTTCAGGCTTCCTCTTATATACTCATTCCTTATCTTATCCATCCTTGTCACACCACACATCCATCGTAACATTCTCATTTCATTCGCATGCAGTCTATTTTCATCCTTCTTCTTGACGGCCCAGCATTCACTTCCATACATGACGACAGGTCGGATGATCGATTTGTAAATTTTCCCCTTCAGCCTTATTGGCATTCGGGGATCGCACGTTGTGGCTGTGACCTGTCGCCATTTCATCCACCCTGCGTTAATCCTATGCTGCACAGCTCTATCTATTCCGCCGTCGCCTTGAATGAGGGAACCGAGGTACTTGAAATCTGAGCAGGTAGGCAGTATAGCGCCATCCAACGACATGGGTACAGGACTGGAAAGACCGCCGAAATCACAGCACAGATATTCGGTTTTGGATCTGCTGATCTTCAAGCCAACACTTTCCAGCCTCTGTTGCCACCCCGTCAGTCTGCTCTGTACCTCGATGCCTTCTTCCCCGACAAGCACGATGTCATCGGCAAAGAGCATGCACCAGGGTGCCTCATCCTGCAGGTCCGACGTCAAAGCGTCCATAATCAGTAGGAAGAGGTAAGGGCTCAATGCCGACCCTTGGTGCAGCCCTACCGCCACATCGATACTGCCCGTAGTTCCCGCGGCAGATCGTACACATGTACGGGATGCTCTGTACATAGCACGGACCAACCTCACATACTTCCCAGGCATACCTTTCATCTTTAACGCCCACCACAAAACCTCACGGGGAACCCGATCGTACGCCTTTTCAAGGTCGACAAAAACCATGTGCAGATTTTTATGCACGCGCTTGTACTTTTCGCACAATTGGCGTAATGCGAAAATGGCATCTGTCGTACCTCGACCGGGCATGAATCCGAACTGGTTTTGTGTTATCTCACACTCTTCTCTCATTCTTCTCTCCATTATTCTTTCCCAGACTTTCATAGTATGTGACATGAGTTTTATTCCCCGGTAACTGCTGCAGTTTTGAACGTCTCCTTTGTTTTTAAAAATGGGGACCAGTATACTACTGCACCATTCCTCAGGTATTTGTTCTTCCTGCAACAATTTACCGAAAAATAAACTCAACCACTTCCATCCATCCGCACTGAGCAACTTCCACACTTCTACTGGTATTCCATCTGGGCCGACTGCCTTCCCATTCTTCATATTCCTAACAGCCATTTTTACTTCTTCCACACTAATTTCTCTCACTAAGCCCATATTCACTGGTGGGTTTTCAAGCATACCATTCCATTCATTCTCCTCATTCATCAATTTCTCAAAATACTCCTTCCATCGCTTCTTTATACTTTCATCGTCAGTCAAAATCCTTCCAGAATCATCTTTTATACATTTTACATGTGAAACATCTCTTCCATTCCTTTCTCTCGCTCTTGCAATTTGAAAAAGTCGTTTTTGACCTTCGGGGCTTTCAAGGGACCGATATAATTTATCTTGCGCCTCTGCCCTACAAATAGCAACTTCCTTCTTCGCTCTCTTCTTACATTCTTTATACGCCTCTCTCTTACTTTCTTTTATGGATTCATTCTGGTCTTCTACGCTCTGCCATTCTTTAAATGCATTTTTCTTTTCTCTCAAAACTTCTCTAATACTTTCACTCCACCACCACCCATCCTTATCTATCATACGCTTCCCTTTTGTTTCTCCTAACACCTTCCTTGCCACACTTCGGATACAATCAGCCATTTCCTTCCAGCACTCATTCACACTCATTCCTTCCATATCACCCATCTCTATCATCTTGTTTACAACTAGCTCTCTAAATTCACTTGCATACTCCTCCTTATGCAACAAATGCCACTTTATTTTGGGTGGGGGACGATCCTTATGTTTGTTGAGGCGAACAGTTAAGCAGATGTCAGCCAGCAGAATTCGGTGCTGGGATACTAAGTCTTCACCTGGAAGCACTTTGCAGTTTTTTACACTCTTGATTTGGTTCCGTCTTAACAGAAGATAGTCGATCTGTGTCGCGTGGTGGCCACTTTTATAAGTAACAAGATGCTGATCTCGTTTTTGGAACCACGTGTTTACTACAGCCAGGTCGAAAGCACATGCTGCTTGCAGAAGAACTTCCCCCTCACGGTTGCGTACTCCGTACCCCCATCCACCGTGTACTCTTTCATACCCGTCATTCACTCTCCCTACATGTCCATTAAAATCTCCTCCCATATAAACATCCTCACTCTCAGGTATTCCCATCATCATACAATCAAATTCCTCCCAAAACTTCTCTTTCACACTCTCTTCACAGCCTGTTTGCGGAGCATACACACTTACAACATTCACTACTTTGTTTTCAATCATTAATTTAACAACTATCATTCTGTCATTTACTCTTTTCACATCTGTCACTCGTTCTTTCATTCCACTATCTAACACAACTCCTACTCCATTTCGCTTCCCGTCACTTCCACAGTAATAAAACTTGTATCCTTCCCCAATCTCTCTTGCTTTATTGCCCTTCCATTTTGTTTCCTGCAAACAGGCAACATTCACTCTTCGTCGTTTCAAAACATCTGCTAACTCTCTTCCTCTTCCAGTCATCGTACCTATATTCCAGCTTGCAAACCTCACTCTGACATTCTTCTCTCTACGGGCTCGCCTCTTACGTCGCACCCGCTCCGTAAGGTGCGACAACCCTTGCCCACTTCCCACAGGAGCCGGGTGCTGCTCCTGCGCGTCGCCTGCGGGGTACGCCCTAGCCCTGTCATATATCCCACAACTCGTAATATTCATAAGTTTACTGCATGGGATTTGGCAAAAGTTTTACAGTCGGCCGCCTGCCTGACACCAACCCTCTTTGGGTATGCTATTGTTGGTAGAGGAAGCTACCATTTTGGAAAAAGGAAAAAAAAGGTTGGGGGTAGGAGCGTAGGTGTAAGGATACTGTTATCTCGGCAGGAAAGGTATGAGAATAACAGTAGCTCGGGGAGCCGGGGTCGCGTACCCGTATTCCATAACAGGATCACCGGAAAGGTAGACCAGCATGAAAACCCCCTGACTGAAAATTCCGTTAAAACTAGTATTATTTCAATGTGTAGTGTTCGCGTAAATATAAGAAATCATTAGATTGCATGCAAATGAAATGAGAATGTTACGATGGATGTATGGTGTGACAAGGATGGATAAGATAAGGAATGAGTATATAAGAGGAAGCCTGAAAGTAGCGCCAGTGGTAGAAAAGGTGAGAGGAAGCAGATTGGCATGGTTTGGGCATGTGATGCGGAGGGATGAAAGTCATGTCACAAAACGAGTGTTGAATATGAATGTGGATGGACCTCAGATCATATAAACAACAGGAGATATGCTCAGTAGTTGAAAATGTATTGGAACCCGGTGTCTCCAGTTGGCCCCTACCACGCGCCAACTACTACATATGCACAGCAATAGATACACAATCGTGCACACACTCGCATTTTATAAATCAAAACATACTACACAACCAACTACAAACCTTATCTCATCATACGAAGCGTGCATTTACCATGCACCGTACAAAACTTATTCACACAAAAACATCTGTCGCTATCATTCACTCACAAAAGCCGGCAGAGGCTGCTTCACGAAACTATCGTGTGAGTGAGAGTATCAGTAAAACACTTATCCATTGCGCTATTAGACCAGCTGATTCACAGGTCGATTTGTACTAAGCAAGCAATGGTTTTTGTTCCTAAAGAAAACATTTGATTTGGTTTTTCATCGTGTTTCTAGTACAACGAAGTAATGTTTTAATAAATTTAATAAGAAACACGTTAATATTTTAGTATTTAGGTGTGAAATGAGATGCCATCTTTCATGTAATTCACAATACAGCTGTTATTTTTGCAAACAATCACTGAACAACGCGGCATTTTGTCAAAAATCACGAGCAGTGAAGACGTCACAAGTTGACATTCGACTAATTACCGAAACTGGCATCAGGCCGCTTTGCGGCCAGATGCGTTCGCAAGTGCCACGCCTCCTTGCCATATCTCCTATTGTTTATACGATCTGAGGGAGGGACACACGGGCAGAGGAAGGCCGAATAAAAGATGGATCGATTGTGTGAAGAGTGATATGAGAATGAAAGGAGTAAGTATGGAAATGACGGCTGATAGAGAGGAATGGAACAAGAAGATTTACTGCGCCGACCTCAGATAATGGGAAATGGGCTAGAGAATGATGAGTGAGCTTTTGTAAGTTACAAATTATGATTGAGATAATGCTTCACAAGGGACTTACAAGCGACGATTATCTTCAAAGAACCGCTTTACGTCCGCCATATACAATAACTCTGGGCACTGGCAACTTTTAGTAAAACGTAATAAACAGAACTGAGTAAAATATACTCGTCGCTCAGAATATAGTATAGCATTTTTTCATATGCTCCAATGCAAGTTTTAAGAGGTAATAACTAGAATTTTGTATGAATAGTTACATAAAAAGGTTCATACACTATTTTTACACCCCTTTTTACCCTTACGGCCGAAAGTTTTTCTTCAAATTTTTGTATGACTTTTATATAATCAGAACCGAAGGCACGATATACTTCACAACAACATTCTACAAACCACAAGTGGCAGTGTAAGAATATCCATTACCCATACCGTCCTTTGTGTCTCGTAAGAGACCACAGTGCAAATAAAACTACCTATGAGAGTGACACTGAAAGTTTTTAGAATTGGCCACTTGTAAACGATATAAAAAAATAATTTCAAATTTGAAAATGGAACTCTTTGCCAATATTAATGTGTATGTCCTTTATTAATTTGTCGTTTATTTTCGATTATCACGTCAGCATGAAGTTAATGCGAAAAAATTTTCGTACAATGATTTTTGTAACTTTCGATGTCATTTAAGTCAACAAGAAAGTTATGATAGACTTCGATTGGCCTTTCACAATGAGTTTACAAATGTTTTAATGAGTTTAAATGTAGTTGCACTAATTTCACTACTTGGGCATCGGTATGAGTCAAGTGCACAAAACCGTTATGAACATTTAGCGGCCAGGGAGCTTTGTGCTCGGTGGATACCTCATAATTTGACAAAGGCCCAAAAACTGAGGTGACTCAAATGCTGTGTTCAACATACTTACGGGTGACGAAAACTGGATTTATTATGATCCTGAAACTAAGAGACGGTCTGCTGTCTTTGAACTCTCTAAGTGTAGAGAGGTCGAAGCGTGGGAAAAAGATAGTGGCCTCGTTCTTCGGAAGGACAGAATTACACAAAAATTGGTTTAGAGGATCGTAAAACAGTTACTTCATAGTGGTACACTAATAGTTGTTTGCCACTTGTCCTGAAAAAGTTCGGGAGAAACGACCTCGCAGTAGGATCCTCCTTAGCCACGACAACGCCTCGTTACACACCGCCAAGCAAACAATCGACTACTTGGTGACGTCAGACGTGAAATTACTGAGTCACACGCCTTATAGCCCCGACCTCGCTATTTTTGTTTATTTCCACAAATAAAAGAAAATTTTTGATGACAACGTTTTATGGACGGTGAGAAAGCAGTGGGTGAGTTTTAAAATGCCGTCGAAAAGACCCCTAAGGACGAGTGGGCAAAGTGCTTTTCTCAGTAGTTCCATTGGATGAAGCGATGTATTTATATAAATGGATACTATTTTGAAAAGATATAATAAAACTAATAACTTGCTTGTTTGTTCAGTTTTTGAATTCCTAAGAGTTTTCAGTGTCACACTCGTAACATCTATAAAACTATTACTATGTTAAGAATAGACGATATACATTTGAGTTGAAAACAGTCACACAAAAGGATTTAATCCCCGTTTGTTTAAGCGCTGCAAAATACTGTTACGAGCTTGAGGTTCGTGACAATAAAACTCCCCTCGCTCTCGTCCCCGACACTAGATGGCGCTAGTGCCGGGTACATGACGTCAATTTAGGCGCGCAACAATACCTTAACCTTGTGACAGATTTACGGACCACCCTTGTGGCTTACTGTGCACATGCTCATTCTAAACTCTCTTTTGGTATAATTTTATGGGGAAACTCTTGTTAAGTAACCAAAATATTTATATTATGATAGAAGTGTCTACAAATGTTAACGAATAGAGACCAAATGGAATCATATGAACCTCACTTCGTTAAACAAAAAATACAGTCCGTGTGGAAAAGGAATGGGATTGACATGTGCCAATAGTGAAAACACGCTAATAACGCTATATCGTTATCATTTTATATTATTCGGTTATTTGAAACTTTTGTATTAATAGGAAAATATATGAAAAGGATTGTATACGCAACTAGGTACATTCATTTTAAAATAACATTTATATCTAGCTGGCGTTGCACGTGGCGAAGTCTGGCTTCGCATGGGTGGTTCTTCGCATCTTTCAATGTGGTGTTGTAAAGAATTAAAATAATCATTATAGACTGTTTAAGTAACACTACTTTTTACAGATTTAATTGCGTATATTTAAATTTTTATATATGTTTTATATATGAATCTACAATAAAATGATGTGGTTTTTATGTTACGTAATAAAACAAAGTACTACTTAAATATTTGTTAGTTTCATTAATCCAGTAAATAATCGAATAATAACTGTTTATTTGTTAGAGTGGCCTTCCATGGTACACTCACCTTATTTTAACGTCGTCAATTCCCGAAATCAATGAAGCGAGGGACCGTACTGCCAAAATAGTAGCGCGAGCGAAGGAATTTGTGATCACATGGCAATAACTACGACATTTTAATAACTGCCCTTCGAAGGAGCATGGCATTCCATGGTTCACCCATCTTATTATGCCTTAATCATATTTATTCGTATTACTTTAATGGTACTTGGTATTTGTAGTGTACACACTCATAATCAATCAATACCTGTCAAAAATAGAATCCATACGACATTTTTAAGACAGGCACTATATTTTACCGGAACTAGTGAAAAGATTTTACATCGATCTTCAAGTACCTATAAGCATAGAATAAATAATAGTACTACCTATAAGTGCTAAATAAGCCTACAACTTTCTTTTATATATACTATAATTATTCAACAGGGTACTATTTTAACTTATAATACCGGTGAATTTCGGTGAGCTCAGTTTGTTTTTATGTTATTGGTAAACTCATATTTAATTGTCAGTTTATCAGTACTCCGTTTATATGCAGTAAAATTAATTATACTATTGGAATCTATAGGTTATAAAGAATAAGTTGACATGCATTTCATTTTAAATATATGGCGGGCCCATTTTGCATACAAAAATAAATGAATTTGACTAATGTTATAACTTGTTTAAAAGCCAGAAAATTTAAAAATGATTACATAGTGATTTCTTATATTGACATAAACACTACACATTGATTAAATCTACTTTTACGGATTTTTATCGCGTTTAATTATTTGATTTTCCTTCGAAATACTAACAACGCCGTAGATCACACTGTGTATAGAAAAAAGATCCATACAATCCGATATTTAAACGGTGAATCTCACCATCATCCTTGGTCCCGCGCCTACGTCACGGTGACTGCGCCTGCGTATACCTGCTGTACTACCATATAACAAAAGTGTCGTACAAGATTGGCCACAAGCGAGCTTCTATTAGAACATTCTACAAGACACCGTAGAAGATTGGTCAGTGCTTACCATCTGTCAAGTGTCATATTCCTCTACAAGATGCAGGAGTGTACAAGCTTGATTGTAAATGTGGTCTCACATATATAGGGCAAACAAAAAGATCTATTAGAATTCGCGTAAAGGAACATATAGCTGACGTTAAGCATCTACGTTCCAGGAAGTCTGTAGTATGTGATCATATTCTAGAAGGCCCCAACCATTACATCAGATTTGATAGACCACAAATCCTAGCGAAATAACATTGATTCCTACTAAGGATGATACACTAGGCTATTGAAATTAAAAAGTATCTTAATTACAATAGAGAAGGATGCTGGGTACTATCACTTGCTTGGAACCCTGTAATTAATAAAATTAAAACTTAACCCAAGCATACCACTGCAAGACTTCAAACACAGTAATTTCATTCTGTGTGGATTGGATCATAACTTGTAATCATTAAAAAGCTGAAGGTACTCCGCGTTAACACTGACGTCGCGAAATCAGTCACCCCAGTTCCTCGCCCCGTGACCATAGGCCTGGAAAGCACCCGAAACGCCGGGAATTAAAAATCAAATAATTAAGCACGATAAAATCCATAAAATTTGTTTTAAAAATGGTTGCCTAAAACGGACCTAAAACTTTTTACAAAATTTAGTAGTTGAAGTCGGAGAAAAGGTTAAGTAATTATTGTTCGATACTATGTAATTATTCTGCCATTAAATTATGTCAAAATTATTTAACTCTCTGAAGTGTTTTGAAGTTGAATTTGACTTTTTTTAAAGTTCTGCACCTAATCTTCAGTCTAATTGAAATGGAAGTTTATCCTTTGCTCGGTGCTTCAAGTGGTGTAACCCGCAGCGGAAATAGCGGCTCCGTAATAAGTTTCAATAACGCGATCTATTTTCTGTGGTAATATTCGTAATGTAGTCTTTTATATCATTTTGATACACTTTTTACCCACGACGGAACGGAGAAGGTGTATGCGTTTAGGGTGAGATATTGTTTGTTTGTTTGTGTGAGTAAACGAAATTTCCCGTTTTTCTCCAATACGCTCAGACTGATTTAGGTACGATTTTCTGTAAACAGAAACAGAAGTAGAACCTTTTTATTCAACATAGATTATTAAAAATACTTATTGAAAGTCACTTTTTTCATTTACCACTGGTTCGCAAAAAAACCTCTATCCTGGGAAGAACCAGAAGGAAACCCAGTGGTTTCTTTCTGGTTCTTTCCAAATAGAAACTTTTCTATTTTCAAATAATAGCTTACAATCATGTAAGATACAATTAACGGCAACGATAAACGGTTACTGTATTATCAGCGATTGTTATTAGAGTGTCATAGTGTTAACTCTCCAGCGGTTCGAAGCAGTTAGTTATAATCCCCTAAACGGTTTTAACGGTTTAGATGCGGTTATTGATGTCACATAGCTTATTAGAGTAAGCTCTTAGAGTAATCAATATGTAAATGCCATAATAACAGACCTAGATAAAAGACAGTTTTGTGACCTTTCTTCGTCTTCTTCGATTTGTAACTCGCGCAACGTGTTTAATCACTCTAACTCCTACAACGCTATGCTAATAAGTGGATGGTAGAAGAGTTTTATTTGATTTAGATCAGTATTACTATGCCATATAAAGATTGTACTCTATTAAGTGACACATGCTTGCCCTTACAATTTATAAACTGTAACGGCCCAACTTAATATGAGTAGAATAATTGCCCTTTCTTATTTGTTAGCAACTTTGTTGCACTACACTCATTGAAGCTTCTATATTCAAATTGGGAACAGAGACGGCAATGGCAGCCCCGACGTATATTCTTGAGTATTTAATACCAAATAGTTAAGTGAATTCACTTTACGATATTATTGTTGTCTATCGCCGCGACAATCGAATAAGTACACAAAGGTAGGAAGAACTAAGAAAATCATAACTAGTTGCTTATTATGTTTATATATTATTAAATCTACCTTTTTTAAACGCCTTTTATTTTTATTTTTCGCGACTTACTTCCTTTTAGTCGGGGTTATTAAAATTTTTATTTAATCCTTTTTCGATTGAAACTTACGTTAAGTTATATGTCGTGGTTTTTCTTAATTTTTTTATTCAGCTTTTTATCCTCATTTTTTATTAGTGCCTTTTAGGTCAGTAACTTCGCGTAACCGTATGTTAGATTATTATAGGCAATAACATTATAGTAGTAAAATAAAATACCTTACAAACTAGGTAATTTAATAACTAGTTTGTAAGCTATTTTATTTTACTACCTACCCACAAAACTATATGTCGTATGTATGTAAACTATTGTCAATACATTTTGTATCATGTTATCTACTTTCGATTCCTGATTTACTGACTTATCAAATAACTTTTGCTGACTAATTACATAAATAATTACTGTCATTTGTTGGATTTCTAAGATAATTTATTAATGGTAAACGAATGACAACTAAGTAATAACTGACGCCATAAGCTTGTCAGTTTCCGGCGGACTTAACATTAATATGTATATAGTGAAATGTGTATAAACAATTATTATCAGTTATTACTTTTTGAAATGTTGATTAACTATTATTTTGTGATTTAAAGAAAAAAAGTAAAAGTTATAACCTATATACGTCTCACTACTGGGCACGGGCCTCACCTCATTTCTGAGAGGTTATAGGGTAAGGAAGTTTCCGCCGCGCTGCCCCAATGCATGTTGGCGAACTTCACCTCTATTCGAAATATATTTTTTTCTTATTTCTCAGACATGCAGGTTTCCTCACGATGTTTCCCTTCACCGCCAAGCACGTGGTAAATCAGCATATTTAGATTTTTTTAAATATAGCAAGGTGTAATTTTCGACGTGATGACATTTTTAATAATCCTGCATTATTAAGAAAAGCGGTATAAGGAAGCAGATCCTCGCACATGCGTTCTGTATACACTATATATTCCTATGAGTTCTACTTAATAGACACGGTCCAAACACCAAGTGGCAGTATTTTTAATTTCGTTCAAATCAATGACTCAAATAGTATTATTGTTATTTGTTCCATTAAACAGGGTCCGATTTCACATAAGACTAGCTATCCGCACCGGATTCGCACGGGTGATTTCTGGGTCGCAACAACAGCGCCACCTGTCAGTTCAAGTTGTGAATTTAAAATATCCAGGGACCCATTCAAACATGCACAAAAATATCATCAAAACCATAGAAGCCATTTTCAATTTTAAGCAAGACTAACGGACAGCAATTGATTTGATCGAGTTTTTTAATCTATAAAATCACAGTAAATGTGCGAAACTGATTTATTTTATTTACTTATTACATGCAGTTCGAACCGCAGGTGATTGTCGAGTTTAACCACAAGGCTTCTAGTCACGGAGATTTGTTCATTATAATTGTTTAAAATTTTTAAAGCTGTTAGAACATTTATAAGTATCGTATTTTTTCACCCTAATAACATATACTTCAATATTTCAGGATTTAGAACTAACTAGCTGCTGCCCGCGACTTCGTAAGCGGATGACGTTGCTTATGCCAGCGACAACGGGGTCGTCAAAATCGAAGATCTAAAACGTCTGATGTCGAATTCTAAGAGCCCGGGGACGGGAAAACAACGTGATGCGCGACGATTCGAGATGTTCCAGATCTTTCATTTTTGTAAGTCAACACGAAATGCCCACCAGACTAAACAACTTTTGCTAAGACGTCATACCTATATATGTTATAATGTCGCTGGGTTTTGGAGTTCCACAACAGGTGTTCAAGATCTTTAAATTTATTCTCACAGCAGAAAAAACTCTTCACGTGGAATATTTTTTGCTATGACACCATTTTTATATCTCTTATACTTTAGCTGGTCCGTTGCGGTTCTGCATCAGGTGTTCCATTTTCCAAAATAAATTATAGCCTATATATTACCTAGACTTAACACCTATACAACAAAAAACTTTTCATCCCGTATATTTCACCGATCCGGTGCGGAATGCAACCGATCCCAAGGGTACACTCAATTAACAATAATATTGCAAATCACTTTAAAAACAATTATTTATAAACTATAGCTGTACCCTTGGCTTTGCCCACGTTCTCGGTCACGCGCAAGTCGTATCTCACACTTCTGACTGCTCTCAAGTGATCGAGCAGTCTCAGAGCTAATATTCTGAAAACTCAACCTCTGATCCCTCTGTGTTACCGTTTCGGGTGCGCGAGACAAAGAATGATGATCCCGGTCGATAGCTAAAAGCATTTCTCGTTGTTCCACACTTTCCTGAGATCGAGAAGCAGTAGTGCGAACTCGTTTAAATTCTAGTCGTAATTGGCACTGCGTGCTAGTTTCTGCGGACAAACTTAGTGCATTACGCTCACGGTTAACACCTAACCGTTGTTCACGCTCTGCGTGGGTTCGAGAGAAACTACTGCTACTACTAACTAACCCTTGAGTTTCGAGACAGATTTGATCTTTTTCTAAAAGGCATAGCTAAAATTCCTGCTTAATCCGATACTAATGATATTCAAAACAATGAAAAGTAATCGAATAAGTACGTAAGAATTGCTAGTAAGTAGAAACTAATTATTGGCAGGAAAATTAAACACATCAACCAACACAGACAATAAAGGTAACCCTCGTTTCTATAGGATGAGAGCGGCCCATCGGCACCTATAACATCACTTTTTGGGAACGAAATCATAGCGCGATCTAATTAGACGCCATTGCCATCTAGTTAGTAAACGGAAACTACACATTATTTGCCCAAATTAATTAATTAAATTATGAATTAAAACTAAATTGTCGTTCATTTAATAGACAAGTAAATTATTTTTGCATTAAAAATATGTGCTTGGTGAGATATAACTCAGAACCAAAAGTTTGACTTCATGATAGTAACATATATTCATGATAATAACTTGTTGTACCACCAATCAATCTGTTTAGTAATATTGGTGTGAAACTCTCCATAAAATTAGATAGGACATGTAAAGTTCTCAGATTTCCTAATGCACATAAAAAGTGCAAAAATTAAACAAAAATTATGATTTTTCAAAACAATATTATGAGATTTTAACTTGCACTATTTAATACGGTAAACGGTCGCTTGACCTTACCGCTAAATTCCCCGTTGACATATTGTTAAACAGCTGTTCCCTTGCAATTTATAATATTACTGCCCTACTCCTTTATAAAAATAGCGTGATTATGTTCTCAGAGTTAAATTTTTATTTTTATTTTAACTAATAACATGTCATTTTGTGCATTCAATTATTTTGTGCATTCAATTACGAAGAAAAACCTTTTAAAATCAATACTGCTTACCTCCTATAAAATACGGCGTGATAATATGTAGCCTAAAGCCTTCCTTGGTTTACAAAGAACATTTTTGATGAATTCAATCTATCCAGTAGTTTTGGCGTGAAGCCGTACCATACACACAGACAAACAGACAAAAATTCTAAAAAGTCACTTTTTGTCGTCAGTTACGTTTTTCTAACAAAAGCCACTTATTTTTTCTCGAAAATACTCAATGTACAGTTTTTCTTTCGTTACTGTTTTATATAGATAGATGAATTTAATTCCTACCAAGCAGCAATAGCAATAATTTTTAGGTTTTAATTAATATAGTATAAACTTCGGTACAATTTATTAACAAAATTGTTGTTGTCCAACTGAAGAAAAAAATGAAACCGCATAACATGTCAACGTAATCAGCCAACCGAACAGAGTCCAATCAGAAATAATATTTCGGGCGAAAGCATCGGCTTTTAGACCAGCCTCGTTGATTGGTCGGGAACAAAATTGATATTGAACCGAAATTCATAAGCGGAATGTTGTAAGGGTCAAACTTAGACCAACTAAAATATAGACGGGAACTTATGTTCATTTTATGTGACTTCTTGACTCGCACATAAGCATACATATTTTTTATACAATACGGGTAACAAACGAGAACACTTTTTAATGTATGTTGCGGCCCAAAGATATCTACAACTATCCTCGATTAAGAATCAAAATGCAGATGAGTGGCCAGCCTTGAGGTTTGAGATGGAACGCCTCGTTAACACTAAAAAGTATCTCCGGATCTCAATACTCACCATGCGAAATACAGCAGCATTAAGCTGCTAATTTACGTTGGTATTCTGTGAAAGAGTATTCTTTTCCCGGATGAGTCTACCAATTCGGGCTGCAACCTTAATACAGCTGCAGCATGGCGCTAGCATGTAATCGTTTTTTCTTCTTTATCGGCCCATAAAAGTTCGCTGTTAGATGTACATATATGTGTGCGTCTAGTGGCACCTAAAACTATGTTATTGGTTGCAAATAATTTTAGATGAGTAAGTTTGTCGTGAGCTCACATTAAGTTAAGCACAGTTTCGACGTTACTTCAAATAAATGTATTGTTCTGTCTACATTTCTTAGTTAGTCTAAGAGATAAAAGTATACACAAAGTACAAACAAAAGAAAACGCGATCGGAATAAGATTCCGTAAAATTGATTTGAGGAGAAGCACGTCCCTCATCATAAACATAAATTGTGCTGTAGTAGGTATTGGTCTTTGAATTAAGTGTGCTTTACATGAGATGGTCTTGTATTGGTAAGAGAATCTACTACACCATATCATCTCGTGGCTGTCGCTAGAGGCCAGAGATGAAACAGAATACGGACAGCAGAATCCTACTGCTAACAAATCAGAATAATGAAAATATGCCGTTGGAAACCACGAGACAAATGTGACAGCTATGGCAAATAACCTTCTGTAAAGAAATCTATGGAGTACGTCTATATTCAGATGTATTAAGTTTATTAATTGTAATGAATGAAAGAATTAGTATCAGACACTGAGAGTACTTATATTTTGTTGTCATATAACAGATAATGAAAGATTTCTTTATCCCCTATAAATTCAAAATGAATAAATAAAAATCTTAGATAAACAATTTTTAAGTTTTGCATGCCACTGACACCTTAAAAATATTTTTAACTAAGAATTTAAACTTAAACTAAGCAAAAATGATTTTAAATGTATAAAATCTATTTAAAACAGGTTTATATAGGCTTTGCTAGGATGGAATGGAATGCAGTAGAGTGGAGTGGAGTGGAGCAGAGTGGAGTAGAGTGGAGTGAAGTGGAGCGAAACGGAGCGGAAGGGAGCGGAGTGGAGTTTAGTTGAGCGGAGCTGAGTACAGTGGAGCGGAGTGGAGTTTAATGGAGTGGATAGGAGCAAATCAGAGCAGAGTGGCTCGGGGTGGAGCAGAACGGAGCATAGCGGAGCAGAATGGAGTAGAATGAATAAGTATGGAATAGAATGGAGTGAAATGTAGTAGAATAGAATAAAATATAATATAATGGAACAGAACGGAACATAACGGAATATAACGGAGCATTACGGAACAAAGTTTATCAGAGTAGAAAAAATAGAAAATAGTGGAAGAAAGTGGATCATAGTGGAATAGAATATAATATAAAATTTTTTATATAATATGATCTATATTATGTGTGTTATTCTTGCCTGGGTTGATTTAAGAAGCAATAAAAGTGTCTAGCAGCATTCTTTGCAATAGCTCTGTTTCGCGTGGTAAGTGACGTGAACCGGAAACTTTTTACGAAGTATTATACCTTGTGCTGTGTGTACCGCTTGAAGCCTTGGGACGCATTTTATACCTTAAACAAGGGCATGGGACACTGATCAACTCATCAACATGGCGGTAGGACTACTCTTACTTGGAATCTGCTTTGTTAGGTGATGCAGTCTTACTTACTCCTGTCGCCAAATAGCGTTGCTTGCAATGCTGTATTCTGACCCGAAAGGTAAAAAGAGCCGGTATAATTGTAGGCTGTTAGGCATTCTATTTAGTTCTCAGATATAGCACATTAGTAGATTTCTTTATTTATAGTTGACTATTGGTATCCATGAACTTCATGAGTTAGTTACAATCAGGTGGACTGTTAGTTCGTTTGTTTCGAAGTAATAAATCCACTCCAGAACATCATCTTCGTTATAAATTGAAGCAACCGATGAAAATAAATGCGGAAAATGAAAACGTTGGAATATAATACTTTGAAAATAAGAGAGAATTCTCTGTGTCATTGACACATCTTATACATTATGAATGTGGAACGTATGAGAACTTAAAACAGAGTTTGAAATTCAAGCAAAAATTTTCATTCGAGAAACAGACATGTTAAAAATAGGAGAGAAATTTCTATTCTGCGAAGCTTTATTGTTTTCGGACGTGTGTGTATGTTTATTTGTATATCTTGAATTATAACCATTTGTAGACTCCCTTGTTTAAACCAAATAAATAAAGGATGTCCTGATATTTATTTATTAATTATTTATTATACAACAATATATAGAATACGAGTAGATTAAAATGTAAATCATATGTACAACAGGCGGTCTTATCACAGATAGTGATCTCTTCAAGACAACATTTGCGTAGAGGACCGATGCAATGAATGATTAAAATACAGGGGGTGTACAAAAAAGGTACCAAAACTTATAAATATAGAAAAGTCCATACAGTGATATCTAATGTGATAAAATAATTAAACGAAGGGCGTACAAAAAAGGTAAAGTAATTTATTTAATAGCGTTCCATGTAATACGATTTAACAAGACTTTTAAAAGAATGAAGAGATTTAGTACGAAAAATATTTTACGGCGGCAAAAGTATAGAATTTCTTAGAAAATGAAGAAGAATGCAAAGGAATAGAGGGAGAAACATTGACAGAAACAGTAGAGAAACGAATAGTATACTGGAATCGGTCTTTTAAATAATAAGAGTGCGAGCATTTAACAACACTATAATCATGCAAAGTGTAGTGACTATGAGTAATGAGCCATTCGAGATGTCAGCGGAATTCAGTGATCATTACACTGTTTGCTGGTAATGTCATGATATGAGCATGCGTAACAATAGTTACAGTGAGAAGAAAATTAGGTAATCTACGTGAGGAGTTCAATCCATCAATTTTCTACAAACCTCCAATCAGTTACCATCCACAGGACGATATGAATTTTCTTTCAATGCCACCACCCGGTGAAAACTAATCTTAATATAATTTAAAAATTTGTATGTTAATTTTTAAAAAAACGTTCGTTTTCTATTTCACTTAGAAAAAAATCTCAAACTATTTAAACAATAAATATAATTGCAATCCACAATCCCGAATCATTTATATTCTACGTAAATGTTTAATGTGCAAACATTAGGTTTATATCAGGCAATTAAGCAGGCTCTAACTGCATCAGGAAATCATTTGTTCATTTTAAATGAGACGGCTTCTGCTAAACCTTCCGTTAGGAATATTAACGTTATAGTATTTTTTTTGCTCTTGATTAATAAAAGTGATAAGCAAAATATTCACTGTGCTTTCATTGGGGATTTTTATACAAGTGTGGTAGAGCCATGCTAAAGCTATATTATGGTTGTAGAACGAAAGAAGGATTTCACTCTGATAGTATACTAGCGTGAATTAGCAGCTCAATGCTGCTGTGTTTCGTATGGTGGCTGTAGAGAACCGGGTACCTTTTTTACTGGAAACGAGGCATTTTATCTTAGTCCTCGAGCGTAACAACGCATCTGAATTTTGATTATTAATTAATGATAAATGTAGATATCTATAGGTCATGGTATCCACGTACCATCAGGTAGACTGTGTGCTCGTTTGTCATCCTATACTATAAAAAAAGAATAATACTGGTGTCAACCAACTAAGAGGATCACAAATACGGTCTAAGTCTGACGTTAAGTAAGTAAACAGATCTTGGGCTGGATCCCACTGAAAAACAAGTATCTTGAGCGTGTGTTGGTTACCTTTATCAAAAAAGGATTTACGGACCTAGCAATGTTTTATCGGTTAGGTCTGCAAGTAAATCAGTTAAGTTGCAACTCCATTTTATTAATTGAAGTTTCACGCATTTTTAACCTTTTAATTTCCTCTACCGATGGCGCACCAGCGATAATGTCATTCATGAAAGTGTTGTGACGGAGAATTTCAGTAGCTTGAGGCTATTGTGCACCGTGGTCAACAGCTAACTTGTGTACCGTGCGGATTGTCAGGTAAGGTGAACTGATAATTCCATAAGTGACAGTAGTGAGCTCAAATTTATGAACAGGATTATTTGGTACCACTCTCTATAGAACGTGTTCACTTTTGCGGTCTTCAGGCCCAAGGATAATGTTTCGATAAATTTTCGAAATGTCTGAATCGGAAACTTAATAATAATAACTACGATGTGTTGCGATATAGTTTCGGGCCGATGTGAACGATGTCATTGAATGCGATTCCGTTAGAAGTCTTCGCGTTACCATTATATACAACTCTGAGGTTCGCAGTAGTGCTGTCAGGTCCGGATACACAGTGATGTGAAGTTATATTTACAAAATTTCTGGGTTCTTCAACGAGTTACATGAAGCTGATATAATCTTGAACACTCGGCGTAGAATTCACGGTGCGTGAGGTGCCAGATTTACTATATGCTTGTTGGTGATAAAAGACTTGTATCGGTGGTGAGGCGTGTGTGAAATGCGGCCTTATTTATGCTGAACACAATTCTGACTGCTCCTGAAATGCGACTGTCTGTTCTATTTCGCTTCTTTTACCTGGTTCAGATATTGCAATATTACTTACATAAGGCAAACAAATGGATATATCGTCCATACGGATAAAGATGAAACTGTCAGTCACAGTTATATAGTTATTAAATTTTGGCGGCTACAGCGACTCTCTTGTTTGTCGCTGACTGACTAAAGGCTAGCAGCGGAACTTACAGCTAGTAATTTATTTTTACTATTTTAATATTGGTACATAACGGTTTTAATATATTTTGCTTATATGCTGCTTCAGAGGCTTGACTTTCTAAGATTACAGGAGGCAAAATTAATACAAGGCAACTATGACAAATGTCCCCTCTGTGGGGCAATCTATGAGGGCGGCCTGTGTTCCGCAGTGGACTTTGAAAGATTGTAATGGTAACGGTCTTAGGTCTTAAGATTAAGTCTTAGGATTTGCAGTGTAAAAGGAAAGAATTTTGTAGCTCATTGCAGCCGTTAAGAAGTTCTATCAGTTATGAAACAGATTCTGTTGATAGTGATAAAGAAGTGGTGGATACGCAAGATCTGATTGATTTGTAAGGCGGTGGTCTCCTATAAACGTCATCGGCCGCTTACAGCGTCACGCCGTCCGCCGGGCTACGATGCTTACTATAAAAATGTACTGTTGTGGTCTCTTTCACAAGCTGATGTCGGCGTATGGACGTCGTAGGTGGCGTTAAGACGCTTGGCGCTGCGTCTCTAGTTATTTCGAACCATTGCAGCGTGAACGTCGTGTCTAGCGTCAGTACAAAATGACAAAATTTAATAAAGAAAAAGACAAGTTATTGATTTATTATTATGTTTAAATTGTTCTTGATTAATACGAAAATATTCAGTTAATTTAGAATTGCTCTTTTAAGTGTTTCATTATCAATAGCTGGAAACATCCTTCTTCATTTCTCTTCATAAATAATCAGTGCCTTGTTTTCTTTATTTTTCTTCGTATACGGTCGTCTTGTGCCTCTTTTTCAAGTAACATAAGCGCCGCCAAAAGTCTAGACGTCGTCCGTTGCTTAGATATGTATTGACCGCAGACGCTGTGTCTGGCGTTCAGACGCCGATCGGAACGTTTACGCTGAAGTCGGACGTCGCGTATAGCATTTAATAGGAGACCGTAGCCTAAGAAAATAATCCGCCATAAACTGTTGGTCATCGGTGTATCATATCAGTCATTTCAGCTATTGCAAAAATTCTGAACGTTATCCAACGCCTCTTCATGAATACTGATTTTTTGCAGGATAGCCGATGTTGCGAGTCGCTGCCCGAAACACTCGAGTAATACCAAACGTGCCGGCGCTGCCCGGCCGTGGCCAGACATCATGGTCATTTCAGGGTCACTTTACTTCGTATCCAGCGTCAGATTGTGCAAGTTGTCTTATTAATATGAACTTAAATATTGCACCTTTGAGGGTCGAAATGTATTGAAGCTCAAATTACTTAACAGTTAATTACACAATGTATTGAATAAAAAAAAACAGTTTATTTCATCGTTTTTAATCTATCTATTTAGATGATATTTTTTTAATTCAATAAACATGTATTTAAATTTGTTTTCTTTTAAGAAACATTTGCGCACACGTCAAGTCTCAAAATTTCATCGAAATTGGATGTATGCAAACAAACAAATATCAGTAAATATCAGCTTATTTAATTTATTTATAATGGTTCATATTAAATTTTGGAGCACTTAAAGCACTGAGGTAAGTATGTCTAATTCTAAAGTTTTTATTTTATTTATTACAAAAATATTACAAACAAAAACACTGCGATTGTTTTTTTGTTTGTAATAATACTAGGCTGCACTAAAAGTATCGGGAATGGAATATTTCCACTTTTCCTGTTATATTAAAATCTTTTAATTGAAAACTCCTTGGTTTTATAAATCGAATACCATTTATTTATTTAAAAAACGATTCTCGGTCTTCTCACAAGGTTTTGTCAAACTTGTTTAGTCGTTGAGAAAATGGAATTGACTCGAGAAAATTCAAGAGCGATGATTTATTATGACTTTCGAAGTGGTTTAACACAAAAACAGTGTGTTGACCGGATGATTTCTGCATTTGGTGATGAAGCCCCATCCAAAACCACAATTTATCTTTTATATTTTATATTTTATATGAGAAAACGTTGATGCTGTGCGTAAGCTGATTAAGGAAGATCGACATGTGACATACCGCGAAATTCCGGCAACCTTAGATATTGGCATGAGTCAAATACAAATAATCTTGCATGAACAATTAGGTGTAAAAAAGTTGTTTTCCCGATGGATACCGCATTCGCTCTGTGAAGAGCAAAAAGCGGCTCGCGTTACTTGGTGTGTCAGAACTCTCGAAAGATTCCACGCAGGATCCTCAAATGCTGTGTACAACATCGTATCAGGTGACGAATCCTGGATATACGCGTACGAACCCGAAACAAAAAACCAGTCACGAATTTCGGTGTTCGAAAATGAGTTAAAGCCAACAAAAATTGTTCGTTCACGGAGTGTTGAAAAAAAATGGTGGCCACGTTTGTCTCCAAATCCGGCCATGTTACGACTATTCCTCTTGAGCGACAAAGGACGGTTAATGCAAAATGATGTGCTAGCATTTGTTTGCCACAGGTCGTTTCTGAACTCCGTAAAGAGAACTGAAACCGCCGCATCATCCTCCATCACGACAATGCGAGTTCTCACACCGTACACGGAACAAAAGATATTTTAGAGCAAGAAAACATAGAATTATTAGACCATCCGCCGTACAGCCCCGACCTAAGCCCTAATGATTTCTATACTTTCCCTAAAATAAAGAATAAATTGCGTGGACAGAGATTTTCATCACCTGAAGAAGCTGTGGACGCCTACAAAACGGTCATTTTGGAGACCCCAACTTCCGAATGGAACGGTTGCTTCAATTATTGGTTCCATCGTATGTAAAAAATGTGTCATTTCGCGGAGAATACTTCTAAAAGCAATAAATACATTTTTAAATAGTAATGTTGTGTCACTTCCTTGATTCCTGAAATTTTCAGAGCCTCCCTCGTAATTAACGTCTTCTTTTGAGTGTTCGCTTATTTACTTTCCGAAAAATTCGCAGTTCCAGATGAATCTGTAACAAGGACTCATCAGCTTAACTACTCACATAAGAGTGGTGACATCTGTGATCGATTCAAGCAGATGTTTATAGTGACAATAATGTAGGAAATAATTGTTTGGGATCAGAAATTATTAGATTGTGCTTCTTTTTTAATAAAAGTTATAATATAACAACATGGGCTACGATACGTGGAGGTTAGTAAGAATGTATATGTAATTTTCCAATATAAGTCAGGGTATCGTACACGACAGCGCCGTCGTCATTCTGTATTTGGAATTATTTAATCGTTATTATATTATTTTAAAATAATGTATAAATAAAATGTAAATGTCTGTCGGTAATATCAAAATAACTGCATTTCAATAAGCTGGGGTTGTTCATACGCTATTAAGACATAAATAAACCATTTTTTATATATCTGTCTATTGTGTCTACCTGTACAGGCTAATCTTCAGAACGACTGACCCGATTGTAATAAAACTCGTCAACAGATACAGAGCAATGCCAGTGTCAATGAGAATACCAAGAGTGATCTATGCTATGCTTATAGGATAAACTTAATTTCTTTTGTGAAATCATTAAATTTATATAATAAATAGTCTTTGATCATTATCTTAAATCTAAATAAGGCCTATAAGTATCGAAATTAAAAAATAAATTAAATTTACAACTAATATATGGTCCATTTTTGGGCGCAGCCCCCTGTTTATTTATAATAAGTGTCATGATTTCTAAATTTATCTATTTTAAATATTTTTTATATATCAATGTGTAATAATTCACTTATTTACCATTAGCTATATAGATGGCAGTAGTAGAAATACTGTTGTAGTCAATTGAGGTATTTTCATTTTTGTAAGTTGGTAACTGACTCCGGAAACGTGTTGGGATTGGTTAAAAAAAAGACTAGCGAAAGGAGTTAGCTGTTTGGGGCGAGAAGTTTTTTTTCATGTGGTTGGCAGACCTAGAGAGATGTTGTGTTGTAAACAAGGCTAAATGTATAAGGGTGATCTTTTGGAATTTGGAAGACGTTGTTATTAGAAGTAACAGTTCTATCATAAGTGTTTGTTATTTAATATCAATAATATAACAAACTTTTTTTTCATTTATTTATCATATGAACAAGCATTACCCATATTTGTAGTGATAGCATTTAAAAAACCACTAAGGTTTATACTTAAGCTATCGAGAGATTACAATTTTATAAAATAATATAGCGTTATGTTGTATTGCAGATACTATAAAAAGGAAAAACAAACAAAAAACATGAAATAAATATGCAAACAATAAAAAAAATGACAAAATACGTTATAATAATTTAAGAAAGTGACCTTTTAGTTTACACCTAATGTTATTAACTAAGAATCAGGAGATCGTTTCATTTTATTATATAAGGTAATTGAGCGATTAAACCGCCGCAGATGTATCTGTGTGTCTGTAGCATCATAGCTCTTGAACCAATGAACCAATTTTGATTAAATTTTTTTCGTTTGAAAGGTTGACACTGTTAAAGACTATGTTTCAAGAAAAGCGGTTCATTCGTTTGAAGATCATTAGCTCCTTTTTGTCGGGTTTAATAAAACGGGTAAAAATGTAAGTTTTGTCTATTAAGGTTCGGTTTATGGTTAAATAGATGTCCCAGCTTGCTACCGGGAAATATAAACAAAAAGAAAATATTATTGCACAGGTTTATCTTAAATAATTAATATCGTTCGAATAAATTTTATATTGTAATTTCTTGACATGAAAACGATATAACATAGATATAGTTGTATTTAGGACCGATAAAACTTACTCGAAGTATATCTACAGTAGTAAAATAAGATGCAGATATTACTTTAACTTGTCGATGAAACATGTTTTACGGTTTATAAGGCTATTTAATATCTATATATGTGAAACTAAGCTTTATAGCGTATTCAAAGAATAATTCTTTTAAAGTTACAACGAATATTGTATCTTTATATACTTATATAATTATTCTGTATGTGTATTTGTCACTCAACTCTTCCAAACGGTTGGATTGATTATGAAGAAATTTTCGACAGTGTTTGAGTAGGCCACTGAATGGTTTATATTAACACTTGGCACGGCAGGTGTCGCTATTGTCGATATCTAGAAGTTGGGTCTTTAGTTTATAATAAAAAATTAAATATAAATACATAAAAAGAAAGCTATTTTCACCAGACTGCCCCTATGAATATGGGTAGTGTTTCAAGTGCGTATGTATGTTTGTATAATATGTAAGTAACGTGCATAAACTTATGTAAGTACTTGGCATGCTCTCTAGGCTAAACGGCTTGATATGTGATACATAAGGGGTATCATTTTATTCGAATTATTTGTTGAAGTGATAATATAGGGTATACGATTTTTTTTCTTTGCAATTTACATTTTGTACGCAGTCTGGTTTATTGATTACCGTTTTAACCATTGTGTTTGTTTGCACTACGCTTATTTTTAAATCATAATTAAAGATAAATGTTATAGTTATGATCTAGAGCCGTGTAAAAGCGGCTTGAAGTTCTCTTATTATCATTTTCCAGGCGGAGGTAACTTTTTAAATTAATGTTGCAATTTAACCTCTGCAAAAGTCGACTGATTGGAAAACTTTTAGAATAGTGCTTTGGGAGTATCTCCACTGTAGCATTTCTTTATTAAAAAATAAAAATCTATTGCCCAATATAAATTTTTATCTTAATATAAATAGTTTTTCCTTTAAGCGTTATTTGTGATCTTAGCCCCTAACATTATGCAGTTTTGACGTTGCTTCACGTCGCCAGTCTAGTATTTTACATCTGGTGTTTAAGATTATTACCACGATTATTCAAAGGCGAGGAGATCATGTTGAAATTTCCCATAGTCGACTTCCTGGAGACAAAATAGAATGAAAAGTCTGATAAGATCTTGGGTATTTTACGTCTGACGGAAACGAGACCTCTATAGTGATGTCCATCTATGTATTAAGATTTTTCTAGTATTGCTCATAGTTGACTCATATGACAACCACAACAAGGAACATTGTGTTTTTTTATAGAATAAGGATGACAAACGAGCACACAGTCCACCTGATGGTAAATGGATGCTGTGGCCCATAGACATCTACATTTATCCTCGATTAAGGATCTAAATGCAGATGCGTTGTCACTCCAGAGCACTAAGATGGACTGCCTCGTTGTGGTGGCTTACGGTACTAGTTTATACACAATAAACAGTACAGACGTTTTTCTTATTTATTGCTTTTTCCCAAGGCTTTGTTCGCGTAGAAATTAAAAAAAATCTATAATAGTAGATAGTCTTTTGTCATGAAGATCAATTACCAAAAAACATCTCAGAAAAAGAAATACACAAAACTTAGATTTTTGCTATTATTTCTTAAACAATGTGTGTTTTTTTTGGACTAAACCTGGTCCAAGTAACTTGCCTTATCGGGTATTACAGGCGTGACGTTTTGTGCGATAAACGAAAATGTAAAAAAATTCGCACCACTTTATTCTTTACACTGGTTTTGTTATTAAATGGGTATTTATAAAAAAGTTACATTTCTTTATAAAATTTCCCATTAAAAGTTTAAGAGATAGAAAACAAATCAAAAAGATTTGTTCAAAACTTTTTTACATATTTTATTAAAATATTCATATTATAATCTTTTTTTTTATTGAAGAGGGGGCAAACGAGCATGCGGCTCACCTGATGTTAAGTGACTACCGCCGCCCATGATAAACCGCAACACCAGGAGAATTGCGGGTGCAATTAATCGTCAAAAATCATTTATTCCAATGATTGATTATATTTACGAGAACGCTATACTGTTCTAAAATAAATAAATAAAATAGATTTTAGCAGATTACATCGCTGGTGATTAAGATATGCATTTTTAAATTTTACGGAAAATGTATTTATAAAAATATGGACTGAACTGAACAGACAGACGTCTTATAACTATATTCGGAATTTGCTTATGGTTATAAAAATGGTTACTCATGTCTTAATAGCGTGGACACAACTTTTAAGCTAACAGACACTTCCATTAAATCTAAATGTATAAATAACTTCCCATCTCGATCCATCAAATACTTTAACATTATAAAATTTAAACGTTGCATTTCTTGGACACCTGCCGAAAACTTTAAGCAATAAATGCTGTAGATGCGATGTCATCTTTGAGGACTTAGATAGTACATCTCACAGCCTGCATATATATTGGCTCTCTATACCCTTCAGACCAGAATACAGTAGGGCTTGTACTGCTATTGGGTGGCCGAAGTAGTTAATGGAGCGGTACCTGCCCATACAAACTCCTAGGTAAAGAACGAGTCCTACCACCCAGACTTGCCCGTCTATGATACTAAAATCGAGAAATTGACTCTTTTTTAATTCGAATAAAAATTTACACACAGGCACTATTTATTTATGAATATTTTTATATTGGGAATTGCTTCCTTCTGTTTTACAATTATTCAAGATCGTTAGCAAATGTACGGTTAGGTACTTGCCCTTGCATGTTTCGCTATTATATTATTACATATTTTGTACATACACCGTAATTATATTTACGTAACTTAAAATAAGGTAACGAAAGGTGTTCGGGTTTGCATATCTACCGATGGAGGGATGAAATAATTAGCATTACATTTAATATCTACTTTCGCTTAAAAAACAAACTCCTCAAAATTATAAGCCAGGAGATCGAAAGCTTCGTATTTGCATTTCGGAACGCATCTTCATTTGATATTCAAGGTTTTAAACAGTACAGAATTTTATTGATATTTTATGGATTTGTTTTTTAACATACATAATTTATTTTTATCGGCTCTTTTAGTCTCGCCAACACCCTCCAACACAACGCCCCAACCTGGGACGAGCAGTGAAGTGGAGGGCACGTCTGCAACAGAACCAAAATCTGAAAAGAAAAAGTTAGCTAGGACTTACAAGCTTAGTGGGACGGCACGAAAGTGGTACAGGAGGCTGAGAGCAGCTGAGATAGGAGCCGAAGAGGCCCTCTCTCTCTCTGCCAGAAGCCCTGGGACAAAATTCGGGGTTTTTCAGACATTCAGATCCGTAATCTACAGGTTGTATATTATAGAAATTGGAATACATATTGTTAATTTTTTTCATACTATTAATAATATTTTTATTGTACGTAAATTCACAAACTTGCTAATAACCAGAAAGGTATCGCATCGTATTAATACGAAGCACAGCAGTATCAAGATGATACAATTTAATATTTTTATTTCTGATGAGTTTTGAATTAAACCTTAATTTAAAGTAGGTACCTTTTAATACAAACGAAAGTATCCAGTGTATAGTTTTACTATCTTGTTGCTGTATACTTGTATAACACGCAACTACAGAATATTACTTGTTTCATTTTTCAATTCCAAGTGATTCATATTCACCTTCTTATCATAAAGAACGATTTCAATATCTCCCACTTGTCATGATAGGGTTCTTCGATCTTCCTCTAATAACAAGATTTATATTCCTACTCATCTCATCGGGTTTTATGGTAACTCCCTCACTGTTCAGGCTGCACTTCTCTGGAAGTCCTTGCCTGATGATATCAGAAGAGCGTTGAACAAATACTCCTTTAAATATAGTACGTGAGCATTTACTTAAGAATTAAGAATTACAATATTGTTAAATATTCGTATATATATATATATATATATATATATATATATATATATATATATATATATATATATATATATATATATTATTTTCCTTTTCTTTTCATTACTACACCTACGACAAACTCTCATCACGCCATAGGTTGATGGTAGAGAATGCCTCTATGCATTAAGTCGCCCTTTGTATCATTTTTTTCTACGAGGACGCAATAATATTTAAAATAAAATAAAAAGACTAAAATAACCACAAGTGGCAGCAATGCTGATGGTGTGTTGCTAGATGAACTTTTTAAACTGAAAATGGAACTATTTCAGCAAATTTTTATTTTATACTAAGGCTACTACGGCCAGATAAAAAATGTAAAAATAATCCTTGTATAGTTACAAGTTTTTCGAAACTGGGCATAACCAAAATGAGAGCGATTGCAAGAAACATGAAAAAGAACGTTGTCAATACTCCTAAATTAATCTACATTATTTTGAATTCTATATAGGAAAAAAAAATAATTAATTAATGCTTTCTGACATTATTATCTCATGGGTGCCGCAAAAGGCGGCAGAGAGACACGAAACAGGGGAGGGGCAGCAGCAATCTCATAACAACTCAAAACAACACTGCGGCTGCTATGCGCTGCAGCTATTGGCAAATATTTCTATAACACTCAGTCTCTTGATAGGCTGTGCATAAATAATGCATGGTGTAATAAGACCAAAATAGTAAATTATGACACAAAAACTGAATCTTGATAATTGGTGACATGATGAAGATATTATGATAATTCAATGGGCTGATCTTGTGGAGGTCAGTGTTTCACGTTTACAAAGAAAAACACTCTTTTGAGGTATAATTTTTAAGATTCAATAAAAAGTTCTACTGTTGATGGATATAAGACATTTGGAAAAGTTAAATAGCCACAATCCCTGTTGTTGCGATAGTCTAAAATCATTACAACAAATAATAATATTAATGCGTTTGAAGAGACTTTAATTTTTATAACTATAACTTATTTTTTAATAATGATTCGAATCGATTTCAAAACTAAATTATAATTTACTTAACTTTTAATCTACGTTGATTACTCCCCTTTTATCTCATGACAATTTGTGATATTTGTTAAAATTAAAATATTTTAATTTTACAAATTACCTACAATTATAGGTGAATTTGTGTGATTTTGATAACGTAAAATAAATTAAAATGATTATATTCATAATAGTTTAATATTTTTTTCATAAACCTTGGCATTAAACTTTAATTTACCTCAAAATGTTTACTAGTATTAGACGATTACATAGAAAATACAATATTGATTTTTAATGCAAAAACAAAATGCTTTATATTGTTTTTTTTGTATAATATACTTTAAAATTTTAATTAATTATTGTGTAAAATAATTATAGTACATTAAATTTTTCCTCCTGGATAAAAATGGTCCAATAAATCAGTGGTATAGTGTTACTATAACATTTCAACGAAGTCTTCACACCGATCCCTAACTTTTTTGAAAATATATTAGCCTATGTTCATCAGGGATAATGTAGGATTCCAATGGTAATTTTTTTAAATCGGCCTAGTATTTTCTGAGCCTATTTAATTCAAACAAAAAATGTTTCCTCCTTATATTATTGTATACTCCATAGTTGTGGCGTTATTTAGATTACTGTTAAAGGAAGACCATTTATTTAAAAAAAATTAAGAGTTACGCAAAGTAACATCACAGTTGGTCTGCCCATTCCAAAGTTTAGCCCAGACTGTCAGACAGACAAAAGTTTTAAAAATAGTCATTTATGTCTTAATATATACATCCACACACACACATATATATATATATATATATATATATATATATATATATATATATATAATGTATGTACATCTATACACTTATGAATAAAATTTTAGTTTTGCTGTAATATCGAAATAACTGCATTTTATCGGGCTTAAGGGATTATTTACATTGGCGTTAAGACATGATTAACCTAAAAAAAAACTATCTCTGTCTAACTGTCTGACTATTGACAGAGCTAAAATTTGAAATAGCTAAACACACTGACCTCTATACATATATATATATATATATATATATATATATATATATATATATATATATATATATATATATATATATATATATATATATATATATATATATATATATATATAGAGGTCAGTGGCTAAACAACTTTTGAAACTTCAACATATAGAGAGCAATTCTAAAAGAGTTTTAGACTATTTTATGTGAAAAACATAGAGGTTATTTCTAAATCGGAAAATTGATAAAACAAATGGCCTTTGATAATGATAATGAATCCAAATATCGCCATATTAACAGTTTTTATTCAGATCAATCCGGGGCAGCTTTTAATTTTTTTTTCGTTTTTTTTTTGTTAATATTTTTGTTTGTTTTTATTTTAGTTTTACTCTGTATGTTAATTTAATTTATTCATTCTCCTGTTTAAGTTTATTAATTCATTAATTCATAATATAAAATAAATGCAGCCGGTCCCATTTTTGTCATAATACCCTTAATTCATTTTCGTTTTTTCATTTGAAGATTAATTAACAAACCGTTCAATATGTAAGACACACAAACAACCCTTTTGATGTACTTAACTACGCTCACGTAATACCAAAGGATTAATATGATATAATGTGCAGAGTATCTGCGTTGGAATGAGACTCTTTTAACTAGATGTTAGAATACATTTTGAAGTGTTATAACACAAAGCTAGTGTTACAAGGTAGGGAAACGAAGGAGGTCTACACACGAGTTCACATTAATAGCATAGAGACACGAGTCTAATTTAATCAACACGGACATTGTACCAATAGACACGTAGAAATTGCGAGGGGCGGTCATGAAAATTAATGCGGCTTCCGTACTAACGGGCGTTTAACCCAATAACCGAGGCAGAGATTATTTTCCTTGCTATTAGTTGAGCACGTGGATTCGAGCTTAGTGACGTCCATTCACAGAGTATAAAAATTTCAATTACTGTCAATTTTGATTTTAAATAGCAGCAAGAAAAAATTATTATAATATCCTCCACATTAGCTGGACTCCACATTAGCTGGTTTCTTAGCCGCTTTCTTTTTTTCGAAGTTGACTGTATTTCAGCGTCTGACTCGAAGGGGTTGTAATACCTAAAATGTAGCACAAAGTTGTTACAAGAAAAATACGTCACTATACAGAAACTCTCATACGAAAACTTATAAAGCAAAAAATAATATAACTTTACTGTAACATAATATACCGAAACGAACGAGTTTCGGTCGCGGTGGCCAGTCTTAGCGGAAAACACAGGTGCGCCCTCTTTTCCCTCTCTCTCATGGTACGATGGGACGGTATTCCGACCGTAGAGATATCAGGCGCAGGACAATTGTTTTACGTGCATTCCGAGGCACGACTGTAAAAAACTACCACTTTCCCAACTCCAGGCTTCTACTGAAAATTTTTTCACAGAAAAACTCAATACCTGAGTTTCGATCCGACCTTGGAACCTGATGATCAGATCATATTAGCGACCGCCAGACTAACAAGGCAGTCATCGAGATGAATTTGGGATATGCCGAAAAACTATTATAGACTGCGATGGATGGCATTATAATGTATTTAAATTCAGTCAAGAATAGCCATCATTTAGAGTAAATAAAGTTATTCTAAGGCTATAGGTTGTTAGGCAAACAATGCATGATAGCAGAGCAATGTCCTTTCTAAAATAAAAGCGATAAGAAAAAATAAGCTCTTATCTGCCACATCACTACGCAACAATAAATTACAAAGCTTGTTAGACCATTTTCCATTGTTATTATTATTATTACGCTTGTAATCCATTGACCTCACCATTTGATTGCGCCGACGGAACATATTTTACGGGTTAATCTGCTGTTTCACTGGCTTTGTTACAGAATTGTAAGAATTTACTATGTCTCATAAAGAAACAATAAACTCTTACGGTGAGTATTTTATATTATTATTTTTATTGTTCAAAAGGGAATAAAAATTTGTTCAAATTGCGTTTTTGTCTAATATGTATCGAATTTATAGTTGTCAGATTTTAGTGAATGATAGATCAATCGATTCTTACAATTGCGCGGATAACATAGACTATGTAACGTCACCATAAAATAAAAATGACGGAGGTAAGAGGTAACTAAGCCAGTACAATTCTATTACTTCCGGCGTTCATCATCATCAATCATAATTACATCCCTTCACAAGTCTACTGTTGAACATAGGCCTTCCCCAAGGTATGTCACAAAGCATGGTCCTGAGCCATACCAGTTTGTGGCATATCTTCCGGTGTTATTCCATATAATTTACGCCGGACGTAGATTCCCGAGATTAGCGATGGGATGCAGCGTCAAAGATGCGAGACATCTGGTACGACGATTGTCATTCCACCTGGCAAGTGTTATGATTAAGACAAATGCCATAAAGGGAAAGGATGAGAAATGCGCAATAAACGACGGAACGAAGCGTACTGAACGATTGCAACTAATAATCAATTGACAAATGAACTCACAGTCCACCTGATGGTAAGTGGCTACTACAGCCCATGGCCCCTGTGAACTAACTGCACTTATATTAGGAATAAGATGGAATACTTCACTGCTTGTAATAATGCTGGCCCTCTTTATACTCGTATATCAGATCGAAGTCCATCAGTGCATACACTGCTGTTTGGGAGCAGACATTGGGAAGAGTGGTACCTACCTGTTCAGGAACCTGACAGAATGAGAGTCCTAACAACAAGCAAAACATCTGAAGCAATTATATAAATAAAAGCAAAGATGAACTTACAGTTTTAAAAAATTCAGAAATAATATGCGTCTGAAAATTGCGACGCTATTATTTATGGCTGCCTCATGTGGATATCGTTTGACGTTACGATTTAAATAAGACGGTTCGTATATTATGTCAGTTACAAAACCATTCTTTCTAACTCTTAATTAATACGTAAAAGCCTACAACCGAGCACAGGCTTCTCAAGAAGGATTTGCCCTAACAGTTTCAGCAGATTTAATATCGCAATACCAGGCGTCTCGCACTATTGACGCTGCAAGCATACATTTTTCTCGGTGACGAATAAATATACAAGGAAACTTTAATCAAGGTTTAGAGAATAAAATATGCTAACACATTTTTTAAAAAGCTCAATTAATAAAAAGTTATACATTTCTGAGAGGGTTTTAGGGCAATGACGTGTCCGCCGCGCTGTCTTCGAAATATAGAAACTTCATGTGTTTTCATTCCGATGTTTTCCTTCACCGCCAAGCACGTGGTAAACTAGTTGCACTTAAAATCGCAATTCAAATTTCGTTGTTGCCGGCGGGGATTGAACCCGGTTTGCTCGCGTAAAATCGCAATGAAAAAAATTTAATGAAATATGAAAATATCAAATAATATGTCTCTGCCAAAAACTGAACGCCCTAATATTACTCCAATGACAAGACATTAATTGAAGGAATCGCTGACACTCTTAAGTAATGGACTGATGGAAGAACATTAATATTCTTTTCTAATCTTTACTTCAGTTCATGACGGTAACAAAAAACAGATATATTATATTATCAGATATATTAAAACTACGCTGTTGATCGTAGGCCTCCCTACAGATTGCTTTATAGGAGAATATTTGCCACAGTTGCCACGCTTGGCAGAAAGGTTAGCCGCCCGCAGTTTTTTCAGTATTTTTATTTTATATTTAAATCGCTAATCGCAGAGCACGTACGCCTGTGTCAGGATCGTGCCAAATGGAAGCCGGTAGTCTCTGCCTACCCGTGGGGGAGACGTGCGTGAGTATTTATTAGTATTATATATTATGTAATTGTGAACACGCTGCTGCCCATTTCCTGGTTTGTTTTCCTCTGTCGCCTCTTACGACTTCCACGAGATGATATAGGTTACACATCAAGGTTTGTAAACATATATTATAATAGTATGAATATATTATACTATATGTAAGTGATATTCATCATCAGCAACACGTAGAATGCCACCAAATGCCTCTCGACCATCATACGGCAAAGAGGAGTAGTAGATATAGTCGAAGTGTATTGGCGCTCGGAAATATCAATTTTAATATGAAAGTTAAAAAGTGAAAGTTACAGACTATATACGTCTTACTACAGACCTTAGGCCTACTCTCAAAAAAATTGTCTAGCTATTCATTGTTTTAAACACACCACATATGAGCTTACACTTCTAAATATTCGAATAATACAAATACTGCTACAAAATACGGATTTTCCCAATCATCAATCAGACTACTGAAATGTTGAGGGTTCGTGGAAAAAGAATTAATTAAATATCGAATACACAGTAGCACAGGTTTGGAAATTCACGTCCGTCCCTCTTCCGCTCCATTTTTAATTAAATGAATCAATCAAGCACCTTTTTCGAGCATCAATCACTTTTATTTTTGCATAAAACATTGCTATCTCTGTCACAAAGGTACAATTACTTTAATCTGCCATCCCTAATATGACATTGTGTTGTCGACTAAACGTTTAAAGTTAATAAAAAATCATATTAAGCATTCGCTATATTAAATTAAGAATCAAAATGTGGATGTGTTGTCACCCTTTAGGTTTCAGACAGAATGCCTCTTTACCAATAAAATAGCTCTCCGGTTCTCTACACACATCACACGATACACAAGCAGCGTTAAGTTGCTTTTGACGCTGTTACAATCGTTTTATAACAGCTGCAGTGTGGATCTTTCACTTTATAAATAACAGGACTACGCCTACTCTCTAAATATAATTAAGTTATTTTGAGATATTGTTACGAGCTTAGGGTTCGTGACAATAAAAACTGCCGATTGAGTTACCAAAATTGACACTTTAATTACCGAACACCAATCAAAACTTAATTAAAATAATAAATAAAAAATATCGTCCACTGCATTGCAATTTTGCCTACAAGATTGCAATGCAGTGGACGATATGAATGACAAGCTCGTGGAAACTGTCCATGCGGTCAGAGCTAAGTTCTGCAAGACCCGCCGTAGAAGAACACAAAAACTCTCCGATCACACTCTTAATCTCATGGCTCTTAGACGGGAGATGAGGCTGCAATCGTCAACAGATTTGACAGCATACAGGCAACTGAACAGACAGATCTCCAAATGCATGCGGCGAGACTTACGCAACTTTAATACTGCTCGTATTAAAGAAGCGATCGAGCGGAACCAGGGCTCCAAAGTCGTTGCCAGAGATCTGTCTGTCAGTAAGAGCCAACTGTCAAAGCTGAAGACCGAGTGTGGCAGCATCGTTTCCGGGACACCTGAGATTTTGAGTGAGATTGAGAGGTTCTATTGGCAGCTGTACACATCATCGTTGGAGCCACACGCAAGTGTGAGTAACGATCCAAGAGCAAGTCTTATCCGACACTATTCCGATGATATCCCGGACGTCAGTCTAAGCGAGATTAGAATGGCTCTCCAGCACCTTAAAATGGCAGGGCCCGTGGCGAGGATGGAATTACAGCGGAGCTTCTGAAAGCAGGTGGAACACCGGTACTTGAAGTCCTTCAGAAGCCCTTTAACTCCGTCCTCCATGGTGGCACTACTCCAGAGGCGTGGAGCAGAAGTGCGGTGGTCTTGTTCTTTAAGAAATGCGACAACGCTCTCTTAAAGAACTTCAGACCGATTTCCCTTCTGAGCCACGTCTACGTGCTGTTTTCGAGAGTCATTACGAATCGTCGCGCACGCAGACTCGACGACTTCCAGCCTCCCGAACAAGCCGGTTTCCGAAAAGGCTTCAGTACCATAGACCACATACGTACCCTGCGGCAGATTGTACAGAAGACCGAAGAGTACAATCTGCCACTTTACCGTATGTGGACTATGAGAAAGCCTTTGATTCCGTCGAAATTTGGGCGGTGCTACAGTCCCTTCAGCGGTGCCAAGTTGACTGTCGGTATATCGAAATACTGAAGTGTTTGTACAGTAGAGCTACGATGGCTATCCGAGTACAGAGCCAGAGCTCGAAACCTATCCAACTGCAGGTGAGTGTAAGACAGGGTGACGTTGTATCCCCGAAACTCTTCACCGCTGCATTGGAAGACGTTTTCAAGCTACTGGACAGGAAAGGATACGGTATTAACATCAATGGCGAGTACATCACTCACCTTCGATTTGCCGACGATATAGTCCTTATGGCAGAGTCGCTGGAGAACTTAAGCACTATGCTCAATGACCTCAATAGTGCCTCCCAACGGATAGGTCTTAAGATGAACATGGACAAAACAAAGATCATGTTCAATGTCCATGTCACACCTATGCCGGTAGTTGTTGGGAGCACTATGCTCGAAGTTGTTGATGAGTACGTTTACCTGGGACAAATAGTCCGACTAGGTAAGTCGAACTTCGACCGAGAGGTCAATCAACGGATTCAACTCGGCTGGGCAGCGTTCGGGAAATTACGACACCAGTGCGTGTTGCCAGTAATGACTTACGGGTCTGAGACGTGGTTCTTCACTGCTGGCTGTATGAGGACGCTCAAGGTTGTTCAGCGAGCTATGGAGAGGGCTGTGCTTGGAGTTTCTCTGCATGATAGACTCAGAAATGAGGATATCCGCAGTAAAACCGGAGTGACTGACATAGCCCAACGGATTAGTAAGCTAAAGTGGCAATGGGCCGGCCATATAGCTCGAAGAACCGATAACCGATGGGGAAGAAATGTTCTCGAGTGTCAGCCTCGTACCGGTAGGCGTAGTGTAGGGCGACTCCCCACTAGATGGAGTGACGACCTGGTAAGATATGCAGGAAGTCGATAGATGCAGGTAGCTCAGGACCGTGCTTAACATAGGAACATAGGCCTCCCCCAAGTAATGCCACACATTACTTGGGGGAGGCCTATGTTCAGCAGTGGACTTGTGAAGGGCTGTAATGATGATGATGATGATGAATCAAAACTTAAAACACACTAATAATTAATCACACTTAACACTTTAGTTCACTTTTTTTCGCTCCAAAATCTTAGTTTGAATCGCCAATTCAATATTGTCTCGGTCCCGGTCCTTAACACCTTTTCCGCTGAAAAATCTCGAATGTTCAAGCACATCACCGGTCCCGACCGACTAGAAAGTTCTCTCCTAGTTCTGCCACACGATACTAGATGGCACTAGTGGGAAAGTTCTAGCATGGAATTTTCTATATAGCTCTCCTAATCCCTGCTTTTCTATACTAGATGGCGCAGGTGAATTTTCTAGAGATCTTGACGCTCTTATTTCTGCTACTCAATACTAGATGGTGCTATACCAGGCATTAACTATGGCGCGCAACAATATATATCACTTCTGCTATATATATTGTTGCGCACCTTTGAATTCCTTTTTTTTACTCAAAAGAGGCAATTCATCTTAAACCTCACGAGTGACAACGCATCTGCATTTTGAATCTTAATCGAGCATAAATATAGTTTTTTATCCATCCAAAACACCTTCAACGCATATATCATACGTTCAACCCGTCATCCTTAAAACTACAGATATACTGTTCACATTACCACGTAGGTAAAGATAACCCATAACATTTGACACATCTGAAAATCTCCCATAGCTAAATTTTTCATTTAAAATTTTTCCCACACGGTATCAAATTGTTAGTTGTAATTTTATGTGCCGTTTTACCACGTACTCGGCGATAAAGTAAAAAACCTGCATATCTCAGCAATAAAATATTTTGAGGACATATCACGTTAGCCAACACGCAATGGAGCACCGCTGGACGGATATGGACTACTACTAATTTTTTTACTACTTCTGACAATGTATATGAAGAAAAGTATTTTGTTAGGAATTATCTGCAGTTAAAGTTTAAGCCATCCCACGGCTGGGCATAGGCCTCCTTTCATGTAAGAGAAGGTTTTGGGGTAAGGAAATACCTGCCGCACTTCACCAATGCCTATTAGCGAACTTCACATCCCTTCAGGCGCAATTCGAACCCAGGTTACCCGCGTACTGTGAAATTTGCGGCAAGCGGGGCTAATAGCTTTAAAACTACCACGGCTTTATATTAGCATATATATTTAATAGCTTATTATAGTTTAATAATAGCATATATATTTAAGAGTGTTATTATTATAATCATCATAATTACATCCCATCTACTGCTCAACATGTCCCTCTGCCAAGGAACTCCCAAACACGACATACTCGTAAATAATTATGATGGCGGCTAATTATAGTGATGATGCTATTTACTTGTATGTAAGAAAAGATATTCATTACTATAAAAGATATAAAGTTATTTGACTCATAACTCAAATTAACTTTTTTATTACAGCTACTTCATTATGTATCTGCATCACTCCAAAGTAAACTGATAGAGAATGCTTCAGGCATTAAGTTCGCCTAATACTTTATGCCGCACTTTTGGTTGAAAATAGTTATTATCTCTTTATAAAAATAATATTGCTGTTTGTTAGTCTCCCAAAAAATCGAAAATGACTCGACTGTTTAGATGAATTATTTGAGTGTATTTACGTGAGCTCCTGCAAGGTTTAAAAACGTGGTTTTTTTTACGTGGTAGAGCCATGCTGCAGTTATATTAGTAGTATAGTTGTAGCACGAATGGGTCGGCTCGACCGGGGAAGGACCACGCTCTCACAGAATACCAGCGTGAAATAGTAGCTTAATGCTGCTGTATTTCGTATGGTGAGTGTAGAGAACCGGAGACCCTTTTTACTGGAAATAAGGCATTCCATCTCAGTCCTCATGGGTGACAACGCATCTGCATTTTGATTTGCAATGGAAGATAGATGTAGATGTCTATGGGCCGCAGCAACCACTTACCATCAGGTGGACTGTGTGCTTGTTTGTCACCCTATTCTATAAAAAAAAACTTAATTGGACGCGCTAGGTGACGCTGTTGTCGAGATCCAGAAGTCACCCGAACGAAGCCGGGGCGGATCGCTAATATTAAATAGATCATCTCTAATGATTTCTTATATTTACGCGAACACTACATATTGAAATAATCCTAGTTTTTACGGAATTTATCGCGTATATTTAATTTTTAAATACCTGACGTTTCAAACGCTTTACAGCACTCATGGTCACGGGCGGGACTGAGATGTTCAACGTCCGTATGTCATAGTTAACCGTGGTTACCATAGATTAAAATTTAATACGCGTGGATACCATAAGTTCATACTGTATAGATGGGAACAAAAGTTAAATTTTAATCTATGGTAACCGCGGTTAACTATGATATATGGACGTTGAACATCTCAGTCCCGCCCGTGACCATGAGTGCTGTAAAGCGTTCGAAACGTCGGGTATTTAAAAAGTTAAATATACGCGATAAATTCGGTAAAAACTAGTATTATTTCAATAGATCATATCTATCAATTGTTTTTCTCCACATTTGTATGGGATTACCCTTGTATGAACTATTTATTTAAAAATAATCAGCAAAATCATGTAACGGCAATCATGAACAGAATTGACAAATATATTGCGTAACTAATAATTTGTTTGTTGAAGCGACAGTAGCAGAGTGCAATAAACAATACTTAAACAAGTTATAAAGATTAAAAAATAATTATCAAAATCGGTTCACCTAAACAGTTCTGTGTTATATATAAAGGAATACCGTAGAGTTAAGAACCTCCTCCCTTTTTGAAGTCGGTTGAAAAAACATACAGTCGAATTAAACCTCCCTTTTTTGACGTAGGAAAAAATATTTATTCACGCAAAGGAAAAAAACACTGTCACATTTAACAAATTGTAGTTCAGTTAAATTCTTTTAAAGAGCATCAAGATTGAGTACGAAATAAAAAGATAAAATACGGGTACGTAAAGATGTACGTGTCGTACGTTTGCAATAAATTGATGATATCCATTTCCAGGGAGATTTTTCTTCGGTTGTAAAATTATTCCGGTATTTTTTTTTCATTTTGTTTGAAATAGAAAGGATATAGAGCCGTGGTAGCTCAGAGACAAAGCATTTCGCGAACTCTTTGACTTAAAACAGAAATGAGAAATTTACGTTACTTATTATTACAATTGATGCGGTATATCTCCTTAAAACCGCATACAATACATTCAACTAAATGCAATGCCAATTGGGCAAGGCGACTAAAACCATTAATAATTCAAAACCAATCGCGTGAGTACAAGCAGGATCTAATCCCATCGTTAATGAAACCCTAATCAAATCTATATACGAGTATATCGTTAATTTATATAGATGTCCCATTTAAGGGTATCCCTATATAAAAGTATCCACACGAAACATAGCAGCATTAAGCTGCCTTCTTTCGCTGGTATTAAGTAAATACAGAGTGTATCAGTCGTGTTATCTTTAATAATTTCTCCAGGAAATTAGGAATACATATTACATCAGCTTTGGGATGTGTGCTTTGGTTTTTATTACAATTTATTTGTTATGCTGTGGCCTATAGAGATCTACATATACTTGTATCCTCGATGAAGTATCAAAAAGTAAATGCGTTGTCACCCTCAAGACCTCAGATAGAGTGCGTTATTGTTACCAGTAAAAAGGGTTTCCGTTTGCTTTCATTTACCACGAGTAACATTAACACACTATCAGTAAAATACTTTTTAATGTTGGTATTTTGTGGTGATTGCTAAAGTAATAATTTTTAAATCAGTCGCATTTGATGCTTGTCATTTTTAATCACCCCTGTGGGAACTCAGGAATAAAAAATCCGTTAAGGCATAGTTAAATATCGTCTATTACAAAAAAATATTGACAGCAAATTAATGTTACAAAATTTAAAGATTTAACCAAGAACAATTACTCGTTTTCCCCCATTATAAACACTTTCAAGGATTTATTTTGTTTTCCTCTTAGACGCTAAAATATTATCTTCGCGCTATAAGACAATGCAAGACCCGTTTAAAATACTTTTCTCATTTCCACACGTCGTTTGAGTTAAGTGCTTTTATACTGCAGTAGGCATTTCGTCAAAAAAGGAAATTTTATGAAATATTTTATATTTAATAAACAAGTAATTTAGGTGGATAAGAAAAGCCAGATATTTGAATGAAATCGTCGTGATCGTGGAGTATTTACATACGTGGTAGAGCCACGCTGCAGATATATTATGGTTGTGGCATGAATGGGTCGGCTCGACTGGGGAGGGACCACGCTCTCAAAGAATACGTAAAATAGAAGAGTGAAGAGTTTCGGGGATATAACGTCACCCTGTCTTGTACCTCTCTGCACTTGGATAGGTTTCGTACTCTGGTTCTGTACTCGGATAGCCATCGTAGCCCTACTGTTCAAACACTTTAATATACCTTAAAAAGCGCTATATTATAATAAGCTTATGCTTGTAAACTTACTTATTATACCGATTATTAACTATACAGACGTATGTGATCCACATTTAAGGCAAAATTTTCTTAACAAGCCAGGGCGCCTTATCTACAATTGCATCAGATACATTTACAATCTTCGAAAATATTATCATATCTCACACTATCGCTATTGCTTTAAATTGTTCACTATAAAACAGATTTGTATATAGAATTTTGATTTTTCTCTTCTCTATTTTAAAAGATCCATCCACTTCTTATGTAAAGGAAAATTATACGAGTTTTGATTATAAAATAAATATCCCACCACATTTTACAAATTTTATAGGTAAATTTTTCGCCATTAAGATTGCACTTCTCTGGAACTGCTCGCTCGAAGACGTAGAAAAACACCTTAGAAAGATTGGTACGTGAATACTTTTTGAAGACTTTCGAAGTTAGTTAATATGGTCAATGTTATCATTTGGATACTGTGGTTGTAAGCTTTTCATATACCTTACTTACGACGACACGAGAACCTCGTGAAAGCCGAAACAGATAAACGAACAAAATATCTGGACCTGGCTCACGAGGTGACTGATATGTGGGGTGGTATGCCAGCCGAAATTATTCCTGTAGTCGTCTCCGCAAATGGGCTAATCCCAGTCAGCCTCTCGGGTCATCTGAGGTGACGGACCGCTCCGGGCTCAAATGCAGAAGGCAGTGCTCCTCGATACCGCCCGCATCGTCCGTCGGATTCTTTCCCTTTTCTCCTAACCCTCGGCCGTTTAGTCTCTTTTTTAGATCTTTATTTATTTATGTACTATGTATTTATGAAATAAATTTTCTCTGTCGTGAGAAGAAACGGCAAAGGAAATTTCACTTTTATCCTCTTTCGACGTGAATTCGTCTTTAAATTTGCTTCCATTGTGGGAGGCAAATCTAACACTAAGGATGCGAAAATAAGGGATGAAATTATAATGTAGCTGGTCGACTTTCTAGTTACTTTATGTAACACACGGTTTTATATTATCATATAATAATGTGATATAAAACCTTTTTTCTATATATATTAGAAAATCATGAAGTTACCCAAGCAAAACGTGCGGTGCGTGCTACGAGTACAATATTCGTATGGTTAAAATTACAAAGTAATAACCGCCTTGTAGAATATTAATTAGTACTTAGTACAAGGAAGAGCATTCTATTTACTGCAGTTTCTGGCGTTGTATGACTATAAGTTAACCATTGCGCCGGGGAAATGTTACACTCTGTTTAAACTCTGAGTACAAGAAATAAATTCGTGGTTGGAAATAAAACAAAATGTGATAATTAAAATCGCTTGGATATTTTTTTCATTATATTATTTGCAAGGAAAAGCTTTTAGTCTAGTTAACTGTACTTGTAATTTATAGCTACTGCAGTTCATGGTCATATGTAAGGAACTTCAAATATTGAAGCCCTCAGATACATTGTTACCATTGAAGACTAGGACGAAATTTATGACAGCTTTAATTATACTGGCAGAACAGCGAAAACAGAAAGGTAGCAGATATTTAATATAATCATCATTATATTAAATGTGAACAATGATTATTTGTATGTGAGATTAGGCCCCTATTATCGAAAGCGGGATCTTTATTATACGCATACGTTTTTGTGTATATTTTCAACGATTTCTGGGTAACTATATATATATATATATATATATATATATATATATATATATACCTATATATATAAAGAACAGTGTTGTAACCAGTATGACAACCGGAAAATCTAAATGCAGGAATAACAGACATGTCTTTATGAATAAAATATATTTCTAACGCTATTTCTCCTAATTTTCAGTAATTTTCAAATATTCTTACTGTCATGACATCAGTTATTTTTTGGCCACACTGTAATTTGTAGTTTTCTGTGCACGTGGTTCCAAACATTTTATCGGGACTCTTTTTTAATTCGAAACCTAAAATATAACCCTTTCCAGTATTTTTAGGGGTTTTGCTTTATTTGCCAACCATTCCTCGACATGAGCTCTTTGAGTATTAAATACTCAAAGCGTGAGCTACACGATCGATTTTCTTGAGTTTTCAAAATGGGCTCGTTTCTATCTCAGAAGAATAGTTTTTAATTACATTCATATTTTGACATGGAGAGAGGCTAGTACATTTATATCCAATTTACTCGAAGAGTTTTTCCTGGATGAATTATAACTAGAGCTAGCTGACCTACCACTGCTCTTCGTTGACTGCCGTGGACGTGGAGGTCGATGAAGATGAATCAGAGGATTCGATAGCCTGCATTGTGAAGTGATCTTAGACGTAGAAGGCATCATCGGTAAACTTTCTTTCGTGCTCGGTAGCCCAGGAGTGTCATTGAGTGCGTTTATTATTTGTGGTTTCCATTCTTTGATTAAGAGCCCTCTTACATTTCGGTGTTACGCAAATTTAGGTATTTACGCCCCGAGCGGGCGATGACCTACGCGAGCGACACTTTATTTTATGTCTTCAATCGCTCGCACTACGGTACTGTGAATATAGTGACTAAACGATCTTGATCTTCCATTATACAAGTTTTCTTAGGATAGAGTTCAGTGGATGGAAAATTTTGGTGTGCCATTTTTATGTTATCTAATTAATTTATTACAATACCTATATTTAATATATTAATGATGAAATAAGTAATCCATTGTTAACCGATGTTGGTTAATAATGGATTAAATTTACTAACAGGAGCATTGTGGTCTAAATAAATTATAAGTATGGTTACAAACTGTTTAAATAAATAAAATAACCAACTGAAACTTATATTTTTTTAATCGGTACTTACAGTCAATTACCATATTTTTTATTATAAAAATATTTGTCGCAACGGCATTGACCGAGCTTATCTCGAGTTAATAATTTCAGGCAGTACACACTTCTTATAAAACGCTTGTAACTTGGCTAACATTTTCAAAATCCAAAATTTGTCGTCTTTGTAGATTTTTAGTACTTTTACTGCATCATCTGAGACAGTCCATATGGCAAGCATGCAGACGTTTTTATTATCCATTATTTTTTCTCCAGAGATATGATGTTTCTTTTTTTACGTTGAGTGATACATTGATACTTGTATTTAATTTTCCCTATTCGGACTGGTAAGAAAGCTCAGCTATAATCAATATAACTATAATGAGTTAACTATCAGGTATAATAATAATGTGCGAACTTTATACTAATTGAAATATACTGTAGTAAAGTAAATATTTCCAACGAATAAAATTTGCGGGCGTAGTTGAAGATGCAAAACAGCAGCGTCACAACTAGGGCTGCCAGGTCTTAAGACCGAAAAGCCGGACAGACCAAGGAGCTTAGCCGGGCATTTCGGTAAAAAGGCCGAATACCCTTAATTTTTTAGTCTTAATAATAATAATTTTTTTTACCCAACCAGGTGAGAAAATTATATAATAATAATAACACTTATTTCAGCGAATAGAAATTGGTTTACAGACATTAGTGGCCGGATTCTCCTTTTAAGCAAATAATGCCTGTACCAGGTGAATCCGCTCTTCCATATCAATATCTATATATTATTTTACATTATGAAATATGACATTACAAAGAAAAACTTAAAGACTAAAAGGGAGTATTTACAGTTTTTTTTCTCCTCAGATTATGATATTTGTTATATGTATGCGAAAGTGTGCGTGTGTGTGTGTGTGTGTGTGTGTGTGTGTGTGTGTGTGTGTGTGTGTGTGTGTGTGTGTGTGTGAGTGTGTGCGTGTGAGTGCTTGCGTGCTTGCTTGCGCGTGAATGTGTTTGTATGTGAGTGTGTGTGCGCGCGCGCGTGTGTGTGTGTGTGTGTGTGTGTGTGTGTGTGTGAGTGCTTGCGTGCTTGCGCGTGAATGTGTTTGTATGTGAGTGTGTGGGTATGTGTGTGTACAATTTTACTGTATGTAAAAGCAGCTCAGTGTTCTCATAATCAAGTGACTCTAACCAATTTTGTACTACCTTTTTACATTCGATATATTGTTTCGAATAAATATCTAGTTCTTTATTGATTTCATTACAAATTTGAGACGAGCGACTATTATATTGAGTACTAGCAAACTTAGTTTTAGTTTGGGGTACTGAAGCCACATTATTTTTTCCTCTTTTTCCTTTTTTACTTGCATCGTAGGGTATATTTTTGTGTTTATTGAGTGTGATCTGTTTTATATACAGTTTCCTTACCGAAAGTAGCCCACTATCGAGATAAAGCCTTTCCGTGGTGTATCTAATATTTTTGATGTTCATAACTTTAATAAGCGCACGTTGTGCTCTCTCAACCTCTATAAACTTAGTTTTTGCCGCACCTCCCCAAACAGGAATGCAATATTCCAAGACAGATTGAACCAAGGCGATATATATCTCATTCAAAATTGTTCTTGATGTTTCCCGGTCACCATTTTTTATTATTACCTGGAACCACATGCCTTAATGATCTCAAGACCCAAATCAACTTTCTGACTCTTTCAGCAACTTGCTCAAGCTGTGGGTACCAGGACAGTCTCTGATCCAACATGACACCCAGGTACTTTGTATGGGTAAGTTTATTAATGATCGGGCAGTTGCAGTTTCTATCCTGGGTGTTACAACAACCATGAACCCTTATACTAAATCTGTCATCAGGTTGATTTTTATTGTAGATACTGTAACATATATAGTTAGTTTTATTTGTGTTCAGCGAGAGCAAGTTATATTTTAACCATGTAGCTATTTGAACCATTCCATTTCCGACACTATTTTTCACAGCTTTCCAGGAGTTTCCAGAGAAGACGACTGCAGTATCATCAGCATAGGAGAAGATTTTTGCGTTATTTATTTTTAGGCTACAAAGGTCATTGATATATACAAGAAATAATGTAGGGCCCAAAACGCTTCCCTGTGGAACTCCGTATGTTATTTCTGCATCTTCACTTAAGTACTGTTCCAACTTTACTCTCTGCTTCCTATTAGAGAGGTGTCTTTTAAAAAGAGTTAATTGTGCTCCTCTTATACCAACCTTTTCCAATTTATTTACTAGGATAGGGACAGAGACGGTGTCAAAGTCTTTTTTGATATTAAGAAACACCGTTAAACATTTATTTTTATTATCAATTTCTTCAATTATTAGCGAGCTTAGAGAAGTCACAGCATCTTCTGTGGATTTAGCAGTTCTAAATCCAAATTGGGAAGGAGACAAAACATTATATTTATTTAAAAAAATTTACTAAACGATTATTAATAAGCTTTTCCAAAATTTTTGATATGCTAGGTAATACGGATATGGGCCTATAATTATTCACTTCCGTCCTATCCCTCCCGTGTACCGGAATAATAAAAGATTGCTTTAACAGGGTAGGGAATATCCCCATGTTAAAACAAAGGTTGGCAAGGTGAGTTATAATAGGAACGACTTCATATCTTACAAATTTTAAATACTTTGTTGAAATCATATCCCAACCTGGTGCACTGTTAGATTTTAGGCTCATCAAGATTCTATCCACTTCATCATGATCCGTGTCAAGGAGCGTGAAGGAATTTCCCAGTGCAGGCAGTGTGTCAGAAAGGTTATATGAGTCATGCAAGGCAATATCTTTAATTTGTTGAGCAAGTTGTTTACCAAAGTTAACAAAGAACTCATTAACAAAATTTGCTGCTTCGGTAGGGGTGGGTTTAGTATTTAATAATTCTGCGTTTTGGTTTTTCGATTGGTTCGAGTTTGTTATATTTTTTATATTTTTTCAGAGAAGCTTATTATTTGAAACTGATTTAGCAAGTTAAGATTTTTTAAGATTAAGTCTTAGTATAACATGACATATATATTTTTAAAGTAAAACAATTATTTTATTATTTATCCTAAAATACTCTCAAATTCTAATTAAATAACAATAAAATTGAATAAATCGGTCTTAAATCAGTTAATCATTCAGTATTCATTAAAATAGTAATTTATAAAATTGCAACATAATCTATGTAGGTATGTGAAAAAAACAATTTATTTTTGTATGGAGAATGGGGTCACCACAAATTGTGGCGTAACTTAACTTAACTTAATGCATGTCTATTTATTACTTATATCTCTAGAGTACACTCGTGATAGTAGTTTTACCGCATCTAACGGGAATACTGAGAAATTAACAATCAAACGGCAACCTCATCACAACCTAAAACTTATATGTGTGACTGTCTAGTAGTTTTTATCGATATTCTATGTTATAATAGTGCAGTGTTAATAACAAAAAGTATAAAAAAGTTGTAGGTTCTTCAAAATATTAAATACTTGGTGGGTTCTCCGGAACTACTAAAAGAGTATAAGTTCCGGAGAAAACAGTTCACGAATAATCAGACAGCGGTGATTTATATGTAGCTATTGATTCTTAATTGTATTATTTATCATGATACCGGTTAGATTTTCATACAATCTTTAGCCAGTTTACTATAGTAAATTGGTATCTTTTTTATGAGTTAAGTAACGTTAATATATCTAGTTGGTTCAAAATGATTGTCTCCTTTAAAAAGCCTAACATAAGCCGAGCCAGAAACCGTCTAATATGGTCGGACACGCAAATAAAAAGCCTGACTGTGTCCGGCTTTATTCGGACACCTAGCAACGCTAGTAACGGCCTTCAACACCCATTACGATAATATCGAAACGAGACGAAGCGCGCGAAATAATTTAATACAGGTCCGACCTCGACTATCGAACGCAGAGGGCCGGCGCAGTGAAATATATGGTACATTTATTTAGTTAATTAAAAAATAATAGTAAGGATTTAAAAAGTAAAAATCGTGGTAGAGTTTAAGCAAATGTTGATGATTAAGTATTTTGGTATAAATTTAACGTCAAAATGATGTAGAACTTTGTAGATATTGGGGCTTCTATCGAAGCTTTTTTGGTAGATAATTGAATTATGTTGATTTTTTTCCCCTACGTGAAAGGCATATAACGAAAATGTATTTTATCATTATTAATGTATAGGATATTTGTGACTTAAAAATATTTTTTTCAATGGTCGATATTCAATAGAATCTACAAATTATAGTTCCCAAATCATGTCTCTCGGAGTTTTGACCTAAACACGCATATTGAGAATGATTATTATTAAATAAATAAATAAGTTATATAAAATTTGCCATGAGTTTATTGCAGTAGAGAAAACGAACTATTTTCATCAAGTAATTGTTATTTGAAGCAATGAACGCAAAACATATAATTACAACGAGAAAACCTTGTAATATCGCATTTTTTTGTCTTAATAAATAAGTATGTATGAAACTTTTAATTGAAGTCGGATATCCTGAGGTAATTTTACTACTTAAAATTTCAAATTCAAATTTTTACGTCTAATTTGTACTAACTAAATTGTGTCACTGTTCGTGCCGACAGCTCGAGCAAGTTATCTCCGTGAAAAAGTGAGCCATGCGCCATCTCTCCGCAGCCAAACACAACAGAATAATGATGACTTTACAGCCTAATAAATCACAAAAAACGGAATCAGCTAGTATTAAAATGTCAAAATGTACTTAATGCATGTTAAGACACTTTTTTTGCCCGGAGGTGACATGAGCACTGACACTGAACACTGACTGACATATGCAGACTTCCCGAAGTGTCGGTGTTTAACGTCAGCTATATGTTCTTTTATGCGGTTTTGAAAGGTAATTTTGTTTTTCCTCTATAAGAGATACTACATTCAAAATCATTCTTGTATACGTGGTCTTGTAGAAGATCGTTACACATCACGGATGGTAAGAACTAAATTATGTTCTTCGGCGGCTTGTAGAATGTTCTAATAGAAGCTTACTTTAAAATGTAGTCAATATTGACTGTGACTCCTCTGATATATTATATTACAACAGCACACACGAGTCACGCACGCTCGAGTGTGACCAATTTCACTCGATCATTGTAAAGTAGGCGTGAGACCCTAAGCTTGATGTCGCTCAAAATTTGCTTGATGTACAGAAGCTCGGTGGCTGGTGTTTGCTCTCACAGATAATTTGTACTCTCTGAAACAAAGTTAACTGCGCAAGATGATGGTGAAATTACGACGAAAATCACTTAAGTTGTATTATTTTTAGTTTGTTGTCAAGTACACAACCTTCGATGAAAAAAGACTTTCATCGCTTCTTTATTAATTTACGATTGCAAGTATTTCTAATGCATCACACGTAAGTGTAATTTACAATAAAATCACCCGTGCAAATCCGGAACGCATCGCTGTAGTTTAAAATTTAATTAAAAACACTACAGCCACTTCGTCACATTTGAGGGATAAGATATAATGTTGTGGCTTAGTATGACATCCTCATCTACAAACTATCTTCTTACCTTTTTGGTTTACAGTAAGTTTATGAAGACTTGAAACACCATTTACTGTTATGCAGGGTATATTTCTGAGTTTTTTAAGAAGTACGAGTACAAAATTAAGAATTTCTCTGTAGCTGCCCTAAGATGACTTACGAATCTGAGACGTGTTCCTTCACTGCTGGCCGTATGAGGACGCTCAAGGTCGCTCAGCAAGCTGTGTAGAGGGCTGCGGTCGGGGTTTCTCTGCGTGATAAACTTAGAAATGAGGATATTAGCAGTGGAACCAGAGTGACTGACATAGCCCAAAGGACTAGTAAGCTGAAGTGGAAATTGGCCGGCTATGTAGCTGTAAGAACCGACGACCGATGAAGAAAAAAGTTCTCGAGTGGCAACCTCGTACCGGTGGGCGTAGTGTAGGGCGGCCCCCCACTAGATGGAGTAACAACCTGGTATGACATGCAGGAAGTCGATGGATGTAGGTGGCTCAGGACCATGCTTTGTGGTAGTCCTTGAGGGAGGCCTATGTTCAGCTGTGAACTTGTGAAGGGCTGTAATGATGATGATGAGCCCTAAGAGAGGAATTCAAATAATGATTTCTTAAATTTACGCGAACACTACACATTGAATAAAACTACTATTTACGGATTTTATCGCGTTCAATTACTTTAATTTATTTTTATTATTATCCCGACGTTTCGGGTGCTTAACAGTACCCATGGTCACGGGGGGACTGAGATGTTTGACGTCTCAATGTCATAGTTAGTCCGGCTACCTTCAGTTTTTTTAATATTAATTTTTGGTCCGATTTACGCAAAACGAGCTTATAGTATCATGAAGTCTTGCAGTGGTGGTAACGCCAGTTAACAATCTACTTTATCAACATTACATTACATATCGCATTGAGTTCGTCCTAAGTTATATCTACTTTATCAACATGACTAGTGCATATTTTTTGTTTCCTTCCTTCCTTCCCTTTCCTACCGCACGCGCTGCCGCCGAGGTGAAAAAGAGGATCTCGGCGCGCGTCATTATACTAAGTGATATTACGCCATCCGCAACGCACGGCCACCCGTCGCGTCTTATGTACATTAACCGCAAACCGCGCAGGACGAACATTGAGTTCTCCTGTTTATGTTTAATATTCACCGCATCAGACATTGTGTCTTTGTAACTCATAAAAGTGTGAGACGCCCCCGTAAGGGCAAAGGTGGAGAGTGTGGGAATTCACGAGACTGTTCCGAGAGTGCGTGTGCGCCGAACCACGTGGCGAGCTCGCTGTATAGCAGACACTCCAGGAGGAAGGCGCGGCAGCCCTCATCAGGTCAGTGCGTGCTATCCCACCTATTTATTTTCCCCTTTGCCGTATGCACCAAAATTACAGTCCACTAAATCTTTATCGAAGATACCTTAAGTTACTGGCGTCTCCATTTTTAATGGTCACTTCTCGCTGGATTGACCTTGACTTTCCGCCCTTATTAGATCGTTATCGTAATAAGCGTTTATATAATTAATTATTTATATTTTAATCCGACTTCGGATTAACCCCGCCCTTATTAGAACACTAGAATAGGTCCTAATAGGTGACATTCATAGTAATTTTAAAACTATATTCATAGAATGAATAAGCATATAATTATCTATATAAATTATTTGTTGTATGTTCACATCACGTCATCAACTTTTAACTACATCTATAGATTATACTGTTAAATTACATTTATTAATTGCACATATATTTAAGCATTATATTCGTTATAAATAACTTCATAATTATTATAAAAGTTAACAATTAAAGTTCATCGTTAACGAAACTAATATTTAATAATTCAACCGCGTAGCGAGGTCGCTTACAGACTACCCGCTTATAATTATATTATTTTTGCCGCATAACTTAAGTTGTAATGCCGCCTAAAAAACAAATAGCATCGAATAATAGCGATTCCTCGGATAATGAGGGCACACCTGATGCTGAGTTGGTTTTATTGTTAGCTAAACGAGATGCTTTATTTGAAATAGTGCAAAAAATATATGATATGTCCTCGGACATCCACACAAACACTTCCACGATGGAGCGTTTTCTTGATGGAAGTTCTAATATTAATGCTTTACGTATTGAGTTTAAACAGGTCTTAGATAATTATAATTCACATTTATTAAAAATAAACCCTATTGCTAAACCTGATTATAACAGCCTCATTGCGTTTGAGTCTCTTTGCGGTAGAATAAATAGGCTTTATTTACAATATTCGCAATCTAATTCACAAAGTACTAGTACACCATCTAAAGCCAGATTCTCACTTCCGCCTATCGAACTTATGCCATTTTCGGGTGACATTCGCTCATGGCCTTTATTTTATGCTAGCTTTAAATCAACCGTCCATGACAACACATCGCTTACCGACGCTGAAAAGTTATACTATTTGCTAGGTAAACTAACGGGCAAAGCCCTATCTGTATGCTCAGGTATAACTCCTTGCGCTGAAAATTATAAAATTTTATTGCAAGCACTCGTCGACAAATATGAAGACCGGCGTGTGCTAGCATCTACATATATTAATCAGATGTTCGAATTTAAGCCATTGCAATCGGCCACCGCAAATAATTTTGATTTATTTACTGATAACTTTATAAGTGCAGTGCGCGCTTTACAAAACTTAAAATTAGATAATCTCGCGGACTTAATTGTTCTTCATATCGCGCTTAAGAAGCTGGACCCGGATACCAATCGCTCTTTCGAATATAGTCATAACTCGATGGTACCTACCTTTGATGATTTAGTAAATTTTATTAAGACCCGCTCCAAAGTTTTGCAACGCACCGATTCTAGTACAAATTCTAATAGCGCACCAAACAATCGACGAGGTAACGGTAATAATCGTCGCTGTAATAATACTTCGTCGCCGAAGTATCAGGCGTACGTAAGCACGACGACTACTTGCTCAAAGTGTCTGTGCGATAATATTGTGCATCAACACCTATTTAAGTGTGCAGACTTTAATAAAATGACGCCGCAGGAACGATTTAAATGCGTAAAGAGTAACAATGCATGTGTGAATTGTCTCAGTTTAAGTCATCGAGTGTCTAGTTGCTCTTCAAATTATAGTTGTCGAGTTTGTAAATTTAAACATCACACATTGTTGCACTTCCACCGCAGAAGCGATAATGCTTCCCCTGCGCTGGCGCGTTCTCCACCGCTTCAGCCAGTTACACTGAAGTCTACAACCCCCGCGCCCGCACACTCGCCACCCCTCACCGCAGGTGCGCGTTCAGACGTCGCGCTGTGTACTTCGTTCAAGAATGTTTCTCAACGTTCACCGCCTCCCGCGCGCGCAAGTCGTTCGCAGAGAACTGTTTTATTATCAACCGCTCAAGTATTTGCTTACGATGCTAAGGGAGAGAAACAAATTATTCGTATATTATTAGACTCCGCGGCTCAAAGCCATTTTATGACTAAAGAGTGCTGTCATCGTTTAGGCGTTCAACAACACGATACCGAATGTACTGTTACGAGCTTAGGGTTCGTGACAATAAAAATTGCCGATAAAATTACCTAAATTAACACTTTAATTTACTTTACACAAACTAAAATTAAAAACACTAATAATTAAAAACACTAATTCACTTAATTCCGCTCCGAAGCTTCGCTTGTTTCGTCAAAACAACTCTGTCTCGATCGCATCTTGCGCCACCTATTTATTTAAATTAGCAAAATATCCGGAATGTTCAAGTAAACACGCGTAAGGTACCGAGAGTTCGAGTATAGATTTTCTAGAAACTTAGTTCTTCGGGTGGCGCTGTCGATCGAGAGATCGGTGATGTCATTCTCTGCAAAGCTCCCCTCGCTCTCGTTCCTGACACTAGATGGCGCTAGTTGACTTATTCACACAACACTGCCCCCTCCTAAGACATGCTCGTCCCGAGCATTATCGGTCCCATAATAACGCGCCAAGCGATCCACATGGACGATCTTAGGAGTCCCTCTTGCGCCTTTCTGTATCCGGTAGGTCACATCGTTGATCCTGGTTACAATCCGGTACGGGCCGTCCCATTTAGCTTGAAGCTTAGGAGATTTCCCTTTGCTGCGGACTGGATTGTGCAACCACACTAACGAACCTTCGTTGAACCCTTTATTGTTCATTTTGCGGTCATACCGGGTTTTCATTTTCTCAGACATTTGCTGGCCCGATTGTCTGACGTGCTCATAAATGTCATTCAATTTGTTCCGCAAGTCATATGCATAATCGGTTATACTGCGTGGGGCATCAGGTGGTATCCCAGTGATCAGGTCTGCAGGCAGCCGTAATTCTCCTCCAAAGTTTGCGAAAGCTGGTGTCACTGCTGTACTTTCGTGAACAGAACTTCGATATGACAACAAAAACGGTTGTATGTGCTTGTCCCAATCTCGTTGCCGATTGTCTACAACTTTTGCTAGGTACCTCTCCAATGTCTGATTAAATCGTTCCACCATTCCATCGGATTGCGGGTGATAAGAAGTCGTTCTTGTTTTATGAGTACCCATAACTCGGCAAGTTTCCTGGAATATTTGAGACTCAAAATTCCTTCCTTGATCGCTGTGAATCTCTAAAGGTACTCCAAAACGACAGAAAACTTCATGAACTAGTTTATCTGCAACTGTTGAAGCTTCTTGATTTGGAATGGCGAAGACTTCTGGCCACTTAGTGAAGTAATCCATCACAACCATGAAATACTTGTTACCGCTTTCACTCTCCGGAAACGGCCCCGCCACGTCAATGGCTATTCTCTCCCATGGTGCACCAACATTGTACAACTTCAATGCACCTCTACTACGAGTCTGAGGTCCCTTTACAGCCGCACAACTTGTACATTTGCGACACCAGTCCTCGACATCGTTTCGACAGTGGACCCAGTAAAACCGTTCTCGGATCTTCAGTAGAGTTCGTTTAACTCCCAGATGGCCTCCTGAATAATCATTATGGTACAGCTGTAGAACATCCGGTACTTTAGCTTTAGGGACAACCATTTGTAAATGACAGCTGTCTCCCCGAACATTTTCCCATTTACGGCACAGAACTCCACCCTGAAGCAGCAAGCTATCCCACTGGGCCCAATAGCTTTTAGTGGTCGAACTCATCGCTGAGACGTCACTCCAATTGGGCTTGGGAGCACTGGCCTTTATCCATTCCAGAATCGGCTTGATGTCCGGATCTTCCTGCTGTGCATGTCGTAAGCTGTCCTTCCACTCGTTGCTGAGGTGGTCTGCCCTGAGCATCCTCACGGATACCACTCCCTTACTCTCTTGCCTAGTACAATGTTTGCAATCTTCAGGACAAGGTCTTCGTGATAATGCATCTGCGTTGCCATGAGATTTCCCGCTGCGATGTTCGATCTCAAAGTCGTATTCCTGCAGTAGTTCAATCCACCTCGCAACTTGTCCTTCTGGATTTTTAAACTGCAATAGCCATTTTAGTGCAGCATGGTCAGTTCGTAAGTGAAATTTTCGCCCCAGAAGATATTTGCTAAAATGCTGCAACGACTTTACCACAGCTAGCAATTCGCGTCTTGTGACACAATAGTTCCTTTCCGGTTTTGACAACGACTTGCTGAAGTACGCTATCACGACCTCTTGGTCACCATTCCGTTGAGACAACACACCGCCAAGTCCTATATCACTTGCGTCTGTGTCAACTATAAATTCTTTGCTTGCATCAGGGTATCCCAAAATAGGTGTTTTGCACAGACGGTCCTTGAGCTCCTGGAATGCGATATTACAACTTTCATCCCAGCAGAAATGTCGCTTCTCCTCGGTTAGCTTATGCAGAGGTTTGGCTACATCTGCAAAGTTCTTCACAAATCGCCGGTAATAGGAGCACAAACCCAAAAATGCTCTAACCTGCGTCTTGTCTTTTGGAACCGGCCAATCCTTTACAGCTGCAATTTTCTCTGGATCCGTGCGGATACCTTCTTCCGACACTACATACCCCAAAAACTTGACTTGCCGTTTGAACAGTGAACATTTCTCCGGACTCAGCTTGAGATTGGCACTCTGAATCTTCATGAGCACGCGTCCCAGGTTTTCAAGGTGTTCCTCAAATGTACGGCCCACGATGATGATGTCATCCAAGTAGACCAGACAGGCATCGCCAATTAGCCCGATAAGTACAAGTTCCATCAGCCTTTCAAACGTTGCTGGAGCATTGCACAACCCAAACGGCATTACTTTGAATTGCCACAGACCCTTTCCCGTCGAGAACGCAGTTTTCTCCTTGTCCTTAGGGTCAATTTCAACTTGCCAGTAGCCACTTTTTAGATCCAGCGTGCTAAACCATTTTACTCCTGTAAGCATGTCCAACGTGTCATCAATTCTTGGCAAGGGATAGCTGTCCTTCTTTGTAACGTCGTTCAGACGGCGGTAGTCAACACAAAACCGCATGCTGACATCCTTCTTCTTTACCAGCACCACGGGTGAACACCATGGACTAGATGAAGGTTCAATAACACCATCCTTCACCATTCCCTCAATCATGGTTTCCACTTCCTTTTCACGTGCTACCGGCAATCTTCTTGGCCGCTGACGGATAGGCAATTCCTCTCCTGTGTTTATTTTGTGTTGAACTAAGCCAGTCTTTCCTATGTCAGCATCGTTTGACGAGAATACATCGGCGTACTTGAGTAACAACTTCTTCGCCTTGACCAATTCGTTCGGGGAGAGAACACTGCGACAGTCTTCCAAAAGTGTGGTCACTCTCGTTTCTGAAACCTTGCTGGGGGTCCCACTCGATATATATTGGCACCGACGTAACCAATCCACTTCCTCACAAGTGCCAACCAGTGTGCCTTTTTCTATAATCTGTTCCCGGTCGCAAAGGTTCAACACACGTATTCTTGAGATGTCAGTGGTTCTGACCAAGGTTCGAGCTACTTTCCATGGAAGGTCATTGTTTACCCTTTCCACAAGTACACAACGGTGAGCTTGCCCAGCGTTTCGGGGAAGACTAACCGGAACAATCGTTTCCGATCTCGGCGGAAGAACAATCTTCTTAATGCTGTACACGTTCCCTGGTAACGCACCTTCCATAAAAAGTTCCTCCTGTCCACATTTCAAAACACCTTGCTTAACGTCGATCTCACAACAATTATTCCTCATAAAGTCTAGGCCTAGGATGCAGTCGTCCATTATATCAGCCACGATGACATTATGCAGGTAGATCACGTTGCCAAGCTTCAACTCCATCTCCTTCTCTCCACGGACGGGTATACGCTGACCGGTGGCTGTTACCAAATTAATGCGTTCTCGGTTGTATGCGGAGTCCCCAAGGAACTGACTTATAAGTTGGGAACTAACAACCGTACGAGAGGCTACAGTGTCTATGGTCAGTTTACACGGCATTCCGTTGACCTCGCCCTTGATGATTAAACTGTTCCCATCATGGGTTTGTGAGATCGAGATCCTTGGGGCTCTTTTAACATCAGCCAGCACTCGCCCCGCAGTTCTGGCTTTTACTCGTTTCCCTGATGCTGCTGGGCGGTGCTGTTGGCCGCACTACCCTCCTGGGATCGTTCACCTTCCCTTCCTAGGGTTCGCTTAGGGCAGCTGGATCGAAGATGGCCCTTTTCCCCACAGCCATAGCACCTAGGGCTGTATCCTTTGTTGCGGTCGCGAACTGTAGCTGCCGCTGTAAGGTTAGCTGTAAGGTTAGCCTACATTAAGGTTAGCTAAAAATTATATATCCCCCGCACCGCCGTATGACTCTCATGAACCCGCTCCAATATATGTCATACCGCATCATGGAGTCTTACGCGAAGATAAGAAGTCAACGCGTCTGCGCATCGTCCTGGATGCTAGCGGTAAGACCAGCACTGGGCGATCATTAAATGATATTCTGCATTCAGGACCAAATTTGCAAGGCGACTTGTTCAATATAATTTTAACTTTCCGCTTACATCCAATCGCTATGACAGCCGACTGTCGCCAACAATTTCTGCAAATAGTTGTTCGCGATTCTGATCGTCGTTACCAGTGCTTCCTATACCGCTTCCGTCCACAAGACCCACTTGTGTTATACCACTTCAATCGCGTGTGCTTCGGTTTAACTTCGAGTCCATACCATGCATTGCGCACGGTAAGACAGCTCATTGATGACGACGGCGCAAAGTATCCGCTTGCGAGTCGTATCGCATTTACTTCGCTATATATGGACGACATCGCGTTTTCTATGCCCAGTGAATCCGAGGCCAGTGAGACCTCTCGGCAGCTGATAGACTTATTCAAGGGTGCCCAATGGGACCTGATAAAATGGCATAGCAACCGTCGATCTGTTTTAGATGACCTCCCTACTTCCCATAAAATTACAGGAGAAGTAGAGTTCGATAAATCAATGCCACATAAAATACTAGGCTTGCATTGGTCTACCGATAGTGACGCCTTTTATTTTAAGATATCTGTTCCCGCTGATGTGACGTGCACTAAGCGCGCCATCTTATCTACTGTCGCTCGCCTGTGGGACATAATGGGTTTCGTTGCTCCCACAGTCGCGTACGCCAAATTGTTAATAAAGCAGCTTTGGCAACTTAATTTAGATTGGGACGACATACCACCACCGCCAATTATTAAGATGTGGAGGCAATTCTGTGCTGAATTACCAGCTCTTAATGATTTACGTATCCTGCGACATGTTGGTGTATCCAAAAACTGTACTGCGTTACTCCTGGGGTTTTCCGACGCCAGCGAGCACGCATACGGTGCCGTAGTCTACATACATGTAAAGAGCGTCAATGGTAACACCGTCCAGTTGATTTGTGCAAAGACTAAAGTCGCACCGACGAAACCACTATCTATTGCACGCCTTGAGCTTTGTGGAGCGGTTTTACTCTCAAAATTGCTTCGCAGAGTACTCGACAATTATTCTCTTGACCTTGCAATATCAGTCTATGCCTTTGTAGATTCAAAAGTAGCTCTGTACTGGATAAAGAGTTCGCCACACAAGTGGCAGACCTTTGTTGCAAACTGCGTTGTTCAGATTACCGACAATATTCGCGCTGATAACTTTTATCATGTCGCAGGTACTGAGAATCCCGCTGACATACTTTCACGTGGCGTTACGCCAAATAAATTAGTTTCAAACCCCCTGTGGCTCCATGGGCCTCAGTGGACTTCGTTAGATCCATCTCAATGGCCTCTTCGTACTTTAGACAATGAGGTTATTGCAAACATGCCTGAGAAGAAGATTTTGTCGCACACTGTGTGCACATCCGTCTGTAATTCTGCGATTTATGAGCTCGCATTCCGCATCTCTTCTTGGAGTAAACTTCTACGTATAATTGCGTACGTGTGTAAGTTTGCTAAATTATTGCCCCGCCGCAGCACTACTGTAGTGACTGCTGATGATCTCAGTTTCTCTGAGGTTATAATCCTCCGCGCCCTGCAAAAACAGCATTTTGCAGTGGAATATTTAAATATTGAAGGTAACAAACCTTGCTCGCCCGCTTTCAATCGTTTAAGGCCTTTTATTGAGAATGGTTTAATCTGCATTGGTGGTCGTCTTTCGAACTCCGCATTAGATTACACACAAAAACATCCAATTATACTCCCGCGCAGTGATCATGTAGTGAACATGATCATTGACTATTATCATATTAAAAATTTACACGTTGGGCCTGAATTTTTATTGTCATTGCTCCGTCAAAAATTTTGGATACTTTCCGCACGCCGCACTGTGAGAAGCAGAGTCTACAAGTGTAATATATGTTTCCGGCTTAGACCCCGTCCAACTTACCCTTTGATGGCTGATCTTCCCCATAGTCGTGTAAGACAAGCTATTAAGGCATTTACACACACGGGCTGCGATTATGCCGGTCCTATCGCATACACTCCTGTACGTCGTCGTGGTGTACGCAGCGAGAAGGCGTACTTATGTGTTTTCACATGCCTCACGACTCGAGCTGTACATATAGAAATCGCTACAGATCTTAGTAGTTCTAGTTTCCTCGCTGCGCTTAAACGTTTCCTCTCTAGACGAGGGCCGATTCAGTTTTTATATTCGGATAATGGAACGAATTTTAAAGGTGCCGCTTCGTATCTTCGCGATCTCTATAAATTTCTAAACGTTGAATACCGCCCAAAGCTTGAGCAAGAGTGTGCTGAGAATCGTATAACATGGAAATTCATCTGTCCCAACTCTCCTCATTTTGGAGGCGCCTGGTAGAGTATGATCAAAGTCGTAAAAACGCATCTGTTCCGAGTTATCGGACATCAGTTACTTTCATACGAAGAGCTTAATACTGTTCTTGCGCAAATTGAGTGCTTGCTAAACTCGCGGCCCTTGACAGTATTGAGTTCTGATCCCGCAGAGCCTTCAGCTCTTAATGATTTCTTATATTTACGCGAACACTACACATTGAAATAATACTCGTTTTTACGGAATTTATCGCGTATATTTAACTTTTTAATACCCGACGTTTCGAGAGCTTTACAGCACCCATGGTCACGGGAAGGACTGAGATGTTTAACGTCCAGATGTCATAGTTAACCGCGGTTACCATAGATTAAAATTTAACTTTTGTTCCGATCTACACAGTATGAACTTATGGTATCATGAAGCCTTGCAGTTGTATGCTTGGGTTGGGATTTAATTTTATTTATTATAGGATCCCAAGCAGATGGTAGCACCCAGCCATCTTCTCTATTGAAATTAGGGTGTTTTTTGATTTCAATAGCCTCGCGAATCATCCTTGGAAGGAATCGGTGTTCTTTAGCGAGGATTTGTGGTCTATCAAATCTGATGTAGTGACGTGGGCGATCCTGTACATGTTCACAGACTGCAGACTTCCCGGAGCGTCGATTCTTCACATCAGCTATATGTTCTTTGACGCGGGTTTTAATTGATCTTTTAGTTTGTCCTATGTAGGAGAGACCACATTCACAATCAAGCTTGTACACTCCTGCATCTTGCAGAGGGACGTTACACTTGACTGATGGTAAAAACTGACCAATCTTCTTCGGCGGCTTGAAGTATGTTTTGATGGAAGCGCGCTTCAAGATGTAGCCAATCTTGTCAGTGACTCCTCTAACATATGGCAGTACAGCAGGTACACGCTCGACTGTGGCCGGCTTCACTCGTTCTCTGTGACGTAGGCGCGGGACCCGAAGCTTGTTGTCATGCAAAACTTGCTTGACGTGTTGGAGCTCGGCAGCCAGGTGTTTACTGTCACAGATCCCTCGTGCTCTCTGAAACAAAGATTTACCCACGGTAGCTAACTGTGAAGGATGGTGGTGAGAATCACCGTTTAAATATCTATCTGTATGGGTCTTTTTTTCTATACACAGTATGGCTCAAGGTGTTATCAGGATTCCGAATTACTAACACATCTAGAAAAGCTAAGGAATTGTTTGCCTCTAACTCCATTGTGAACTGAATTTTAGAATTTATAGAGTTAAGATGGTCTAAAAATGCAGTTACTTTATGTAAAGGTAGAATTGTGAAAGTGTCGTCTACGTACCGCTTGTAGAATCTTGGATTTATGGGAGAAGTAAGCAGGGCTTTCTCCTCAAAGTCTTCCATGAATATGTCGGCGACAATGGGAGATACAGGTGAGCCCATCGCCACACCATCTACTTGCTTGTAGAACTCCTCCTTCCACAATAAGTAGCCAGATGTAAGGCAGTGTCTGAGTAATACTGCATATTCTACGGGCATGTTGTTTTCCTCCAGCCTCCTAGTTACAATTGAGATGCAGTCTTCAACAGGTAAGCATGTAAACAATGACTGCACATCAAAACTGACCATAGTTTCATTGTCTGCCAGACGCAGGTCTTTAATCTCGCTGACAAAATGGTAGGAATCCTTTATGTGTGCTCTTGTGTGTCCCCTGAGCGGTGAGAGTATTTTCGCTAAGTGTTGAGCCAATCTGTAAGTTGGTGAATCGATTTGGCTCACTATGGGACGTAATGGAGCATTGGGCTTGTGTATTTTTGGTAACCCGTACAACTTTGGTGATTTGGCGCACGTAGGTATTATCCATTTTACGTCCAGATTTAATTTTTCGGAGTGTTTCTTTATGAGGTCACTAGTTGTTTTTAGTGTGCTATTTGTTGGGTCGTTTTTAACCTTTTTATAAGTACTTACATCCGACAAAAGTTCTTGTATTTTTGAATTATAATCTGACGTATCCATGACTACCGTGGCGTTTCCCTTATCTGCGCGGAGAATCGTAAGTTCTGGTTTATTGCGTAGGTTCTTTAACGCTATAAATTCGTCTCTGGGAAGATTCGGTTTAGGCACTGAACATCGACGTAACATAGACGAAATGTCTTGACGTATCGCCTCCAAATCTTCTTTCCGCATATTGTTTTTAAATAAACAGTCCTCGACGCTACAGATAATTTCTTCGTACGGTAATCTGCGCGGACTTATAGCAAAATTTAGTCCTTTGGATAAAACCTTTATTGTTGCATCATCCAGTGTTTGTTTTGACAGATTATAGACCGCGATTAATCTATGATCTGTGTTTGTCAATGGTTGCTTTTGGTTCTGGCATTGATTCGGATGTTTGACATTTGATTTGGCCGTTAATTTTTGATATTTTTCTATATGTTTGTTTTTTGCATTCGTTATATTTACTAATTTCGCGTTTATTTAATGTTTCCATGCAAAAAATTATAATCAAACGTCGTTAAAACTTTCTTTAATTCACTGGATGATGTGTCTATGGATTTATTGATGTCATATAGATCGGAGCGTTTTTGTTGGATTACCGCCCGTAACAACTTTTTACTCGCCTGAGAGACCACATTCACAATCAAGCTTGTACACTCCTGCATCTTGCAGAGGGACGTTACACTTGACTGATGGTAAAAACTGGTGTACAAGCTTGATTGTGAATGTGGTCTCTCCTACATAGGACAAACTAAAAGATCAATTAAAACCCGCGTCAAAGAACATATAGCTGATGTGAAGAATCGACGCTCCGCGAAGTCTGCAGTCTGTGAACATGTACAGGATCGCCCACGTCACTACATCAGATTTGATAGACCACAAATCCTCGCTAAAGAACACCGATTCCTTCCAAGGATGATTCGCGAGGCTATTGAAATCAAAAAACACCCTAATTTCAATAGAGAAGATGGCTGGGTGCTACCATCTGCTTGGGATCCTATAATAAATAAAATTAAATCCCAACCCAAGCATACAACTGCAAGGCTTCATGATACCATAAGTTCATACTGTGTAGATCGGAACAAAAGTTAAATTTTAATCTATGGTAACCGCGGTTAACTATGACATCTGGACGTTAAACATCTCAGTCCTTCCCGTGACCATGGGTGCTGTAAAGCTCTCGAAACGTCGGGTATTAAAAAGTTAAATATACGCGATAAATTCCGTAAAAACGAGTATTATTTCAATGTGTAGTGTTCGCGTAAATATAAGAAATCATTATGTAAACCAGTACGGACTGGTAATTGCAAATAAAATACGCCGATTAGAAGATCTAAAGACTAAGCGCGCAAGATATCTAACAGCCTTAAATTTCTTGAAGAGATGCCGAGACCATAATCTCATTCCTACGTGTGTCAAAATATCCACCAAAAAGGACATTCGAGGAAGCGCTAAGATCTTAAATCAGGCGAGTAAAAAGTTGTTACGGGCGGTAATCCAACAAAAACGCTCCGATCTATATGACATCAATAAATCCATAGACACATCATCCAGTGAATTAAAGAAAGTTTTAACGACGTTTGATTATAATTTTTGCATGGAAACATTAAATAAACGCGAAATTAGTAAATATAACGAATGCAAAAACAAACATATAGAAAAATATCAAAAATTAACGGCCAAATCAAATGTCAAACATCCGAATCAATGCCAGAACCAAAAGCAACCATTGACAAACACAGATCATAGATTAATCGCGGTCTATAATCTGTCAAAACAAACACTGGATGATGCAACAATAAAGGTTTTATCCAAAGGACTAAATTTTGCTATAAGTCCGCGCAGATTACCGTACGAAGAAATTATCTGTAGCGTCGAGGACTGTTTATTTAAAAACAATATGCGGAAAGAAGATTTGGAGGCGATACGTCAAGACATTTCGTCTATGTTACGTCGATGTTCAGTGCCTAAACCGAATCTTCCCAGAGACGAATTTATAGCGTTAAAGAACCTACGCAATAAACCAGAACTTACGATTCTCCGCGCAGATAAGGGAAACGCCACGGTAGTCATGGATACGTCAGATTATAATTCAAAAATACAAGAACTTTTGTCGGATGTAAGTACTTATAAAAAGGTTAAAAACGACCCAACAAATAGCACACTAAAAACAACTAGTGACCTCATAAAGAAACACTCCGAAAAATTAAATCTGGACGTAAAATGGATAATACCTACGTGCGCCAAATCACCAAAGTTGTACGGGTTACCAAAAATACACAAGCCCAATGCTCCATTACGTCCCATAGTGAGCCAAATCGATTCACCAACTTACAGATTGGCTCAACACTTAGCGAAAATACTCTCACCGCTCAGGGGACACACAAGAGCACACATAAAGGATTCCTACCATTTTGTCAGCGAGATTAAAGACCTGCGTCTGGCAGACAATGAAACTATGGTCAGTTTTGATGTGCAGTCATTGTTTACATGCTTACCTGTTGAAGACTGCATCTCAATTGTAACTAGGAGGCTGGAGGAAAACAACATGCCCGTAGAATATGCAGTATTACTCAGACACTGCCTTACATCTGGCTACTTATTGTGGAAGGAGGAGTTCTACAAGCAAGTAGATGGTGTGGCGATGGGCTCATCTGTATCTCCCATTGTCGCCGACATATTCATGGAAGACTTTGAGGAGAAAGCCCTGCTTACTTCTCCCATAAATCCAAGATTCTACAAGCGGTACGTAGACGACACTTTCACAATTCTACCTTTAGATAAAGTAACTGCATTTTTAGACCATCTTAACTCTATAAATTCTAAAATTCAGTTCACAATGGAGTTAGAGGCAAACAATTCCTTAGCTTTTCTAGATGTGTTAGTAATTCGGAATCCTGATAACACCTTGAGCCATACTGTGTATAGAAAAAAAGACCCATACAGATAGATATTTAAACGGTGATTCTCACCACCATCCTTCACAGTTAGCTACCGTGGGTAAATCTTTGTTTCAGAGAGCACGAGGGATCTGTGACAGTAAACACCTGGCTGCCGAGCTCCAACACGTCAAGCAAGTTTTGCATGACAACAAGCTTCGGGTCCCGCGCCTACGTCACAGAGAACGAGTGAAGCCGGCCACAGTCGAGCGTGTACCTGCTGTACTGCCATATGTTAGAGGAGTCACTGACAAGATTGGCTACATCTTGAAGCGCGCTTCCATCAAAACATACTTCAAGCCGCCGAAGAAGATTGGTCAGTTTTTACCATCAGTCAAGTGTAACGTCCCTCTGCAAGATGCAGGAGTGTACAAGCTTGATTGTGAATGTGGTCTCTCCTACATAGGACAAACTAAAAGATCAATTAAAACCCGCGTCAAAGAATATATAGCTGATGTGAAGAATCGACGCTCCGGGAAGTCTGCAGTCTGTGAACATGTACAGGATCGCCCACGTCACTACATCAGATTTGATAGACCACAAATCCTCGCTAAAGAACACCGATTCCTTCCAAGGATGATTCGCGAGGCTATTGAAATCAAAAAACACCCTAATTTCAATAGAGAAGATGGCTGGGTGCTACCATCTGCTTGGGATCCTATAATAAATAAAATTAAATCCCAACCCAAGCATACAACTGCAAGGCTTCATGATACCATAAGTTCATACTGTGTAGATCGGAACAAAAGTTAAATTTTAATCTATGGTAACCGCGGTTAACTATGACATCTGGACGTTAAACATCTCAGTCCTTCCCGTGACCATGGGTGCTGTAAAGCTCTCGAAACGTCGGGTATTAAAAAGTTAAATATACGCGATAAATTCCGTAAAAACGAGTATTATTTCAATGTGTAGTGTTCGCGTAAATATAAGAAATCATTATGTAAACCAGTACGGACTGGTAATTGCAAATAAAATACGCCGATTAGAAGATCTAAAGACTAAGCGCGCAAGATATCTAACAGCCTTAAATTTCTTGAAGAGATGCCGAGACCATAATCTCATTCCTACGTGTGTCAAAATATCCACCAAAAAGGACATTCGAGGAAGCGCTAAGATCTTAAATCAGGCGAGTAAAAAGTTGTTACGGGCGGTAATCCAACAAAAACGCTCCGATCTATATGACATCAATAAATCCATAGACACATCATCCAGTGAATTAAAGAAAGTTTTAACGACGTTTGATTATAATTTTTGCATGGAAACATTAAATAAACGCGAAATTAGTAAATATAACGAATGCAAAAACAAACATATAGAAAAATATCAAAAATTAACGGCCAAATCAAATGTCAAACATCCGAATCAATGCCAGAACCAAAAGCAACCATTGACAAACACAGATCATAGATTAATCGCGGTCTATAATCTGTCAAAACAAACACTGGATGATGCAACAATAAAGGTTTTATCCAAAGGACTAAATTTTGCTATAAGTCCGCGCAGATTACCGTACGAAGAAATTATCTGTAGCGTCGAGGACTGTTTATTTAAAAACAATATGCGGAAAGAAGATTTGGAGGCGATACGTCAAGACATTTCGTCTATGTTACGTCGATGTTCAGTGCCTAAACCGAATCTTCCCAGAGACGAATTTATAGCGTTAAAGAACCTACGCAATAAACCAGAACTTACGATTCTCCGCGCAGATAAGGGAAACGCCACGGTAGTCATGGATACGTCAGATTATAATTCAAAAATACAAGAACTTTTGTCGGATGTAAGTACTTATAAAAAGGTTAAAAACGACCCAACAAATAGCACACTAAAAACAACTAGTGACCTCATAAAGAAACACTCCGAAAAATTAAATCTGGACGTAAAATGGATAATACCTACGTGCGCCAAATCACCAAAGTTGTACGGGTTACCAAAAATACACAAGCCCAATGCTCCATTACGTCCCATAGTGAGCCAAATCGATTCACCAACTTACAGATTGGCTCAACACTTAGCGAAAATACTCTCACCGCTCAGGGGACACACAAGAGCACACATAAAGGATTCCTACCATTTTGTCAGCGAGATTAAAGACCTGCGTCTGGCAGACAATGAAACTATGGTCAGTTTTGATGTGCAGTCATTGTTTACATGCTTACCTGTTGAAGACTGCATCTCAATTGTAACTAGGAGGCTGGAGGAAAACAACATGCCCGTAGAATATGCAGTATTACTCAGACACTGCCTTACATCTGGCTACTTATTGTGGAAGGAGGAGTTCTACAAGCAAGTAGATGGTGTGGCGATGGGCTCACCTGTATCTCCCATTGTCGCCGACATATTCATGGAAGACTTTGAGGAGAAAGCCCTGCTTACTTCTCCCATAAATCCAAGATTCTACAAACGGTACGTAGACGACACTTTCACAATTCTACCTTTAGATAAAGTAACTGCATTTTTAGACCATCTTAACTCTATAAATTCTAAAATTCAGTTCACAATGGAGTTAGAGGCAAACAATTCCTTAGCTTTTCTAGATGTGTTAGTAATTCGGAATCCTGATAACACCTTGAGCCATACTGTGTATAGAAAAAAGACCCATACAGATAGATATTTAAACGGTGATTCTCACCACCATCCTTCACAGTTAGCTACCGTGGGTAAATCTTTGTTTCAGAGAGCACGAGGGATCTGTGACAGTAAACACCTGGCTGCCGAGCTCCAACACGTCAAGCAAGTTTTGCATGACAACAAGCTTCGGGTCCCGCGCCTACGTCACAGAGAACGAGTGAAGCCGGCCACAGTCGAGCGTGTACCTGCTGTACTGCCATATGTTAGAGGAGTCACTGACAAGATTGGCTACATCTTGAAGCGCGCTTCCATCAAAACATACTTCAAGCCGCCGAAGAAGATTGGTCAGTTTTTACCATCAGTCAAGTGTAACGTCCCTCTGCAAGATGCAGGAGTGTACAAGCTTGATTGTGAATGTGGTCTCTCCTACATAGGACAAACTAAAAGATCAATTAAAACCCGCGTCAAAGAACATATAGCTGATGTGAAGAATCGACGCTCCGGGAAGTCTGCAGTCTGTGAACATGTACAGGATCGCCCACGTCACTACATCAGATTTGATAGACCACAAATCCTCGCTAAAGAACACCGATTCCTTCCAAGGATGATTCGCGAGGCTATTGAAATCAAAAAACACCCTAATTTCAATAGAGAAGATGGCTGGGTGCTACCATCTGCTTGGGATCCTATAATAAATAAAATTAAATCCCAACCCAAGCATACAACTGCAAGGCTTCATGATACCATAAGTTCATACTGTGTAGATCGGAACAAAAGTTAAATTTTAATCTATGGTAACCGCGGTTAACTATGACATCTGGACGTTAAACATCTCAGTCCTTCCCGTGACCATGGGTGCTGTAAAGCTCTCGAAACGTCGGGTATTAAAAAGTTAAATATACGCGATAAATTCCGTAAAAACGAGTATTATTTCAATGTGTAGTGTTCGCGTAAATATAAGAAATCATTATGTAAACCAGTACGGACTGGTAATTGCAAATAAAATACGCCGATTAGAAGATCTAAAGACTAAGCGCGCAAGATATCTAACAGCCTTAAATTTCTTGAAGAGATGCCGAGACCATAATCTCATTCCTACGTGTGTCAAAATATCCACCAAAAAGGACATTCGAGGAAGCGCTAAGATCTTAAATCAGGCGAGTAAAAAGTTGTTACGGGCAGTAATCCAACAAAAACGCTCCGATCTATATGACATCAATAAATCCATAGACACATCATCCAGTGAATTAAAGAAAGTTTTAACGACGTTTGATTATAATTTTTGCATGGAAACATTAAATAAACGCGAAATTAGTAAATATAACGAATGCAAAAACAAACATATAGAAAAATATCAAAAATTAACGGCCAAATCAAATGTCAAACATCCGAATCAATGCCAGAACCAAAAGCAACCATTGACAAACACAGATCATAGATTAATCGCGGTCTATAATCTGTCAAAACAAACACTGGATGATGCAACAATAAAGGTTTTATCCAAAGGACTAAATTTTGCTATAAGTCCGCGCAGATTACCGTACGAAGAAATTATCTGTAGCGTCGAGGACTGTTTATTTAAAAACAATATGCGGAAAGAAGATTTGGAGGCGATACGTCAAGACATTTCGTCTATGTTACGTCGATGTTCAGTGCCTAAACCGAATCTTCCCAGAGACGAATTTATAGCGTTAAAGAACCTACGCAATAAACCAGAACTTACGATTCTCCGCGCAGATAAGGGAAACGCCACGGTAGTCATGGATACGTCAGATTATAATTCAAAAATACAAGAACTTTTGTCGGATGTAAGTACTTATAAAAAGGTTAAAAACGACCCAACAAATAGCACACTAAAAACAACTAGTGACCTCATAAAGAAACACTCCGAAAAATTAAATCTGGACGTAAAATGGATAATACCTACGTGCGCCAAATCACCAAAGTTGTACGGGTTACCAAAAATACACAAGCCCAATGCTCCATTACGTCCCATAGTGAGCCAAATCGATTCACCAACTTACAGATTGGCTCAACACTTAGCGAAAATACTCTCACCGCTCAGGGGACACACAAGAGCACACATAAAGGATTCCTACCATTTTGTCAGCGAGATTAAAGACCTGCGTCTGGCAGACAATGAAACTATGGTCAGTTTTGATGTGCAGTCATTGTTTACATGCTTACCTGTTGAAGACTGCATCTCAATTGTAACTAGGAGGCTGGAGGAAAACAACATGCCCGTAGAATATGCAGTATTACTCAGACACTGCCTTACATCTGGCTACTTATTGTGGAAGGAGGAGTTCTACAAGCAAGTAGATGGTGTGGCGATGGGCTCACCTGTATCTCCCATTGTCGCCGACATATTCATGGAAGACTTTGAGGAGAAAGCCCTGCTTACTTCTCCCATAAATCCAAGATTCTACAAGCGGTACGTAGACGACACTTTCACAATTCTACCTTTAGATAAAGTAACTGCATTTTTAGACCATCTTAACTCTATAAATTCTAAAATTCAGTTCACAATGGAGTTAGAGGCAAACAATTCCTTAGCTTTTCTAGATGTGTTAGTAATTCGGAATCCTGATAACACCTTGAGCCATACTGTGTATAGAAAAAAGACCCATACAGATAGATATTTAAACGGTGATTCTCACCACCATCCTTCACAGTTAGCTACCGTGGATAAATCTTTGTTTCAGAGAGCACGAGGGATCTGTGACAGTAAACACCTGGCTGCCGAGCTCCAACACGTCAAGCAAGTTTTGCATGACAACAAGCTTCGGGTCCCGCGCCTACGTCACAGAGAACGAGTGAAGCCGGCCACAGTCGAGCGTGTACCTGCTGTACTGCCATATGTTAGAGGAGTCACTGACAAGATTGGCTACATCTTGAAGCGCGCTTCCATCAAAACATACTTCAAGCCGCCGAAGAAGATTGGTCAGTTTTTACCATCAGTCAAGTGTAACGTCCCTCTGCAAGATGCAGGAGTGTACAAGCTTGATTGTGAATGTGGTCTCTCCTACATAGGACAAACTAAAAGATCAATTAAAACCCGCGTCAAAGAACATATAGCTGATGTGAAGAATCGACGCTCCGGGAAGTCTGCAGTCTGTGAACATGTACAGGATCGCCCACGTCACTACATCAGATTTGATAGACCACAAATCCTCGCTAAAGAACACCGATTCCTTCCAAGGATGATTCGCGAGGCTATTGAAATCAAAAAAACACCCTAATTTCAATAGAGAAGATGGCTGTGTGCTATCATCTGCTTGGGATCCTATAATAAATAAAATTAAATCCCAACCCAAGCATACAACTGCAAGGCTTCATGATACCATAAGTTCATACTGTGTAGATCGGAACAAAAGTTGAATTTTAATCTATGGTAACCGCGGTTAACTATGACATCTGGACGTTAAACATCTCAGTCCTTCAGCTCTTACTCCGAGTCATTTTTTGAATACCGCACCTTTATTGTCATTACCCGCACCCAAAGTCAAATCTGACTCTACCAGTCTGTTACACAGGCATTCTTTACTGGATAAATTAGTTCAGTCGTTTTGGAACCGGTGGAGGACGGAATACCTTCACGGATTACAAGTTCGTCAGAAGTGGAACACCCCGTCTACGGTTATCGTACCAGGCATGGTTGTAATTGTGATAAATGATAATGAACCGCCCCTTGCTTGGCCATTAGCGATTGTCGAGTCTGTTCATCCTTCGAAGGATGGCGTAGTTCGAGTAGTGACCGTGAGAACTACTAAGGGAACATATCTCCGTCCTGTTGCTCGTATTTGCCCTCTCCAGAGACAATAAATCACGATTATTTTGATTATAATTATTTATCTAAATTAGGAATTAAGTTTATATTTATATATATTAAAAAGTATTAAACCGCAATATTATATTTATGTATACATTTTCATTGCAACCTCCCTGACGCGATGGGAACGATGATCCTGCCGTACGGCTTCCACTTCCAGTGCATGGGCCAAGGCGTCCTTAAGCGTCTCGTGGTGCCCGAGCCTCACAGCAGCTCTGACTTCCAGGTCGCGGATGCCGTCGATGAATGTCTGCACTAGGTTCCCTTCAATGAGCGCAGGTACAGACCGGTATGCTTTTCGCACCAGCTTCTCCACTTCTAGAGCCCACTGCTGCAGGTTTTCGTTGATGCGCTGCACACGATCTTTAAGCTGCGCACGAAAGACGTGTTCCAGGTGAGCGTCGCCATATCTCGCCTCCAATGCCTCAAGGAGTTGCTCATAAGTCACTTCCTCACCGAGAGCTTCCAGAACTGTCAAGGCCTGGTCGCGCAGGCCTAGTGTGAGAGCAGTCATGGCCTGATTTTTATTCCAGCCGTTTGTCTTCATAACAGCTTCGAACTGAATTTTGTAGGCTGACCAGGAAGAGGTACCGTCGAACGGTGGCACCTTGAACCCACGTAGCGAAGGTGTTGTAGCTACTGCGGGAGCTGTAGCTCCATCTCCAAGTTTAAGTTCTTCCAGTGATTTCTTCATGTCGGCCATCACGTCGTCAACCCGATGGTTCACATGGTTGATTCGGGTTTCATGTTCTTCGATTCGCGTTTCAGCTTCCGACAGACGGTTGTCGTGTTGAGCAACCCTATCCTTCACCTGCCTTATCTCTTTCCCAAAGGTAGCGTGAAGGTCCTTCATGAGGAGCATCTGCTCTTCCGACCGACGAGCCTGTTCCGCCTGCTGATCTTCCAACCGACGGGCCTGTTCCTCCTGTCGGCGGGCCTGTTCCTCCTGTCGGCGGGCCTGCTCCTCTTGTCCGCCCCGCAGCTGCTCTTCCAACCCACGGACCTGTTCCTCCTGTCGGCGGGCCTGTTCCTCCTGTCCGCCTCGCAGCTGTTGCAGCATCACCATCAGAGCACCTAAGTCAGGTGCCACAGACGTAGAAGCTGCTGACGGACCGGTTTCCGTGGCCGGCGGCTGGCCCTCAGACATCTGCGGCGTTGCACCACCAAATCTCCTCTGGTCCGTCTCCTGCTGGCGTTGACTTCGGGTATGGACACCCTCCGTTTCCTCCTTAGGTAAAATCGGCATTATTTTATCCCACTTCTGACACCAATTGTTACGAGCTTGGGGTTCGTGACAATAAAAATTGCCGATAAAATTACCTAAATTAACACTTTAATTTACTTTACACAAACTAAAATTAAAAACACTAATAATTAAAAACACTAATTCACTTAATTCCGCTCCGAAGCTTCGCTTGTTTCGTCAAAACAACTCTGTCTCGATCGCATCTTGCGCCACCTATTTATTTAAATTAGCAAAATATCCGGAATGTTCAAGTAAACACGCGTAAGGTACCGAGAGTTCGAGTATAGATTTTCTAGAAACTTAGTTCTTCGGGTGGCGCTGTCGATCGAGAGATCGGTGATGTCATTCTCTGCAAAGCTCCCCTCGCTCTCGTTCCTGACACTAGATGGCGCTAGTTGACTTATTCACACAACAGTACTGTAGTAAAGGGATTCGGTGGAGTTGAAAAAATTGTAAAATCGAAATCGATTGATATTAAAATTTTCTCACGATTCGACTCGAATATTAACTTCAATATTTCAACGCTAGTTGTTGATCAAATCACCGACCTTTTGCCCACTGCTGTGGTAGACACGTCTGTCTTATCACACTTCCATGGCATAAGACTCGCTGATGAATGTTATAGCATGCCTAATAAAATTGATGTTTTGATAGGCGCATCCCTTTTCCCGCACTTACTATGTCCAGACGTAATTTATTCGTCTAACGACTTGTCCAGGCCCTCGGCTTTGAATACGGTATTTGGTTACGTTATTATGGGCTCAGTGCCGACACTTCAGGTAAATCATTCTTTAACGTGCTGCTCAGTTCTAGAGTCTCCTATCGTTGACAAATTAGTGCAACGATTTTGGGAGCTTGAACAGCCACCCTCCGCACCGCCCATTCAGTGTCCTTCAGACATTGAATGTGAAGAGTTTTATAAATCTACGACATCCCGCGATCCTTTTACTGGTAGATATATTGTTGGCCTGCCATTTAAAGATGACGTTTACTCTCTCGGAGATTCTTATGAAACCTCTCGACGACGATTCATGTGCTTGGAGAGGAAACTTCAAGCCTCGCCTACATTAAGGTTAGCATATGATGACGTCATAAAGGAATACTTAGCTAAAAATTATATATCCCCCGCACCGCCGTATGACTCTCATGAACCCGCTCCAATATATGTCATACCGCATCATGGAGTCTTACGCGAAGATAAGAAGTCAACGCGTCTGCGCATCGTCCTGGATGCTAGCGGTAAGACCAGCACTGGGCGATCATAAAATGATATTCTGCATTCAGGACCAAATTTGCAAGGCGACTTGTTCAATATAATTTTAACTTTCCGCTTACATCCAATCGCTATGACAGCCGACTGTCGCCAACAATTTCTGCAAATAGTTGTTCGCGATTCTGATCGTCGTTACCAGTGCTTCCTATACCGCTTCCGTCCACAAGACCCACTTGTGTTATACCACTTCAATCGCGTGTGCTTCGGTTTAACTTCGAGTCCATACCATGCATTGCGCACGGTAAGACAGCTCATTGATGACGACGGCGCAAAGTATCCGCTTGCGAGTCGTATCGCATTTACTTCGCTATATATGGACGACATCGCGTTCTCTATGCCCAGTGAATCCGAGGCCAGTGAGACCTCTCGGCAGCTGATAGACTTATTCAAGGGTGCCCAATGGGACCTGATAAAATGGCATAGCAACCGTCGATCTGTTTTAGATGACCTCCCTACTTCCCATAAAATTACAGGAGAAGTAGAGTTCGATAAATCAATGCCACATAAAATACTAGGCTTGCATTGGTCTACCGATAGTGACGCCTTTTATTTTAAGATATCTGTTCCCGCTGATGTGACGTGCACTAAGCGCGCCATCTTATCTACTGTCGCTCGCCTGTGGGACATAATGGGTTTCGTTGCTCCCACAGTCGCGTACGCCAAATTGTTAATAAAGCAGCTTTGGCAACTTAATTTAGATTGGGACGACATACCACCACCGCCAATTATTAAGATGTGGAGGCAATTCTGTGCTGAATTACCAGCTCTTAATGATTTACGTATCCCGCGACATGTTGGTGTATCCAAAAACTGTACTGCGTCACTCCTGGGGTTTTCCGACGCCAGCGAGCACGCATACGGTGCCGTAGTCTACATACATGTAAAGAGCGTCAATGGTAACACCGTCCAGTTGATTTGTGCAAAGACTAAAGTCGCACCGACGAAACCACTATCTATTGCACGCCTTGAGCTTTGTGGAGCGGTTTTACTCTCAAAATTGCTTCGCAGAGTACTCGACAATTATTCTCTTGACCTTGCAATATCAGTCTATGCCTTTGTAGATTCAAAAGTAGCTCTGTACTGGATAAAGAGTTCGCCACACAAGTGGCAGACCTTTGTTGCAAACTGCGTTGTTCAGATTACCGACAATATTCGCGCTGATAACTTTTATCATGTCGCAGGTACTGAGAATCCCGCTGACATACTTTCACGTGGCGTTACGCCAAATAAATTAGTTTCAAACCCCCTGTGGCTCCATGGGCCTCAGTGGACTTCGTTAGATCCATCTCAATGGCCTCTTCGTACTTTAGACAATGAGGTTATTGCAAACATGCCTGAGAAGAAGATTTTGTCGCACACTGTGTGCACATCCGTCTGTAATTCTGCGATTTATGAGCTCGCATTCCGCATCTCTTCTTGGAGTAAACTTCTACGTATAATTGCGTACGTGTGTAAGTTTGCTAAATTATTGCCCCGCCGCAGCACTACTGTAGTGACTGCTGATGATCTCAGTTTCTCTGAGGTTATAATCCTCCGCGCCCTGCAAAAACAGCATTTTGCAGTGGAATATTTAAATATTGAAGGTAACAAACCTTGCTCGCCCGCTTTCAATCGTTTAAGGCCTTTTATTGAGAATGGTTTAATCTGCATTGGTGGTCGTCTTTCGAACTCCGCATTAGATTACACACAAAAACATCCAATTATACTCCCGCGCAGTGATCATGTAGTGAACATGATCATTGACTATTATCATATTAAAAATTTACACGTTGGGCCTGAATTTTTATTGTCATTGCTCCGTCAAAAATTTTGGATACTTTCCGCACGCCGCACTGTGAGAAGCAGAGTCTACAAGTGTAATATATGTTTCCGGCTTAGACCCCGTCCAACTTACCCTTTGATGGCTGATCTTCCCCATAGTCGTGTAAGACAAGCTATTAAGGCATTTACACACACGGGCTGCGATTATGCCGGTCCTATCGCATACACTCCTGTACGTCGTCGTGGTGTACGCAGCGAGAAGGCGTACTTATGTGTTTTCACATGCCTCACGACATATAGAAATCGCTGCAGATCTTAGTAGTTCTAGTTTCCTCGCTGCGCTTAAACGTTTCCTCTCTAGACGAGGGCCGATTCAGTTTTTATATTCGGATAATGGAACGAATTTTAAAGGTGCCGCTTCGTATCTTCGCGATCTCTATAAATTTCTAAACGTTGAATACCGCCCAAAGCTTGAGCAAGAGTGTGCTGAGAATCGTATAACATGGAAGTTCATCTGTCCCAACTCTCCTCATTTTGGAGGCGCCTGGTAGAGTATGATCAAAGTCGTAAAAACGCATCTGTTCCGAGTTATCGGACATCAGTTACTTTCATACGAAGAGCTTAATACTGTTCTTGCGCAAATTGAGTGCTTGCTAAACTCGCGGCCCTTGACAGTATTGAGTTCTGATCCTGCAGAGCCTTCAGCTCTTACTCCGAGTCATTTTTTGAATACCGCACCTTTATTGTCATTACCCGCACCCAAAGTCAAATCTGACTCTACCAGTCTGTTACACAGGCATTCTTTACTGGATAAATTAGTTCAGTCGTTTTGGAACCGGTGGAGGACGGAATACCTTCACGGATTACAAGTTCGTCAGAAGTGGAACACCCCGTCTACGGTTATCGTACCAGGCATGGTTGTAATTGGTGATAAATGATAATGAACCGCCCCTTGCTTGGCCATTAGCGATTGTCGAGTCTGTTCATCCTTCGAAGGATGGCGTAGTTCGAGTAGTGACCGTGAGAACTACTAAGGGAACATATCTCCGTCCTGTTGCTCGTATTTGCCCTCTCCCAAGACAATAAATCACGATTATTTTGATTATAATTATTTATCTAAATTAGGAATTAAGTTTATATTTATATATATTAAAAAGTATTAAACCGCAATATTATATTTATGTATACATTTTCTCGCTTACCAAGTAAGGTTAGTAGATGAGACATGCGCATTGAGCGCATCCTCTCACTTTATATACCGCTTATTTATTTGTTTTCCTTTTACTTTTATATTTCGGTTGTCTTTTAAAGGTGACCCTTTAAGGGCGGGAGGAAATGGTAACGCCAGTTAACAATCTACTTTATCAACATGACTAGTGCATATTTTTTGTTTCCTTCCTTCCTTCCCTTTCCTACCGCACGCGCTGCCGCCGAGGTGAAAAAGAGGATCTCGGCGCGCGTCATTATACTAAGTGATATTACGCCATCCGCAACGCACGGCCACCCGTCGCGTCTTATGTACATTAACCGCAAACCGCGCAGGACGAACATTGAGTTCTCCTGTTTATGTTTAATATTCACCGCATCAGACATTGTGTCTTTGTAACTCATAAAAGTGTGAGACGCCCCCGTAAGGGCAAAGGTGGAGAGTGTGGGACTTCACGAGACTGTTCCGAGAGTGCGTGTGCGCCGAACCACGTGGCGAGCTCGCTGTATAGCAGACACTCTAGGAGGAAGGCGCGGCAGCCCTCATCAGGTCAGTGCGTGCTATCCCACCTATTTATTTTCCCCTTTGCCGTATGCACCAAAATTACAGTCCACTAAATCTTTATCGAAGATACCTTAAGTTACTGGCGTCTCCAAGTGGTATGCTTGGGTTTGGGTTTAATTTTGTTAATTATAGGATCCCAAGCAGATGGTAGCACCCAACCATCTTCTCTATTGAAATTTGGATGTTTTTTAATTTCAATAGCCTTGCGTATCATCCTTGGTAGGAATCGGTGTTCTTTTGCGAGAATTTGTGGTTTATCAAATCTAACGTAATGGTGGTCTTGAACATGTTCGCAGACTGCAGACTTCCCGGAGCGTCGGTGCTTCACATCAGCTATATGTTCCTTCACGCGGGTTTTTATAAATCTCTTTGTTTGACCTATGTAAGAGAAACCACATTCACAATCTAGCTTGTACACACCTGCATCTTGTAGAGGAATATTACATTTGATGGATGGTAAAAATTGACTAATCTTCTTCAGCGGCTTGTATTATGTCTTAATGGACGCTCGCTTCAAGATGTAGCCAATCTTGTCCGTGACTCCTCTGACATATGGTAGTAGAGCAGGCGCGCGCTCGACTGTGGCCGGCTTCACTCGTTCACTGTGACGTAGGCGCGCGACCCGAAGCCTGTTGTCTTGCAATACTTGCTTGACGTGCTGAAGCTCCGCGGCCAGATATTTTCTGTCACAGATCCCTCGTGCTCTCTGTAACAAAGATTTACCCACGGTAGCTAACTGTGAAGGATGATGGTGAGATTCACCATTTAGATATCGGTTGGTATGGGTCTTTTTCCTATACACAGTGTGTATAGGAAAAAGACCCATACCAACCGATATCTAAATGGTGAAAAAAGTTATCAGGATTTCGGATGACTAAAACATCTAGGAAGGCTAAAGAATTATTTGACTCTAACTCCATTGTGAATTGTATTTTAGAGTTTATGGAGTTAAGGTGGTCTAAAAATGCAGTTACTTTGTCAGATGGTAAAATTGTGAAAGTGTCGTCTATGTACCGCTTGTAAAACATTGGATTTACAGGAGCAGTAAGAAGGGCTTTCTCCTCAACGTCCTCCATGAATATGTCGGCAACTATGGGAGACACAGGTGAGCCCATCGCCACACCATCTACTTGCTTGTAGAACTCCTCCTTCCACAATAGATAGCCAGATTTGGGGCAATGTTCAACTAGTATTGCATATTCTTGAGGCATGTTATTTTCTTCTAGCTTCCTAGTTACAATTGAGATGTAGTCCACAATAGGTAGGCATGTACATAGTGACTGAACATCAAAACTGACCATAGTTTCATTGTTAGCGAGATGTAGATCTTTTATCTCACTCACAAAATGGTACGAATCCTTTGTGTGTGCTCTGGTATGTCCTCTCAGTGGTGATAGTATTTTTGCTAAGTATTGTGCCAGCTTATAAGTTGGTGAATCGATCTGGCTCACTATGGGACGTAGTGGAGCGTTTGGTTTGTGTATCTTCGGTAACCCATACAACCTCGGTGATTTAGCACATGATGGTATTAGCGAATTCACGTCGCGATTTAATTTTTCGGAGTATTTCTTTATTAAATCGCTAGTTGTTTTAAGCGTGTTAGTTGTAGGGTCTGTTTTGACCTTTTTATATGTACTTTCGTCCGATAAAAGTTGTTGTATTTTAAAATTATATTCCGACGCCTCCATTACTACCATAGCATTTCCTTTATCCGCGCGGAGAATCGTGAGTTCTGGTCTGTTCCGTAAGTTATTTAGTGCTGTAAATTTGTCTTTGGGAAGTTTTGGTTTCGGCACTGAACTACGACGTAACAAGGACGAAATATCTTGAAGTATGGCCTCCAAATCTTCCTAACCGATATTATTCTTAAACAGGCAATCCTCAACACTGCAGATAATTTCTTCATACGGGATTTTTCGCGGAGCTAATGCGAAGTTCATTCCCTTCGCTAATACTTTCATTGTCGGTTCGTCCAGTGTATGTTTTGACAAATTATAGACAATGCGTTGTTTATAGTTTGTGTCTATGGTCAACGGTTGTTTATTGTTTTGGCGTTGACTTGGATGTTTGGCATTTGATTTGATCGTTAATTTTTGGTATTTTTCTATTTGTTTATTTTTGCATTCATTGTATTTCGATGTTTCTCGTTTGTTTGAAGTTTCGATGCAATTGTTAAAATTGTCTTTAGTTCACTGGACAAATTGTCTATGGTGTTGTTTATGAAATGTAAATCGAACCGTTTCTGCTGAGTCACCGTTCGTAACAACTTTTTACTTGCCTGATTTAAGATCTTAGCGCTTCCTCGAATGTCCTTCTTTGTTGATATTTTGACACACGTAGGAATGAGATTATGGTCTCTGCATCTCTTCAAGAAATTTAAAAATGTTATATATCTTAATCATCTCGCGCTTGGTTTTAAGATCTTCTAATCGGCGAATTTTATTTGCTATTACCAGTCCGTACTGGTTCACATAATGATTTCTTAAATTTACGCGAACACTACACATTGAATAAAACTACTATTTACGGATTTTAGTATACAACACAGTGTGACCAATAGTGTTATACTATTGGTCACACTGTGTATAGGAAAAAGATCCATACCAACCGATATCTAAATGGTGAATCTCACCATCATCCTTCACAGTTAGCTACCGTGGGTAAGTCTTTGTTTCAGAGAGCACGAGGGATCTGTGACAGAAAATATCTGGCTGCGGAGCTTCAGCACGTCAAGCAAGTATTGCAAGACAACAAGCTTCGGGTCCCGCGCCTACGTCACAGTGAACGAGTGAAGCCGGCCACAGTCGAGCGCGCGCCTGCTCTACTACCATATGTCAGAGGAGTCACGGACAAGATTGGCTACATCTTGAAGCGAGCGTCCATTAAGACATAATACAAGCCGCTGAAGAAGATTAGTCAATTTTTACCATCCATCAAATGTAATATTCCTCTACAAGATGCAGGTGTGTACAAGCTAGATTGTGAATGTGGTCTCTCTTACATAGGTCAAACAAAGAGATTTATAAAAACCCGCGTGAAGGAACATATAGCTGATGTGAAGCACCGACGCTCCGGGAAGTCTGCAGTCTGCGAACATGTTCAAGATCGTCCCCACCGTTAGATTTGATAAACCACAAAATCTCGCAAAAGAACACCGATTCCTACCAAGGATGATACGCAAGGCTATTGAAATTAAAAAACATCCAAATTTCAATAGAGAAGATGGTTGGGTGCTACCATCTGCTTGGGATCCTATAATTAACAAAATTAAACCCAAACCCAAGCATACCACTGTAAGACTTCACGATACTACAAGCTCGTTTTGCGTAAATCGGACCAAAAATTGATATTAAAAAAAACTGAAGGTAGCCGGACTAACTATGACATTGGGACGTCAAACATCTCAGTCCCCCCGTGACCATGGGTACTGTAAAGCACCCGAAAAGTCGGGATAATAATAAAAATAAATTAAAGTAATTAAACGCGATAAAATCCGTAAATAGTAGTTTTATTCAAAGAGGAATTCAATCCATTGGCACTGACTCCGATCGTGTTGGTTTACCATCCTATCAGACTATGAGAGTGGAGAAAGAGAGATTATCTGTGCTTGTGCATACACTGGGACTCTATAACCCTGCCTTGCGCAGATGGCTACCGCGTTGAAACTGTCCACTGTGGCCGAAATACAGTGTAGATAGCATTATCAGACTGATTTTTGAAGATCATAGGCTCGAATGTTCATATAGTTTAAAATATTAGACGAACTATTGCACAGGAATGTGAATAAATGTACATGAAACTAAACACTTGTTTTTATACAACTGTATATTTGATGTGGCGTTGACATTCACGACATATAATTACTTAAGTTGGCTATTCACTTGCCTGCCCCAGGGGCAATCTAGGGTATAGGAGTAGGGATGTCCCTCAATTGCCCCCTTAATTTTGATGTGTGTATGCAAGCAGGGGCAATATCCTAAGTTGACCCCGCGGCAGGGCGGCAGGGGCGTAAAACATTTTTTAACGTGGCAATCTTTTTAAACATGGTAACGTTCTTTAAAAGTGGTATAGGCACGCTGCAACTTATGAGCACTGTATTAAGATAGAAATTATTAATTAATTAGTTGTTTTATGGGTAAATGTTCTATGGGCCACAGTATCCACTTACTATCAGGTGGCCTGTGTGCTCGTTTGTCATCCTTATTCTATAGTGGTGGAAAACCGACGAGTGCTACCACGCTCAAAAAGAAATACATTTTGTTTATTAATTTTATTTATTAAATTTTATATTATGCCTGATGCATCATTTTAGTGGTCTAAAACTGTCTTCGCATTATTACCTTTCTAATGAAATCGGTTTGGAGCACATCGGCTGGGTGGTTTCAAAGTCTATAACGGACGTAATAGAAATATTTTTTGTGTTTTATATAGATAGATAAAAAGAGCCTAGGCTATATAAATTGACACTACGGTAAAACTAGAGCCATTCTCAACGCGTATGTCCAGAGAGACGTACACTCTGATAGTCTCATACTGAACGGCAGGCATGTGTGTAGAGATAGTTCTGATATCGCTCCGATCGCTGTACCATTGATTTATATAACACTAGACCAGTAATAACCGCGCCAAAGAGTTGCCACCGCAAATATGGCCACAGCCATATGCCTAGCTAACGTGAGTTCATTGTTCAATGTGACGCCGACAGAGGTGAGCCGCGACAAAAATGGGTAAATGCGTAGTGAAAGAATGCTATTGAAGGTCACAAAAACGTAATAAATCAAGCGGAATCACTTTCAACACATAATTTTTAGTTCTTGTTTTCATATAAACGTAAAAAACCTCAAATAATTAAATAAAATTATCGAATATTGCCATTTAGGTTCAATGTTGCCACTTTTCCGCATTTGTGATTATCCTACATTAATGGGAGACTATATAATTAATGGAGTAAGTTAATTTGTTACCTCTGATTTTAAATATTTTGGAAATTATAATAAAAACTATGTTTTAACTTTCATACAAAATAATTAATTATTCTTATTTTAATTTATTCATGAATTATCTATTAAATATATTTTATTACCTATTTTATATTAATAATTTTATACTATTTATAATTTCATATAAATTTTATATTAATTATATTTTATTACCTATTTTATATTGTTTGATTTATTAGTACCATAAAAATACGTTTTATTTCATCATTATGTTTACTTATATTCATCTGATAAGCTTTGTATCCTTTTTTTCTAATGGGACGTAATAAAGATTTTAAAATAAAATATACTTTTTTAATATAAAAACAATTAACTGCAGCTTAAAAAACTTTTAGGTAAAATTTCATATAGTAAGCCACACTAACCCGCAATTGCGTGTTTGTGTGTCTATCTTTATCTAATCTTAGCGACGATATTGTTTTCGAAACTTGTGTAAGTGAGATATTTATATGTTTACTTAAAATTGTTATTAGTTTCAAAGCTACGTCGCGTCGTCGCGTTTGGATAGTGGTTACACCTTTTTCGACGCGCGGTAATGTGGTTTGCTCCTCTAGTGTTGTGTAACTCAATGCGCTGTACACCCCAGATTGCCCCTGCGGTAGGCTAGTGAGTAGCCGTCTTTATCACATACCGAGACATTTTTTTCATCATTTATCACAATTGCAATTAACACTTCACTATTTTAGTACTAGCACTTACACAGACTCAACACTACGTGTCTAAGAATGACTTAAAATTTTAGCCGGAATAAAATAGGTTTTGTATTTGACTTCCCTAAAAGTCAAATCCATAGCCACAAGACACAAACGACTCAGCAATCGGATGTTATCGAAAAATTAAAGATATGTAGTTATTCAATCAAAATACCATAGGGTTTTAAGGTGTGGCCGTGGTAGGAAAAGGGGAGATCTCCCGCCGGGCAAGGTGTACTGCCCGGGGAGCGGCCAACACTCCATGTGATAGTTCGGAGATGTTCTATATATGCTGTTTATGATTCGGAATGTTGATAGCGTGATTTAAGCTTCGGTGTGTTTCGGTTGCGGCGCGACGACAGCGCCGCCACAAAGGTTTTGTATCTAGAGGGGGTTGCATAATCATAAGGCAGTAATCAGTAGCAGTAGAGTCAGCACTTTTTGTAGCATTAGGTATCTGGCAGAGCTCATGAGAGCGGGCAGATCGTAATGACATCGACTTCTTCAATACATATTAATAAATTAATTATAAACATAACTTTAATCAGTAATAAAATATATTTTAAATAGTTTAAAAAAAAACTCACTTCACGTTACCGTAATCTTGACCGGCGCAGCCAATAGGATCGCCACACTTCAATAGTGTTGATACAAGAATATGTCGTAATCAGAAGTCCGTGGCGCCAAGAAAAAACCGAGGCGATTCTCGAACCAAAACAAATTTATCGAAAAGCTGAGCTGTTTCTGGAAAATGAGAGCAGCTGGTGGCTTTTTAGTATAATTTCCACTACCTCGGTGTTCTGTTATCTTGAGATCGATTCAATTTAACGGACTCTGGCTTAAATTGTATGTAATAAATAATTTAAGTTTTAACTTTTTCTGTCAGAAATATTTTTATTAAGCATGAACTATTCATTCCTTAATAATTTTACATTGACATTTAGGTATTTAAATTTCTTTTACATCTTATTTCAATCTATTGAATAGCTTTTATCGCGGGCTTTGAGCGCACCGACCGAATCAAGATATTCCGTAACGAAAAAAACCTAAGGCCCGAAAACCTAACATCGTCTAACGTCGTTTAAGTTCGGCAGACTTCGGCACGGTGTTTGTGTTGCATGTATTGTAAGATGATAAAAATATTTTTATTGCAATAAGCATATTCTTTGGATTTATATGAGTCGTCGTCATGCTGGCAACTTTCGTTAATTTAGAGTATTTAATAAACACAGACTTTATAGAAAATTGTCTTTTGTCGAAAGAACTCGTTAATTACCATAAACCTATAGTTTCAATGATAAAAAATTCCTGAATAACCTACATCTATTGTAAGATAATAAAAATATTTTAAACAATATTAACTTCTTATTTATTCAATAAAAGAAAAAAATTGTTTTCTTATCGGTCACCACGCTCAAAAAGTGTAACTTGAATTAATATCGAAGAAAAAAAAACAAAGAAAAAAACCATTGCATAAATAAAATAAATAAATAATGATAATTGCATAAGTTTATAAAAATACTATGCAATAGCTTTACCGCGGCAGTCCCCGAGTGCTACATGTATTTTTTTTATTTTATATTGTGTGTGTGTGTGTGTGTGTGTGTGTGTGTGTGTGTGTGTGTGTGTGTGTAAGTTAATACATAACTATGGAGAATATTATACTTATTTCTGGTGAAATTATTAAAATGATCCCAATGTTTAATGGCGACAAACTTCACTGTTATCAGCAATGCAGCTGCATTAATCGGTGAGCGAGATGATATTACAATATGGCATGACTTTAAGCAATTATTAATTCAGCATTTAGGAAACTTACGAAAAAACGTGAAAAGTATTTAAACATCGAACTTAAGACCTTAAAAATTAAACCCGGAGAAAGCTATTTAGATTTTGATGTCGAGTTCAAAATTTTCAAAGGTAAAGTTATCCGCTTGTAGTACTCAAATATGCGCAGTAGTAAAAAGGCTATTTACGAAATACAATATTAACCTGTACGCCAAGCGAGCGCGCGCCATGTTACACTCCCGTTCACTCGGGACCTTTTTGGCGGGAAAATTTCTAGGTTAGGAAATTTTTTGCAATATTGCAAATTTTGCTATATTTTCACTTTGAGACAATATTTATGGATAAAACTTACAGGAAGTCTTGTTGAATGTATAAACTATCGAATAAAATTATTTTTGGTTGCTAGAAATTGTAATAAAGTATATAAATTACACTGTATAGCATAATAGTAGTATAAACTTCAATTTTAGTGACAAAATTACTACTAATTTGAATTCTACACCTTTGTTTTTGGAGAAATTTATATGAAATTGTTTGGAAATATGTATATTTTATGTTTTATGTGTTTCCATTCGTTACTCATACCAAAATATTAAAATATTAAAAAATTAAAAAAAAAAAAAAAATAATATTTTATCTGTGACATTTCGAACAATATTTCTAAAATATGTTCGTGTGAATTTGAAATAAATACAACGTCATGTTATTTCAAAATATGTAGGAAAACTATTTTTACTTACATTTTACACTAAAAATAAATGAGAATTTGAAAAATAACACATTTATAACCCGCCCGCCAAAACAGGCCTTTCGGAATTTGAAGTACTTTTGGCAATTTACTTTTCACTTTTTATACCACAAATTACATATCTACGTGTTGACTATATTACAAGGAATATAAAAAAGTATAATACTTTCGTTTTTAGTCCAGACACAAATATAAAATTCTATAAAAAAGACGGACGGACCTTCATCAAAGTGACACGTGGAACGCCGGAAGTTCAGAGTGATTTCTTTTTTTTTTTTTCTAAGAAACATTGCCAGGTTATGGTTTAAAATAAAAGAGCATATCTTTGTCTTTGATACTAATATCTATTGCATAGTGTCTTTGGTTTTGTTTAAAACGAAAAAATAGTTTTTTCATAGGTAGACATGTTTACATAATTCTGATCTAATTCGATCACTACTTGGCGGGCGTAAGGTTGGTATTGCGCGATCGAAAGTGAGCATGGCTTGGCGTACAGGTTAAAACGTTTTCTTGTACAATTTACCGGAACATTTAGTTGGAGTAGTGCGTCTGAAGGCCTCAATATCATAAGCGCGCTCTGTACTGTATTATAAGCTTTCATAGTCACTACCAAATGAGAATCAAAATGTCTGGATCCAATCTCACATCTCAATCACAACCGCATAACACATCGCCATCATTTAAATTCTCAACATTCTTTTAGTTTTAATCCCATGCAAGTAAACCAACCACCTAGATACAATTTAAGCATCCCATCGAATAAGCAGGTGTAGATGCCGCTTCCCACCCAAGGTCAGCAGCGACCATTTAACAGTTTCAGCAATTATTATAGACCACCACAATCTAATAACAGTCAAAACCATTCAATATCGTCCAGCTCAATTTGGTTGTAGACACGTAGATTTTCAGCCTATACCTTCAATGCGTCCTTAAGTTAGTTCGGTATGCAGCTATATAACAATAATAATAATGCGACTAACACAACAAACCGCTAATTGATACAGATACCAGTAGCACGACTGCAACAAGATTTTAGGTTATATTAAATATAATTAAACGAGAATGATTATAACGACGACATGTATTACTACGAAAACCCATATTATTTCGATCAATATTCTATGACGCTTCTTACTATTACCTATAATATCAATCCGAAGAAACTGTAAGGTCGGAAACAGAAACCAACCAGGTAGAAATTAATAATATTAAGTCGACGGAAAATATTGAAAATATTCACATAACAACCTCAACTCCCCGAAAGCATAAAACTAAATTGTGACTCTAATTTAAAATTACCTTATGTATACCAGGGTCGTCTGAAAAGATTGAAGATCACAGCAATCAGTCAATAAAAGCTATTTAATGCAGTTGTGCAACCTTATGACATTTACGCACACAAATTGCAGCCATTTTGGACGCTAGTTCTTATTTGACAGTCGTTTGAGTGAGCCGATGTGAGTATTTTTTGTGAAAATAGAAAAAATTTAGTATCGAGCTGTCACAAAATTTTTGTTTTTGAAAGGAAATACACAAATACTTCTCTTTCTTACCTTATATAAAATTGCGCCTGGAGGACAGAGATTTTCGTTAAATGAGGAAGCAGTCACCGTCGTGAACAATTATTTTGCAGAGAAAAACGCTGAGTACTATTTGGAAGGGTAAGAGAGATGAGAGCATCGCTGGGAGAAGTGTGTAGTATTAACAGAAGGCTATGTAGAAAAATAAAGGGTGTCTCAGAATGTTTTTCGTTTTTAGATGTTAAATAAAAAACAACAATATCAATTAAAACTTGTTTTATTTATGGTTTATTTAAAGAGCAATTCTTGAAGTTTATTTAAGAAAAACCACCGTTCGCAAATGCGCACCATTCACTTGTTCACACTCATTTAACCTGGAGCTAAAATTTTCAATCACTCGCTGGAGCATCGCTCTTGGAATAGAGTTGATTTCTTCAGTGATTCTTTGCTTCAAAACATTCAGGTTGGGTGGCAATGGATTGTAAACTTTACTTTTCAGGTAGCTCCATAGGAAGAAATCAGCAGGCGTTAAATCAGGGCTCCGCGGTGGCCAGTTGATATCTCCTCGGCGACTTATCACTCTTCCAAGGAATAAATCGTGAAGAGCAGCTAATGAGTCATTTGTAACATGAGAAGTAGCTCCATCTTGCTGGAAAAAGGTGTTGCGGTTGTAGCCGTTCTGGTTTTGCATTTCTGTAAACCAAAAAAGTCCGGATCATATGGCAATATCGATCAGAATTAACGGTCTGAGTTCGACCTCGGTCATCCTCAAAAAAATAAGGACCGATAATTCCTTGACTTGATATGCCAGTTCAAACAACAACTTTTGGCGAGTGCAAGGGCTTCAGATGTAGTTCTAACGGATTCTCGGGAGCCCAGTATCCGCAGTTTTGTTTATTTACGTGACCGTTGATGTGAAAATTCGATTCGTCGGAGAACCAGTTGTTACTGAAACTCCCAAAACGGTTTTTCATTATCCTGCAGAATTCGACTCGTTTATCAGGATAATCAGGCTTCATTTCTTGAACAATTACAATTTTATAGGGGGAAAATGTTAATCTTTCGAAATAATGCGACGAACCGTAGATTTCAGATTCAGTTCAGATTAAGAGATGCTGCGCGCAATCTCAACGACGTCGACGAGTCGTGGGTCGTTCATAACAGACTGGCGAACGCGGTCGACGTTCAAGCTCGTTTTTGATGTCCTTTTGCGCCCAGTCGATTTTTCCGGCATTGTATTCCCAGTCTCTTCAAATTTGCACACCCAATGCTTAATTAAATTGGCACTTGGCACATGTCTTAAGCTTGTTAAATTAAAATGTGTCCTGTAGAGACAACGAACAACAGTGTAAGAATCGTTGTTTTTATAAAACGCTTGCACGCAAAACGCGCGCTGTGGTCCTGTAAAACGATTTATGTCTACTAAACTTAACAAGCCGGCCAAACATTTCAGTCCACTCCCCTCCCCCTGCTACCTGCGGTTGGCGCGAATTGGTCAATTCAAAAACGAAAAACATTCTGAGACACCCCTTAAAAATAAATTTAAAAAAGTCTTTGTTACAGCAAATGAAACTTTGTATTAATAATGCATTCAATAGCATTGAAAATGTTACTAAAATAATTGTCTATACCTAAGTATTATAAATCAATTCCTCAATCAGTGATTTCTTAAATTATACGTCGAAGAAATCGAGGAGCACCGCTAGACGACTAATTGAGACCGCTAGGCTATTCGTAGATTAAGATATAATTCATTCATACAGTCGTAGTAGATCAATTCAAGCATTATAAGCAAACTTAGAATGGAAAGTGTTATTTGCATACAAATTGTACAAGTGCAAATAATGAGACCCGAAACAATTATTTATTGGCCTTCCGAAATTTTGCTCCTCTGTTTCCAGTAAAAAGGGTGTTCAGCTCTACACTAACCATACGAAACCCAGCAGCATTAAGATGCTGGCTGCATTGTGGCTGTACCACATGTCAACCCTGAAGACTAAGAATGTCTTGTTACAAGTAAAAAAAGGGACTCCGTTTCTCACTTTTTTTCCCTGCGTGCACACACATACACACACATATATACATGTGTATATATATGTGTGTGTGTTATAAAACAACACCCATTTTAACTTTAAAAACATATATTTATTGCACAAATATAAGTTTTTAACTTATGAGCCATTGATATCATTATTAGGCATGAATTCAAATTTTAATCATTAGAAGAATAAGTAAATTGTAAAGTAAAAAGTAAAGTAAATCATTTTAAGAAGATACAAAGAAAATGGTTTCTCTGCTTAGACGCGAGTTACCTTATGCGAGAAGCGAAGATGTAGATAAAAAAGGATCAAGATGACAGCTACGCCAGCGAGAAGATCCGCATAATGCACGATAGCGCTCCTTTGTTGCCCAGTAATCTGTCTGGATGAGTACCATGCTCTCACCTGTTTCTGCCGCCAAAACAGTTCCCGCACTGCTGTGTTCTAGTCTGAAGGATGTAAGCCAATATAGTTACAGGCCCTGAGACATTATACCTTAGTCCTCAAGTGGATAAAGCATCCAAAGCCTTGTTTATTTTAATTTGTCACTTGTCATTGTGTGGACTGACAGTTCTTTTGTTACTTAAATACAACAATAATTATAAATAATATCTTTTTAATTACGTCTTCAAAATAGATAATACGTAAAAACATTGCATATTGCACTTATAGTTATTTTTAAAAAATCTTACAATATCTTAAAAATGGCCGGTGTACCAGATTATGCGCGCTAAACAACGGTCGGCTGTTAAAGTGTAAATATGAAATAACAAACAAAGTTTCCGAATTTTAAGCCGCGCCTATAATAACTTTGAATTATTTAAAGAAACTGAGATGTTTGCGATGTAAATGTAAAATATTCATCCGAAATGCAACGAAAAAAATACGGGATAGAGCTTACCTACGTCGTAGCGAACGAAACGCTGTGACGTTCAAATGTCGCTCGCACAAAGACGGTTGAAATGTAAAGCTTGCGGTATTTCCATACTGCATCTCACGTGCCTTTATTTAAGACTGATGTTTTAACTTTATATGGGATACAATAAATCTTGCCAAACACGTTTTATATGTATTGATTGTAATTATATTCTTAAACTGTCTCATATGAATTGAAACTTACATAGTTTTCAACAAATTATTCAGTAAAACAAATTTTACTTTTCACCTTCTTAATGAATTAGAAATAAACTTAATTAAATATAAGGTTTTCATCCAAAACAAGTTTTTATATATGTTGCTAGAGGCAGCATCAGTGTCCTTCATCAGACAAGCTCCATTGTATCATATTATCTATATAGATAGATAATGCGATCGTCAGTCAGCTTACTAAGCGTGACGACTAAGGCAAATCCTTACTACAACGGAAGATGCCCGCATCCATCAGTAGGCTGAAAAAGAAGCAGAACCGCTTCTGTAAATTTTCAATCTTTATAATGAATAAAATGAGTTAAAATAAACAGCGGCGTTAGGATATTTACTATCCCTTGTCATCAAACTGGTACTAAAAGAGGTGACACAAAACAACTGTAACCAAAGATTGGCAGGAGTATTTCTCTGACAACACCTTAAAATAATCAACGGCGTTTGCCAACTCGCTTGTTGAGTTCGGAAAATACTACTATATTCCCCCTGCAATCAATGGAGGAGATCTATGTTTAGCAAAGGAATTTCGACAGACTTTAATGAATAAATGAAATATAACATTTTCATTATTTCTCCTTTTTTTACTCTCCTCATTTGTTTTTTTTTTTTGCAATAAACCTTGCACATAAATTCTGATTTTCTGATTTATACGAGTTTGCTGCATGAGCGAATTGATTGCGAAGCGATTGAACGTTTCGTATTAGTCACAGCTGGCTCATTACGTCGTAAGGAATTCTAGGCTTGTTTGTCATAAGATTTACCGCTTGTGTCATATAATATAACCCTTAATTAATTCTATATCAGAAATTTACGTCCTAATTGGAAAATAAATTGATACATTTTTTAAATTCGCCAAATGACTCGTTATATATTTTCTTGTTCATGGAATTTAATCCCAGATATTCTATATAATTTATTCGTTTGATTAAAGATGATAAGTTATAACACCCAAGTAGATTCTTGACGGAAGTTTATTGATCAAATTGGCTATATATTGTAGATGAGCCAAATTAAGAGTAACCTTAACTGACTAGCACGTATGTGTAGGTATATGCATGTAAAGAAGGCGAGAGAGGTGTGTTAGTTGATTACAAATCCACTGCTAAGCATATGCCTCTTTCGTAGACCATCACACAACACGGTCCTGCTTATTTCAAGAGATCGTGACTCCATCCAGTAGGGATCACACAATACTGCACTTAGAAATTCGAGCCTGCTATTTTATCTTTCCCCCTATTGTGAATTCTTCGAACTATATGGCTGCTACTACATTATAATGATTGGTATGTGATAGTCAATTTAGTTCTTCTGCGGACATCACTAGATTTTATCCTGCCACAAACTCTAAGAACAGTTGATTAAAACTACTCTTACGGATTTTTTCGCGTTATATTTATTTTATTTTTAATACCCGACGTTTCGGGTGCTTTCTAGCACCCATGGTCACGGGGGACTCCCGTGACCATGCGAAAACGCGAAAAAATCCGTAAAAGTAGTTTTAATCAATGTACAGTGTTCGCGTAAATATAAGAAATCATTATCTAAGAACAGTTCCATCTGACCGCTTAGATACACCTCTCCACTGTCCGCTGAGTGATTTTTATTTCATTCAGTCAGTGAAAAACAAGTTCTTGGTTCTAGAAATTAGTATTGGAAAAATCCACTGATTGTATCTTTTGTTTTAAGTCTAATAATTAGTTTTAGAAAAAAGTTGCTAACAACTAGCATTAAATCATATAAAATGCTGCATAATTCATTTTAAATTCAAAAAATATCAGTAAATTGCACTTTGTTACAACAAAATAAATATCACCATTATTAAAACATATTTATACATTTTTGATAATTTGTGTGTGCATGCCTAATCCAATTAATTAATGGTAAATGGTCGCAAACTCAAACTGGAAATATTTAAATTGTTATTGACATTCAAGCTACGGAAACACACTGCGATAATTCCACTACTAAAACGTTAACGATCAATGCGTGCAGTAATTTTAATATAATATTTATTTTGTTTAAAATACTTTTACTAGGTGATTACGATTTCTGCCTAGGTGTTCTTTTGGACCTATTCCTGCTGTCAAATGTCACTGATGTATTCTTATCTAAATGGCTCGCAAGCCAGCATATTCAAGTTGTGAGAGATATTCCATCTTAGACGGAGGGGACAAAGACTCGTCGAGTAAAAGGTAAATAAAACTGCAGTAGCCCCTTACCACTAAGTTTACTGTAAGATCGTTTGTCATTTCAGTTTAATAAAAAAATAAAATTCTCATCATTTTGTTTTTCCCTACATTTTTATTTTTAAGCAAATCCAATCTTAAGATTATAATTAACAGTGAACTTGTGATGGGCTACAACAATGGTTATAATAATGAATAATTATAAGGTTATGTATTTAAATATGATAAATATTGTTTATGTAATACACACTATCTACTGTGCTTATATATTTTTGTAAATTAATGTTTAATTTAAAGAATCATGCCCACTTTTCATACATTGATTGACCTGTCACTTGATTCCTTTAACAGGTCGCGTCTACCTATGCTACTGTTGTATAAAAACAGTTATTTTATATAACTTATCATCTTTTAATTTAGAGGCCAGGCAAAAATACTATTAAGTAAATAAAATTTTGAGGTTATAACAGCTGTCAGATAAGGTCTGTACACTTATTTTTCTTTCCACACCATAGTGTTAAACTATTAAAAATCGTATGTAGTCATAAATTAATAAGTTATAAAAAAGAAATTGGTTACTTTGAACATTCATAAACCACATGACGATTGAACAAGTTTTTCGTAGTTTGAAACGGAACGTGTAAAACACATTTTTAATATATTTTGGCATGGCTTCTAGGTTCTAATTTTATAGAGAAATGTATGCGTGTCATGATCTTAGTGAAGGATTCGGGGGTGACGCCGTGACTGGCGCGCCAGACACGGACCTCGATGACACTGAGGTCATCAGCATGAAAGAGATTGAACGTGCGATTCGAAGTTTGAAATGTGGTAAGGCTGCGGGATTAGACAGAGTTACTGCTGAAATGGTCAAGTACGGTGGGCCTCGCGTCTGGGACAGCTTTCATCTGCTGTGCAATTTGTGCTGACGGACGGGAGATGTCCCGGATGATTGGCGATCCGCGGTCATTGTGCCTTTATATAAAGGTAAAGGTTCACATTTTGACTGCGGGTGCTATCGGGCGATTAGCTTGACCAGTTTAGCAAGTAAAGTTTACTCGAAGTTTTTGACACGTAGGATGCAAGAGAAATCGGAAAGATTCTTATGGGAGGCACAATGCTGATTTAGACCTGGAAGAGGATGCACGGATCAAATGTTTTCCTCCGCATGATCACGGACAAGCTTCTAAGTGTTAACCAGAGGATTTTCTGTGCTTTTGTGGATCTGGAGAAAGCATTTGATAAGGTTATCAGGAAGAAAATGTGGGAACTGTTGCCGGGATATGGTGTGGATGGTCGATTGTTAAGGGCTGTGCAGTCACTTTACTATGACTGTAAAGCCTGTGTGCGGGTAGGGCATGACCTGTCACCCATGTTTAGCATCCAAGCGGGCGTAAAACAGGGTTGTGTCATGGCTTCCTGGCTGTTCATACTGTATCTCGACAGCTGTTTACAGAAGCGGAAAAATATTTATTGAAAAGAAAAAGTAAAATTCAAGGAATTTAAAAGAAGAAAACAATTTTCACATAATAGCATTTGCTAGAACATCCACTGCCATCCATCATCCCGTAGTTGTTGTAAAAAGAGATACAGGGAAACAAATCAGGAGATGGACATCAGTGTCTAAAAATCAAAACTTTACCACACTGCCTGCCCAGCGAGGAAATCATAGCAAATATCCCCCTGTAACGAATGTATAAGGGAGACTATATTTAGCAGTGAAGACGTAGCTTTAGAAATCGGTACCAGGACTTGGAGTTAAAAAGCCTCGACTTCAGAAGTCATTATGTGGACATTATTGTGTTCTTATTCTATAAAAAAAAACAAATGTAAATTATTGTGTTCTTATTCTGTATAAAAAACAAATGTAAATTATTGGGTTCTTTTCATTTTGAAAGACGGCACTTAATTTCCATTAAAACTCTACTTTTTGGGCCATTTTCTATGGAATATGGAATATCATCATCATCATAATTACAGGCCTTCACAAGTCCACTGCTGAACATAAACCTCCCCCAAATTATGCCACAAAGCACACTGTACAATAAAAAAAACAGCGGTTGCCAACCCGCTCGCTAAGCGTGGCAACTATGGCAATATAGCCCCCATGTACAATTACACAAATATGAAATATGGAAGACCAGAAACTCATCTGTTGCCTTTGAAGTTACATTATAAATTCCATCATATATTTTCGGTACCTGTGATTGCCATGGTGTTGCAGTTGTTCGTGAGTGGCGGTAGACATTTTCCATCAGTAGATTCGCATGCTCGTTTGTCCCCATGTATCATATCTCATTTATCATCATATCTATAAAAAAATTCACCCTAGCGATAATTTATATGCGACCATCCCTGAAGTGTGACATGTTTAGTAAAACATAATCATTAAAGTCGCTTCATAATAATTGACGAACATATCGCGTAACGTAGGTGGTAAATAGAGGCACTCCGACGGCTCCGTGGCGCAGTGGCTTAGCAATGAGTTGCAGTGTTAAGGGTCGTGGGTTCAAATCCACCACGGAACAAGTGTTTGTATGGCCCACAAATAATTGTTTCGGATGTTTTATCCTTGTGAAATGTGGAGATAACGTTAAAAAAAGACTAACTCAAATTATGATGATACTTATTCTTTAAAGTAGTTAATAATACGAATAAAATATTATGTTTATTTTACACCACTATAAATATGTTTTTTACTCTTTTGTCCCAAGTGTTGTCTCCATTATAATAATTTTATATATTATAATTTAAAATATATAAATTACATCCGTAGTATCGCAGGGACCCTAACGCCCGCTATAAATTTCCCAATACTCGAACAACCTGGGTTCAATCACCGTGGGCACCATTGAAATAATAAATTGCAGTTAAAAGTGCTGATTTACCTCGTGCTTGGCGCTAAAGGAAAACATCGTGAGGAAACCTGCATAACTGAGAAATAAAAAAGTATTTTGAAGACAGTATAGACATTTCCTTGCCCTATAACTCTTTCAGAAGTGAGAGGAGGCGTGTGCTTAGCAGTGGGACGTATTGAAGCTCTAACTTTATTTTACTTTAAGGATGACAAACGGCACACATGCACCTGATAGTAAGTGGTAGCTGTGGCCCATGGACTACATTTATCTGCAATTAAGAATAAAAATGCAGATGCGTTTTCGCCCGTCATGACTATGCTGGAATGCCTCTCAGCCTGTAATTATACTGCCTCTCTTTATGATCAAAGATAAGAATAGAAAATGTGTGGATTGTAATCATTTTATTTGTAGTAATCGCGACAATTCTTGCTTCAAATAAAAATAAATAGATCCTCATTTTGAAATTGCTACTTAATGTAATAAAAACCTACAGTGAGAGAAAATTCGCCTGGCACACCAATAAGGGTAATTGAAATCATCAACTTCAACTTGGCAATATCTTAGGATGGGGAAAATTTAGTTTTCATTGAATACACTCCTACGTGATTATATAGTCTACAGTTTATAGTCATACCTCTGGGTCGACGGCGCGGCACACTCACTAACGCTTATTGTATTGATTTTTATCTTGGAAGGTTTAGACAAGAACAGACATTAACGATGCAGTTCGCCTTGAGTCTTGATTACATGTGTAACGACCGCATCGGCTTCTTTGAAAGACGTTTTTGTTGTAGGCCAACAGACGGCGCCATAAGTTTTATTTTGCGGATTTTGATAATTGGAAAGGAGGATGCGATAGAAAAGTAGGGGAGGCAAGCCAAGTACGCTTTACGTTTTAGAGCATAACATAGCAAGCACTGTTGTGTGGTGACGGTAGAAAAAGGTGAAAGAATAGTACCTAACCAAACAAGTTCCTAGGTTTTTTTTAAACAAATATATTTATTTAAAAAGTGGCTAATAGACATGTGAAGTAAAAGGCCACGAACCGCGTAAATCTTTAAAGTGCACACTTGAAATACGAGCCGAGTGCGGCACAGTCGCTGAACATGAAGCCACAAGCTTTTAGAAAGCAAATTTTCGCTCTCCGCTCCCAAACACATCGCTGAGGTAATCTGCGGAACGTGTTACTGAATTTGAGATCAAAATTTTAAGTTAGGCAGAAAGTTTAGATAAATTAGCTGCATTTTTAGACCAGCTTAACTCTATAAATTATAAAACTCAGTTCACAATGGAGTTATAGGCAAACAATTATTTAGCTTATCTAGATGTGAAAAAAGACCCATACAGATAGATATTTAAACGGTGATTCTCACCAGCATACATAAGCTACCGTGTGAAAATCTTTATTTCAGAGAGCACGAGGGATCTGTGACCGTAAGTAACTGGCTGCTGAGCTCCAACATGTCAAGTAAGTTTTGCGTGACAGCAAGCTTCGGGTCCCGCGCCTACGTCACAGTGAGCGAGTGAAGCCGGCCACAGCTGTACTGCCATATTTCAGAGGAGTCACTGACAAAATTGGCTACATCTTGAAGCGCGCTTTCATTAAAACACGCTTCAAGCCACTGAAAAAAATTGGTCAGTTTTTACCATCAGTCAGGTGTAACGTCCCTCTTCAATATGCAGGAGTGTACAAGCTTCATTATGAATGTGGTCTCTCTTACATATTACAAACATAATATCAATATTATAACCCACATAGAGAATCGATGATCCGTGAAGACTGCAGTCTGTGAACACGTACAGGATCGCCCCCGTCACTCCATCAGATTTGATAGACCACAGATCGTCGCAAAAAAACACTGATTCTTTCCAAGGATGATTCGCGAGGCTATTGAAATCAAAAAACATACTCATTTCAATAGGGAAGATAGCTTGGTGCTACCATCTGCTTGGGATCCTATAAATAATAAAATTAAATCCCAACTCAAGCATACAACTACAAGACTTCAAGATACTATAAGTTTATACATACATCGAAACAAAAATTAATTATTTTAGTCTATGGTAACCGCGGTTAACAATGACATCTGGACGTTGAACATCTCAGCCCCCCCCTTCCCCTGTAACCATGGGTTCTATAAAGTGCTAGAAACGTCGGGTATTAAAAAAGTTTAAATAAAATAAAAAAAGTAAAATCTAGTGTTATTTAAACATCTACTGAAAATAAATTTCAAATAGACTATTTTAAAGATATCACACTTCTGTTTCCACACATTTTGAGATAACCGGAGCGCAAATCTTGTTGCGCTTTGTGTCTGGTCTAGATAGCAAATATGCTAAGTCGCCATTTGATGCGCTTCTCTGTTCAAAGTAACCCCACATAAAACAATTTACATACAAACACATAAAAAATTACACATAAAAAATTGTGTTAATTTTTAATTATATTTTCATTATTAATTTTATAGTTCGTTTTTACGAATTATAGTCATTACATTCCCTTACAACTCTTTTGCTAAACATGGAACAACCTTATCTCTCACCAAGAAAGCCATAAAACAAACATATGGGGCAACTGCGTACAACGGCTTCCTGCATATCTTACTTGCCATTAATCTACTGACTAAATGTAACTATGTTCATACGCATATTTTCAAGAAAATAGACACACACACACACACACACACACGCAGAGAGAGAGAGAGAGAGAGAGAGAGAGAGAGAGTCATTCATATACACACGAACTCACATACACACGCGCGCTTGCAATATTGTGTTTTAATTTGTAGAATAATTGATGGGCGAGTGTAATTACTAATTATATAATAATAAAATAAACATTTAATTCTTGCTAGGTTCGCTAGTTCTTCCCAAGTGGGTTTCTTGTCCCATTTCCTGCGTTTACACAATATTATGATCTCCTTTGGACCATTCGACAATCTGGCAATTATTTACTTAATGTAAATCGGCCCTTTCAATACCTTCGAAAGAATAAAAAGCGACCCTTACCTCGCAGCCACGTACTTTATTATTTAGTGAGGAACATAACAACATTGTGATGTAATTTAAACACTTTTTCTCTTTCCGTTACAGTCTTACGCTTATTTAACGCCGCTTAGTCGAGTCAAAGAAACTAAGCACTTAATTGAATTCTATTTGTAAAATAATTATCTCGAGCTCTTCATTTCACAAAGGCACTAAACATTGCAGCTGAAGGATTGAGTTTACCTTTTCTTTTACTGTTACTTGTTGTCTTGTACTTTACTGTTAACGAATTCAGAATTTATTTTCTCAAAAAGAATACAATTCAATCAGTGAAAATCAAGAAGACTTAACTAAAGCAATATAAAATATGAGTTGAAAATTGTGAGCCACCTACATATCGGGCTACTGCTACTGTACAAACATATTAGTGTTTTGATGATAAAATTTATTATAACGATGACCATACATACATACCTAATTTTTGTGTACGTTAATGATGATCTTTATTTAAATAAAATATATCTAATACGTCTGCATATCTTTTATATAAATATTTTTATCTCTCTCTTTTTTCAGGGACCTTGTGCTCGCTTGTCACCCCAATCCTACAAAAAATACCACAATTTTAATATATTATATGATATTGGCATTATTTTTAGTTTATCTTCTTCATCATCACAGACACACGAAGCTCACTGTTCAACACTGTCTGTCTGTGTGTGTCACTGTCTACCCAATGTCTGACCATAATGGTACCACTTGCCCTGACTACCGAGCTTAAAAATAATATTGGAAACGGCAGTTATTTATTTTCTGGTTATTATTAAGACGCGCGCTTGCGCTCAAAATATTGTGCATTTAATTTATAGAATAATTGGTGAGCAAGGGTAATTATATAATAATAATAATAATAATAATATATAATAATAATATTAAAATGAATATTTAATGAAAAGTCTTGCTGAGTTTGCTAGTTGTTCCCAAGACACAGGTTGTCTTGTCCCACTTCCTACGTTTCCTCATTATACGAGTAAATCGACGTTTCATCTTCTTAAATCTATCCAATATCGATAACTGTTGTCCCTGTCACCAGTTGACACCTGGTAATTATTGACCCAATGTGAATCGGCCTATACAATACCTTCGAAAGGATAAAAAGCATTACTTGCCTTGCTGCAACGTAACGAAATCAAAAATGCCATTATTGTTTAGTGAGGAACATACCAACATTGTGATGTTATATCAACACTAATTAACATTTACTTATTCTCTTTCCCAGACAAAGTCTTATGCGTATTTAACGCTGCTATTTAGTTGAGTCAAAGGAACGAAGCACTTAATTATATTCTGTTTGTAAAATAAGGCACTAAACACTGGAGCTGAGGCATTAAATTTACCTTTTCAGTGCTTTCTGATGCAAAATGCTTTTATGGTTAACGACTTAAGAATTTATTTTCTAAGAAAGAGTATAACTAATTCAGTGAAAAGCAAGATGAGTTAACTAAAACAACATGACATATGTGTAGACAATAGTGAGCGACATACATTATCGGGCTACGGCTATTATATTAGTATGTTTAGTGAAAAATTTATTGTAAGGATGATAACAATTAAATAACTTTAAATTAAACTTTCTCGACGGTATTGCGAAAGTATTACATATTGTCAAAAGCTTACTTTTTAAATTATTTTTATCATCTAAGCAAACTGAAAAAAAAATCATGCAATTGCTGCTCTTCATTGTCTGATGTTGATTGCTGAAGTTCATAGAAATACCAGTGCCAGTACTACTTACCAGGTATTATGGGCTAAGTAATGATGAGTGACTTTTGGTGTTCACTTTTGGTCGACTGAAAAGAAGAGAATTATCACCAAGTTGTTCAGAGCTGCTGTACATATTGTGTAGGCATACGGAAACTGTGATAATGTATTCGGGACTCGATTGTTTTTCGCTCCATGTGCATGATCGTGACGTATTGATAGCGCTGCCACAAACCGCTACATGATATAGTCTATTTTCGCAGACAGTGTTCTGAAAGAATAGTGTAAGTTTATTTATTTTACTCTCTTTCAATGTTCCTTACCGTACTATTTTCTTATTTTCCATAAGGAAGGTCGCTCGACCGGGAAAATGCTACGCTCTCACAGAATACCAGCGTAAAATAGCCGCTTAATGCTATTGTGTATCGTATTGTGAGTGTAGAGAACCGTAGCACCTTTTTACCGGTAAGAAGTTTTTTACTCCGTCCTTAGGAAGTTACATCAGGTAGATCATTTTTCACATTTAAAAAATAGCAATCACCTCTCTCCTCATTCTCCCTTCACCTCTCCTTTTTACTGTCGTCTGCGAAAGGTTGCAGCTGCTTGAGGAAAGTGCTACCTGGATTTCATTTTTATAATGTAAAACAAACACATGATTACATATATATTTTTTAAAAATACTCAGATTTGTCTTCAACTTGTATAGGGACTTTTTATATATTTTTTGTGTCAAAAGTTTTTACTTTAAATATCATAAACATAATATTATAGTTTTAAAATAAACCACTCACAAATCACAATCTTGATTTTACATTCCTATTATCGTCGTTTTGTAATAATCATTGCGCTGAAAAGATTTTGACTTCACTTATTTATTCATGTGAAATATATAGTGATAAAATCGACGATGAAGTTTTAGATGATTTATCGTCTAACTTGGTCCCAGTATCAACAAGCGAGCGCGTTAACAAATCCTGCTATAAGATTGATAAATTTGATAATTCGATTGCTTTATTTTTATGTACGTGGTTGATGAACTTTATTTAAAAAATATATCTAATACGTCTGCATTATCATTCATATAAATATTTTTTATCTCCCGCTTTTTTCAGGATCTCTCTGGAAGTTTAAGACAAAGGAGCACACAGACAAAAAATCTGTATATAGAGTCTTAAAATTATAATGAATTTGTTAAAAACTACATTTTCATTTACTAAAGACGACGATATACGACTGTAAATATAATTTACGTACTGTAAATTATATTTACAGTCGTATATGGCAGCGTAGTCAGGGTCACTAACCACTAGACCAATGGGCCTGTAGCGACAGGCCTGTTGGACTAGTGGTTAGTGACCCTGACTGCTATGCCGGAGGTCGTGGGTTCGATTCCCATCCAGGACAAATGTTTGTGTGATGAGCACGATCATTTGTTCTGTGTCGGGGTGTAATTTATCTATAATATTTATGTATTTAGAAATATATAAGTATGTTTATTAGTTGTCTAGTACCCTTTACACAAGCTCTGCTTAGCTTGGGACTAGATGACGTTGTGTGATAGTTGTGGAATATTATTATTATTATTATGCAAATATTTAAAATATTATATATCCTTTCTTAACGTGTTCGCGCAATTAATATTCACCTATATTATTGAAATATAGCTTATAATACATATTCCAAAATAGTTCTTGTCTTAAAAGATAACCCTGTCAGATGTTTTCGCGAGACAAAACGCCAACCTATACATAAATCATCGGTATTTAACCGTGCACCACTTGCATACTGAAAATACTTCCGGACGTCGTCGCTTAAAATAGATGAATAATGGAACAATTTTGCAATTCCAAATTTTGAATGAGTTGCGTCGTTATTATTTAGCGAGTGAGGTTTAAGGCGTGATAAATACTATTTACATATTAAGACGACGTCTAATCACGATTTCAAATTCGTTTTTCACCCGCGCGTCCAGCAATGGGCGGAACGCAACTAAACGGAATACCGCGGTCTATTTTTTTATTGCACAAAGAGCGTTTTGAGTTAAAAATCGCATATCACACTTGATGTTAATGGTGGCTTCATTTTCGAAGATTATATTTTATGCGGGTTTTCGTCTAATTAATTATAATATAAATATGAAACAAAAAATCTAATCCGATACCTCTGTAAACCATTAGCTTGGCTATTTATTTTGTAAAAAATCCTGGTATCATCGCTGAAAATTCAGAGTAATTGAATTTACGTAGTTTTTTAATTCGTCATTTAGTAAAAAAAATTAAAATAAACCAGACTGTATTTTTTAATTGTGTTCCGCTACTCCAGTGCAATAGGTTGTTCTCTACCTATATTACTTTTTATAGTTCATAAATATGTTATATACCTTCACACATAAACGTTTGAAAATATTTCTTTTGGTTGGTTTTCGACTTGTAGCCTGCCTTGATGAAATCCAAATTTAACAGTTGATCTAAGTAAGTCTATGTAGTTGCCGTGTAGTATCGGCGAAAGAATATCCACTACTAAATATCGTCACGTGAGTGTTCCAAAATGCGACAGAGAAAATAAAAACAGGGAATGAGGCCTGGCCCTAACGACAACTTAAAAAAAACTGTGCCTGCAAACCCGCCTGCCAAGCGTGGCAACTGTGGCTATGAGGCAAGCTAAATAGGCCTGTGTTCAGCTGTGAACATTTTATTTGCTGTAATAATAACACTTAATGCTTAATAGCAAATGAGTAAAAAACAAATCACTGCTCGATATTTCTACCTTTATTTTTACTTTTACAAACAAACGCATAGTCCATCTTATGAAATGTGAAAGTATATAACCTATAGACACTTAGATCTACCCTCGATTAAGGATAAAAATGCAGATGTGTTTGTCACATCTGAGGACTGACAGATAAAACTGAAAGTTATTTAGTCAATATAGATTATAAATAATACTTATTGAAAGTCAATGTTGTATTTAATTTACTGGTTCGAGAAATAGGTACCTTTAGGTTTCAAAAAACTTCTGTCGTGGGAAGAACCAGCAAGAAACTCAGTTAGACTTTTAAAAAAACCTAAGATGTAATTATTATATCTCGAGACTGAATTTCGGGTACGGCAGCCCGTCTTACTGAAAAATAGCCATCAGCGCAGGACAGAATTATAATCCACGAGTGTGTGCCCAACCACACACTCTATTCCCTCGCCAGGCAGGAAACTGGTAACACGCACCCGCTTCTCATTACTGGTATAAAAATTACAGATCTGGAACATCACGATCACGATCAATGAATATCAAGATGGCAACATCGCTTACGAAACATTCTAAGTGTTTCCAGAGGTTGGAGATGCAGGCGCCAAGCAGTAGTACGTGCACTGCTTTGTTCCGTCATCAATGGTAACAAACGAATGCCAGTATAATTACAGACTTTGTATCTAATTGTTGCGCGCCTAAGTTGACGTTAGGTACCTGGCACTAGCGCCATCTAGTGTCGGGGCCCAGAGTGAGGAGGGCTTCCTAGAAAATGTCAATCTTGACTTTCGACCAATAGCGCCATCTAGTATCGAACAGAAGCTTTCTAGAAGCCCCGCACTCGAACTTTCTGCATCTGGTCGGTCGGCGCCCGTACCTACGCGAATATTCTGGATGTTTCGGTGTAAAAGGTGTATTTAAACCCGCTGCATGCCGCGATCGGGGAAGTAGTTGAATTTGGTGAGACAAGCGAAGCTTCGGAGCGAAATATAGTGAATCAGTGCGATTAATGATTAGTGTTTCAAGTTTTAGTTGGTGTTTGGTAATAAAAGTGTAAATTTTGGTGATTCAATCGGCAGTTTTTATTGTCACGAACCACAAGCTCGTAACATTATTCATTAGAGGTGACTACACATCTGTAGTATTCTTCAATTGAAGTTAGTTGCAGATATCTACGGGTTGCAGCAGATGTTTTACTGTTCATATCAGATGGATTTTTGAGATAATTTCTAATTTACCTTTAATAAAAAAAAACTTCTTCTCGCCGTGGTCAATTCTTATTGTAACCAAAGGACTAAATAAACAGAGCGTGCTATAACATGTCGTCAGTGTATACACACGCACACACACACACACACACACACACACACACACACACACATACATGAGGCGTCTGGAATATACGAACGATCACGAGGCTATAGCACTCTAATTTCTGACAGGGTTTTAGCGCAAGGGAATCTCCATATCCGTGCCAACGCAATACTCGTATAAGCTCGTTTGACCTAATTTACTATCTAAAACGTCGAAAATAACTTCATCTTTTATGTCTTAATTGCTGCTTAATTGTGTAAATTGGAATGTCCTTTTGTAACCATAAACGATAAATCGAGCCACTTTTTTCCTTAAAGGACCTCTCGTGCCGTGATTGATACATATTGTCGTTTCGCAACGTCTCCTTTGTGTCCTTATTTAAGGCTCTAGAAAGCTTTATGGAGCAAACACAATTAGAAGAACCAAAAATTATAAATTAGTTATCGATATGAAAATTAAAACCAAAACATATATTTCTTTATAAACTACAATGCATGTAAAATTAAGTTAAAGTTTAATAAAAATTATGACGTAATAGTTCCATAACAGCTGTTCCCGCGACTTTGCCTGCGTAGTATTTATTGGATTTGAATTTCATGGGTTTTAAATTTTTTGCGCGGATTCCTAATTCTTTTTCTAAAATAAATGTAGCCTGTGTTACTCCTTATAACATCAGCTATCTGCAAGTGCCAGCTGTAAGCCGGAACAAACAGACACACAGAGAAACATTTCAAAAATTGTTTTGCTTTTTTGTTACAAATACCGTATACTTTCATATGCATTTAATAAAAGGCAATTATTTTGACATTACTACCAGACACTTCAACGTATAGATTATGCTATGTTTTAATATGTAAATTAAAATCATCTCCAATTTCATGTTGATTGCAACATTCATATTGATATTTATGTATATAAAATGACTCAAAGCTGGATTGTAAAACCAGCGCATGTCGCTAGTGATCACCTATGGATCTGAGATGTGGTCCTAAACTGCTGGCCGTATGAGGGAGCTCAAAGTCGCTCAGCGAGCTATAGAGAGAGCTTTACTCGGAGTTTCTCTACGTGATAGACTTAAAAACGAGGATATCCACAGTAGAACCAGAGTGAGCTCATATAATTCACTTCACTTTGACTATAAACGGAGAAATATTACAAATAAAAAATCAAGAAAAATACCTTTGACTGATTCTCGACAGTTATTTAACTTGGAATGCACATCTCGCACACATTAAAAATAAATTTTTCTCTCTCATTGGCCGCCTGCACAAAATAGTTCGATGTATTCCGAAAAAAACCCGAATCTTAATATAAGAAAAAGTCAAAAATTAATAAAACTCTAGTAGAACTTCACTTTACCTCGTGGGGTAACTAAAAAAATCTTAAAGCTCTCCAAGTGCTACAAAACCGTATCATAAAAATTTTGTATAACTTTTTGACACCAATTACCATTACAATTACAATTACATTATATAAAGAAACAAAATTGTTTAACGTTACTCAACTTTATATACATATAGCACATGCATACTAATATACAAAATAAAACATAAATTAATCCACACACAACTCACATTTTTAACATTAGTATTGCCGCCTATAAGAACAAAGTATTGTAAAAATAATATAACGTACAAAGGAGCACAGTTATACAACAAACTACCTAAATTTGTAAAAAAAGCGAAATATTTGGATGCTTTCAAACAGAATTTACTTGCCTTACTTTACTCACAACAGTTAAGTACATAATCTATATTATCATTATTAAATAAAAGCGAAAAAACTTTATTCAACTTCGCCCACCACCTTATAATTTAAGTAGGCAACAAAGACATTCGCTTCTAAAAACCGACATCCAACAAAGTTTTATTTATACCCGCACTACAAATTGTTATTACTAAGTTTATATAATTATTATTTTCATGTTATTGACGATTGTCCTATTGAGAAATAAAGAAACGCCAACGGATAAGTAAACTGAAGTGGTAAAACGCTGGTCATATAGCTCGAACAACTGACAATCGATTGGCAAGTAGAGTTGAGTCTCGGATTGGGGACGACTAAATCTAGTCCAGTTTAACCCCCAGAAGACACAAGTTTGCGCGTTAACCGCTAAAAAGAACCCCTTTGTCGTATCCCCTCAGTTTCAAGGCACTCCCCTTGTTGCCTCAGCCAGTATCGGAATCCTCGGCGTCGACATATCGAGTGACGTGCAGTTTCGTGGTCACTTGGAAGGGAAGGCCAAATTGGCCTCTAAAAAGCTTGGCGTGCTCAGCAGAGCGGGACAGTATTTCATGCCGGCACACCGCCTGCAACTTTACAAGGCGCAGGTTCGGCCGCACATGGAATACTGTTCCCATCTCTGGGCTGGGGCTCCCCAGTACCAGCTCCTTCCACTTGACCGCATCCAGCGCAGAGCGGCTCGAATCGTCGACGACCGAGTGCTTTCCGATCGGCTCGACTCACTGGCGTTGCGAAGAGATGTTGCATCTCTTTGCGTATTTTATCGCATCTATCACGGGGAGTGCTCTGAGGAATTGTTCGGATTAATCCCAGCCGCCAAATTTCGTGAACGCACGACGCGGCAAACGTCCCGATACCATCCACACCATCTGGATGCTTGGCGGTCCACCACTGTACGTTTCACAAGGAGTTTTCTTCCACGTACAACCTCTCTGTGGAATAGTTTACCACCGGCGATTTTTCCGGACCGATACGACCTGGGGACCTTCAAGAAAAGAGCTTACTCCTTTCTAAAGGGCCGGCAACGCACCCGCAATTCTCCTGGTGTTGCGGTTGATCATGGGCGGCGGTAGTCACTTAACATCAGGTGAGCCGCATGCTCGTTTGCCCCCTCTTCTATAAAAAAAAAAAAAAAAAAGTTGTCAAGTGACAGCCTCATACCCGTAGGCGAATGTTGTGTGGCCCCTCACTAGATGGAATAATGACGGGAAAACATGCAAGAAGTAGATGGATGTAGGTGGCTCAGGACCGTGATTTGTGGCATTCCTTGGGGGAGGCCTATGTTCAGCAACGGACTTGTGAAGATGTGATGGAGATACATAGTCCTTTCGTTGACATTGGCAATTTCTTTTTACAGTGTAGTGACGGTGTTAGAACATTCAGTACCTCATATCGTCCGCGAGTGTTGTGAGTGATGGGCGACAGAGAAAAACATACAAGGAAATGGGCAGCAGCGTCTTCTTAAAACAACACGAAAATAAAATACTGCATTTCCCAACCCGCCAGCCTAGCGTAGCAACGATGGCAAATATCCCCCTTAAAAGGAAATCGTTAGAAAGCTCTATGCTCAGCAGTGATAATTTGTAATAATAATTTTTTTGATTTCACAAACCACATTTTTATCTAAAAACTGGATACTAGATGTGAAATCATACGACTAATATTTAAAACAATTATATAGAAGAGAGCGGAAAATCGGCTTGCGGCCCAACTGATAACACTGATCGACAAAATTATAGCTTTGTTTACCCACCTAAGGAAAATATGTGTATATTTAATTTTCGTACCCAAGGAAGAAACGCACGATAAATAAAAAGTCGAAGTATGCACTTGTTTTTTTTTTAAATATTTATATTCACGTTTTTAACAAAAACAACCTATTATAATATTTACAGTTGTTTAAAAGATTCCTATCACTTAGAGCTTTTGGCTTATCTAGAAGCACGGCTTTTAAACTAGTCTTAGAGAAGTCGACGAAAAGCCACCATTCGGAAGGAACTTGCGTATCGCCTAATTTAATCAACAGGCCGATAATATCGTTACACAACACTAGGCGTTCCTTTTTCAAAAAAAAAATCACGAACAAAAGTGTGACGTTTGCGATATTTACGTATGACGACTCAGGGTTCGAGCAAATTCCACTGTTTAAGTCGTGATTCTAAAAGTTAGGCCTTTTCTTTTGATAGATTCAGATCCCCGGATAGATCATCGAGTCGTTCTTGGCTCACTAGCACTGGAGCATTCCTAGTCGAAGGCTCATGAAACTTTAGATCAGAGCACAAATCTTCCGGGCTGTCTGATGATGTCGCATTGTCTGTATTTACTTTACTATAATATTCTCTACATTATTCTATGAAGTATCGTAAAAAACTTAAGTGTAAACATGGAGAATTCACGCAAGTCATTTATTTTGATAACGGGAGCTAAACAAACGTAAGTATTATTATTTTTGTGGTAAGGTGTAAGATATTTCACAAAACAACATAAATCGCCTAAGTTGGAGAACCGTTATTGAGTAGTCTAATTAGTGTTTTCCAATGGCCATGAATACAACAACATTTTAAATAGGAGCAGGCTCTTTTCTAAAGGATATTTTTCGGAAGTTATGTAGGATCAAAAACCATGTCTAATTATTCTAACAATAATGCCTCTGTTACTGACATAAAGTAAAGTAAAGTAAAGTAAAGTTACAGCCTATATACGTCCCACTGCTAGGCACAGGCCTCCCCTCATTTCTGAGAGGGTTTTAGGGCAGGGGGTGTCCGCCGCGCTGCCCCAATGCGTGTTGGTGAACTTCACATGTCTTCGAAATATTTTTTTTCTTATTCCTCAGACATGCAGGTTTCCTCACGATGTTTTCCTTCACCGCCGAGCACGTGGTAAATCAGCACTTAAAATTGCAATTAACAATTTCATTGGTGCCGGCGGGGATCGAACCCGGGTTACTCGCGTTCTGTTATATTTACAGCGAGCGTTAACCATCTGAGCTACCACGGCTCTACTGACATAAAACTAACAAATATGTGTTTTACACATTTTCGTAATTAATAAATTTATTATTTTAAATAAATATAAAAGGTTTTATATTATTAAACATGTATATTTAATAAACTACTTTATTCATTAAAAAGCTATGGAGAAGGTTAATCTCGAAGCTTCTCAGTTAGAAATGAGAATATCCACAGTAGAACCGGAGCACTCGACATAGCCCAACGAATTGTTAAGCTGAAGTAGCAATAGGCCGGCGGTATAGCTCGAAGAACCGACAATCGATGGGGAAAAGTTGCTCGAGTGGAAAAGTCGTACCGATAAACGAAGTGTAAGGCGGATCTGAGGATACAGGTGGCTCAGAACCATGCATTGTGGCATTACCATGAGAAGCCAATGTTCGGCAGTGGACTATTGATGGGCTGTAATGATGATGATGATGGTAAATTATAGGCAGATTTTTAATTTTTACGTGCAGTCTAAGCAATCAGGTTGTAATGATAGAAAGATATTAATTTAATTTCAAATCACGATATCACGTACACGTAGTCTGTGAAAGCAAAAAGTATAAAAAAAATTTCACATCACATAACTCGTAGACATATTATCTCTCACTCTACACAAAAACTCAGCAATTTTTATCCAGAAAAATAAATGTGTCTTTATTGAATTTGAAATAAGATCGTTCATTTTTAAGGAGTTTTTCGTTGTTACCGACCAAATGTCGGATCTTTCACATATTATTCAGCAAAAACATAAGTAACGTTGTGATTCTTGAATTACAAAAAGCGGAAATATGAAAATTGCTACTGAAAGGAAGATGTTATTAGGAGAAATCCATTATGCATAAAAGAAAGAAACAAATTTAATTTATTAAAATTTACGCTTTAATATTTACATTAGTTTCTTTAGCTTTGATTTAAGTTTATACTTTTTATTTTATATTCTGTCAGATGGTAAATGTCGACCACATCCAATTAAAACTCCAACACTAGAGTAAATACGTGCGTGGCCGATTTATTCCCCCTACAATCCCCCTACAGGTCCAACACCATCCGGGCCAGCATTGGTAGTGTATGTAGCGCATAACGCCGCGCAGTCCTATTATGTGGTAAATACCGTTGTCTTAGTTCATTCATTAAGTTATAAACATATTATGTGTTTGTAACTAAAGAAAAATATGTTGCGTTTTTCTGTATAGATATTGTCGGTAGCAGCTTGGTATCTGGAATTTGGCGGTGTTTCACCATCTTGCCAAGGAAAGCACGTAAAGCCGATCTGCGTCTGATCTCTCTCAAGTCGTGTCGAATTACCGTCCCATCGGGATATGACAGTAAGAGAATTGAGAATGCACCTATGTTTGCGCACACATTAAGCACTATAATCCTGTCCTGCGTAGATATGATAGATCTACGTTGAGACTTAAATTTAGACTTTAATTAGATTAAATTTAGACTGCCATTCGTTACCACAATTACATATAATTAAGTGGCCAAATGCAACGTATTGTGTTCTTTAAATATTTAAATCATTACGCATTATTTAGAATTTGAGCATGCATTGGTAAAGAGCACTTGCCATACAAATGTTTATCTTCGCAAGTACCTTACCGTTACACACTTTCAGAAGTCCACTGCTGAACATTGGGCACCCACACAGATTGTCACACATACGGGGGATATTTTGTCATAGTTCCCATGCTTATCAAGCAGGTTTATTTTTATTTGTTATAAGGAAGACGCTGCTGCGTTTCCCCTGGTATGTTTCCCTGTATCGCCTTTTACGACATCTAAGGGATGATATAGCGTAGTAGATATTATTGCATATCCAATATACAGTTTACGTAACTTACCTGATGGTGAAACATCCTATCCTTTTTTCATAGAATGCAGAGTGCTTTGATTAATAGAAAAAATGCGAGCTTTATAGCTCTTAAAGGTACGATAGCAATAATAAAATTTTCACAAGTCGTTCAGAAAATAAGACAAATAAGAACAATTATTCCTATACAGACTTGGTGATTTTTTTATAGGATAAGGTGACAAACGAGCACACAGTCCACCTGATGGTAAGTGGTTCCTGTGGCGCATATATGTCTATGAAGATCAAGATAGAATGACTCGTTTCCAGTAAAAAGGGTCGCCGGGTCTGAACACTCAACATACTAAACACAGCAGCATTAAGCTACTATTTTACGGTAGTATTCTGTGAGAGCGTGGTCCTTCCCCGGTCGAGCAGAACCATTCGTGCTACAACTAAACATTTCATTACAATTATAATCAATGAAATCAAACTATGTAGATATATCACAAAATCTCCATTGTCGTATAAATTAATATGCATTGAATTTAATAAATAAGAAAAAAAAATCTAAAAAAAATCCACGAATATGTTCAATTAATAAACAAATAATATTTATTACCAAGTGAAATAATTATTTACATTTTAATACAGAATAATAGCTACAAGTAAAACGGATGCTTTCTTTCTATTTTTATTTCTCTCCAATTAGTACTGGTTCTTATATTCCACAGTAATGCCGTTTCCCGCTACTATCCGTTTTATTAATATATACGTAAATCATGTGAACAATAATTTTTTGTGCTAACAATTAGTTTGGCAACTTGGAGGATTTAGAAAAAAAATCAGCGTTATGTTAAAATCAATACGTAAGTATTTCAATCAGCGTTGTATAAATATAAAGCTTTCATATTCATTCAACGTAAAGAACAAAATATAGTTTAAATGTTATACTTTAAATTTACTGACGTTTCTAAATTAAGTACCTCTGATTGTAGAACATAAGGATCTATTCCTCACTCGCCTAAAAAATCCAAATCAAAGACACTCGTGCTCGTTTGTTCCTTTAATTATATAAACAAAATTGAACTTGAAAGAAACAACCTCAAAAAACTAAAAATAATAAAATGCTTTTCTTATTATTTTTCCCTTGACTTCATAATAGCTTATGAAGTTGTGTTTCAGTCTTAAATACACTATATTTTAGAACGAAGACCTCTATCGAAGACTAAGAAACCTTTTGAGAGATCTGAACTTTAAACTATATCACAAGTTTAAGGTAACTGTCATCTATATAAGAAAGCTACATCAACAATTTTATCATCTTTTTTCTACTACTAAAGGCGGAGTTTCGTTTTAAATATATATAGCCTAAAAATTTGAAGACTTATTTAATATATGTAAGTAGAATGATTAAAAACGCAAACATAAAAAAAGACTCGGTCGGTATGTTATTAACGCTCAGTTAATAACAGGTGTGCATGGGGTGTAGAAGTCACTTTCCATCGGATGTTATAAAATTGTTCTTCAACATTGCTTGCATTTATATTAAATTGATTCTTTTGATTGATTTGGGTTGAATTGCACGAAAAGGCTTTTTAGTATGTCAACACGTCGCAGCGCATAGAGCAATTGGTTTTGCGCACTGCTCCAATGTGTGTTGCCAGACTTCATAAACCGTTTTTATTTTTCTATTATTCCAGTACCCTCAAGAAGTTCTCCTTTACCAACGGGCACGTTATCATCAGCACTTTTAATATTGAACAAAATTCCAACAAACAATTTATTGGTGCCATCGGGGATCGACCCCGTGTTGCTCGCGTACTGGGAAATTTACGTCTAGCAATTAATCCTGAGATACTTTGACTCAGCAACCAATTAATTACGTTGAATTGAACCAAAAGGTTGTTCAATATGCGCAATAGCTTAATGCATTTTGCGCTTCTCTATTCTATGTATGGAGCTGCTAAAATTTTGTTGCTTCGTTATCTATTTCCGAGTCCAATTTGTGTTTCACTTTATACGTCTTGTTAAATATTTTTGTAGTTTGCATTTAAGACATTTCAGCACTTATGTAGAATCAATAGCTTTTATATTTCGTACAATATATAACAGTGGCTGTGTAATAATATCCACTATTATATATCGTCCCGTGGATCCAGAAAGTGGTGACAGCTGGTTAATCATGAGACGGGAAGCTGTGCCTTACTAATAACAACTAATACCTAAAAAGATCTGCGGTTTGCAACGTGCCCGTCCAGCATAGAGACTATGGCTAATGTATCTAACTTGAGACATTCTGTGAAGAGACCTACGTTCAGCAGTAAACTTTTGACAGTCTGTAACCGTAGTTTATATTATATAATTTTTATCAGCTGAAAACAATATTTAAAGAAACATTATCTTAAAAAATCCACAAGTTGTGATAGGCTGATGGATTCTCTTTAGCACCACCACACATCAATTATGATGAAGCAAGATGATTATTAGATATTAAGTTATAAATAGGTGCTACAACTATACCGTTAATAGAGCTGCAGCAGGACTCTACCAAGTGAAAAATAAGCAAAACTCTAAAAAATTCTAAATATTAACTAATTGCAGACATCATCTTGTTAATTAAGCCGTCACATCAGATCTTGTCAAACAGTTTTGAGACTTCGAAGGAGCAGGCACCGATGCTAAAATTTCAGTAGTTTACAGAGTGATTGAAGCCTAATAGAATATATTCTGTTATACGATGAATTTGATTCGGTTCTGATGCTGAACTGCGTATCGTGAAGTATCTTTTTGGCAAAGATATAATATATTTGCCCGACGAGCATGTTCTCGCAGGTATATTGATGTGAAAGAAGTAACAGAGGTTACTCAAGATCTTGGCAAATGGAGGAGCGTAGTCTCTACCTACCCCCTTCAGTAATAGACGTGGCATCCCCTCCCGACTCTGCCGTTCACATCTGCCATATACTAGATCTGTTTTGTCACTCTTTCCTCATTCATTCTTTCTACATGACCAAACCACCGAAGCATTCCTTTCTTAATCCTGGTCACAACATCATCTTGCATACCACATTTATCTGTTATCACGCAATTTCTCACCCTGTCATTCAGATTCAACATACGAATATAAAATAATAATTGCAACATTCATTAATAACATTATTTTTTTTCTCTCTTGATTTCAGTTTACAATTGATATAATTAAATAATATTTTATTAATAAGAAAATTTTAAAGATTATAAAGGTACATTTAATAATTGTCATCATGTTGTCAAAATGTTTCTTTTTTAAAATGTTATGGTTTTTTGCGTAGATTAAAAAATATACAAATTTCGTTTAAAGCTTTGCAAAAAAATTATGAACGATTTTATTCGAATAAGTGCGTTTATGAGCACATTTAAAGTCATAAAACTATATGAAAATATATAAGATATAATGAAAATATCTAGAGGTGAGATATTTTTCATATTTTTTCCATAAATCCACTATAAAGATAAAGATTTTTAAAAAATCATCGAAATCGGATGATTTTTCGATTTTCTAGAGCCAAAAAACGAGGTGACCGCGATAGTATAAAATTACCACAAACTGAATTGCCTTAAAAATGAACATCTTTACTATAGAATAAAAACAGACATTATAATTAGTAATTATAGCAATAGATTGTCTTATAGGAGGAACTTTGCCATAGTTGCGACGCTTAGCAAGCGCGTTGGCAACTGCCGTTTTTTAGAACTTCAAGTTGTTATAATTTATGAAAATGGCAACACTTAAGTAGAGATGGGATAGGTGTCAGTTGTGCGAGGCAAAGACGGCACCAAGCGTTAATTAAAAAGCAGTGGAGAAGGACGGATGTGTTTAAAATGGATGAATGATGGATGAAGGATGTGGTGAAACATAGAATTAGGCCAACAAGATGTATACTCTTAGGTCAAACAAGCTTAAAGCCGAATACAAGTGTGAACGGTAATCAAAGAGGTATAATTATATAAGAAAAAAAACTAATTGCTTTCATTACATAACAAAGTAAAGTTACTGCCAATATTATTCCCACTGCTGCGCACCAGCTTCCTCTAATTTCTGAAGGGTTACAGAGCAATTAGTCTGCCACGTCGCTCCAGTGTGAGTTCGAGGATTTGAGACGTTCTAGAAATATTCTGTTTCTCAGACATGCAAGTTTTCTCAGAATGTTTTCCTTTGCCACTAAGTACATGCTAAATCGGCACCTAAATTATAAATAATAATATCGTTGTGGCCGGTATGAACTGAACTGCGTACCCGGAATGCTCGCGTACTTGTAGCCTCCACGGCTCCATCAGACTAAGAGTATATCCTTATTTTTGTAACAAAATACCTTTTTCATATAGAATAAGTATGACAAACGAGCAGTGCATCTAATGGATGCTAAACCACTATTCGCTGAATTTAGACTTTTTATGCAAATATCAGTGCTTTCATTTGTTTACTAAAAACGGAATTGTTCAATATCTCGTTAAATGTATATTTTTGTTCCAAATAAGATTCATGTCCCAAAAAAGTCAACCAATCCTCTTTCCGCTCCCGTTTTATTGGAAGCAATTAATCAAACTCCCATCTCAATCAGTAACGCCGAGCATTGCGACTAATTAACTGTTATACTATTTTTTCATTGTTTTTTTGTGGATCATATTTGTAACTGTTGTGCAGAAATAATAGATATCTTCAAGGCGAGAGCTAATAAGCTCTTACGTGTTATAAGTACCCTACAGATTTATCAGTAGGGTAGAAAGTAAATGTTTGACATATATTGTCACTTGTATATTGACTATGTAGTAGCGGTGTAAGAATATCTACTATTCCACTGTACCGTGGGGATTATTAGAGGCGATAGAGTAAATGAAACCAGGAGATGGGCAGCATGTTTTTATGACATCTACACTATAACATATGAACTGTAGTTGCCAAGCCACGTTTCTAGCATGGGAACTATGGCAAATAGCCCCAATATAAGGCAAAAAATGCGATGACACCACGTTGTTAAATCGTTACCATGAAATATTCATTTATTTATATAATTTGCAGTCAAATTATTAACATACCTATGCGACGAAAGAGCGGTAAATCATCTAGGGCTCTATCGACACTTAATACCAGGTGGTATTGTGTGTAGTCTAGCACTGCCTTAAAGCTTTGGTAGCTCAAAGGACTAAGCGCTCACTGTAAATAGTTCGTTGAAATGTTAAGAGATGATATACCATGTGCTTGGTGGTGAAGGAAAATATCTTGAGGAAATCTGCAGGTTCGTCAAATAATAAAAAAATATTTCGAAGACATGTGTAATTTGCCAAAATGCATTTGGGTATCGCGGACTTTTCTTTGCCTTAAACCTTCTAAGCAAAGATTAGAGGCCTGTGCCTAGCAGTGGGACGTATATAGGCTGTATCTTTAACTTCAACTGGCTCGAAATAAGTAAAAGGAAAAGTTAAGATAAAACCTTTACAAGTTCTACTACCGATGTTATATTGTATTGATTATCGACTACGACCAAAACTCATTCGAGACTTATGGTCGTAGTTAATCGGACAGCGCAACAGACGTTATCTTACAACAAGAATTCTAATTTTTTAATCGTAATCCACACGTTAAGATTTCCTCCTGTATCGCGGAGCTGTTTAATACACATGAACAAGAACAAGCATTCAAATACTTGGTCCGTGCGGGTCGAACCCTCGATGCGTAAGGAAATGTCAGAAGTTTATGTTTTAAAAGTTATATATGAAGTCCACTAACATGCGTCGAGGCATTATTGCGTCCTTAAAAAACCTCTTAAAGAGGTGTGTGTCAGCAGCAATAGACTAGCTGTCTCATTGGTCTGGTAGTCGTAACCGCGATTGTTGCTCATGAGGTCCCGGGTTTCAATCCCGATTTGGGCCGTAATTATTTACAGGGATTTCCATCAAGAAAGTCTCCGTGGCAGTCCGGAGTAATGAAGTGAGCGATATTTCACGCCCGTCCGTAAAACAATTGCTCCTGCGCTTTATCTTCCTTTGTTCGTGTCGGATGACCGCCCCATCGGGCTGTGAGATTCAGTAAATAGAGAGTGCACCTGTGGTTGCTCATACACTCGGCAATATTAGCCATTCATGCACAGGTGGATATTCTACGTTAAGACTGGTCGGCGTGATCAAAATTTGATTCGGAGGACATTATATTGGAGGTTTTGTGTGATTTTTCTTAACAAAAAATTGAGTTCCTACGATGTTCGTCTTCACATGAGTACCTGTAGAATTACCATTAGTATGAGTAGAATTAATAAGGCATACATTATTTTCAATATTTATTACAATATTCCGTACAATATTTTATTTCTAGGATTAAAATCTATTTTAAAAATAAAATTTTGTATCAATTATAGGTTACCACGGCGTTCACCATAATTTTATCCATTTATAAACAATACGACGAAAAATGATAATCAAATAATAAAATTATAATAAAATTACATAATTTATAATACTATTATAGAAGTATTGACTTTTTCAAATTAAAAAAGCTATTGTTAAATATATCCATTTTATTGGACATATAGCGTTATCTTATGCAAAGATTGGAATAGAGAACATTGCTTTAAAATATTTCCTCAAATTCGAACAACAATTATTGTTATTAAGCAGTCTGTTATATAATTTAGGTAGGTATATCTTGTAGGTATAGTGTAACCCCCACAACATTAAATATTTGTGTTAAGTGTACAATAAGAGCAATATAATTAAAGTTTTAGTAACAACAACACGTCTCCTTCATTTATACCTTTCTTACATTACATATATTTAAGTAATTGAAACTTTGTACATTTTGACTTTTATCTTGTTAAAATTTAAGTCAAAATATAGCTTATCCTAAATAAAAGTTTTGCGAATATGTTCAAGTGGTTCAGTAGGTAGTAGGACTCTTTTTCTGCCTTGTTCTATCAAAGTAGGTTTCATTTTCTTACATATTTCTGGCACCAAATCTTAGGAATTACATTGCCGTGTGAAAGAACAAGGAGCCAGTATCATTAGAAGTTGTTATGGCATCGTAATCTACAGAAGTGGAATGCACCAGTGGCCATCATTATTTTTAGCTTGCTGCAGGTATACATGGACTGCTGTAGCTTACTATCAGGTGAATTATAAGTTCGATTGTCACTTCAATTTTATAAAAATTATCTATTATTATACGATACGTGTCGGTTTATCATAATCTGCTGCTGAAAAAAAACCTGTATCATAGATTGAACCATAGCTACCACGCTAGACAGAAGTATTGGCAACTGCCGTTTTATTGTATATATATATATATATATATATATATATATATATATATATATATATATATATGACGATACTAATGTTCATCTCCAGTTTTATTTTTGGTTTCAAACAAATAATTAAAATCGTTTCACCATTAATAAGGAAGATAATAAGGATTAAGGAGATATGGAGTATGCAGAAGTAACGTATATACAAAAAGCAAAACATACAGTCAAATTGAATATCTCCTATTTTCGGAAGTCGGCTAATTAAAAGAATGTTTCCCTATAATACGATAAATTATTTTTTCCTGAAATAAAGTTATTGAATCCTTAGAAGTACGTTGAGATATTAAGGATAATTTTGTCTCGATGAAAACCTTTGAAGACCATCGAAAGATTACAATGATATTTAAATTTACAGTTACTTAATTATTTACGTTTTTTTTTAACGTTTTTTAATTTTTCCATTTATTTTTAACCCTTTGTTTGTGAAACTTCAACCGTTTTTAAATGTTATATACAACTAGTTAAACTAACTTATTTATGTTGAAATTGATTTTCCTAGCTTCATATGAATATTCAGTACATATACGACTACTACTAGATGGAGTAGCAACCTAGTAAGAATTGCAGGGAGGGGACGAATAAAGGTGGCTCAGGACAGTGGTAAGTGCTAATCAGCTTTTTATGCTTTAAGCCTATGTTTACATAGAAGTGTGAAGATATGTAATGATGATGATAATGACAATGATTGTATAAGCGAGACTTTTTAATACAGTGGGCTCTTGTTAATAAACTTAACTGACTAGCTTATCCTCGGACAATCAACAGTACCACTCGCTTATTCAAAAAGATAATAGCATTATATCTGTCATGCTCTACCATTCACGCGGCATGGAGTTCCAGTTTATAAGCTACAGAGAGTCGGCGTTATTGTGTACCCTTTCCTTTAACTTATTTATTTTAAGCCAAACAGAGATAGACTATAGTCACATCTCGTAGTAAGTCATAAAGCCTTAGAGAGTAAATGTCTAATATTTGAAGTTTTTAAATCAAATGGAAATAAAAATTATTTTTGAAGAAGCTGATATCCTCGCAATGGTAATATACAGCTACTAATTACCAACTTGTGGATTTAAAGGCGTCGGTTAAACAGCCCACATAGAAATTTTATTACATACATAATATGAACATGTGTCAAATCTCCAAGTATACGGAACAATTATATGACATTCACGAGACAATGGTTTTGTGAATTCTCTTACACCACCACGATGCAACAAATCGATATTTAGATTGAAAAAACATAATAATCATCATCATCATTACAGCCCGTCATAAGTCTACTGCAAAACATAGGCCTCCCACAAGGAATACCAAAAAACAATGTCCTGAGCCATCTGCATCTAACGACTTCCCGCTTTTTTCCCAGTTCGTCACTACATCTACAGGGCGGCTGCACCACTTCACTTACCGGTACAAGGTAATGCTGCTAGCTATTTTTGTTCAAAAACGATATTAATAAAAATGAAACATAATATTCTTGATTAAATAAATACATGATACCTTATGTTCCTGTTAAGATCTAGTCTAGTCTTCAATTCCGTCCTCCATGGTGGCACTACTCCGGAGGCGTGGAGCAGAAGTGCGGTGGTCTTGTTCTTTAAGAAAGGCGACAACGCTCTCTTGAAGAACTACAGACCGATTTCCCTTCTGAGTCGCGTCTACGTTCTGTTTTCGAGAATCATTACGAATCGTCTCGCATGCAGACTCGACGACTTCCAGCCTCCCGAACAAGCCGGTTTCCGAAAAAGCTTTAGTACCATAGACCGCATATATACCCTGCGGCAGATTGTACAGAAGACCGATGAGTACAATCTGCCACTTTGCCTGGCATATGTGGACTATGAGAAAGCCTTTGATTCCGTCGAAATTTGGGCGGTGCTACAGTCCCTTCAGCGGTGCCAAGTTGACTGTCGGTATATCGAAGTGCTGAAGTGTTTGTACAGTAGGGCTACGATGGCTATACGAGTACAGAACCAGAGTTCGAAACCTATCCAACTGCAGAGAGGTGTAAGACAGGGTGACGTTATATCCCCGAAACTCTTCACCGCTGCATTGGAAGACGTTTTCGCTACTGGACTGGAAAGGATACGGTATTAACATCAATGGCGAGTACATCACTCACCTTCGCCGACGATATAGTCCCTATGGCAGAATCGCTGGAGGACCTTAGCGCTATGCTCAATGACCTCGATGGTATCTCCCAACGGATATGTTTTAAGATGAACATGGACAAAACCAAGATCATGTTTAATGTACATGTCTCACCTATGCCGGTAGTTGTTGGGAGCACTATGCTCGAAGTTGTTGACGAGTACGTTTACCTGGGACAAATAGTCCGTCTAGGTAAGTCCAACTTCGACCGAGAGGTCAATCGACGGATTCAACTAGGCTGGGCAGCGTTCGGGAAATTACGACACATCTTCTCGTCAGGTATACCTCAATCTCTGAAAACTAAAGTGTACAACCAGTGCGTGTTGCCAGTGATGACTTACGAATCAGAGATGTGGTCCTTCACTGCTGGCCATATGAGGACGCTCAAGGTCGCTCAGCGAGCTATGGAGAGGGCTATGCTCGGAGTTTCTCTGCGTGATAGACTCAGAAATGAGGATATCCGCAGTAAAACCAGAGTGACTGACATAGCCCAACGGATTAGTAAGCTGAAGTGGCAATGGGCCGGCCATATAGCTCGAAGAACCGATAACCGATGGGGAAGAAAGGTTCTCGAGTGGCAGACTCGTACCGGTAGGTGTAGTGTATGTAGACATGCAGGAAGTCGATGGATGCAGGTGGCTCAGGACCGTGCTTTGTGGGGTTTATTGGGGGAGGCCTATGTACAGCAGTGGACCTGTGAGGGGCTGTAATAATGATGATGATGATGATAAGATCTAGTTACAAACATTCTCAAAACTCAACGAGAGCGCGTGAGATACATTAAAAGAAGAAAAACGTTGCTTGGCAAAGATGTCGTATGTTTCAAGGAAATAATAAAAGCTCGCTTTCAAACGGACATTAAAACGTAAGTAGAGTAAACTTTATCAAGTTACCAAAAATTCGAATAAGTATAAGATAATATATCTGAAGGAACATCTTAAACGTATTCTAAATTACGATATTTCAAGATATTATTATAATTACAGTTTTGAGACGGGTCTCGACCGAAATCTCCTCTCTACAAGGGTGAAGCAGTCATTATTGGTCTTGTTGAATTAAGAGCCCTGCAAAGCTATATAAAAAGTATGGCTAAGTATAGCCATAAGAAAATCCCTCGCGTTGTAAGTAAAATTTAGGGGTGGTAACCCCAAAACCCGAACATTATTTTTTAGGCTTTGTTTTACACAAACAAACAACACGCAGTGTAGAAAAATATTTTACAAGTATATCATGCAATAAAATTTACATCTTGTCGTTTTATTTCCTAATGTCTTTAACCTTCTATGAGAAAAATTACACGGGCGTGTCTCCTCGATCTCGGCACAAAACCGCCACATGTGTGACATGATATTTTGGAAACGGATATTAAAATCCTTTTTGGGGGAAATATTTTCAAAGGAATTAATAATTATTTGCGACATACTTTCCATACTAATAGATAAAATAAAATAAAATAAAAATTTAATTTTGTGGTAGACCCACTGCAGCGGAAATATGTCCGTAGCACAAATGGGTCGAGTACTCCGAAGAAGTATAACGGTCTTATAAAACGCTAGCGTAAAACGGCGGCATGGAAAACTATAAATAACAGAATAATGCTGTTGTGGTGTAGTTGTGGCGAGTACTGAAGGACGAAAGAACCAAAAAAGAAGATTTTATTTGTAATGAGGCAATGAAAGTGTCGGTGTAAGAATATCCACTGGCCCTTGTCGCCCCGTGGGTATTGCAAGAGGCGACAGAGGGACACCGAAACATGAGATGTTCAGCAGCATCTTCAAATCAAAATAATAAAAAACTGCGGTTTATAACCCCACCACCACCAAAGATCGTGGCAACTATGGCAAAATCTATCCTATGAGGTAATCTATGGGGGAGGACTATGTTCCGTAGTGAACTTTTATTAATCTTAGGCTCGGAGGTGACTTATTATCAGGTAAACTAATTTATTACCCTGACAACAAGTAAGCTGACACAAATAGCGTATCACATTATATTGTATCAATCCTTAAAAGTTACCAAAGTTTGATGACCCCATGGCGCCGACGCTATGGTTTGTTACGCGGGGGGCTTCGGGTTCGATTTCCCCACGGAATAAGTATTTGTACGACCTATAATTTATTGTTCCGGATGTGGATGTTTGTCCATGTGCAATTTAGAATTGTAAACTGCCTCCATGATACAGTAGAAAATTCTAGTGTTTAGTGTAAAAAAGTAACCAACGTATTACAAAATACAATTTTTTTTTTGCAATAATGCCATATTATTAATATTATAACGCTGCTCATTTTTAGAAGAGCCGAAGGGATTAACGTATTATATACGTGTATGTTTGCCAATCACATGATTACAAGTTCAATATGTTTGTAACGAATTGCAATTAATGTGGTAGCTTTGTATTGTATTTATATGTGTAGGTACTTTTGTAAACGAAAAATTATGTTCAGCGAATTTCCGATCAATATGCGTATATGTTACAGATATAACTGCAGCAATTACGTACTGCTAGTGTGGAGGTTTTATTTTTTTTTTATAAAATGGCTTAAAACTTGTTAGAGACACGCAGTTGCCCTTGTATGGTTGTAACACAAAAAGTTGGCTCGACCATGGTAGGACCAGGTTCTCACAAAATATTAGCGTGAAATAGTAGCATAATGCTGCTTTTTTGTATGGTAACTGTTGAGAAATGGAGACCCTTTATACTGAAAACTAGGCATTCTATCTTATTCCTCATTCCAACGCATCTGCTTTGCATCAACTTTGATTCTTAATCGATGATAAATGTAGATGTCCAAGGGCTACAGCATCCACTTACCATCAGGTGGACTGTGTGCTCGCTTGTCCACCCTATCCTATAAAAAAATTCGATAGGTTGTTATGGAATGACATGTTGTAATTCTATATTTATATTATGGTATGTTTATATGTGTAGAGTCATTATCAAATATATATATATATATATATATATATATATATATATATATATATGTATATGCTTATATATATATATATATTACATAAAGGAATCAACGACTTTATACTACCAACAAGTCTACCGCTGAACATAGGCCTCCGCCATAAATTGGCTCATAAGGGGGATATTTGCTATAGTTGCCACTCTTGGCATGCGGATTGGCAAACTCAGTCATTTTGATATTTTGAGTTGTTAAAGAAAACACTGGTGCCATATCCTGTTTTATTACCATTTCTCGCTTCTAATAACAGCCACGGGACGATAAGGGGTAGTGGATATTCATACAAAGCCTAAACTCATACTATAGGTAGTTATTTCTCACTAGTGTTGTCTCTACTCAGCTATTATCCTTTACTGCTGCCCGTATGAGAAAGCTCAAAGTCACTCAGAGAGCTTTTGAGAGGGCTATGCTGGGGGTTTCTTTTCGTGGCAAACTTAGAAATGAGGATATCCGTAGTAGAACGAAAGTAACCGACATAGACCAAGGAATTATTAAACCGAAGTGACAAAGGGCCATCCATATAACACGAAGAACCGACAACCGATGGGTAAAGAAGAAACGTTCTCGTATGGTAGCCTCGTACCGGTAGGTGAAGTGTAGGGCGGCCCCCCACTGGTGACGATCTGGTAGGACTGGTAAGAATAAGGGTCGATAACTGCAGGTATCTCAGGACCGTGCATTATGGCATTCCTTGGGAGAGGCCTTTATTCAGGATTAGACTTATGAAGAGCTGCAATAATGATGGTGATGATGATGAAAACAAAAATGAAAATAATTCTTATTCAATAATTTGCAACAAATAATATATAATTACAGATAGCCAAAGACAGAGACCATTGGGATTCTTTGGAGGAGGCCTTCATCCGAGGAGGGGTACTTTCGGTTCGAGGGTTGCAAACGTAATTAACTTGAAAAAAAGATATAATAATAGATCGTAGATAAATAAATATACAAAAATAGTATGTCTATTTTTGTATCGTAGGTTATATAAAAATATTAGATTTAGTAATAAGATAATTCACTGTTACTTACTCTTTCATTTGTTTGTAAGAAATAAAAAGGCTTTTTATTTATATTTTATTTACATAATGTATAATTATAACCTGTGTCCTCGAACAAACCTGTTGTTACCGAAGACAATAGGAAAGTTCCAAGCAAATGCTTCTTGCATTTGCTTGTAGCTTTCCTATTACCTGCAGGTCAGGAATCTCATAGTAGAGCCCAGGAGTCAGGAAATCAATAAATTTACGTGTGAAGATTGTGCTATAAAAAATTAAATATTTTAGTAACAAAATTATGGCAATTTAATTTAGAATAGCCTGAATTAAAGGATTTCTAGAAAATCCGGTGGAATGAGTTGGAACTCTTATTTTATAGGATTACACGTGACGTGAGGAATTCCATCTAAGTTCTGGGGTGGCAACGCACATGTAGCCGTTTTTGTATGAAGAGTGTCACAAGCATGGATTGCCCCTAAAGTCCACTGCTAAATATGGTGGGCATTACCGTTGCGAATCGTAATCGTAATCGTTTTGCTTGCTACACGCATTGACGAATTCAGTACCAGACGTCTCATACTTACGACGCTGCTGCCCGTCGCCCGTCTGGGAATTGATTACCATAGCCACTTGTATCCTGGTGTCAGCTCGCTGGTAATCTTTACGTAATAACCATTTTATCGATTCTCTACACAAATTTTGACATTCAGCTTACGCAAAACTTATAACATGATGTTATAGATACCTAATATATGGTTCAAGTTTTTAGCTGGTATCTTTAACCTATAAATATGCATGATGTGTTCGTCTATAAGTGGTAGTACAATGTAGAGCATATTCTAGATATGGCTATCGTAATTATTGTTGTTATAGCAATACAGTAATTGTTGACGAACCCTATTAATGTTTTTTTTTAAATAAAAAGTGAAGGCAAAATGACGGATATTGAAAAATTAACTGTAATCAATAAATAAATAAAAATGTAATTAGCTGTAATCTCATCATACAATCAGCATTTCCTGCTTTTCAAGTGATGAATATTCATAGCGCTTTCTCGTATGCGATCAAATACCTTCAATTAACTATCTGAATAAAAGATGTCTATAATGTTCCTATTTCTGTCAGCAACTTCCAATTTTTATATTATTGGTTCTGGTCTGAAAGGTATACAGGCATAATTACAAACTATGATGAATTCCACCTTAGTTTTCAGAGGTTACTAAATGTTTTTAGTTTTAATTTGCTTGCAGGCTGCAGAATGTATTCACAATCAGGTGGGCTATAAGTTCCTTAGAAAGTCTAATTTTAGGTTAGTATTATGTTAGTTATATTTTATTTTAAACTAACCCAGAACAATCTCTTACCTGTTATTTGTTCAATTTAAGAGCCTTATCTAAGACATGTACAATACTGTAAGACGCTCGGTATATATAAAATGTATGCTCACGTTTAACAAATGCGTCGCTATAGACTTAAATTTAGAACGGGAAAAGCACTTCATGGGAATAATATTATGTGCTATCGTTCTATTACTTAAATGTAAATAAATATTTTTATCCAACTGCCCCAGAAGGAGTTGAGTGTTTTTCGAGAGTTTGTAAGTATGCGTGTCTATTTGTTGGCATGCTCTAGCCTAAACGGTTTGATGGATTTTATCATACGAGATGTTGTAAGATTAGCCTTAATTTTGGAAGTGACATAGGCTACTTAATATTTATTTATTGCATATTAAGAAAGAAAGGGGAAGGTTTTTTCAGTAAACTCTTTAAAGCAGTCGGGTTTTTTAAATAACTGTTTCAACCATAAAGCTTGTTTGTAGTATTTTAATCCTTCACTATTTAATTTAATGTAACATAGATTTACTAGATTGCTTAATTAAGGATATGAATATTATGTGTATGATAATATGTATTCTAAGACTAAAAAAAAACTGCAAAATGTTAATTAAGTTCGGAAAGAAAAGAAGGACGCGCCGCCAGTTGTGTTCAATTAAGTTGCATGTAGCATATCATAAAATAAACGTATCTGTCTGGCTATTAAATTTGCTATGTAAATATTAAATTTCAAAGAATGTAATAGATTTTCCTTTATATCAATTGAAGAATATTGTGCTTTGAACGTTGTCGATTATCGCAGCCAAGCGTTGCATCTACGGCAAATTCCCCTATGAGAAAATCTATTGTAACGGTAAACTAAGCAGTATTTAATAACCCTATTCGTAATAGAAATAACTCTTTACTTATCTTTTTCTTAATTCAATCAATTAATCAATTAATATATTCTTTATTGTAAACCAATACTCATTAAAATGAAAACAAAATGAAATAAATTGGATAGAAGGTACAGCAGGCGCTCTTATCGCTCTCGAAGCGATTAACTCCAGGCAATCCAAAATAAAAACTGCCCTTACCTAAAATAAAAACGGCGCAAATAACTGCCCTTTACAGTTACAAAGCGAATGAAGGTGCGCATAGATTAGACAAATACGTGAAAGGAAAAAATATATAAAAACACATGATGATGACAGTTGATGATAGGTATGATAGATACAATTAAGGACGGGAATTATGATGGGAAAAGTTAAAGCTCCACAAGTTTTGAGTAGATTTTCGAAGAAAAAAAGAGACTGGTCACGTTGAATATATAAGGGAAATGAGTTTCAAAAGTTTACAGCTGTAACCTGGAGTGATTTATAGTAGAAGGAGGAAGAAGGTGCTGGTGTAATGTGAAATAAATAGTTAGAGCTTTTTCTAAGGTCATTTAGTAAAAAAAGTGAGAGCAATTTTTATACATCTTATATTTACGTTGATTTATCCGCCGCATATCATTACTTTCCATAATACGTACTCTAATATTTGAGAAATTATTTATTTAAAATTAGATTTGAGGCAGTGTTTTATTAAATTTATATTACTAATTCTTACCAATGACATTCTGAATTGTATTTAAGCAGAAATGAAGACAAAATATAAATACAAGTGTGACAATCACTTGTATTTATATTTTGTTGAATTGTTAATATTTATCTGACTTGTTAGAAAAATGGATGATCAAATAAAAGACATCGCGGAATAAAGTACATCTGCATTAATTATTGCGATTTACATCTGACGCTGCGAATCGACTTTAATAATATAGTTCTTAATTCCAGTTCAGTGTAACATTTTTATTAATTTTATAAATATTAACATTTGTATCTATAAATTAACTGTAATTATTATTTTATTCGTCACACTTTAATTTTAGATTTATACGATATCTGTATGAAAATAATGTTTTAAAAGAATTTTATTCGTTTTATTAGTGAGCCCTATCTGGCATAGTTCCTTTGCAGGCAGATTAACAACCGGAGTGTTTAATTTCGATATTCTAGGACTGCTGCTCGACTCTTAGTTTACATCTGACAATCCATCACCGTCAATTTCCAGATATAAATGGTATCGAAAATAAGGACGAAATATTTTAAAAGTATAAAGAAAAAATAAAAAAGTCATACTATACCTAGTTACATACAGCCCCATTTCTCTTCTGTATATACGGTTTTCCAAGTAAATTCGAATTAGGCTTTATAATTTAATTTATAATTGTAACTTATAATTTCGATTTGTGATAGCCCCAGGACATCATAATTCCGTAGTACGTAAATAAACCGAGTTCGATCCCTGTTAAATTTTTACCACCATATAATATGTTGTTTTAGTACGTGCTCGTCGGAAGGAAAATATTCTGAGGTAACTTGCTTTGTCTGAGAATTTATAAAAGCATGTCGGGGAAATTCGAAGCCTGCTATTCACACTTTGTTTTAGACTTTCTTAAAACCACTCTTACGAATGAGAGCTCATTTACCGTACAGTGAGTGTAAGAATATCCACTACCCCATATTATCCTGTGGGGTGTTGTAAGAGGTGATGGAGTGGATTGAAACAGGAGACGGGGAGCAGCATCTTCCTGTCAAAAACTCAAAATAACAAAGTAAATAGGGTTGCCAATCAGCATGTCAAGCGTGGCAACTATGGCTAACAGAAATTCTATGAAAGACGCATGCATATTCAGTAGTGGACTCTAGAATTAATAAATGAATAAATATGAGGAGGTCTGTGCCAGCGGTGCTACGAGTATAGTTAAATGTCAAAAAAGTTAAAGTTGCACCCTATATACGTCACACTGCTGGACACGGGCCTCCTCTCATTTCTGAGAAGGTTTTATAAGGAAGTGTCCACCGCGTTGTCCCAATGCATGTTAGCGAACTTCACATTTCTTCTAAATATTTTATTTCTTATTTTTCAGATTTGCAGGTTTTCTCACGATGTTTTGCTTCACTGCCACGCACGTGGTAAATCAGCACTTAAAATTGCAATTAGCAATTTCATTGGTGGTCGGCGGGGATCGAATGCGTGTTGCTCACGTACTGTGAAATTCACAGCGAGCGCTAAGCTATCACGGTGCGACACGTATAGGCTGTTTATATTGTTTTCTTTATTTATTAATAAACAATTTCTATGTTGAAATCGTGTAATGGCGGTGTAAAAATACTCACTAGCCTATATCGTTACGTGTGTTTCGCAAGAGACAGCTGAGGGAAACTGAAACAGAAGATGGGCAGCAGCTCCCTCCTGATAACACCTGAATTTAATAAAACTGAGATTATTATATTGCGAACTATACACATACCTCCACATACTATATTTATGCCTCTACAACTATGTTAAAATGCTTCCTACGTGGGAATCTGTGAGAGAGGGCTACGTTCAGCAGTGGATTTTAATGGGCTTTAATATATAATAGATAGATGTTGAATCTATACCTTAATGCTGTACATTGACTGAGGATAAAAAGTTTTATAAACATGTAATTATTTTCTCGTATGCGTTCCCCTATACCATTCATTTTTTTACTATACTGAGCCAGTAATTGACCACTATCCCACCTGATGGTAAGTGGTGATGCAGCCGAAGATGGTGAAGCGCACTGATTAATAAAAGCCTGTTCACTCTTGCCTTTAAGACAGATGCTGACAACTTATTACATTACTTCGCTGTACGCAGGACGAACGATGAAGCTCGAAAAACATTACCCTCCTTTTGGGGCAGTCGGTTAAAAAGAGGTACTGCAATGCATACCGGCCATAGCTAGTGTACTGTATAAATTAGTGCTTAATCAAATGAAGACGTAAAGTTTTGACTATCTATTATTTTTTTTCCAAATAAAGTTTTCCTCTCAATATTTGCTTATAATGCTTGTGCTTGAACTGATCCACGACTGTATGAATGAATAAATCCACGAATAGTGGATTCGAAACCACGATTTATTGATTAGCAATCTGCATCCTTAATCATTAGGCAACTGTCGCTTCACTTAGCTTCTAAAATTTTTATTAATAAAATTTAATGTTCATCGAAAAGTTAGGACAAACACAATACGTTTCAACCCATGTGAATTCGAACCTAACCAAGTAATCAAGTACTCTGCCTGCAACTTATAACATTTTAAAATAAAGAAACCTCGGAAGCAGTCTCCGCTACGAGTAACAAGATTGCTGGAGGAGAGGGTAAATTTACCGACGGCGCAACAATGTAAAACGATTTATATTTTCACTGAACAAAAGCGCAATATGATCTCAAGAATACGAAAGAATGGACAAGTTTAGAGGTTTCTTTGTGGTTTTAAATTATTTGAATATATAACCTTTCTTTTTACCAGTTTTGATAAACAGAGACAGTTATTTAAGAAAATTCATCGCACGTGCACTCAACCAACGGACCTGTAGTCTGTATCAGCTACGAGTATAAAGTTCGAGCCCAAAATCTCCGAGAATCGGTCTAAAAGTGCCTTTCAGACCTTATTTCGTGAACAGCGACCAGAATCAACGTGACAGCTATCTGCGCAGGACAGTGTATTGCTTCACACTCATAGTATGATAGGACGTTAAACCAACACGATCGAAGAGAGATTAGCGTATTATCAATTGATTTATGTGCTCTCTGAAAGCAAATAAATCCATGTCTGCCATCTGCCTCTGCACAAGGGTGAAACACCGCCAACTTCCCGGGCTGCTGCAGAGAAATCCTTAATTTCAAACTTCTTAAAAAACTCAGAAATATACCCTATATGAGTAGTATAAAATATATGAGTGTAAGTAGTGTTTTCAGTGGTCACAAGCTGACTGTAAACCACAAAAGTAAGAAGATCAAGTTTGGAGGTGAGGATTTCACACTACACTACAACATTATATCTTATCTCTCAGTTGAGACGATGCTAAATTAATTAATTATAATATAATTTAATTATATTATAAACTAGCGCTCAGCCCCGGATTTACAGGGATGATTTCTAGATATCGACAACAACGCCACCTACCGTGTCCAATTAAGTTTTTAAACTATCCATTCAAGTACACACAAAAAATTACTTAAATCGGTCGAGCGCATTTTGAGCTTTTGCGAGACTAACGGACAGCAATTGATTTTTAAAAGTTCTCTTGATAATATTCTCAATGAAATTTCAGTTTTACACGCGAAATTGCAAACTCAAACTCGAAACGTTTAAAATTCTAGAAGCAAAAGCTTGTAAGCACTCAGCTACGGAATATTTTATCAGTTTCATTAAGACTTCGAGAAAGTTACACATATGCGACTGTAATTATGAGCAATAACTCATGTGAGTTAAATGTATAATGTACCCTAAATGTATCCCATTAAATAATTGATATTCAGCAAAGTGTGTAACCAACCACTTAATATTAATATATTTCTAAAGTTATATCAAATCACTTACTTATGTTTCTTCAGACTTAAATGCTTGGACCGTTTTTAATGTGTGATTGAAATAGAACAGTGTAAATATTTATTCTACACAAATATCAAGAATGTTGGTATTTTACTTCATCTATATATTCTTTACGCGCGTTTGAAGGATATTTTTATTTGCCCAATATAAGAGATACTACATTTAATATTGTGGTTGCACACTTCTTGATCTTGTAGAAGGATGTTACACATTACGGATTGTAAGAACTGAATTATCTTCTTCTGCCACTTGAAGAATGTTCTATTAGAAGCTCGCTTCACGGTGTAACAAATATTGATCGTGACTCCTCTGATATATTACATTTTAGCAGGCACACGCTCGAGTGTGGCCGATTTCACTCTGTAAAGTACTACTGTAAAGTGGGCGAGAGACCCGTAGCTTGTTGTCGCGCAAAACTTGCTTAATGTATTAAAGCTCGCTGGCCGGTGTTTTTCTCACAGATCCCTTGTGCTATCTGAGACAAATATTTTTCAACAGTAGCTAATTGAGCAGGATGATGGTGACATTTAGACGAAAAATCACTTTAGTTAAATCACTTTTAGTTTGTTGTGATATAATAAATAACTCTCGTTGAAAAAGATTTATCGCTTTATATTCTTTTGTTGTTCAATATTAATTATAAAAATATTTTTATCTTTATTAAATAATTCATTGCTTCAACATAGGCGTTATTACTTTACGATTTTAAATTTTCCCAATGCGTCCTTAAGTGTGAAGGCAACTACTAAAGAATGAGAGTTCGAAGTAAAAGTTTCAACTGCAGCAGCAGCTTCATTGTTTTGTGTTTTCCATGCGGAACTACAGCTTTTATTTTTTATTTAGAAAATCTTGTCCCGCTAATTCTTCTCTGTCTGGCTACATAAACTATTAACTTATTTATATTCAACCACAACATAATTTATGGATTATAATTATTCACGGAGTTATTATAACCATTGTCGCATTGTCATTGTCTAAAGATGTCTAAACGGATAAAAACACGTAAGATATATATCGCCATCGAAGCACTTGCTACTTCGTTTCCTGTGGTTGTGTGTGTATGTGTGTGTCTGTATTTCGTGTGATAATACTGGGCTGTTCTATATATACCGGAGTATTTGGATAGCGTAATTAAAGTTTCTATTTGTTTCAATTATGGGCATCATTATCATCATCATTACAGCCCTTCACAAGTCCACTGCTGAATATGCCCCCCCCCCCCAAAGTATGCCACAAAGCACGGTCCTGAGCTAACTGCACCCATCGACTTCCTGCATGTCTTACCAGATCTTCACTCCATCTAGTGGGGGGCCGCCCTACACTACGCCTACCGTTACGAGGCTGCCACTCGAGAACCTTTTCCCCCAAAGGTTGTCGGTTCTTCGAGCTATATTATGGGCATAAATAAGACTAATTTAAACAGAAAATTTCTGCGTCCGTCCAGGTACTTAAACGATCAATAATCAAGTACTTAAATAATCGATGTTCACTTATTAATATAATGATTATTATAGTAAGTTTCTGGGCGGTAGGGTTTTGCCCAGTTCTGTCGGACCCACTGCTGCGTTCCGGTATTTAATGCTCCGCAATTATAATTTAAGGCTGTGAGGAACTTCCTAATAGACTTTAGCAGTAATAATGTGTCTAAGGCCTTCATTGTTTGAAGTTGCTTACAGATGACCATAAACTGCCCATTACAACCAAAATAGACTAAAAGTTTGTTTGTCGCAAATAATACAAGAATAAAATATTCTGGCGATTTTAACTATCAGATTATGTTCCTAGACACCTTAATATTTTAATATTTTCGCAGTTCACAGAACTTCGTTTTAATTCCAAACTGGAATTAAGTTCTTGTACTCAAAGTAGAAACAACGCTAGAAACTGTAATAAAAATAATGCTCTTGCTTGTACTAAATACTGGTTAATATTCCACGAGGAAGTTGTTAGTTTGTAATTTTAACCATACGAATATTGTACTCGTAGCATGCACCGCACGTTTGGCTTGGAGAACTTTATAATTTTATATTATATATACAAAATATATTATATCACAATACAAAACTGTATATTATGTAAAGCAACTGGTATGTCGTCTAAATAGTTTCATTTAAAATTTCATCCCTTATTTTATCATCTTTAAAGGTAGAATTTATTCTCAAAATTTAGCAGTAACTTAACAGTACCTGAAGTATGTCTAAAGTATAACCTGTTTAATAAAAAGCAATCATTAAATAAGATCACACTCAACAAAGATATCACGTCATATACATACAAAAGAAAAGATTACACAATCGAATTGAGAACTTACTTTTGGAAGTCGGCTAAAAAGGCATTGAAATGCTTGCCAGGCACACTGATAATGATGATGATACACGGTCCTTTCGATCACATTGACGCTTTCTTTTCCGTCCTTCATGGTAGTGCAACCATAAAGGACGGAATTGAAGAGCTTCTGAAGCACTTTAAATACCAGCTTTCTACCCACTTTCAAAAGCTCCGCTCTAATTTCATCCTTAAGTTTGGCCTTGCCGTTTTTAAGGTGCTGGAGAGCCCTTATAATTTCGCTCAGACTGATGGCCGAGATATCATCAGATTAGTGTCGAATAAGACTTTCTCTTGGATTGTTATTCACACTTGTGTGTGGCTCCAACGGTGATGTATACAGTTTTTTTATATATAGAATAAGGGTGACAAACGAACACACAGTCTACCTGATGGTAAGTGAATGCTGTGACCCATATACATCTAAATTTTTCTCCAATTAAGAATCAAAATGCAGATGGGTTGCCGGCCATGAGGACTAAGATGGAATCCCCTGTTTCCAATAAAAAGGGTCTCCGGTTCTCTACACTCACCATACGAAATACAGCAGCTTTAAACTGCTATTTCACTCTGATATTCTGTGAAAGCGTGGTCTCACCCCGGTCGAACCGACTCATTCGTGCTGCAACCACAATATAGCTACAGCATGGCTCTACCTTGTAGAAGCTCTCCACAGAACCTCTCAATCTCACTCAAAATCTCATGTGTCCCGGAAACGATTCCGCCACGCCCATTCTTCAACTTTGACGGTTGGCTCTTACTGGCAGACAGATCTCTGGCAAAGACGATGGAGCCCTGGTTCCGCTCAATCACTTCTTCAGTTTTAAAGTTGCATAAGTTGCACCGCATGCATTTGGAGATCTGTATGTTTAGTTGCCTATATGCTGTCAAATCTTTTGAAGACTGCAGCTTTATTTCCCGTCTAACAACCATGAAATTAAGAGTGTGATCGGAAGAGTTTTTGTGTTCTTCTGCGGCGGATCTTGCAAAACTAATCTCCGACTGCATGAACGAGTTTCCACGACCTTATCATTCATATCTTCCACTACATTGCGGTATTCTAGGCACTAAAAACGCCGAAAGGTTTCGGGATTTCAGATTAGAGCACGGAGCGTTGACTTCACTATACAAGATCTATTTTAATTAACGTTTAGGTTCAGTGTGCCTTTAACTATTCGGTAATCGCTGCCAGTTTTCAGCTTAGACATCACCGAATTGTTGCTGTCTAGTCGACATAATGAAGTCAATCTCGTTTTTTTGTTGAACCGTCGGTGCTCGATCAGGTCCACATTCTGTGTGGCCGCTTCTAGAAGAAAGAGTTCATCAAAAAGAGTCCCTCTTTCTCCATGATGTCGGCCAGCTGCTGGCCCCTTGAGTTTCGTTGCCCTATCCTAAATTTCCCTACGTTCAGCTATTTCCCAACCTTTGGGTGTTATGTTGATCCAAAAACATCTCTAATTATGTTAACAATTATGTATCTGTTTATGACATAAAACTAACACATATTATGTGTTCTTGTACATTCTAGTAATTAATAAATTAAAATTAATAAATAAAAAATGTTTTATATTATTGAAATATATATTTAATAAACTACTTAATTATTTATTGAAAACCTATGGAGAAGGTTATACTCGAAGTTTCTCAGTTAAAAATGAGTATATCGGCAGTAGACCCCGGACACTCGACATAGCCCAACGAATCCTTAAGCTGGAATGGTAATAGGCGGTTATATAGCTCGAATGGTCTCGTGGAATTACCATGGGAAGCCAATGTTTAGCAATGTACTAGTAATAGGGTGTAAGGATGATGATAAAAAATTATAAGTAAATTTTTAGTTTTTACTTGCACAGTTTGAACAATCAGATTGCGATGATAGAAAGATACTATTTTCGTTTCAAATCACAATATCGCGTACACGTTTTACGAGAAAGCAAAAGGTATAAAAGAATCGTCAAATCACATAACTTGTAGATATTTTATCTTCGTTTTGAGCAAAATATTCACATAAAACCCCAACAATTTTTATTCAATGAAATAAATGTGCCTTTATTGCATTTGAAATAAAATCGTTCGTCTTCAAAGGGTTTTTCGTTGTCATCAGACCAAATGTCGGATCTTCGACATATTGTATTTAGGAAAGGTATAAGTAATGTTATGATTCTTGAATTGCAAAACGCGGAAATTTGAAAATTGCTACTGAAAGGAAAAACGTTATTAGAAGAAAGCCGTTATGTCATAAAAGAGAGACAAACATTTTATTTATTAAAATTTACGCTTTAATATGCACATTAGTTGCTTTAGCTTTTATTTAGGTTTATACCTTTCTTATTATATATTCTTACTTGATGGTTAATGTCGAATACTTCCTATAAACAACTCCAATACTAGAATAAATACATGCGTGGCCGTCTTTTAAAAAGGGATTGGTTCGTATCAAGAAGATCCTTAATTCGTGTCGGTCTGGAAAAATTGCCGGTGGTAGACAATTCCACAAAGAAATTATGTGAGGAAGAAAAATCCTAGTAAATCGCACATGTTGTGGATATATAACTTATAAGATGCAGAAACTCAATAGATACCAGATAGCTAAGAACCGTACTTTGTTCTATTTTCTTGATGCCACAGAGTCTGTAATTGATTATGGTGCAATGTTTACGCTACAACAACAATATCTCAGAAAATATACAAGTATAGTTTAAGTATTTTATTAAACACAAACTGTATAAATACGTCACTAACCCATGGGAACAAGTTGCTTCCAAGCTGTTTCTAAGTTGTGTAATTAGTTTCTAGTAGTGTGTTCTTACTGTATAATTTACTTTAAAAAAAAGGTTCCGCTGGGTTTCTTGCTGGTTCTTCTCAGTACATAGAATTTTTCCGTGCCAGTGTTAAAAGTAGTGTGTAGCAAAATTACTATTTAGAATTATTTGTAGCCTTTATAGGATAATAACATTTAAAAGCCAATCCGAACAACTACAAAAAAAAATCACATTCTGAAGTCGTGGTTTCAATAAATGGCTCCCAAATACAAACGACTTAAGTTCTTATAAAACATAATTTTCACATAGTCGACTTTATTCTGTTACGATTTACTTACATTATTACACCTATAAATATGAAATTGAAAGGAAAGCTTGCAATGCAAAATCTAACAATATTACATTGACACAACCTAAAACTTGGTTAAAGTTTTTACCTAAATGTTATCTGTAAGCTATAAATATGCATGCTGTGTTCCTCTAAAAGTGATTTTACATTGTAAAGCATATTATAGAAATAGCATTTTTTTAAATAAATAGATTGACTTGACCATCACATGAAAACATAATGTATCTCCAAAATAATACATATTATATTAAATTAGATCGTTTAACCGCCTGTGTGGCGATCGACCAGAATCTGGCCGATGGTTTATCACGCGCGTCTGGCAAGCGACTAGATTCTGGCCGATTCGCGGTTGGGTATTTGGCGGGTAAAATGACCGGCGATAATGATTGCTAGCACACATAAACTTATAGAATATTCCAGACCGAAGAAAGAGTACGCAATATAGCGCTACTAAGGTACTCTATTGTTTAGAGATTTTGAATAAACAGCCTGTGACGCAGTCGTTTGTGAATTTCGCTTTCGTGTGGTCACCCGTCGCTGTAATAGTGCCTTTTTTATACCTATATCGAGTGATTAGTGAAGTTTGGTGCTGTTTTGACATGGATAGTTAAGCTACCAACATGAATTAATTAATAAATTAGGGATTTGTGTACTTTAATCACAAATTTATTTTTTTCCTTATAACATAAACGCCTGTTGTACTTTCTTACCATATATTTACCTCTGTTGTTGATGCAAAATACACATGGCTCCAGCCATATGAACAGGCCCGTTGGTCTAGTGGTTAGTGACCCTGACTGCTATGCCGGAGGTCGTGGGTTCGATTCCCACCCAGGACAAATGTTTGTGTGATGAGCACAATCATTTGTTCTGTGTCTGGGTGTAATTTATCTATAATATTTATGTATTTAGAAATATATAAGTATGTTTATCAGTTGTCTAGTACCCATAACACAAGCTCTGCTTAGCTTGGGACTAGATGGCGTTGTGTGATAGTTGTGGAATATTATTATATTATATTATATGTAACCGTCACCGACTAAAACCTGGCAGACCTAGTTCGGTATATCTTGCGCTCAAATACATTTGATGTCACCGAACTCGAACGGCTACGACGTGAGGCTGTTCCTTCATCGGGTGAAAATGCTGCGGCTGAGGATGCGGCACCACAACTTGCTGAGCAAACGGTAAATGTGGATGCCGCCGTGAATACGCCAGTTGTGGTTGATTCAAACGATGATGGAACAGTCGCCCAGGAACTGGAACTAGAGCAAATGAGGAGTACATTGGAAGAGGTGATTGTGGAAACGCGCAGTACGCATCTCGAAAATCGACCGCGACTTCCCCGCTTAGCCCTAAGCAAGCGGAATCGGGCTGTCGTGAGGGCTCTGAATCCAATGCTGGTTACCTATTTGGAAGCCAGCCGGGACCTTTGCGAGACCGACTCAATTCATTTTGGCGCCGCACTGGCAGTCTGCCGTATCATAGGCGACAAACTATCCACGGCTGGTGGTAGGTAATATACAAACGGTTTCATCAAGAAGTTTCAATTCAAATTCAATTATTTCAAATAATCTGTTTTCATTTGAATCGGATTTGAGAGTTATTAATCTAGTCGAGAGTAAATCGCGGTCTTTTTGGGTAATCACACCTAATCTTATTCTATTTAGCATTACAACAAAGTCGGAATCATTGAGCTGTCGCATATTAATTGGTAGTTCATCGTATATAAACAGATCAATCCATAGATTCGGCATACTGAGGGAACCTAATAATTTTTTAGTTTTGGCAGTTGATAGTTTTTCAAAAGATGACTTTTCTGTTACCGGTGGGAGCTGTAAGAGATCCCCGAAAACTACAAGATGTTTCTTTTCAAACCACCCATTTTGATCGTCGCTTGTGTCGAATATCTCAGACAAGCTCAGTCTCAGTCAAATATGTCAAAGTAATTTTGAATATCATCGACGCCTCGTCTATGATAAATAAATGTACTTCTTTCAAATCTGATCTCAGAACTTGGTGAACTTCATCAGAAAGGGGCTTGTACTTTGTTGTTTGCTTGTGTTCCAAAGGCAGCTGCAAAAGTCTATGTATAGTCAATCCATTCAGAGTGAATGCAGCTATTCCTGTTGGAGCACTAACTGCCACTTTTTATTTAAATACGTTTTAACCCAAACTTTCAGAGTTTTTAGTAAAAAGCTCTTTCCAGTGCTTCCACTCACAAAACATCGTAAAACGTCAGCGTTACTATCGGCTGTGTCCATTTTATTTGTGGTCATATCGAAGACTCTTTTTTGACCGGTATTGAGTTTTGCGATCATACTTTGAAGATCAGTCTGCTTTACTTCTATTAGATTGATTCTCTGAAAGTCATCCATTGCGTTTGCAGCTTCTACAGCTTCGAAGTCTAAAGGGATTTCAGGACCGTCGTCATTATCAATAATTTCCCTTTATTCATTTATCTCAGCAACTTTAGATTTTACTTCTGTGCTCTGATTTTCCAAGAAAACATTCTAACCAGTTATTTAAAGAACTATATGGTGGGCACGAACTTAGTTTTCCTAACGATACTTTAAATTTATCTTTTAATTCATCAACAGTTTTATTAAAATTTCCTAATATTTTCAGCCTGTTCTTATTTTATTCGTTAGCGCTTGAGTAATATTTTCTAATTTTTTTAGTCAAAATTGTAATTTTTCGCTTGATCTTTTCCTTTGAATAGATTTAAGATTTAGCTCAGGGTGTAAGTCTTTATGACATGCCACAGCATCACGGTTAATTTCAGGATGATACGTAGTATAACGACTCACTGCTTCTAGGTGAAATTCGGGATGAGACTCAGTGTAATGCGCCACAGCTGCTCTGTGAACTTCCGGACATGAAGAACCGTAACGAATTAATGTCTCCTTACGTTTTTCGGGTTTGTTCTGGCGATAACAAGCCGCTGCTTCTTTGATTTGTTGAGAACGGGATAGTGTCGAAGTTTTAGGTCTTTCTTTATTAACCTTTTTAGGTGTTCCGCCCGTTTTAAGTAAGTTTTTATTATTTTTATTTGAATTATCATCATTTAGAGGCACTTCTAGAAGGAGCGCTTCATAATAGCCACCTACACAACTTCCAAAAAATCTTTAACGTTTCACCGGATTACCAAAATCACCACCGAATGATCCTCTCAAAAGGCCATTTTCGTAAACCTCGAAAGCATACGGATACAAAGAGGCGGCCGCCATGAGTTCATACGTGGAACCATAGGTAGTTGTTTTTACTATTGCCGTCATGTACAAATCAGTATTAATGTAGGGATTTCCACGCTCGTCACAAGTATACAGTTGTAACTCACCCCAATGCGCTACCACATACTTGATTATAGCAAGTCTAATCTCATACGACGACTCAATATTCCCATACATAGAGAATGACAAAGAATGAAATAAACACGAACAATCGCCAGGTATAGGGACAACCCAGTGTGAGCAAGGATTGTCTTAATATATCTTAAAATTATCCGAACAACGTCAAAATCCTTGGCAAATAATATATAAATGTAAACCAATGAGTAAGCCTTCCAATCGTCAAAGCAATAATAAAATATATCAATCAAATCAATAATAAAATAATAATAATAATTGAAATTAGAACCCAATTTATTAGATGATGTTAGAACCCAAAATTAGAACCCAAGAATTAGACCTCAACCAGATGAGAAAACTATATGATACCCTATAATCGAAATTATAAACGAAAAGGTAATATTACAACGTACTATATACGTTAAAATTATCCAAACAACATCTAAATCGTAAGCAAATAATATAAGTAAATCAATAAGCAAGAAGCCCTTCAGTCGTCAAACTAATATAGCAATCGAAATTATGAACGAAAAACGCAAATTTATAGGTAAGATTTTTAGGCACATCCGAACGGCAAGAGGGCACTCACGCACATGAGCACAGCGGATGTCACGCCACTCGCTCGTTACCTCTGAGCGCGCCGCGAACCGCCGGAACACCGCGCGGTTATTTACAACCTTACATACTTCTGAATACGCTCGTACGTAGCTGGCATGGCAACACTCATCATATTTTTACAAGTTGCATTTGAACATAATTATATCTAGGTATCTATCTAAACCTATTATTCCATTATATATATATATATATATATATATATATATATATATATATATATATATATATATATATTTGTATGGGATTACAAAGTTATTCATGCAGTTGTTGTATCTAGAAAACCAGACTGAAATTGCAAAATATTTATTTTTGATGATCGGTCAGTCAGTGAATGACAAAATTAAGAAATTTTGACTAGTTATAACTCTTAAACTACTTGTTCAAATTGAATGAAATTTGAAATGTACCGTATGTATACAATGCATGATAGATTACTAATATTCAGGCTCCTAGTTTTATCCACAACAAAGTTATGGGGCAGCGAAAACGGCCTGAATTGCTTCTAGAAAAGAATGGTACGGCCGTGCCGCTTTTTTACTCGACTTGGCGGGGGCACTGCCGTGCCCCCAGGTTTTAGTAAGGTAGTCGTCCAATCTCATGTAAATAATTTTTTGAAGAATTTTGGAGAGTATTGGCAGAACTGAAACTGGTCGATAGTTTCCGGGATTTGTTTTTGTACCGGACTTGTGCACTGGTGTGACTTTAGTGATTTTTAAGCTTTCTGGGAAGACTCCTTCGTTTAAAAGTTTGTTAAAGCAATGAGTCAGATTATGAATTATATAATTTTTATACACTTTATGACTTTAGTAATTATACCATCAATACTTGTGCTCGTATTTGAATCCAAGTCATCTATGATTTTAGATACTTTATTAGCTGAGCATGGGGAAAATCGGGATAGCTCATGGTGAGCAGTTGTTTGGTGTAGGTTAGGTAACGTGTATGTATCATTGTTATGAAACTTGTCTGGTATTTCATTTGCTAGTTCCATTTTCATCTGTAAGGTTTGGGGGAACAAAATTACTTAAAATTTTGTTATTTGCTAGATTATTAATTAATTTCCATATTTTCTTGGGGTTTTTGTACATTTCATGAATTCTCCGTAGAAATACTTCCGTTTTGTATTCTTAATCGTTTGTGCCAGCGTGTCTCTCTTAAATTTAAAATCTAACTCTAGGTTATTATTTTTAGAATTTTGTTTAAATTTATTCCATGATATATTCCTTTCATTAATCTGAGCTATTATGTTGCTATTAATCCATTATTTTTGAGGTTGGTTCAATATTTTATATTTTTTTGTTTTACCTTCGGCAGTTATTTTTATAATTTGTTCTTCTAGAAAATTAAATTACAGGAAATATTTTGAAATTTTAATAATTCTATAATTTTATTTAATTTACTAAAATCAGTCACTTCATACACTATTTTTTGTTTTGGTGGACGCATTACTCTTTTTATTTCTAAGTACATATTTTTATGATCCGATAGGGCTGATTCAATGATAGCCAAATGAAAATTGTTACATTTCATGTTAGTAGAAACATGATCAATAATTGTTTTTGTAGTTGTTGTTTCCCGAGTACACTACTCAGGGTCTATTTTGTTTATAATTTTGTATACAGATTCCGTAAGCACAGTTTTATAACGTTTTGTCATACTGTCAGTACATAATAGATCTGTGTTCGTGTCTCTAAAGATTAAAGTCCTCTTTTTTAGCAGAAGCTGTTTTTCGAAGTTACATAAAAAATCATTAAAGTTTGAATGTCCGGCTTGTACACAACCCCAACATTGAGTGCATACTTATAAATATATATACTCAGATAGTTGTAATCTCCAGTATAGGATGCTGTTGACAGCTTATGTTTCAAATCATCATGGACATACATCGATATACCCCCACCGACTTTACCAGGCGTGATGTTATAGTAGTGTGAATAATTTTGTATGCGAAATTGTTGAGCTTGTTCTTCAGATTTTATCCACGTTTCAGTACAACGTGTACACATTTTTGATGGAGTGCAGGACACACTTAAGTTCGTCAAATTTACCTGATCTGCAGATGCTTCTGATGTTAGCATAGAAAAAATTAAGACTAGATTTATTTGAATTTATGTTCTGATAATTATTAAGTACTTGGTAAGTTATGTTCTCTTGATCATCTATGAAAGGACGTTTGGTGTTAATAAGCGATGGAGAACTTAATTTTTTTGGTTTTTGTTTAAAACTATTTTTGGCAATCCTTTTATATATTTTATTGTAATGTCTTTTTCTCCATTTGCTTTTCTCTGTGCTAACTCTTTTTTAAGATTTTTCATATAAGTATGTTAGGCCAGTGTTTGATCTGAATAGATCATAATACAGCATTTTTGCAGTTTGTGCACATTCAAAGCATACTTTAATGTTGCGATCCTTAATTCCAAACTTGTATCTTACTTATACATGATGACTATGATATATTATACTACAAAATATCCCTAAATAATGATTTCCAACTTGGATTACTAGTAATCTAGTAGATAGGTGGCAATACGGGAGATTATTTTACAAACAGTACATTTACAACGAAAAGTTTATATTATATTACAGCCTCTAAACATAGCTGATGTATTACTATATAATACATATTACACATAAAGAAATTATTTCTAACGAAGTGTAAAGAGTAAGCGTCTATATCCACATTTCTATATACAAATTATCCAGTACGCAATCACCTTAAGAACAATTAATATACGTATTTTTCAGAGTATATAGTTACTATAAGTACACAAAGCTGTGTTAGAGATTTTATGATCAAATAAGAAAAATAAACGCGAGTGCTCGTCAACGACGTGAGACGTCGGTGTTGCTCGCTGCTCGCTGACCTGTGTGCTGAAATATGTACACCCTTAATTTATATAAAAGTGTCCCGACGGCATCTGTGTGTTCAAATCAATACAAGCTCCTCTAGATTATCTTTTTTTCTAAGCATTTGCAACGCGGTTCTCTCCATCTTCCTGCCTGAAATAAAGCCTACATTACTTAGTCTACAGCTTCAGACTAATTATTCTACTGAGCATGCTGGGGATAATTTACAGGAGAGTCATCCATATTAAAGCCTAAGAGGCGCCGATACTACGTATTTGCCAAAAAGATTTTTCTCCACGAGCTGTTCATTCAGCTTCAGATTCGAACACTCGTGCACTAATCAATTTATCGCCTAACATTCTAGAAGGCTTCAATCACTATGGAAGTCGCCGAACTTTCAGCATCGGTACCATCTCTTTCGAAGCTTTAAAATCATTTGACAAAACGTGGCATATCGGCTAAATTTACAAGCTGTATAAACTGTGGTAAGCATGACAAATATTATCTTCTATTACGATTATAGTATAGATAGTACGATTTTCGGCAAGGGACTATTTAAAGTCTATTATAATTAATATTCAGATTTTTTAAAGGTTTTGTTTACATTTATTATATATTTATTTATAGTTTAGTTTAAATTTATTTCTTTTCATGGTAGAGTCATGCTGCAGTAATACTACTCGAACGAGTGGGACCGCGCTCTCACAGAATACCAGCTCAACGGTGCTGTGTTTCATATGGTGACTGTAGAAAACCGGAGACCCCCTTTTTCTAGAAACGAGGTATTCCATTTCAGTTGTTAGAGTGGCAACACATCTGCATTTTAATTCATAATCGAGGAAAGATGTAGATGTTTATGGGCCACAACATCCATTTACCATCAAGAAGAACGTGTGCTCGTTTCTCACATTTATTCTATAAAAAAAATTAAACTGTGTATTTACTATTTTTATCGTGAGATCTCCTTATGTTTTATTAATTAATAATATTACATCTACGTTCGTATTTAAATATTGTTCTCAACTGAAAAAAACACTTACAGTAACAGCCCTTCAAAATTCCCCTGCTGAACATAAGCCTCTACATTGAATGTCTCATCTTGTGATATGGGCTACAGTCCCCACCCTTGACGAGCGCGTTGACAACTGCAGTTTTTTTTATGTTTTAGTTGTTATATTAGGAAGGCGCTGCTGAACATCTGATTTATCTCCCGATGTCGCCTCTTACGACACCCACGGGACGGTATAGATTAGCGGATTATGCAGCAACTGTTATTTATTGTACGAAATATAATATCAATTGATTCTATATTATAACTACTGAAATATCTTAAATGCAAACTGTGTATTACGATTAATAAAACGTACGATAAGAAACAATGATATTTGGAAGTAGATCGAAACGTCGAACAAAGAAATAAAAAATGATTTCAGCCGTTGCTCACACTGACAAATATTGCAATTTAACGCAATTAATTGGTTACTGAGTTAAGTTAGCTCAGGGTTAACCGAAAGACGTATATTTCACAGCATGCGAGCACGGGAGCACGGGTTCAATACCTGCTGGCACAAATTAATTGTGTTTAATATTAAATTTACATTAAGAACGTAAAATATTGTCCATTTCTCTTGCTTTTGTTTTTTTGATTTTTTCGACAACACTAATGCAGGCTCAACACCTCTTTGTACATTTAATTAAAAAATATTCTTAAAACATACGTCTGTTATAATGAAATAAATAAACATAGTGTAATAAAATGCCAAAAAACTGTTTTTAATTAAAATAGTCAAAGTGGTCCTTCTCCCCGGTAAATATCGTGAATGTCAGTTATTTTAAATTTATTTTTCCTATCCTAACCTAATGCACGTTGGTAAGCGTACCGTGCCGATTGACGCGTGGCTGGGGGGGGGGGGGGGTCAGTTCAGTCGCAAACGGTGCCTACCCGTGACCAGGGCGATTTGGGTATAATTTAAGCCTTTCGAACGAATATTTCCCGAGCTAGCTGTGGGATAGACGAAAATCGACATTTTGAAAAACTCAACTCTCCTTTGATTGAAAAAGCTCTTTTAGTCTTTAGTCAGAGTTAACATGCTTAGAAAGCTGGAAAATTTTTAGTTGTTATCACGAAGTTGCTGCTGCCCATCTTGCGTCTCATTTCCCACTGTCGCCTCTAACGTACACACAAGGAGTCTTACGCCGCTACTATACGGCAAATTAAAAATTACTATAGAAATTGTAAAATTATCCGACTTCTTTAAATTCAAATGCTCAACATTTACATACTTATTGGCGGATTTCAAATGTCTTCAAAATATTTAGTGCAGAAAACCTGCATTTTCAATGTTTTCCTTCACCGCCGAGCACGTAGCAAATCAGCACTTAAAGTTACAACTAAAATGAGTATTTGTTTTGGTAGGAGTCTAATCTGGATATGCTGGATTAACCTTAGATATCAACTAAAAATATGTTTCTTTGTTTAAAAATGTATATATAAGAAAGTTCTTCAACGATTGTTTTGAAATATTGACGGAATGTTGCACTGGTATACGAGTGTGTTTTATTGTACTTATTAAAAAAAAAACGTTTTGAGCCGCTGCAACGCTTCGCCGCATCTAGTGTAAAAATTGTACAGAGAAAACAAAAATCAACATAACTTCGTTCATGTGACCAAGTTATGTATTTTAACACGACTCGCAATCGCATTACAAGTAAATTTATTGGAAAATACTCAGTAAAATTCTATGTAGCAGAAAGTAATTTTGGCATTACGCCAGTATGTCCAGAGCGTAGAAGGAAAATAAAATATTAGGATGTGTGGCTGCATTAATGTCGTAACAAATCCTATTTGTGAGAATAGTTAAAGTTATAAATTTGAATTTAAAACTTTTCTTAGCCTGCGAAATTTTCAACAATAGAATACTATTAAAAAAACAGACGAGAATAATCACAGAAAAAAAAACATAAACGATCTACCACGTGCTCTGCGGTGAAGGAAATATCATGAGGAAACCTGATACGAATATATTGAATATGAAGTCCGCCAATATGCCAAGGAGCAGTGCGGTGGAAAAATTGCCCAGTAGTGGGACGTATATAACCTGTGACTTTTCTTGTTTTTATACATATAAAAATAGAATTTTTGGTGTTTTAATAAGAGTGATTAAAGGAAATTTTATGCCGTTAATTGCATCGACGAGTTATTAGTGCGTCGGTTGATAGCGTGATAAGACTTTTACTTTGTCGGGATAACGCTGATCGTTGGGCCTCTAGATGAGGCCGCTTTCTTCTCGTGGTTATAATTTTGTGCTAAGTGAACCTGGGACTTTGAACTTTGACCAACCGTCCTTAAGTTGTGCAGCGTGTCACTTGTTTTAATGTCGATTAACGTTGATTTGATTGAAGTTGAAGCTAATTAAAGGGACAATAAAGTTGATAAACTAATATAGTGAAAACAGAAGTAGAAGTTTTCGATTGGTGAACGCCCCCTGGATGGACATTTGGAGAGAGGCAGCGCCTTGGTATCTGCAGTCCAGGATCAGCGAAGATGTCAGGTTACACATTGTACACATCACTACACACTACTTACATGCACACCACTTCCCACCTGACGGGTACCGCGTGGTCAACCCTAACTCTGCCAATCGGTAAGTGGTACTTGCTTCTTTGTTAGCCGTTATAATTTAATTATGTCCTGCGTCGATGGAAATCTGATATCCGTCCGGATGAGAGGTCAGCAGAAGGTCCAACAGGGAAGGTACATGATCCTCCACATCTGGAAACCGCGTTGGCAAAGTAACCAGTTGTGTCAGACCATATGCCAAGAAAAATCATGAACAGATCTCCCCGCATGATCGGTTAAACGTGAACCAAGCCATTCGGCGTGATGGGCGTTAAAGTCGCCGAGGATCACGATCTCTGCGGAGGGGGTCTGCTGTAGCAACGAATCTGTAGCCATTTGGACGTGGTCGAAGAGTCAGTCTGTTTCGGCATTACCGCAATGAGACCTATAGAGGCACCCGTAGACACGCGGATGGTCGTCGCTGTCTACGCGTAACCAAAGAATGGACAGGTCTGAACCTTCAAGTCTGCCGAGGCGTCGAGAACAGATGTCCTCTCTGACGTAAACGAAAACTCCAGCCCGAGGCACAAAGGAGTTTTCCAGTTTGTACCCCGGGTAGGAGAGATACAAGACATCAGCCGGAGAGGACACCCGCGTCTCGGTCAGAAAGAGCAGAGCCGTCCTCGCCGTCTCGAGATGGTAGTGAACGGCGTTTAGGTTGGAGTGAAGTCCCCTGATATTGCAGAAATGTCTGTTATGCTCTAATGCGTGTTAAAATTTAACATTTCACATGTCTTAGATTTTTTTAATTTTTTAGACATGCATTAAGATGTTTTAATTTAGCACTTAAAATTAGATCGTTTTGTGTAGAAACGTTCAACACACCAACAAACTAGCCAAAATGATTGCTCTAGAGACTTATTTTTCAATTTATTTTCAAGTATGAAAGGCTTCTGAAAAATAACAAGCAATTCCAAAATTTACACTGAATTTTTTTTAAATCAGGTACCTTATGAACCCAGTGAATAATCAGGATACTATTTATAATGCCCGGGCTATTTAAATAATGACAAGTAAATCAGTCTGTGATATTTATATTCATGTTTATAATATTTCACATTACGAGTATAATATTATAACATTGACACATTGTAACATTATAAATGTTAGGCAATTTGTAATAACTGTTGTGTTTGTAACATTTATCACGTTTACGACAATAAGTAAGTCTAGTAAATAAGTAAGTCTGAAATTAATAAGTGTAAAAATGTGAAGGAAGACAAAAACTACTTTGCCGTATTTAAATAGTAGCGATGGGGTATTTATTCCATTGCATTACAAAAAAAAAACTGATGAAACACGTTATTCCCACTGATATAGTGTTAAATATGTGACATTAAAAAATACCCAACCTAACCTATCTTTATATTACTCTGTTTGATAAATAGAATTCATAAATTTAATTATTTCAATAGTTATTTGTCAAATTGCCTACCTATATCGGGCATTATTTATATTGCTCAGTACCTTTTAATCATTTGGTCCATAACATGATGAAGTAGGGCTTCTGCCACAAGAGAAAGGCATTTCAAATATAAATAACTATGTTTTAGGACTGAACCCAGACAATTCCTCCACTTCAACTTAAATTATTACCCTAAATAAAATGTATTTTGAAGATTTAGTAGAGCAGCTTCGGTTTGCTGTACGGAACAAGTGTTACGTACCGCAGCAAACACACGTTCTACAAATAATATTTCCTGGCCTGAAAGTGTGTCCTTGTGCAGTTAATGTAAGCCAACTCTTTAATACTAATTAAAATTCTAAAGATAGGATGACTTCTTTAAGGAAATATTGAGAAGAGTTTTTATATTATGAGTAGAGGCTACACTTAAATTTCATAGTATGAGCGAAACTCTATTCATGCCGGCTCCTCTAAAATTGTTGATCACCATTTTCAAGTACTGATTTACCGAGAGATAAGTAGCGGAAGAAAATATTGTGATACAAAAATGCGATACATACGATTATTATTATTGTTCAAAAATAATTAGGTGAAAAAATTTGTATAGCACAAACACGCTAATCTTTTACTATGGCTGCAGCAGGAATGAGTCGGCTCGAAATGGAAAGGCAATGTTCTTATGGAATAACAGTATAAAATGGCAGCAAAATGCTGTTATTATATATCGTATAATACCTTACATCAACGAGGCAGTCTGGTCAAGCAATCCATTTTCGTAATCGGGAGTGATAACACATTCTATTTTAATCCTTATTCAATGGTAGTATTTTGATGCGAAGGTCTGCAGCAGCCGCTTATCACCACATGGACTGTGTACTCGTTGTTCCCCCTCATTTTTAAGAAAATAACATTTAAAAACCGCTTAGTCGCCTTAAATCGTCTGAGCACACATTTTCATGCTTTTGATCAAAATGTTAATGAAACAATTTATTATAATCAACATTATCATATTTAAGTAATAGAAATAAGAACCAACACCTACGTTTATCCTGTACTAGCGATCCGCCCTGATGGACATTCCGAGACCAAATGCGAATCTTTACCATCTAGGGATCCATTAAAATACACAAACATGGGTACATTTGTACGTACCCATGTTTGTGTATTTACATACATTTAAATACACATACATACAAAAACTTCATCGAAATGGGTACCGAGTCGTTTTTGAGTTTTTGCGAGACTAATTGACGGCAATAAATTTTATATATAGAGATTAAAATCAATTAAAAATTAAAATCAATCAAATCGATGGAATGAGTTGTAACCAAACGGTCCCCGGTTCTCGTCACTGATCATTTGAAGCACAACAGCGTTACCACAGTTCACTCTACAAGTTAGAATACAGAAACACGGACAAGAAACTTTACACTGTAAGTAACTATAGGTGGCCTTATTAGTACATACTGATCTCTTGCAGGCAAATCTTTGGTAAAGGATACTATTTAAATTTAAACTTATTAAAGATTGCACAAAATACATAAGTAAAGAAAAATAATACATCTTTACATATAAAAATTACGCGTCACATTGTTTTTATGCGGTAAACTCCTAAGATATTGGACTGAATTTTATAAAATTTTGCACACTGTATGCAGTTTGGTCCAACTTAAAATACAGGATATTTTTATCCCGATAAGTGACCCCCAATATTTTTTATTACGAATTGAAGGATTTCATATTGCACAAATGGTCGCGCAGAGGACTACGGTTAATTTTTCTGTGCGTGTCTTTGTCGCTAAACGGACGGACGGAATGGACCCCTGGAGGGTCCCTGTATGATTTAAATTCGTAATGTAACGCGGTAGGAGGCGCTATTGTCAAGAAATCTATGTAATTGAACAATAATGATATAATCACACTTTATTGATAAAAAATAAAAATACGAAAGGAACATATAACATCACAAAATTACAAAAAAACTGCGTTTGTCAAGCCGCCTACTAATTTTAGCAAGTATGGCAAAGTTCTGCAGTGGACACACAAAGTTAATGAAGAAGAACACATAATATATAAGAAAGTGTATAAAATAGAACATAGATTAAAATAATGATCTTCCTTATAATTATCGTTGTTTTATGAATTTGATTTCAAACCGTGAACTCGTGTTAAATGACTGGAAAGTATCGCACGTTAGGCACGTTTTACGGCATAACGAGATCAGCGGAAAACTTGTTTAATTATCTTGATTTGTGATTTGCGATACAGCAGCCCAATTACATGATTTAGAATTTTTACACAGAAAATTTGTTTAGAGATATTTAAATGATATGATAAATAGCGCAAATATACAAATGTTTGCGCTATTTAGTGAATTGACTGACTACCATAAAAGTAATGTTCCTAAAGGTGAAGTTCCTGAAGGTAGTTTACGTGCGACTAGTCGTTGCCACTGGCCACAAAAGAGATGATTCTTTTCGTGCCCGCACGCTTAGTATAGCAATCTGAGCAGTAAACACAGTCACCATTATAGGCACTACACAGTAAGAAAAATATAATGATATTTTTGCAATACGCGGGAAACCCGTGTAACACCAGCGGTGAAAAAAATATCTAAGAAAGAAATTAAATCTATATATTCAACGTATATTACTTATACGTGGTAGAGTCACGATGCAGCTATATTAATTGTATAGTTGTAGCACGAGTGGGTTGGATCAACCGGGGAAGGACTACGCTCTCACAGAATACCAGTGTAAATAGCAGCTTAATATAGCTGTGTTTTGTATGATGAGTGTAGTTAACGGTAGACCCTTTTTACTAGAAAAAAGGTATTGCGTCTTAAACCTCGCGGCTGACAACGCATCTGCATTTTGATTCGCATACGTGATAGATGTAGATGTCCATGGGACACAACAACCACTTACCATCAGGTGAACAGTGCGCTCGCTTGTCACCCTTATCCTGTAAAAAATGGTGCGGAGTCCTTCAGCACACATTGCGGCAGTGCGGTGGCCATTGTCTTGTACCCCTCAGAAATGAGAGGATTTCTGTACCGAGTGCAGTGGAAGGTATATTGGTTGTAACTTAATTTTACTTTGTTATAATATAAAACAGGGTGTTTGGAGGTCGATGCAAAGCCGTAAAGCGGTGCTAGTATAGACTATTCAGAACCATTTGAACCCAACTTGTCTTAGGCGAAGTGCAACTATTATTTTTTTATCAAGCTTTAATGATTTTTGACGACAAAACCCAAAATTTTGGAGTTAGTTGTAAATTGTGGCCAGTTTGAAAGACAAATCATTTACTTTTTATTTTATTAAAGTAATATGTAAACATTCTAATGTAACATGATTCAGGTATCTGTGTCATGAGATAAGTTTTTTACAGATATTTGAAGTCAATGATTTATTTAAGATTGTGGAAAGCTGTTATTTGACGGCATTAAAAATACGGATGGTGTTGCTTTTGTTCAAACATTTTTAAAAACATGCCTGGTTATCGTTCTTTCTTTTGAGGCATCAACTACGCGGATAGCTCACAAATTAATGAAATTAGGGCCTACAAACCAAATAGAGGGTGAAAATTATAATTTATTGGCGAAAAAACAAAATTTGGTTTAAAATCATTTATTATTCGTGTTCAAAATTTTCGCCGTGGATCCTGACACAAGCACGGGCCCGTCTTCTCACTTCTGTTGTGGTTTTTTTGTACATTTAGCATCATTATCATTATTACAGCCCATTTCAAGTCCACTGGTAAAAACAAGCCTCCCACAAGGAATATTGCAGAGCACTGCCTGCGTGTTTCATCAGGTTGTCACTCCATCTAACGGGTAGTAGCCCAACAGTTTACTTGCCAGTATGAAGCTATCACTCGAAAACCTTTTCCCCATTCGTTATTTTCCGATGGTTCTTGGCCAGCTCACTGTCACTTCAGCTTACTGATCCGCTGGACTATGCATTCAGACCATAACAGAGCTATTAGGGGCTGTGAGGTATTACATTGTTTTTTGTTTTAATTTGGTTGATGGTATCAACTGATTGCAATAGATAATAATCACATGGATAGTTAGCTCGATTCAAAAAGATGCAAAAATTCATGTATAGGAGTTTTCGTTAGATTATTATTTTATTTTGTTAGAAGTCTGGTTTTAAATTTAAAAAAAAACTGAATCTGAAATAGGAAAAACTGATTGATTGAAGAATTGTAATTTCGAACAAACCTTGCTAATCAAGCATAATTCAGTACAGTGAAGCAAATGTGTTAACTTCAACTTACAAAACTGATTCCATCATGTTTCTTGTTTTTTTATCAGTTTTTAAATATTGATTTTAAACAATGAAACGAATTGAAATCACAGTCATTTTTAGTATGTTCGTAACCTAATTTAAGTTTTATTTGAAGTTATAAAATTATTACTTACATGTCCAGTGGTTAAATTAGTAAAAAATATCAAGAATCCCGACTGAGTTAAAAAGTTTACTAAAACAAAAAAGCTTTATGTCCTATATCACTTTCACAACTTGCCACAACACAACTAAACGCACCTAATGAATAAGCCGTTAAGGCGAAAAACGAGCCAAAAAATAGACATACTTGTGAACATACATACATAAATACATACATCCATACAAATATACATACTTATAATATAATTGAAAAACATTATCCACCTTCTGAATCATTTTCTGAATAAAATATGATATAATAAAATAGAATAGAATCGCTTTTATTCAAATTATATTTTATTTAATACTTATTGAGTCATTCTTTACTTTTACCACTGATTCGAAAAAAGACTTCTCTCCTGAGAAAAATCAGTAAAAAAATCAGCGGGAGTTTTCTTATAAATATATTTTATACAATTGCTTAATAAAGTATAATATACCAATGCAGTTAATTAATTTAAGTAAAGTTCAGAAGCACATAAGTAACCACTGATAACGATTAGCGTTAGCGTTCTGAGCACGCTTTGCGCATAAACAACTACAGCATTTAACTTTTTATAACAGGACGGTTTCGCCTAGCATCGTCTTATCTAATTATGTTAAATCAAGCTGGTAAACTTACAGCCAGTGCCTAGAAAAACACGAGTAAACAAGAACTTCTCTTCTATTTATCCCTAAAAGTATACTGTTTTCTATGTTTCCATTGTATTTTTTACAGTTTATGTGGGAACTAATAAAAAAAACATTGTATATACATGATCATTGGACGCAAAAATTACCGTATCTAAATATTAACCTTTATTGTTATATAAAATCAATTGCTTCATCTCGCTAAAACTTTAAAATGGCTTGTATGATTGTAAAGATTTTTTGTGTTTGAATGCTCCCTTATCTAAGGTCAATCTATCTGGATCAAAATTGAAATCTAAGCTATCTAGCTCAGATTTCAATTTTGATCCAGTAGGTGGCGCTGTTATCGATATCCAGAAATCACCCATGTGTAGCCAGCCGAATCGCTAGCTAATAATAAAATTTCATAGTTCAGGATTTAAACAAATAGTGTCATTTAAAGTGGTATAATGATGTAATTTTAAGCTGGTATTCTGTGAGAGACATTTGTCATGTAGTGGCGGTGTAAGACAATCCACTACCCCATACCATTCCTTGAGTGTCCTGTGAGACGACACAGGGTAACTGAAACAAAAATAAAAAATGTTTTTCATTCATTTGTTCATTTCTGTCTAACTATCTACCCACACGATGAGACGACTGACAGAAGCGACGAAGGTGCGAGACGTTTAAGGCAAGCCTTTCCTACAGCGGAATGTCCAGCTGAGTACCTTTACGAACTGATGAAAAAAAACATTGTTACACGGTAAAGTAACGTTGCAGTTATATTATCGTTTTAGCAAGAATGGGTCGGCTTGACCAGATAAAGACCAAAAAATATAGCTAAAATTACAGCTTATATACTTCTCACTGCTTGGCACTTCTGAGAGGGTTTTAGTGCAAAGCAGTGCGGCGTCCAAGCACATGTTAATCAGCACTTAAAGTTACAATCAACATTTTCATTGATGACGGCTGGGATCGAACCCAGGTTGCTCGTATTGCGACTAGCCCTTAGCCCCTTAGCTACTACGGCACGGTGAAGGACTAAGGTCTCACAGAATACTAGCGTGTATAGCAGCTTAACGCTGCTCTCGTTCCTACGTTGAGTGTAGAGAACTGGTAACCCCTTTTTACTAGAAATGAGGCATTTCATCTATCAATCAAGCTATGCGATTGTTTGTCACTCTTATTCTATAAATTAAAGAGACGCGATAAAATATTAACTTAACAAATTTTGTTAATAATATTATCATTTTTGTCTTTATAACATTAATCGAAATCTCGGCCTTTTCTAGTAAAAGGCAAGGAATGAAACACTATCACCGTAACATTTTAACATTTTCCTCTTGCCTTAAATCGCTCTACATTATCCTTTCTTGGTTACTGTAGTAATAACTTATCGTCTCTCAAGGGATAAGCTCGCTTAACTGACTGTACATTTCTAAAACAAATATGGAAATATTATATGTCTTTATTTGAATTTAATTGAATTTTTTGGAGGCTGGTATTGAGTTCATCATCTTCATCACTCTATACAGTATACATCTATCTATCAAGCTTACTGCTGAATATGGGTTTCCTCTAACAATTGCTACAAAACACGGTCTGTATACTTCGACTTCCTGCATCTCTTATAAGATCTTCACACAATCTAGTGGGCGGTCACCCTACATTTTACTTACTTTTATAGAGTAGTTACCTGAATATCTTTCTTTCTCATCGGTTGTTGATTCTTTAAGCTATTTGGCCTGTCCACATCTAGATCAGCTTACCGATTCATTGAGCTATGTCCGTTGTACTGTTTCTGCTGCGGATATCTTCATTACGAAATGTATTTTCATGTGGTAGAACCGTGTTGCAGCTATATTAGTAGTACAGTTGTAGCACGAACGGGTTAGCTTCACTGGGTAAGGTCAATGCTCTCACGTAATACCAGCGTAAAATAGTAGCTTAACGCTGATGTGTTTCGTGTGGTGAGTGTAAAGAACTGGAGACCCTTTTCACTGAAAACTGGGTGACAATGCATCTGCATTTTCATTCGTACTACGAAAGGTGTAGATTTCTATGGGCCACAGCAACCACTTACCATCAGGTGAACTGAGCGCTGGTTTGTCACATATTACTAAAAAAACACGCAAAGAAACTCATATATAGTCCATAGTCATTTCTATAGGTCAGTGAGTGATGAATGACCTTTGCTTAATCTTTCGGTCAGTAATATAGTAGTGCATACCACTGCAAAACCTCAAGACAGAGTAAACTTATTCTGCCTAGATCTTCTTCTTACTTTTTAGCTTTAAAATAATTCTACCAATTTGACGTCAGTTATAGGAGTGACAACAAAATTATATTATACACATTTAATGTTTACCAACTTTTTGATCGAGATTCCCAAATTTAAAACCAAGAAAAAATCAAAATAAAGGATCCATAACCTCTGCTAGACATGTTGTGATCAGTTATTTTAGGTTTTAGTATATATAAAATCACACAAAACATTTATAAAAACTGTAAATATTAATGATAAAAGGGATAATGAATTAATAAGAAGAGGAATAGTTGGGGGAGGATATCATATAGAGATTTTAAGTTTCAATCCAATAGAAGCATCAAGATAGGAAACATTCTCTTAGTTATTGTGGCGGCGCTATCGTCGCGCCGCAAGCAAAACACACTGAAGCCTAAATCACGGTATCAAAATTCCGATTCATAAACAGTATATATAGAACATCTCGGAACTATAACACGGAGCCTTGGCCGCTCCCCGAGCGGAACACCTTGCCCGGCGGGAGTTCTGCCCTTTTCCTTCCTCACCGGCCACAGCGGTGACCCCGACGTGATCTGAACACGCAACCAACAACCTTCGGAAACTTCAAGCTTCATCATCATCATAAAATACCCCACCCATTCGTTCCCGAGCAGATATCGTCTGCAGTCTTCATATCCTGCAAGCCATCCAGCTTTTCACAAGGTTCATCGCAGCCCCGGAATAATAATGCTTCCTGTTCCTTCAAGCTACTCTCTGCGCTACAGTGTTCGAAACAGCTCTAAGCCACTTACCACTGCTTCACGGCACTCTCGCAGATTACTCGCCTTCTTCTCGACTCACCACAGACTACAGGCAATCCACTGGCACTCGCACATTCGTCGGCAAACGAGGCTGCACTATCGACCTACGGTCTGAGCAGGGGGGGGGGGGTGATGTGGCGACGCTGTCGTCATGCCGTAAGCGAAACACACCGAAGCCTAAATCACGGTATCAAAATTCCGAATTATAAACAGTATATATAGAACATCTCCGAACTATAACACGGAGTGTTGACCGCTCCCCGGGCAGAACACCTTGCCCGGCGGGAGATCTCCCCTTTTCCTTCCACCCACAGCCACAGTTATAACTAATTAATTTGATGATTTTTTGTGTTAAGTATTTTGGACAGTATTTATCCGTGGAAAGGTAATTTGGAGCAGAATAAACCAGATAGACATTCAGTTGTACACTTAACACCTGTATGGTCTTTGGCATCCTTAAAACACCGAAGACTGGACCGGAACTACACTTTTATATGTCCAAAGGGACAACGATTCGTGCACTGAATAGTTGAAAGTAGGTAGATTTCAACTGGTATTAAGGTGAACTGTCTCGTTGGTCTAGTGGTTGTAGTAGTGCGACGGCTGATCGTGAGGTCCTGGGTTCGAATCCCGGGTCGGGCCAAAAAATTTGTTATTGAGTTTTTCCGTCAAGAAATTCTCAGCAGTTGCCCGGAGTCAGGAAGTTGGCGGTGTCTCACACCCATGCCTCGGAAAGCACATAAAGCCATTGGTCCTGCACCTGATCTCTCTCCTGTTGTGTCGGTTTACAGTCCCATCGGATTACGAGAGTGAGAGAACAGAGAGTGAACCTGTGCTTGCGCATACACTTGGGCACTATACTCCCGTCCTGAGGACTCCGTTGAGGCAGGCCGCCGTGACCGAAATTTGGTCTGGAGGACATTATTATTAAGGTGAAATAAAAGTAAATATGGGAGAGAAGTACTTGTCTTGAGAATGTTAAGACTACTTAATTCAAAGAGTCAAACACGTTAAGTTTCCAATCAGAATTTCTCAGAACAGCAGGATTTATACGCCTATATGGGAATAAAATTAATAAATAAAAAGCAGATAGTACTCCAGTTTAACTTTGACATCGGAACGCCAATCATTTCAGCTTCCTTCGTGACTATGAGTGCTGGAAAGCACATGAAACGTCAAAATTAAAAAGTAATTATAACTTGATTAATCCGTAAAAATAATTTTATTCAATGTGTTCAATGCGTTCGCGAAAATATAAGAAATAATTTTTTATAAGCTTAAGTGACAAAAGTAGTGAATAAAGCAAAAATTATAAAGAAAATACTAGGAAACTTAAAAAAAAACTTGATGATCTAATAAAATCTGATGATGTATCTTGGTCAGCCGAACATCTGGTCAAAGTTTTAAATACTTCAATTTCAATTTCACAATCCTACCACATATAAGAGTACGCTATATTAATATAAATCGTTGATGAGATCAAGATCCAACGCATAATTAATATTACTTACTTAAGGTATAAAAAATTCTGTAATATACTGTAACATACGGTTCAGCTGGGATAATATATTAAAATGCTCAAAAATAAACTTTGATAGAAATTGATTGAAAAATATGTTACTATGATAATACCAAAAATTAAATGGAAAATAATTTATAAAATAACTATATTATTCTAAATATTCAATAGTTCTATATAACTATATATTAACTTTACAATTTAAAAAACTAAGACACGTTTCAGAGTTTTCTTTTACGACTGTTTAATTATCATAGGCACAGTATGTATTGCCTTCCTGTATTAAGTGGATGGGTAGTACTCAAAAAACTAATCTCATAAAATTAGAAAGAGTGCAGCATATATAACTCAAAGTTCATCATCTACATCTTCATTACAACCCTCCACAAGTCTACTGCTGAAACATAGACCACCTTTAAGGAATACCACAAACCACGGACCCGACTCATCTGCATCTATCGACTTGCTGCATGTCTTACCAGGTCGTCACTCCATCTAGTGGCCAACCCACACTCCGCCTGCCACGAGCTTGCCACTGGAGAACCTTTTTCTATATCTATTGACGTTTCTTTGAGCTATATGGCCGGACCATTGCAATTTCAGCCCACTAAACCGTTGAGTTATATCATTCACTCTGGTTCCACTACGGTTATCCTCATTTCTAAGTCTATCACGTAGACCTAGAGGAACCCCCGAGCATAGCCCTCTCCATAGCTTAACTTATATGGTATAGCCACGCTGCAGCTATATTATATTTATACCACGAATGGGTCGCCCCACCGGGGCAGGACCACGCTCTCACAGAATACCAATGTAAAATAGCAGCGTATTGCTGCTGTGTTTCGTAAGGTGAGTGTAGAGAACCGGAGACTCTTTTTACTGGAATCGAGGCATTCCATCTAAGTCCTCAGGGGTGATAACGCATTTGTACTTTGATTTTTAATTGAGAATAAATGTGAATGTTTATGGGCTACAGCTTACCATCAGGTGGATCGTGTGCTCGTTTGTCACCCAATGCTACAAAAGAAAGGCTAACTGAGCGACCTTAAGCGTCCTCATATAACCAGCAGTGAAAGACCACGTCCCAGATCCATAAGTCATCACTGCCAGCACGCAATGGTTGTAAAATCTTGTTTTCAAGCTATGAGGTACACCTGACGAAAAGATATGTCGTAATTTCCCGAACGCTGCTCAGCCGAGTTGAATCCCTCGATTGACTTCTAGGTCGAAGTTGGACTTACCTAGTCGGAGTATTTGTCCCAGGTTAACATTTTCGTCAACTAGTTACCTAGAGATGTATGTGTATATATTATGTAAGTCTGTGCTTATATTCGCATATACAATGTACAGTTGTTTCCGAATAACACCTCTTATTAGGCCGATTTATTCCTCACTCACTTTTCTGAATGTCTTGTTTTAATTGTTAGCTTTAGTTCCGTGATAACCGTGAAATATTTTAAAGTCAGCACTGCTGTCGTTTAGTATAGCAGCAGTTAGGTGAAATAGGGACCTAATTTGACTTCACTCCACTTTTTTGATATTTTTACTCTATCTAATGTTATTTTTTTCATTGTAATGTGAAATAAAGTTCACAATTCTACCTTTAGATAAATTATTTTTAGACCATCTTATCTTCATAAATACTAAAATTCAGTTCACAATAAAGTTAGAGGTAAACAATTATTTAGCTTTTCTAGATGTGTCAATAATTCGGAATCCTGATAATGTCTTGGGCCACACTGTGTATATTAAAGACTCATACTGTATATTAAACGGTGATTCTCACCATCATCCTTCACAGTTAGCTACCGTGGTTAAATCTTTGTTTCAGAGAGCACAAGAGGTCTGTGACGGTAAACACCTGGTTGCCGAGCTCCAACACGTAAAGCAAGTTTTCAACAACAAGCTCGGGTCCCGCGCCTACGTCAAAGTGAACGAGTGAAGGCGGCCACAGACGAGCGTATACCTCCTGTATGCCGTATGTCAGAGAAATTGACAAGATTGGCTACATCTTGTAGCGTTTGAAGATAAATGGGAACATTAGTTTGCACACAGAAACGAACAAACAAACAACGCATTTCATTCCAAACTTCTAAACTCTCACCATAAACGCATATACCGTTCCGTCATGAGTAAAAAGTGTATTTTAAAATGATAAAATGATAAAAGTCCGCATTGCGTATATTACCATAGAAAATAGTTCACGTGATCGAAACTTATTACAAAGCCGCTATTTCCGCTGCGGTTTACGCTATTTGATGCGCTGAGCAAAGTTTCAAAAGTTAAATAAACTTCCTTTCAAATTAGATTAAAGACTCGACTTCAAAACACTTTAAGCAGTGCAATAATTTTATATAATTACATAGAATAGTAATTGATAGATGACAGACCTGTTGGTCTAGTGGTTAGTGACTCTGACTGCTATGCCGGAGGTCGTGGGTTCGATTCCCACCCAGGACAAATGTTTGTGTGATGAGCACGATCATTTGTTCTGTGTCTGGGTGTAATTTATCTATAATATTTATGTATTTAGAAATATATAAGCATGTTTATCAGTTGTCTAGTGCCCATAACACAAGCTCTGCTTAGCTTGGGACTAGATGGCTTAGTGTGATAGTTGTAGAATATTATTATTATTTTTATGTATCTTTTTTTTCTTTCTCAAGATTTTGTAAAATCTTGGTTTTTAAGAGATGTTCACGGGCCTAAGCCAAGTGCGCATCCATTTAGGAATCAAAATCCGAGATGTCTTCTTGCAAATATTTTCGGACTATACGGCACGTGTTGAGGATGGCTGCTTTTTGCATGGTAATATAACTATTTTCAGGAAGATCTAATCGTTTAAGGGAGAGAGACAAACATTTCGGGATCACACCAGTACTGGAGAGAACCAGTGGTACAATATATACTTTGTTCATTTTCCAGATTCTAGTTACTTCTTCTTTTAATTCTGTGTATTTATGATTTTTTTCAGTAATGGTTTTTTGTATATTATGGGTATTTGGGATCGCTATATCAATTAGGTATACTGTTTTATTTAATTTATCAATTAAAGTTATATCCGGTCTATTGTAATGAATTGTTTTATCGGTAAGAATAGCTCTATCAAAGTACATTCTGTGACTGTCGCTCTCCAGAACAGGTTTGGGGGTATACTGATAGTACGGCAGTAGTTTTTGGTTAGGGATTAAATTGTGTTTATTTGCAAGTTTTTGATGAACGTAATTAGCAACCTGGTTATGACGGTGGGTGTAATCAGTTTGTACTAGGCTGGGACAAGCACCGGTAATATGTTGTATAGTTTCGGGTTGGCGGTGGCATTTTCTACAGCTATCGTTTTGTATGTTTGGGTCTTTTAATATGTATTTTTTATAGTTTCTTGTATTGATTACTTGATCCTGAATGGCAATAAGAAAACCTTCGGTTTCGGGGAAAAGAGAACCTATTTTTAACCATTTATTTGAAGCCAGCAAGTCTATGTGAGGTTGTTCTAAATCGTGTGCATGTCTACCATGTAATTCTTTACTACGCCACTTTGATAGCTTTCCTTTTTCATGATCAATTACTGTAGTAAATCTATTACCTTGATTACTTAGATTTAGAGGGGTATAATTGTTATCGGTTTCAATGACTGCTTGATGTAACGGACTATTAGCTGATTTTTCATAAAAGAAAGATTGCAGGTTTTTGACTTGCCCTTCCCATAACCTTTTAAGATCGATCAGACTCCTGCCTCCTATAGCTCTCTTTATCGTAAGTCGTTCAATTGCCGATTTAGGATGCAAATATTTGTGTTTAGTTATGGTAGTCCTAGTTTTGATTTCAAGATTTCGTATATCTGTAGTTGACCATTTAATTACACCGAAAGAATAGGTAAGTATTGGGATGGCAAAAGTGTTAATAGCTTTGAATAAATTTCTAGAATTAAGTTGCTTTTTACAAACTAAATTCAACCTACGTAAATATTCATTACTAAGGTCATTTTTAATAGCAGTATGGTTTATACATCTTCCTTCACGCAAACCTAGATATTTATATGTATCATTTTCGTCCATCAATGTAAACATATCGTATTGACTTTCTGTACTACTATTGACTCTACCTTTATGAAGTTTAAGCGTTTTACATTTATTTAAACCAAAGGTCATGTTTATATCTTTACCAAACTCAGCAGTAATTTTTATGAGGTTGTTGATTTCTTTTTCTGATTTCGCAAAAAGTTTTATATCGTCCATATACATTAAATGACTAACATAGGTGTCTTTAGTTAATTTATATCCATGATTGTTTTTGTTGAGTAAAGAAGATAAAGGGTTAAGAGCCAGACAAAACCACAGTGGACTCAATGAATCTCCCTGGAAAATGCCATTTGCGATGGGTATATCGTCTGTGACTATGGTCTTACTGCCGTCATTAAGGTGTAATTTAGTTTTCCAAGTACCCATAACTCTCTCCAGGAAAGAAATCATGTCCGGGTTGATTTTATAAATTTGCAAAACTCGTATCAGCCAAGAGTGAGGTACACTGTCGAATGCTTTCTTATAATCAATATATGTTAGGTTAAGATTACGGTTGTGGGAGGTAGCGTGTTTAATTACTATCGAGTCGATAATGAGTTGTTCTTTGCATCCTCTATGATTCTGTCTGCATCCTTTTTGTTCCTCCGCTAATACTTTATTATGTGTTAAATGCGTATTTATTTTTAGTGTTATACAAGAGGTTATTAGTTTGTATATAGTTGGGAGACACGTAATCGGTCGGTACTGTGAGGGATCTGCTGTTTTATCACTTTTGGGAATCATGAAAGTAGTACCTACGGTTACAAATGATGGGATCTCTGATGCGCCTTTTAATATATCTGTAATAATTTTCGCTAAAATATCGTGGAGGGCCGAGAATTTTTTAAACCAAAAGTTGTGAACATTATCGGGTCCAGTAGCTTTCCAGTTTTTCATTTTTTTGGTTACATGTTCAATCTCTAATTTAGTAACTTCTGTGAATTCCATCAATTCAATAGCTTTTGCTTTATTTTCTTCTTCATTGATCCAACTTGCCTGCTCATTATGTTCATTATTTTTCTTCCATATTTCAGTCCAGTAGTTTTTAAGTTCTTCTTCAGTTGGTACTTCCTTGGGTTCATTGGATACATTACTTACATTATGTTTGAGCATCCTATAAAATCCTTTTTCATTAGTCTGAAAAAGCCTATTGTCTTCTTTTCTTTGTTGGGCTTTTTTGTATCTGGCTAGTCTTTGGGTTTTAAGTGCAAGTTTTTGTTTTAGAGTGTCTAAAAATTCAGCTGGTCTAATATTATTTTTATCATAAGTTGAATGAACTTTATATGTATCAAATATTAAATCAATTTTCTTAACTAATCGAGGATGTCTATTATTGTTAATAAATTGTGTTAATCTAGCCACATCAGCGCGCAGGATAGATATATCTATTTCTAATCTTATTTGCCAAGCCGGTTTATTGTTAAATGAATTTCGCTTTTTTAAGGGGCCGTTTGAAATTTTATATCCTAATAGTTTTGAGATAACTAAAGCTGAACAATATATGAGGGTATGAATATGTAGTATCTCAGAATCAATACTGTAAAATTTGGGTAATATATGACTATTAAAAATGTTAAGTAAACTATATAGCTGCTTATTTTCTTTCAATCGCGGCAGTTTGGGTCTTATGTTGGGGTCCGTACCAGTATACAATGCTAGATTAGTCTTCAGTTCGTTGGTTAACTTCTGTACTAAACCATCATCTGGGAGATTTATTTCAGCTGGGTGTGAAACATTTAAAATACTAGTTTGAGCCGTGCAGCTCATTGATAGAGTTTGTGTTGCAGAATCGGATGTTAAGGTAATTGATTGAGTTTCGAATAAGGAAGAGGGCGGAGATGACTGACGACGACTAAAAAGGTCGAGATTTGAATTACCCGCCGTCATATGATTGGTGTCTCTTGTATCTGAACGTGAGTCCGATATATTATTCTCAGCTTTCTCGTTTTCAATTATTTTAGCTGCTTGTTGCTTTAAAATTTTGATTTGTTCATCAGATAACAATTTATTTCTTATTATTACTCGTCTCTGGTCTGCAATACGTTGAGATGTGACATTTATATGAGGATATTTTAATTGAAATTGATCAAATAATTTCTTAACGTACATAGTGCGATTGGTTTCTAATTTGGTAATGTAAAAATAAGTGCGCATAATGAAAGTATTTATTTCTTCATCCCATTTCATGCGCACTCTAGGTTTGCCAGCTTTGGTGGTCACAGGCTGAGTGGCCCTTGCCGCCCGTGAAACATCCGAGGCCGGAGAGACTGCTTTACTATCGCACTTGTATTCATCAGACGATGTTAGTGCTGATGATGCGCTGAACTCGCGTTGTTCGGGAGACCCGGCAGAGGGCCGTCCAGGTAAACCCTCGCCACCGGTGGTTCGCATACTGAAACGCCCAGCACCGGCTCCAGGCGTGCCCCGACGATTGCCCTCGGGAAGCGGTCCTTTACTAATACTTCTATTTCGCAACTCCATATTGATGGGTGTGCTAGAGCCCCGTTGGTTACTCACAAAGTACCTTCGTTGCGGGTGTCCGCCACTTACGTGAGCGTAGGTGTTAAGCTCGGACGAAGGGTTAGACTTGTAAGTGGCTTATTATTATTATTTTAACTGGTCATTTATTATTATTATTATGGGGTATCTATATAGTTTTCTCATCTGGTTGGGTTCTATAAATATATAATTATAAATGAAAGTGAAAAGATAAATATACATAAATATCAATAACATAAAATAAATATAAAAATACATAAATAAATAAAAGCCCAACCAGATGGAGGCCCTCGGCAGGGGAGACCAAACGGCCGAGGGTTAGGGGGAAAGGGAAAGAAACCGGCGGACGATGCGGGCGGTATCGATGAGCACCGCCTTCTGCATTTGAGCCCGGAGCGGTCCGCCACGTAGTCCCAGTCGCCTCAGATGACCCGAGAGGCTGACTGGGATTAGCCCGTTTGCAGAGACGACTACAGGAATAATTTCAGTCGGCAGACCACCCCACATGTCGGTCACCTCGTGAGCCAGATCCAGATATTTTGTTTGCTTGTCTGTTTCGGCTTTCACGAGGTTCTCGTCATACGGAATGGTAATGTCGACCAAAAATATCCTTGACTGTGCCCGGTCCATCAGCACAATATCAGGCTTATTCGCAAGAATAGTCCTGTCTGTGATGATGGCTCGGTCCCAATAGAGCCTGGCGCGATCATTTTCGAGCACGGCTTCCGGCAAGTACTTGTAATACGGCAATTTCCGATCAACGAGACCGTATTTCAGAGCGAGCTCCTGGTGAAGAATTCTGGCTACTAGGTTGTGCCTGTGCAAGTACTCAGAGTTAGAAAGCGCCGAACAACCGGAGATAACATGCCTAAGTGACTCACCGGGATGGCGACAAGCTCGACAGATGTCCACGGTGCCATCCTTTAGGATGTATCTCCGATAGTTGTTGGTCTTAATAACCTGATCCTGTATTGCACAGACAAAACCCTCGGTTTCCCCGAAGAGATCACCAAAGCGTAGCCAGTGGAGGGAGGCTACTGTGTCTACGAAAGGCTCATGTAGAGCCTTGTAGAACCTCCCGTGGAGCTCCTTCTCCTTCCACACGGTCTCCCGGTCGGAAATTGTCTGCACTGCCGGGTCTTGCCATTGCTCGTTGGCTAAGGATAGAGGGGTAAGTCCTTTATCACAAGAAATGACGTCCTTATAGAATGGATCATCCGATCTCGCCAGGAAGTAATTACGGAGGCTGCACACTTCGCGATTATGCATGGTGAGCGCGCTCAAGAAGCCACGCCCACCATGCTATTATTATTATTATTATTATTATTATTATTATGTGGGGTATCTATATAGTTTTCTCATCTGGTTGGGATGTATAAATATATAATTATAAATGAAAATGAAAATGAAAAGATAAATATACATAAATATCAATAAAATAAAATAAATACAAAAATACATAAATAAATAAAAGCCCAACCAGATGGAAGCCCTCGGCAGGGGAGACCAAACGGCCAAGGGTTAGGGGGAAAGGGAAAGAAACCGGCGGACGATGCGGGCAGTATCAAGGAGCACCGCCTTCTGCATTTGAGCCCGGAGCGGTCCGTGACGGAGTCCCAGTCGCCTCAGATGACCAGAGAGGCTAACTGGGATTAGCCCGTTTGCAGAGACGACTACAGGAATAATTTCGGTCGGCAGACCACCCCACATGTCGGTCACCTCGTGAGCCAGGTCCAGATATTTTGATCGCTTATCTGTTTCGGCTTTCACGAGGTTCTCGTCATACGGGATGGTAATATCGACCAAAAATATCCTTGACTGTGCCCGGTCCATCAGCACAATATCAGGCTTATTCGCAAGAATAGTCCTGTCTGTGATGATGGCCCGGTCCCAGTAGAGTCTGGCGCGGTCATTTTCGAGCACGGCTTCCGGCAAGTACTTGTAATACGGCAATTTCCGGTCCACGAGACCGTATTTCAGAGCGAGCTCCTGGTGTAGAATTCTGGCTACTAGGTTGTGCCTGTGCAAGTACTCAGAGTTAGAAAGCGCCGAACAACCGGAGATGACATGCCTAAGTGACTCACCGGGATGGCGACAAGCTCGACAGACGTCGACGGTGCCATCCTTTAGGATGTATCTCCGATAGTTGTTGGTCTTAATAACCTGATCCTGTATTGCACAGACAAAACCCTCGGTTTCCCCGAAGAGGTCACCGAAACGTAGCCAGTTGAGGGAGGCGACTGTATCTACGAAGGGCTCATGAAGAGCCCAGTAGTACCTCCCGTGGAGCTCTTTCTCCTTCCATACGGTCTCCCGATCGGAAATGCTAAGCACTGCTGGGTCCTGCCATTGCTCGTGGGCTAAGGATAGAGGGGTAAGCCCTTTATCACTAGAAATGACGTCATTATAGAATGGATCATCCGATCTCGTCAGGAAGTAATTACGGAGGCTGCACACTTCGCGATTATGCATGGTGAGCGCGCTCAAGAAGCCACGCCCACCATGCTTTCGCGGCAAGTACAGCCTCATTACCGACGATTTCGGATGATGCATCCTGTGGGACGTCATGGTAGTGCGGACTTTTCTATCCAGGGCGTTAAGTTCAGTCTGAGTCCACCTGAGTATGCCAAAGGTATACATGAGGACAGGCATGACCCAGCCGTTATATGCGTGTGTCTTATTCACACCGGACAAAAGGCTGTTAAGCACTTTGGTCAAGCGTGCATAAAACACGTTATTATTATTATTATTATTATTATTATTATTATTATTATGGGGTATCTATATAGTTTTCTCATCTGGTTGGGTTCTATAAATATATATTAATAAATTTATTATTATTTAATTATTATTATTATTATTATTATTATTATTATTATTATTATTATTATTATTATTATTATTATTATTATTATTATTATTATTATTATTATTATTGTGGGGTATCTATATAGTTTTCTCATCTGGTTGGGATGTATAAATATATAATTATAAATGAAAATGAAAATGAAAAGATAAATATACATAAATATCAATAAAATAAAATAAATACAAAAATACATAAATAAATAAAAGCCCAACCAGATGGAAGCCCTCGGCAGGGGAGACCAAACGGCCAAGGGTTAGGGGGAAAGGGAAAGAAACCGGCGGACGATGCGGGCAGTATCAAGGAGCACCGCCTTCTGCATTTGAGCCCGGAGCGGTCCGTGACGGAGTCCCAGTCGCCTCAGATGACCAGAGAGGCTAACTGGGATTAGCCCGTTTGCAGAGACGACTACAGGAATAATTTCGGTCGGCAGACCACCCCACATGTCGGTCACCTCGTGAGCCAGGTCCAGATATTTTGATCGCTTATCTGTTTCGGCTTTCACGAGGTTCTCGTCATACGGGATGGTAATATCGACCAAAAATATCCTTGACTGTGCCCGGTCCATCAGCACAATATCAGGCTTATTCGCAAGAATAGTCCTGTCTGTGATGATGGCCCGGTCCCAGTAGAGTCTGGCGCGGTCATTTTCAAGCACGGCTTCCGGCAAGTACTTGTAATACGGCAATTTCCGGTCCACGAGACCGTATTTCAGAGCGAGCTCCTGGTGTAGAATTCTGGCTACTAGGTTGTGCCTGTGCAAGTACTCAGAGTTAGAAAGCGTCGAACAACCGGAGATGACATGCCTAAGTGACTCACCGGGATGGCGACAAGCTCGACAGACGTCGACGGTGCCATCCTTTAGGATGTATCTCCGATAGTTGTTGGTCTTAATAACCTGATCCTGTATTGCACAGACAAAACCCTCGGTTTCCCCGAAGAGGTCACCGAAACGTAGCCAGTTGAGGGAGGCGACTGTATCTACGAAGGGCTCATGAAGAGCCCTGTAGTACCTCCCGTGGAGCTCTTTCTCCTTCCATACGGTCTCCCGATCGGAAATGCTAAGCACTGCTGGGTCCTGCCATTGCTCGTGGGCTAAGGATAGAGGGGTAAGCCCTTTATCACTAGAAATGACGTCATTATAGAATGGATCATCCGATCTCGTCAGGAAGTAATTACGGAGGCTGCACACTTCGCGATTATGCATGGTGAGCGCGCTCAAGAAGCCACGCCCACCATGCTTTCGCGGCAAGTACAGCCTCATTACCGACGATCTCGGATGATGCATCCTGTGGGACGTCATGGTAGTGCGGACTTTTCTATCCAGGGCGTTAAGTTCAGTCTGAGTCCACCTGAGTATGCCAAAGGTATACATGAGGACAGGCATGACCCAGCCGTTATATGCGTGTGTCTTATTCACACCGGACAAAAGGCTGTTAAGCACTTTGGTCAAGCGTGCATAAAACACGTCGCAAACTGACTGTTTCATACCAGCCTCATCGATACCGATGTTCTGTGACATACCCAGGTATCGGTATGTTTCAGCCTCGGAAAGGGTCCTTAAGTTAACGGGCATAGAGAAGTCTATGCCCTCAGAGTTAGCAACCCTCCCCCCTTCAACATGGAGGACCGCACACTTATCCGTTCCCAGCTCCATTCCAATAGAACTGCTAAATTCACAAGTGATGTTTAGCAGTTCCATAAGATGGGAGCGACTGGAGGCGAATAACTTGAGGTCATCCATATAGAAAAGGTGGGTCACTTTTGTACCTCCTTTCCTAAGCTGAAATCCCCTCCCGGAGCCCTCCAGTAAGGTACTGAGAGGGTTCAGAGAGAGGCAGAACCAGATTGGACTCAGACAATCGCCCTGGAAGATACCCCTTCTTATCCTTATGTGGTGCTCCGCAGCCATCATCCGCTCGCCCAGATGACAAAGGATCGTACTCCACTGCCCCATACACTGCTCGAGGAAGTCTCTAACTGTACAGTCAATCTTGTACAGCTCGAGGACCCTCTTTAGCCATGTATGGGGCACCGAGTCGAACGCCTTTCTGTAGTCTATCCAGGCGGCAGAGAAGTTCCGACGGTTGCGTTTCACCACTTTGCCTATGACCGCGTCAATGAGGAGTGGTTCCTTGGTTCCACGACCACCGCCCCGACATCCATTTTGAGCGCGTGACATCACCTGGTTTAGCTCCAGGTGCCGAGTGATTCTCGCGCTCAAAATGGATGTCAGTGTCTTATATATGGTGGGTAGACACGTGATGGGGCGGTATTTGCTCGGGTCTGTGGTATCCTGATCTTTAGGAACCAAGTGAGTGATCCCAGTAGTGAAGAGGCTCGGGAGCGACTTCTGGTCGAGAGCCTCTTGAAACTGTCGGGCGAGCACAGCGTGACACACTATGAACCCCTTCAGCCAGTAATGATGCAACCCGTCGAGCCCCGGACATTTCCAGTTCGGGGCCCTACGGACCGCCTCAGCCACGTCTTCCGGCGTTATGGTGATGGGGTCCATAGGCGTAACACTCGCACCCTGGCTCGCCACAACTTCCATCCAAGGGCCCTCGCTGTGGTTTACGGGCTCTGACCACAGGCCACGCCAGAATGCGATAATGTCAGCCTGATCCGGTCCTTGGCCCGCTCCACATACCTTTGGTCGCTCCAATGATTTATAGAGCCTCTTCTGATCACTCTGGAAGAGACGATTCTGGTTGAACCGCCTTGACCTCTCGGTAAATCGTCGAATCCGCTTTCCCCAAGCAGCGATCTTTTGCTTCAGGTCGTCTATGCGCTCCGTTAGTTTCTGCATGATATCCGGCTGGGACAAACTGATATTTGTCCCAGCAAACGCCATCCTAACGGTGCGCATAATCCTCGGTCTATTATTACCCGACCTGAAGCTTGTCAGTCTGCCGATAAGGGCCCTAGCCTTTGCGATACGGTCCTCGATTCTTTTTCTCCAGGCTGGGATGGCGCTACTTTGTGTAGTAGCGCGTCCAGCCATGGGAAGTTTGGCGCCAATAATACGGCAAACTGCCACTGCGGTGCCAAAGAGAATTGAGTCCGTCTCGCAAAGGTCCTGGCTGGCTTCCAAATAGGTCACCAGCATTGGGTTAAGAGCCCTCACGACAGCCCGATTTCGCTTGCTTAGGGGTATGCGGGGAAGTCGCGGTCGATTTTCGAGAGGGGTGCTGCGCGTTTCCAAAATCGCCTCTTCCAATATACTCCTCATTTTCTCTAGTTCGTGGGAGACTATTTCATCGTCGTTCGAATCAACCACAACTGGAAGATCCATGGCGGCTTCCACGTGTGGATGCTGGTCTGTCGAATGTGGAGCTGCATCTCCAGCCATAGCCGATTCATTCGACGACGGAATAGCCTCACGTCGTAGTCGTTCGAGTTCGGCATCATCAAATATTTTCGAGCGCATGATGTACCGAACTCGGTCTGCCAGGTTTTGTTCCGTGACGGGGATAGAAGGCTCCAGCTCAGCAAAAAAGCTATGCATCCGAGACCTGTACGCTATTCCCCCAGTTTCTTCCCCTTTCGCCCTATAGTACGCCCGCAATGCGTTTTCGTTCATAGATTTTGTCCAACGCATGCGACGTGCTCCACCAGCGGCGGGTGCCGCTTGCTGAGTCCGAGAAGACCCAGCCGACACCAAGCCTTCTGGTGGGGATGATGGATGCGAGGGGCTGCTAGGTGATCGTGCAGCTCCTCGCGCTCGGCTGGCGGCCCGCATGCTGCCGCGTCCAGCGCCAGCTCCAGACGCGCCCCGGCGACCCCCAGGCAGCGGCCCTATGCGCGTTCCTCTTTGTGCCATCATCCATTTTATGGGCGCCAAATAACGGGAGACGCCCAAACCCGGCACCGTTTCGTGGTTGGGTCATATGCACAAACGGACCTTTGCACCTACAATTTTGCCTAGGCACGGCGCTCACACCTCTTGGCAGGATGCTGATTGACTGCGCCGACGTAGCAGTTTTGTCACATGACTGTTACGTCAGCGGGCGATGGGGTCGTCACTTCCCTACGCCATTTTATTATTATTATTAATTATATTTATTATTATTATTATTATTATTATTATTATTATTCCTATAATAATATTAATATTAATACTCTGACCTCAGATATAAAATTCTGTAAAAAAATATTCAAGACGGTTTTTATGTAACCCATGCTTAAATTATCTAGCATTTAAACATAAATCTTATGATATCATATTATAAAAATTCAATATTTTATATAAATTTGTCAAATTTAGAAATATTATATATTCTTTCCTTGTTATGATTTATTGTCAAAATATTTACATTAATAAGGAATATCTTGAAACACTACATTGTAATATTTCTTCTTCTTTTAATCTTCTAATAGAGTAAAGGAGAAAGTAATAACCTGTACGTTACTGTAGTTAATAAAATATTTAAAGTCAATAAACAATTTATAATTATAATGTTTGGACTGTCCCGAGTAAAAAACATTTGTTTTTCAACGTGTTCGGTGAAATTTACAGCAAGCACTTGGACTAAGCTACCACAGTTCTCTAGACCTACAATGGCCCTACACGTGGCAGGCGGATTTTTAATTGAGCTCTTAACAGAAAGTTGCTACTACCCAACTCCTTACACGTATATATTGTAAATATATAATAAATTAGGTGTGGGTAACTGGTCAACACCAGTACGATGTCCGTCCAAGTACAGGACAGTCAAACTAAACCAATCCAGTTGTATCGCGGAGTGAGACAGAGGGATGTGCATTTGTAAACAGTTCCCCCGAACTGTTTACAAATGGACTGGAAGGTGTTTTTAAGACGATAGACTGAAAAGGACGCGGCATTTACGTAAACGGTGGGTACATCTCACATTTACGCTTTGCTGATGATATCGTCGTCATAGCACAATCGCTGCTGGAATATCAGGACATGCTGAACGGACTAAATGAATCCTCCCAACGTGTTAGTCTGTGCATGAGTCTGAACAAGACAAAAGTTATAGGTAGTTGAAGTTACAAGTGGGAGGATGTTAATAGACTGGCGCAGGAGGGCTTTAACAATGTGTGTCACCAAACTGTGTGTGGCCAAAGAAGGATCCATATTTGCTTGGCAAAGTTCACAAAATGACGGTAAGTCATGCAGATCTTTATTAGTTATTAGAGAAGTAGTCGCCTTTTCATGATTTTGTTGTGATGAGTAGGGTTGTAATTGTGCATAGTGTAGAGAAGTTTGTTTATATAAGACAGTGTTATGTTTCTTTCTTTATAAAAATATGAAAATAATTTGATTTGTAATACTAAACATGAATTTTGTAAATAAGAAAAAACAATGAATAAAACCTCGTGCGCCGCGACGGTACAAACCGACTACAATGGAACAGCTGACGCGACAGCAAACCGGCCAAAGCGTCGAATCGGTGCTCTGGTACACCACATCGCGTAAAATTCTCGCCGGTTCAATCCCGGTTCAATCCTGGAATAGTCGGCAAATATGTTCAAGTACTTTTATGAGGGACGTTTAAACAAAACTGAAATCCTAAAGCAAAGATAATTCGAAGCAGATATGTACTTGTTATAAATATAATTATGATTAAGTTTACAAATGGAATATTAAGATCATTAGAAGCCATAACGGAAAACACGCAGAATTACGAATGTGAATAATTGACTTAATTATGTAAGTAAGTTCCTGTACGGTATTGCTGCCTGTTAAAAGATCGAAAAAAGTAAACAGAAGAACCTGGTTTGAGGAAACGACAGACGTACTGATGGCCAAAGAAGGATCCATATTTGCTTGGCAAAGTTCACAAGATGACGTTGAGTCATGCAGATCTTTGTTAGTTATTAGAGAAGTAGTCGCCTTGTCATGGTTTTGTTGTGATGAGTAGTGTTGTAATTGTGCATAGTGTAGAGAAGTTTGTTTATATAAGACAGTGTTATGTTTCTTTCTACAGATGCGGCAACCACCCAATCTACATTGACTCGATGGATGGCTGCTACGTAAACTGTTGCGTAGCTGCCACTGAAAAACTTTAGCAATTGGTTCTTCAACCGGTAGTGCTTTGAATTTAGTACAATCATATAGCTTACGGTTTTGATTACATGCAAGACAATTTACGTGAATAGGAGGGAGAGAAGGAGATGAAGTGACTATGAAAGATTTTGATTTACTTAGACTGCTACCTTTGTAATGTTTAGTAGATTTACTGGCGTGAACTGTTTCTAGAACAGTTGCCATTTGACAAAGGAAATCAAAAAAGTCAATTAATTTTACTGTATCTAGGCTGCTTCTAAATTCCTCCCAGTTTCTAGCCGTTGCAGAATAAAGATTCGCATAATCCATATATATATAACAAGAGAGTCCCAATACTCTGTCGGCTCTCCCAACGATTTAGGGCGTTCATATTTTTTGAAACTGTATCTATTAAGTCACGCAAACCCTTTTCAGATTATTTATACATGGGTTCTAATGAAAACAAACATTTAATGTGTTCGTTTATTAAAAGACGCGTGTTATCAAATCTATCGCAGAGGAGCGACCAAGCGATTGGATAGTTTATGGAAAAAACTGTGACTGAACTTATGACTGCCTTAGCGGAATCCTCTAAATATGACAATAAATAATAAAATTTGCTTATATCATCTAAAGTACCATTTTTATTAATTAAAAATAAGTACATTGCCGTGGTAGCTCAGATGGTTAATGCTCGCTGTAAATATATCAGAACGCGAGTAACCCGGGTTAATTTCAATTTTAAGTGCCGATTTACCACGTGCTCGGCGGTGAACGAAAACATCATGAGGAAGCCTGCATGTCTGAGGTATAAAAGGAAAAAACTATTTCGAAGACATGTGAAGTTTGCCAACACGCATTGGGGCAGCGTGGCGGACACTTCCTTGCCCTAAAATCCTCTCAGAAATGAGGGGAGGACTGTGCCCAGCAGTGGGACGTATATAGGCTGTAAGTTTTTACATGTCCCCGAAATCTAACCATTTAATTGGACCACCACTAAAAGAAGACAAAAGACACACGCACTCCTGAGTGACGCAAAGCGACGGCGTCATCGCGTATAATTATAATTATACCTACCTATGCGGTTCATGTTTGAATGATACGAGTAACATAAACTCAAAAGGCAATTCCGAGCTCCGTGACGCAGTAGCTTAGCAATGAATGGCTGCGCTTGGGGCTGCGGGTTCGAATCCCGCACGGAACAAATATTTGTATGGTCTACAAATAGTTGTTCCGAGTCTGGATGTTTGTCCTTGTGTAATTTATGTTTGTAAACTGCCTCACCGATACAGGAGAAAATCCTATTGTGGGGGGTAACGTATTTTAAAAAGAGAAAAGAGAGAAGAAACAAATTGTTGTCATTAGAACTTAGGATCTGCTGTGTGAAACGTAATTATTATGAACCCAATTTGGTTGTTATTATGAAAGTTCTTATGTGAATTTAAGTGGGTGTTATTATATACTAATAATTTCATTGATTTGTTTTTACCTAATTTTTAACCGACTTCGAAAAAAGGAGGCGGTTCTCAATTCGTTGGTTTTATGTATGTTCTAAAGAATATACTTTCCAGATGATCCCACGGTAATCGATAATGGTCAGGTTAGGATCTGATGAAGGGATCTTGGAGAAATCGACGGAACTCTTCAATAAATGACAGCAAATCAACCGCGATTGCTGCTATCGCGTATCTATGCATTCTTTACGCAACCCATAGAATAATAACATTCTATGACGCAACCACACAGTATAATATCACGCCTGTACCCACTAAAGGGACATAACTCTCAACTAAAAATGTTAACATAAAAAAATGTAACCGACTTCTAACACAAACATAATTATTTTACACTTTTTCTGTTTTCTCTATGTTTACGTATTTTATTGTAGGTTATGCAAATATTACTGTAGGTACTATTTATTTTAAATAGGTATTTATTACCATAGCTAGTTAGCTATAATAGCACACAGGCAACTCCCCGAAGTATATGCAAGCCAGTGTCAGGATAACTGCTTTTTCAACTGCGCGATTTTGATGTGAGTGGGGCTTTAATGTAGGTTAATTAAATAAATAAAAAATGTTAGTTTGCAAATTGTTTATTGATTGTTTGTGTTCAATAGCGGTTTGCAATATTCTCCTAGTCCTTAGAAAGTTATCAACAATAGGCATTGTGTCACTGCAGGAACAATTACATACGTCTATCAAAATAGTAACGTACCTAAACGGAATACTAACAGCACAGACTTCCTTACAGAAGTCCAAAGAACACGTCTAGACAAGGTAAGTAATTAGAAGAAAACTACAACTTGAGATTGATTGTAAATCAAATTCACAGTACAGACACAATTAGCGAAATATAAATAAAAATTTGATTTATTTTATGATAGATAACGCTAGTTGAAAACTAAACACTGTATGGGAATGACATCACTGAACGAGTCGGGTGGTCAGTCCAAACAAATAAAAGGCGCGATTGTAGAAAGAGATTCGTTACGAAACGTTTGTAGGCTAGGGGGCTTGGCCTGTTTATGCTATTGATAACGAAGGCTATAAAATATGTACAACTTAGAAACTAAATCCTATTCTCCTATATGTACTTAATCTGTATTCATAACCCAATATCTGAGGTAGGTTTATGCGCTCCTTAGTTTTTATATAGTTCGTATTATTCTGTAATAAATTAAATTCATTGATATTATAAGAAATTAATTATAATATCATTGATTAAATCAAATTCAAAATATACTATAATACCATAGCAAAGCTACTATTTTATTTAGTAGTAGGTTATATAGTAGTAGTTATAGTAAATTATATGTAAAAAATATGAGTATGTCTGAGGTAAGGTTAAATATTATAAACAAATATTTGCCAAGTGCGAATCGGACTTCCGAGCTACTACATATTACTATCTATCAAAAAAAGCCAAAAATACACGTTTCTTTTTCTAGTAGGAAACCCTTTAATTTCAAATTTATTTTTACTATTTGTTGTAATAGCGGCAACAGAAATACACGTTCTGTGAAAATTACAACCTGTTACGGATCATGAGATGCAGCCCGCAGACAGACAGACACACACGGACAGCGGAGGCTTCGTAATAGGGCCCTGCTGGTTACCCTTGGGGTACGGAATCTCTGTATGTTTCTTTCTTAAAAGGACCATATTAGCCACCTGCCTGATTCTCGTTTGACATGACCAATGTACTGGACTGACCTCTCAGAGTTTGTTTCGACAGATCGGGTGTTTCTTCTCAGTTTCATGTTTTTGTTGTGATAAAGTGTTTTAAAATTATTATTGTTCTTAGATTACTTACATAAATTACATTAGGTATATTAGGATATGAGGCTCCTATACGTAAGCACGATTATCGAAAATCTAAAAATTACCTATTCTAATTAAATTTATAGATAATTTTAAGATTTTCGACAATCGATAATTGAGATGTTTTCGTTAGTTGGCAAATTAAAGTAGTTAAGTACCTAATGTACTACCTGTATCGAAAGTTCATTATTATGTATCTACATGTTTTCAATTTTAACTATCATACATGTGCTTCAACAAACTTATGGGTACATTTTACCAGCTATATTCATCCCGCCTTCAGCCTTCAGCAAGTGGACACGAACAAAAGGAAGCAATTATTATAAATAAACATGTAGATATGTAGGTACCTATTACAACCATAAATAGATAGCAGCGGCTAACCTAGTGAGCATGTGTGAGTGCGCGCTGCGCCCCCCCTCCGTCCATCCCACTGATCGGGGAAACAATTTGTAGCGAAAGGCAAGATGTTTTATAACAAAAACGGGCGCGCGAAATTTTATAAACAGACCTTTGGTAGTCTGGATGTCATGAAAAATCTATTGAATGTACCTGTTTAAAATAAAATTATTTGCATTTTTGAATAACTAATCTATCCCTGTATGGTAATTGTTTTGCAATTTTCGTTCTTCTTATGGTATTTATTTCCGCCCAAAGATGTGTTAAAAATAGTGTGGAAATTCGGAATTTTCGACGCTTATTACTTTTAAACATAATCTTTTTCTACTTTTTTGTTTCCATACAGGGCTAGATAATGATAAGGCAAATTGAAATCATTTTTTATTTTGTACCTACACCATCAAACAGTGGAGTTATCGCCAGACTACGTTTGTATGGAAGAACGAGCGACTAGTGTACCCTTAAGAGGGGCTTTAAGCACTTTTATTAAAGTGTAATGCGAGTTTTAATACGCCTTCTTTGTGCAATAAGTTCCTTTAGGTCACTCATTTTGGGAGCGCAAACAAAGATATAAAAATATGAAAGTAGTTTAATTTGTAATATTAAACATGAATTTTGTAACTAAGAAAAAACAATGAATACAACCTCGTGCGCCGCGCCGGTACAAACTGGCTACAATGGAACAGCTGACGCGACAGCAAGCCAGCCGAAGCGTCGAGTCGGTGCTCTGGTACACCGCATCGCGTACAATTCTCGCCGGTTCAATCCCGGAAAAATCCTGGAATAGTCGGCTAATATGTTTAAGTAATTGACGGTACTCTGAATTTACTTTTATGAGGGACGTTTAAGCAAAACTGAAATCCTAAAGTAAAGATAATTCTAAACAGATATGTACTTGCTATAAATATAATTTTATTATAGTTTACAAATGGATAGAGTATAATTTACAAACGAAATATTAAAATCATTAGCATTGAATTTTTTGCGATATTTAGAAACGGACAATTCTAATTTAAATAACATAGGAGGAAAAAATTAATTAAGTTGAGGGTAATTTTGAAAAGATGCGTACACAATCGACTAGCATTTGAACAAAAAGAAGCAAAATTCGTTAAAAGAAGTAGGAATTAATTGGATTGGGCTTACTTCTATCGGTTATGGATTGTTTCACCACGTCCTACGGGATATATAGCCTTCCAAAGTAGATTTTGATTCGGACGCCAGGGGTCACCAAAAATGTTTCTTAATTTCTCTTGCTTGTTTACTTTCTTTGTATTTAATGAAGTTAATGTAGAACACATGATACTATAAAGCGTTAACACAAAGAAAGAATTTCAACGTAAATAATATGTACTGAAATAATACTAGTTTTTACGGAATTTATCGCGTATATTTAACTTTTTAAATACCCGACGTTTCGAACGCTTTACAACACTCATGGTCACAGGCGGGACCGAGATGTTCAACGTCCATATGACATAGTTCACCGCGGTTACCATAGATTAAAATTTAACTTTTGTTCCGATCTATACAGTATGAACTTATGGTATCTTGAAGTCTTGCAGTTGTATGCTTGGGTTAGGATTTAATTTTATTTGTTATAGGATCCCAAGCAGATGGTAGCACCAGCCATCTTCTCTATTAAAATTAGGATGTTTTTTGATTTCAATAGCCTCGCGAATCATCCTTGGAAGGAATTGGTGTTCTTTAGCGAGGATTTGCGGTCTATCAAATCTGATGTAGTGACGGGGTCGATCCTGTATGTGTTCACAGACTGCAGACTTCCTGGAGCGTCGATTCTTCACATCAGCTATATGTTCTTTAACGCGGGTTTTTATTGATCTTTTAGTTTGTCCTATGTAGGAGAGACCACATTCACAATCAAGCTTGTATAGTCCTGCATCTTGCAGAGGGACATTACACTTGACTAATGGTAAAAACTGACCAATCTTCTTCAGTGGCTTGAAGTATGTTTTGATGGAAGCGCGCTTCAAGATGTAGCCAATCTTGTCAGTGACTCCTCTAACATATGCCAGTACAGCAGGTACACGCTCGACTGTGGCCGGCTTCACTCGTTTACTGTGATGTAGGCGCGGGACTCGAAGCTTGTTGTCATGCAAAACTTGCTTGACATGGTGGAGCTCGGCAGCCAGGTGTTTACTGTCACAGATCCCTCGTGCTCTCTGAAACAAAGATTTATAGGTAGCTAACTGTGAAGGATGGTGGTGAGAATCACCGTTTAAATATCTATCTGTATGGGTCTTTTTTCTATACACAGTATGGCTCAAGGTGTTATCAGGATTCCAAATTACTAACACATCTAGAAAAGCTAAAGAATTGTTAGCCTCTAACTCCATTATGAACTGAATTTTAGAATTTATAGAGTTAAGATGGTCTAAAAATGCAGTTACTTTATCTAACGGTAGAATTGTGAAAGTGTCATCTACGTACCGCTTGTAGAATCTTGGATTTATGGGAGAACTAAACAGGGCTTTCTCCTCAAAGTCTTCCATGAATATGTCGGCGACAATGGGAGATACAGGTGAGCCCATCGCCACACCATCTACTTGATTGTACAACTCCTCCTTCCACAATAGGTAGCCAGATGTAAGGCAGTGTCTGAGTAATACTGCATATTCTACGGGCATGTTGTTTTCTTCCAGCCTTCTAGTTATAATTGAGATGCAGTCTTCAACAGGTAAGCATGTAAACAATGACTGCACATCAAAACTGGCCATAGTTTCATTGTCTGCCAGATGTAGGTCTTTAATCTTGCTGACAAAATGGTAGGAATCCTTTATGTGAGGTCTTGTGTGTCCCCTGAGCGGTGAGAGTATTTTTGCTAAGTGTTGAGCCAATCTGTAAGTTGGTGAATCGATTTGGCTCATTATGGCACGTAATAGAGCATTGGGCTTGTGTATTTTTGGTAACCCATACAATTTTGGTGATTTGGCGCACGTAGGTATTATCCATTTTACGTCCAGATTTACAGAGATACAGAAAGAAGAAGATTACATACAGAAAAATTGCATTTTTCTATATATAATCTTCTTACAAATTTTTGCACCCGCATTTACGCTTTACAGCATAGTCACTGTGGTACTCAGTGGGACTGGCGCCTACATATATAACGGCGAGTTAACGGACTGTTGGCCTACCATCCTGTCAACGGTAATCACCACTAGCTAACCTAAGTATCATGTGCGTCCTCCGCTAGCTGGCTGTTTGGGTTGCAGGAAAATCGGATAGATTTCGCCTCCCTACACTATGCTAGTGACCCTATTTCTGGAACCAAATTACTGTATGCATGTGAAGTATGATAGTAAAATTGTTTTCTAATATAAAGTATTTTAACAAGCTACCTACTTTCTGGACCAACCTAACGGTACAGAGACTTAGTTCAATATTTAGTATGTACATTGTAAAAAAAAATACTGACTGTCTGACCTCCTACTTAACTTATCAACGCACAGATTAATGTGCTGGAAAAAAAACTTTACAGAGAGTTTGAAAATGGACATGCATGCAACTTGTTAGAAAAGGTGGTAAGTTATGGAAAATTAACTTGATGAAACTGCATATTCACGAAATAAGAATTCATTTGTTCTTAATTTTATGAGCTATTACTAGTATAGAAGAGAAGAGAATAAATATTCTTACATTAACTTTAATAAGGTATGAGGGCGCTCAAAGTCGCTCAGCGAGCTATGGAGAGGGCTATGCTCGGAGTTTCTCTGCGTGATAAACTTAGAAATGAGGATATCCGCAGTAGAACCAGAGTGACCGACAAAGCCCAACGGATTAGTAAGCTGAAGTGGCAATGGGCCGGCCATATAGCTCGAAGAACCGACAACCTTTGAGGAAGAAGGTTTGTCGAGTGGCAGCCTCATACCGGTAGGCGAAGTGTAGTTCGACCCCCCACTAGATGGAGTGACTACCTGGTAAGACATGCAGGAAGTCGATGGATGCAGGTGGCTCAGAACCGTGCTTTTTGGCGTACCTTGGGGGAGACCTATGTTCAGCAGTGGACTTGTGAAGGGCTGTAATGATGATTAATGATGAAGCTTTAATAAGATGAACCGGTTCAGTGTATCTTTTTGTAACTTTCTCTATTGATTACTGGACTACAAGTAAACCCAGACCCTTAAGTTATGTAAACATCATTACTTACAGATGACTTGGCAGTAAGTTAACATGGAAACTGAAGGAATTTTAAGGGAATATAGATATTTTAACTAGCTTCTCAAATTTGACTTAAAATAACATTTTTGTTTGATGACTTAAAGCCATGATTATCGAGGGCAATCTTCAACTTTAAAAATATTAATCTTCTGATTCATCGACGCAGAACGAGCTTACAATATTTTGAAGTCTTGTAGTAGTGTGTATGCGTCTACTGCATTATATTAAAATATATTCACTCTCAATCTCAGACTGTATAACATTTCAAATTTGATATTTAAATATATAATATAATTTATAATATAATAAATAATAAAAATAATTCTAACAGTGGTAGAGCAACGCGGCAGCTTTGCTGTTGCACGTATGGGCCGGCTCAAACCTGGGTGGTACCACGACCTCACAGAATACCGGCGTGAAGTGAAAGCTCTGCTTCCGCGTTTCATCTGGTGAATGCAGGTGGCGGGGGCCATAATCTCCCCACCCCCCATCAACATGAATTAAATGATAGACTACCCCAGGAGGGTACCAGTACCCCCGGAGAATCCCTCGCTGAGCATCCACGACCATGTTTCTCCACTCCTGAGCGTGGGTGCTCAAGCTGCCCCGCGTATTCTGGGTGGGGAGGGGGGGGGGCAAAATTCTGCTCAAGACTACAACTGCTCGGGGCAAACGGAGCAGCTAGTGTAAGGCGACCCCTGCCAAGCTATCCGTGAATTTCTGCAATATCAGGGAACTTCACTCTAACCTAAACGCCGTCCACTACCATCTCGAGACGGCGAGGCCGGCTCTGCTCTTTCTGACCGAGACGCAAGTGTCCTCTCCAGCTGATATCTCGTATTTCTCCTACCCGGGGTACAAACTGGAACACTCACTTGTGCCGCGGGATGGAGTTTGCGTTTACGTCAGAGAGGACATCTGTTCTCGACGCCTCGACAGTCATGAAGGTTCGGACCTGTCCATCCTTTGGCTACGCGTAGACAGCGACGACCATCCGCCCGTCTACGGGTGCCTCTGTAGGTCCCATAGCGTTAATGCCGAAACAGACCGACTCTTTCACCACGTCCAAATGGCTACAGATTCGTTGCTACAGCAGATCCCCTTGTTCCGGGATGTAAACACTAGTGCTGTTAAAAAGAGGTATAATTCCGCCTCTAGGTCCTTCAAAAGAGTCATTGCCAAGGCAAAGTCAGAGCACATAGGCAGAATAGCGAGATACTAGTTCGCCTTCCTTCTGGAACCCGTGCATTCTGGTCTCTCGCCAAGGCTGTGCAGGGGATTTTGTGTCAGCCATCTCTTCCATCTCTGTACAGGGAGGATGACTCACTGGCTCATACCGCATAGGAGAAAGCCGATCTGCTAGGCTCTTTCTTTGCATCCAACTCGACTCTCGATGATGGGGGAGTACGTCGCCGACCATCCCGCAGTGTGAGTGTTCCATGCCAGAAGTACAGTTCACACAGCGCTCGGTTCGCAAAGCAATCCTCTTCCTGGAAATCCACAAGCCGAGTGGACCTGATGGAATCCCCCCAATTGTGTTGAGGACGTGTGCTCCAGAGTTGGCACCGGTTTTAACGCGTCTTTTCCGGTACTCCTACTCCCTAAGCGTAGTCCCGAAATCATGGAAGACTTTTGTCCACCCGATCCCTAAAATAGGCGACTGCTTAGGTCCCCCTACCTACCTTCAACTCGTCCAACTACCGGCCTATCGCCATCACCTCCTTGTTCTCCAAAACAATGGAGTCTATTGTTTACTGCCAGCTCTTGAGGTACCTTGAGGATCACCAGCTGATTAGTAATTGCCAATACGTTTTTCGCCGTGGTCGGTTAGCAGGTGATCTTCTGGTCTACCTAACTCATAGATGGGCGGAGGCAGAAGAGTCCAAGGGGGTGGCATTAGCCGTTAGTTTGGACATTGCGAAGGCCTTCGATCGGGTTTGGCACAAAGCGCTTCTTTCGAAGCTCTCTTCCTGTGGGCTTACCGAGAAATTGTGCCATTGGATCACCAGCTTTCTTGCAGGTCGGACCATTAAGGTTGTTGTAGACGATGCAAGCTACGATTACAAGCCTATTAATGCTTGTGTTTCACAAGGCTGCATGCTATCGCCAACGCTGTTTCGTCTGCATATCAATGATATGTTGCAAACCCGTAATATTCATTGCTATGCAGATGACATTTCTCAGGAAAACGTCTCCGAGTACCGGGATAAACTTGTGTCTGAAGTCGAGTCTTTGCTGAACAGAGTCTCGGATTGAGGGCGACTAAATCTAGTCCAGTTTAACCCCTAGAAGACACAAGTTTGCGTCTTAACCGCTAAAAAGAATCCCTGTGTCGTATCTCCCCAGTTTCAAGGCACTCCCCTTGTTGCCTCAGCCAGTATCGGTATCCTCGGCGTCGACATATCGAGTGACGTGCAGTTTCGTGGTAACTTGGAAGAGAAGGCCAAATTGGCCTCTAAAAAGCTTGGCGTGCTCAGCAGAGAGGGACGGTATTTCATGCCAGCACACCGCTTGCAACTTTACAGGACGCAGGTTCGGCCGCACATGGAATACTGTTCCCATCTCTGGGCTGGGGCTCCCCAGTACCAGCTTCTTCCACTTGACCGCATCCAGTGCAGAGCGACTCGAATCGTCAACGACCGAGTGCAGATTAATCCCAGCCGCCAAATTTCGTGAACGCACTACGCGGCAAACGTCCCTATACCATCCACACCATATGGATGCTCGGCGGTCCACCACTTTACGTTTCAAAAGGAGTTTTCTTCCGCGTACGACCTCTCTGTGGAATAGTTTACCACCGGCAATTTTTCCGGACCGATACGACCTGGGGACCTTCAAGAAAAGAGCTTACTCCTTTCTAAAGGGCCGGCAACGCACCCGCAATTTCCCTTGTGTTGCGGTTGATCATGGGCGGCGGTAGTAACTTAACATCAGGTGAGGCGCATGCTCGTTTGCCCCTCTTCATTAAAAAAATATAATAATTTTAGGATTCCATAGTTTAACAACAAGGAACCCTTATTGTTTCACCATGTCCGTACGTCCGCCCGCGGTTTTATTCAGAGACCCTAGGTGCTGCAAATCAGTAATTCGGCACAGTTATAGATACTAATCAGGCTTACACGTGAAATAAAAAACATCTTAAAAACATTTTTTATTAGGTACATACAGGCAAACGTAAGATAATTTATTTTATCGTTATGGTATGGTCGCTGTCTGTCGGTATGTATCGCTGTGTTTGTGTGTAAAAATGTGAAAAGTATACACAATAGTATTATATATAATTTATTTAAAAGTGAAATAATCACAGCTAAGTAAAATTAACAAGTTATCGAGTAATAGTCGACCAAGTAATAAAATGTACTTAGTAAAAATATACTTACAACACCATAGAAAATGACCTAAAACTAGATGCATTATAACTTTGTAATGTTTTTTGTGAACTATTAAGAAATAAACATTTTATGGAGAAAACTACTTATATGCATTACTACTACGAGTATAGCTTTATTTTTCCTATGCAGGATAGGGCAGCATAGATCTTTTTTACGTATTTTCTACTTTCGCTTATTTATTAGTAGTTAATTATTGTTTGCCTCATTCAAAATATATTTAATCAATCATATAGCCTCATACAGTATGATTCGTGGTACTCTTGGGTTACGCGGGCTATCTTCAGGATAATTTAGGGCAGTGATGGTTTACTGGAAGCTTCATTACGATCATATACAATTTAGGGTAGTACTGCTGGAAATATGTAGATAGATAATCCAACTATTACCATCTTAGTACGGAATTGGCATGTGAATGATTTGATGAAGATAGTATTATTATCAAAATTGAAAAGATTTTTAATCTTTTTTAAATACCATTCCCTATAAGTCTGATTGAAAATAAGTCCTTCAGTTACCTTCCTCCTATTTAGGCCCTTTTTAGTCATTATATAGTTCAAACTGCAAACTCACTTAATACGCTCAATATCGAAAATCCCACGTATTTTGAGGGGCAACTACGGAACCCTTCTTTTTTCTCTCCTTTTAATTTTAAAAAATCGTTACCCCCACACTAGGATTGTCTCCTGTGTCGTAGAAACAGCTTACAAACATAAATTGCAGAAGGACAAACATCCAGACCTGGAACTGTTATTTGTAGGCCATACAAATACTTGTTCTGTGCGGGATTCGAACCCGCGGCCCCCAACGTAGCTACTCATAGCTAAGCCACTGCGCCACAGAGCCGTCAAAACCTACCTCTACATTGTGCGTCGGGCCACGCACAATGTATAGGTAGGCCGCACGTACTTGGCCAGTTTTAAATATTAATCACTTGAATTCTTGTAGTAGTATCCGTCTACAAAATTTCGTTAGAGGATGCTCTTCAACATAGATGAACCAAATAATTTTTCAAATACATACATAAATAATATTTAAATATTATGACTTTATTCAGCAATGAACAAAGACTCCTTTTTTCAGTACCCGTCGTGATACCTTGAAACGTTGGAAAATAAAAAAGCAAAAAAGTTAAAATAAACGCAATAAAATACGTTTTTTTCAATGTCAATTAAAATTAGTTTTATTCAATATCTCCTTGTTCAAGAAATTCATATAACTTGTCGAACTCTGCTGAATACTCAAATTAGCTAAGACAGTATTGCCATAGTTCACAGTTTGCGATAGCTTCAATAGTTCCCAAGTTGTTTGACATTTTAGCTATTCTTTAATTAGACAATGATTATGTCATTTCTTTCCCGTACACGTCACGCGTACATACATGAGCAAGACAATAGCCAATATAATTTCATTCATTTTTTACATTTATAGTATTTTAGCTCATACTTACCATTATTCAATTGTATTATTTCGATTTTAGTTATATAATATTCAAAAAAATTATTTAAAAAATCACTGTAACAGCAACCAAGTTAACGTATAACAAAACATTAATTTATTTGAATATTGAAAAAGAAAGCAATTTCATATTATTTTTATTTATTTTTTCTTTTATAACTTATAGGTTCATTGTCTTTAGAAAAAAAAAACCTTATAAAAATAGCGAATTGTTTACTTTTGTCAAAATTGTATACATTTAAATGAAATTTGCTACCGGGAAAAAAATAACGGAATCTATAGCGATGGGTTATCTTAGGAGGAAAGCACAAGGCAAGGCACATCTTTAACATGTTTTATAGTAGCTTAACTGTGTAGGCTTTTTGTATAAATAGATGTATGAATTTGAAGTAGTTTTATAATTGATTAAAACTACTTTTACGAATTTTATCGCGTTTAATTATACTTTTAATTATTTTTATTTTTAATTTCCGACGTTTCGGGTGCTTTTCAGCACCCATGGTCACGGGGGACTGAGGTCACTGACGTCACAATGTCATTGTTAAACCCGGAGTACCTTCAGCGTTTTTAATTATTGTTTATGGTTTAGTTTTATAATTCAATATTCAACTACTTTCAGAAGTCTGAGCAATCTAAAATTTTGTAGATGTTTTAAAAACCGATGACAATAAAACATTTTCAAGATTATGTTCTAGTATTCTCATTAGAATTGTCAAAGTTTATGAACAATGCGAAATATCAAATAATATATTTCCAAGAGTAAATTCTTATATTATTTTCTCTTATATCTTATATTATCTTATGAAATTTTTAAATTAATGGCTTATTGTAACCGTTATACCTACCAAGTTTTTCTGCCCGATAACTGATTGTAATAGTTATATTTGACCGCGTTTTTTATTTAGAAGTTTCAATCGCTATGAAATTTATCCAACAAATTTTATTTCCGAGCTCCAGTTTCATTTTTCTCTTTGAACGTCTGTAGTCTTCAATATTAGTTTAATCTGGTTCCAAAGTCAATGTTTTCTCAAAGCTATGTTCAGTTCAATTAAATTAACATTTATTCTTATTAAATGACATAATAGTTGGTTTTAATGCAATTTTATTCATTTGTAAAGGAAAATTAAGATCTTTGTTTAAAATTTAACAAAAATAAATAGAAAATAGAGAGAAATATAGATGTATGGACGTTTTTATATTTGTGTTAGAATAGTAGATGAGTCTTCACAATTAGATCGCTGCTTCGCTCAAAGTTTAACTAGAGTTAGATCCAAAAAACTTTTTGTTTTCCTAGATATGTAAGTTATTCGAAATCCTAACAACACCATAGGCTCTTTTTTCATTCTCTATTAGGGAAAAATATTCGTAACAACCGCTATTTGAACGGTGAATATTGCCGTCATCCTTAACAAGTGATTTGTGACAGCAAACACCTGGCCGCTGAGCTTCAGCATATTAAGAAAATATTGTAGGTACAACAACAAACTTTGGGTCACAATGATTTTGGGTCACATAGCTCGAAGAACCGACAACCGACGGAGAAAAAAGGTTCATGAATGGCAGCCACTTACCGGTAGGGCTACTCTCCACTATATGCAGTAACGATTCGGCAAGTCATGCCGGAAGACGATGAATACAAGTGACTCAGGACCGTGCTTTGTGGCATTACTTGGGGGAGGCCTATGTTCAGCAGTGGACTTGTGAAGGGCTGTAATGATGATGAATGACGATGATACGCTGAATGCAGCGTACTCTTTTGTTTCGTTAAGCGCAGTAACAGGTGTCGAATTGAATTTACTCGCGCCTGTTTGACTTTACGAAATTATTAGACATAATCAAAATTAATTTAAAACAATAATCCCTTCAGCCTATCTATTAAAAAGCAACCGCAAAAATAGCGTAATATGCGATAGTTTGTTAATGTTGTTACAAAGTCGCCTGACTTTGTTTCCATTTGGATCTTTGATTCCATTGTTTTTGCGAAGGGTCTACGTAACTTTATTTTAGGAGTAACGTACTGTAGTAATTCAGTTAATAGTTTAAATTTGTTTTGTGTTACACGAAACGGGCTTTTACCTTTTATCTCAGGTACCTAAGCTCTGTGACAAACAATATTCTGAATGAGATCCACTTTCAAATTCAAAACATTTGGAAAATTACAACTTAATAACATTTAGGACGTTACGGTATATTAACATCATTCGTCATCATCATTACAGCCTCTCACAAGTCCACTGCTGAACATAGGTCTCCCCCAAGGTATGCCACAAAGCACGGTCCTGAGCCACCTGCATCCACCGACATACTGCATGTCTTACCAGGTCGTCACTCCATCTAGTGGAGGGGTCGCCCTACACTTCGCCTACCGGTACGGGGCTGCCACTCGAGAACCTTTTTCGCCAACGGTTGTCGGTTCTTCGAGCTATATGACCGGCCCATTGCCACTTCAGCTTACTAATCCGTTGGGCTATGTCAGTCACTCTGGTTCTACTGCGGATATGGTCATTTCTAAGTTTATTACGCAGAGAAACCCCGAGCATAGCCCTCTCCATAGCTCGCTGAGCGTCTTTGAGCATCCTCATACGGCCAACAGTAAATGACCACGTCTCAGTTCCATATATCATCACTGGCAACATGCACTGGTTGTACAATTTCGTTTTCAGGTTTTGACGTATACCTGACGAGAAGATGTAACGTAATTTCGCGAACTCTGCCCAGTCGAATTTAATCCGTTGATTGACATCTCGGTCGTAATTGGACTTACCTAGTCAGACTATTTGTCCCAGGTAAACGTACTCGTCAACAACTTCGAGCTTAGTGCTCCCAACAACAACATTAACACGCTTTTATATTAGCTTCGAGTGTATCTACCTATCAATCTATCTATTATTGTAACCCAATATTTTATGTTATTTTCACCAACTTGTAGACGATCGACTGACTTGAAAATTTGCGCTTGTATCAAAAACCGATGACAATACAATAATTTATTAAATTCATCCTAGTTTTCTGATGAAGATCATCAGGATAAAATAAAAAATACATCAGAATAATGACAACATAACCGAAACGTGTTGTTTGAGTTTATTAAACTAATATATTATTTTATATAAATATATGTATGACATCTTCTACATTACCAGCCTGTAAAACCATCGGTTTGTATGGGTCTTTTTCCTATACACAGTGTGACCAATTGTGTTCGTTCACCAACTTATAAGCTGGCACACTATAGGACGTAGTGGAGCGTTTGGTTTGTGTATCTTCATTTTTAAACCACCTTAACTCTATAAACTCTAAATTACAATTCACAATGGAGTTAGAGGCAAATAATTCTTTAGCTTTCTTAGATGTTTTAGTCATTTGAAATCCTAATAACACAATTGGTCACACTGTGTATAGGAAAAAGACCCATACCAACCGATATTTAAATGGTGAATCTCACCATCATCCTTCACAGTTAGCTACCGTGGGTAAATCTTTGTTTCAGAGAGCGCGAGGGATCTGTGACAGAAAACATCTGCCGCCGAGCTTCACAGCATGTCAAGCAAGTATTGCAAGACAACAAGCTTCGGGTCCCGCGCCTAAGTCACAGTGACCGAGTGAAGCCGGCCACAGTCAAGCGTGTACCTGCTGTACTACCATATGTCAGAGGAGTTACAGGCAAGGTTGGCTACATCTTGAAGCGAGCTTCCATTAAAATATACTACAAGCCGCCGAAGAAGATTAGTCAATTTTTACCATCCGTCAAGTTTAATATCCCTCTACAAGATGCAGGAGTGTACAAGTTAGATTGTGAATGTGGTCTCTCTTACATAGGTCAAACAAAAAGATCCATAAAAACTCGCGTGAAAGAACATATAGCTGATGTGAAGCACCGACACTCCGGGAAGTCTGCAGTCTGCGAACATGTTCAAGATCGTCCCCACCATTACATTCGATTTGATAAACCACAAATTCTCGCAAAAGAACACCGATTCCTACCAAGGATGATACGCGAGGCTATTGAAATTAACAAACATCCAAATTTTAATAGAGAAGATGGATGGGTGCTGCCACCTGCTTGGGATCCTATAATTAACAAAATTAAACCCAAACCTAAGCATACCACTGCTTCATGATACTATAAGCTCGTTTCTCGTAAATCGGACCAAAAATTAGTATTCAAAAACTGAAGGTAGCCGGACTAACTATGACATTGGGATGTCAAACATCTCAGTCCCCCTCGTAACCATGGGTGCTGTAAAGCACCCGAAACGTCGGGAATTAAAAACAAGTAAAAGTAGTGAAATAAACGTGATAAAATCCGTAAATTTAGTTTTATTCAATATTTTATTCTTATTATTATTATATTATTGTATTTTTTTACTAACATAGTTTATGTAAATTACTAACAAAAATGTGTATGGATATGTATATCTGAAATATATATATATATATATATATATATATATATATATATGATTTAGCCCACGAGAGAATGAGATAGAATACAGTGTAGTAAGCGTAAGTATTCTAATGCACCTTGCTTGAGGACCTCGAAACTCAACTTCGAAAAACTTCTGGGTTCGAATCCGCTATTCGACTACCGTCGTAAACTCCTACGCAACTTCTAGCGCAAGCATTTCCAGCTTACCAGTGGTAGTTCAAGGAAAAATAATTATGTAATGTTAATAGTGTTGCTAGTATTTTAACAGTGTTTCCTATAGATATTTATTTTTGTATATCCGAGGGAAACACTCAGTATTATTTCGGTCTCCTGTTAATGGCGGTGCTTTAAAGATGGTTAATGTCAATTTAACTCTCAAAATAAACAATATACAAATTATGAAATATATTAAAGAAACGAAATTAACCATATTGAATAAAATTATCATATCCAATCCGCTAATTTTTAACATAAACATCGTAAACAATAATTATCATAAACCATCCACGATTTCATGACTTAAGGCCATTTAGCATTTATTTTACATACCTACCACCTTGAGAGTAAATCAATTTTATTCCGTAAATTAATTTACCTAGAGAATAAAATAGATGGCCCTTTTACAAAACAAATTTACTCAAAACAAAATATTCTTTTGATTTATTACACTAAAATTTAGTCTAATGATAAGTACTGCAACATTTATTTTCTATAAAATTAAACTAAGTACTATCTTATATTTTATGCCGTACTCGTGGTTGAAAAATATCATATTAAATAAATAATTTGCAATGAAATCTTTTGAACTACTATTTTTATTTAAATGTACGAAATACTGCTTGGCCAGTCATTTATAATAACACTTAGACTATCCAATTAACTAAAATGACTATTAAATCACTTACATAAATCACTTACATAAAACCTAGATAATTTATTGGCCTATTGTTACTAACACCACATTTAAGGAATTATTCTGCGAAATAAACTAGATCTACATCAAACTAAAAGCTTAGAAAAGTTAAAAAATGAATTCCATTTAATTTGAAAATGATTTAAAACATTTCCGTTTACAATAATATAAGCACGGTGCCTATGCCCGTATAGTCACGGGGGGCCCCGTGACGAAACGTATCGTCCTTATTCGCATACCCTATACAATCTTTTTTCTGTTTTAATAAAATTTATCCCGACATATAAATTTATAGATGGCGTTTTTAGTGACTTTCTAGCTACCCTGACTAGTGACAAGTCTTATATTGCGGCGCTAGCCAGAATTGACATATTTCCTAGGTTGAAAATATGTTTCCGCGTTTCGCCGCCATCTAAACGTTTTTGTCGGACAATACAATAGTCTTACAATACTCTCATAACTTGGTTTTTTTTTTTAATTTTCGGCATCTATGTGTCTGTAGGTAATCTATAAGATAAAATATAATTTCGTAGATACTGTTTAGTAAAAATAACACTTCAAAAGATTTGATGGCAAATGATTTATTTAATATGACAGTTTTCAACCACAAATCTGAGCCACAAATATTAAATTTTATAGCAAATAATTTTACGATCCTTATTTTTAGACAAGTAAAACCTAAATTTTAATCTACCTAATAAATAAAAATAATAGATGAATTCATGTTGTTATAGAATATTTTCTTTTTGTGAAAAAAAGGAGGAATTATTATTTATTAGGAAAGGAATATAAATTTACATTTTCCTTGAAAATTATCGTCCCCGCTACGAAATCTGTCAAATATCTCCTCATTGTAAAGTGGCGCCGCCCTGGTGGCAGAAAATTCGTGGATGTTCTCATTAATGACATATTATTTGATTTTTACCAATTAACTATAATAAATATAGGATCCCAGCAGAAAAATGTTTTTATTCATTCACTTTTGTTACTTTCTAGCAGGGCTCCAAATTCTTGTGTGCCCAGGGGCCCGGGTATGGCCTAAGACGGCGTTGAATATAAGGTATATTTTTGTTCCAGGCTTGAACTTTGAAACTACTTTTTTACTTACTTACTTACTTACTTATCGTCACGCACAATCCCTAACGGGGTAGCCAGAGAGAACAGATCGCCAAGTGTCACGATCCTTACATACCTCTTTCGCTTCTTTCAGGTTCATTAACTTCTTCATACATGCACGTCTAGGTGCCCGAGTACTCTTGACCCTCCCCTCTTCGAGCAATTTGCTCACATGGTCTTCGAAAGTTAGTCTCGGTCTACCTCGACACCTTTTAATATTTACTTTCGCTCTATATATTTTCTTCACCCCTATCAATTTTTGTGATAAGGTCATCTTTCAATCCTGCCATATTGCGAATCTCTTCGTTTCGCTTTCGGTCGGCTATGGTAACGCCACACATTTTACGAAGAGATCGCATCTCCACTGCATTCAACTTGCTTTTATGCTTCTTCTGGCATACCCAGGTTTCGCTGCCATATAACAAAGTCGGTACCAAAACTGCGTTATGTATTGCAAGGCGTGCACTCTTCACCACACCTTGCCTTTTGACTAATGCATTCAGGGCACCATTGACTTTGTTTCCGGCAGCGACACGCCTATCCACATCTAAATCACATCTTCCATCCCGGCTGAAAGCACTCCCCAAGTATACAATTTCATTTACCTGTTCTAGACATTCCTGATTTACCCATATTTCACATTTCGTTCTCTCTTCGTCCTTTTCAAATACCAGAACCTTAGTTTTATTAGCATTCAAACTACTACTTTTTTGCAATATTTTTTTTTTTATTATACGCTAAAACTAATTTAAATCCAAATTAAATAAAATCGAAACGTGTAATTTATACTTTAAAATCGTGGGTTAAACAAATAATGACTCGTACCATACTCTTGGTGACGTTACATTCTATGGCCAAATGTCTGTGAAACTGTACCCCTTTAGGTTAATGTTAATTTTAATGGACTTTATTATTACGCTATTGGCTAAAATATTCTAATACTAATACTCTGCATTTATCTCATTCTCTCCAAGCTTAGTTTTTTGAAGGTTTTATTTCTACTGCGTGTGACAAAAACAAATGTTTTTTTTTTATTATTACGAAGGAAATGAAAAGGCAGCTTGGTTTTGCATTTAGTACTGCTATGCAACATAGCGTGTACCAAACGTCTTTTTTAGTGCAATAAGGATGACAAATTACCACTTAGTCTACCTGATGGTAAGTGCAAGTTGTGGCCCATATAAATCTACGTCTTTCCCCAATTAAGAATCAAAACCCAAATGCGTGGTCACTCCTGAGGATTAATATGGATTGCCTCGTTTCTAGTGGTCCCAGTAAAATTTCCAATAATTTCCAAATATCCAGTTATCTAAACTCACCATACGAAACACAAAATCATTGAGCTGCTATTTCACGCTGATATTCTGTGAAAGCGTGGTCCTGTCCCGGTCGAGCCGACCCATTCGTGCTACAGCCATAAATTAGATGTAGCGTGACTCTATTCCGCGTTGTCTGTCACGAATGGAAAATTTTGAGGTCTCAAAAATAAAAGACCGACATCAAAATATCACGCACGTAACTGCTTTAGAGTGCAGTTTCAGTCATCCATTTAATAGAAACTATTAAGCCGGAGATTGAGAGCAATAACTTCAGATATTATGTATCATTGGGCATTCTGTTGGCTGATAGCTTTTAGTTGTCTTATATCTTGATCAGCGCTTGAATAAGTATTGTGGTTTATTTTATAAATGTTTGATTTTATTTTGAAAATATCCATTTTTTTATCAAAATATTGCCTAGATCATTCACCCCTGTCATGGTTCACTATCTGTTCGTCTAAGTTTTATTACAATCGTTTAGCCATTCAGAAGCTTATCCCGGATAGACATACAGGCAGACAAAAATTTAAAAAATGTTGTTCATGACTTATGAGCATGCAAATACCCTCCTCAGCTTAAAATAAGGCAGCTATTTTGATACTACAGGCCGACATCAGTTAGAATTATAAGTATGGATTTTATATAAAATTTACTCAACAGTAAAATATTTACACATAAAACCCACTCCACATACCGTTAATATTTGATAAAGTATGACGCTCTTGAATGTCTTGCGTGTTTTGGTGGTTATAATAACGTCTCAATAAAGGCTGAAATAAAATTTTAGCGCGCAAATATCTTTACGAGCCCTCATGGAAGCGACGTTTTATCATAATGCTCTAAAAGGGAATGCGTACAATTAAGCTCGGGTGGGTTTATGAAAATATGCCCTCTAATTATCCGCAATTTAAACCGACTATTAAAATGTTGTTTGAATATTTGTAAGTATAGAGTTTCGCATACTATAAATACTAAAATTGATTTCATAAAATATTTTGGATGAAAATTGAGCATTGCAAAATTTATATTAATACATTTTAAGAATAATAATTAAAACAAAAATTAATTGAAAGACTAAAGTGCACTAAAATCAAGCAATAATATATCGACTAAAATATCAATGGCCCTGTCATATTTTTGTAAAATGATCGTTGAAAAACAAATACTTTGGGTGGCAGCCACTAAGTACGGTTGATTAATTTGATAATATCTTAAAACAGTAATTTTTTTATAGGATATGGTGACAAACGAACACACAGTCCACCCGATGGAAAATGGTTGCTGAGGCTCATAGACATTTACATCTATTTCATCATGTATGTCACCAGTGAGGATTAAGATGGAATGCCTCGTTTCTACTAAAAGGGGTTTACGGTTCTCTACATTCACCATGCGAAACACAGCATCATTAAGCTATTATTTTTCGCTGGTATTTTGTATGAGCGTGGTCCTTCCCCGGTCGAGTCGACCCATTCGTGCTACAACTTTACTACTAATTTAACTGCAGAATGGCTCTACCACGTATAAAAATTGATTTCTGATCGCAGTAGGTGGCCTAATTTGATCACGCGATCTCACTTTAATTTGTACGTAGCTTTCCAGTCAAATTAGCTTAGGACTTGAGATGGATACTTACAAATTTTTGAAGACGAGTATGCTTTTGTGACGTGTCATATGGTGTTTTGTATGTTTCTCGTTCTTTTACGCATCTTTAATGTTTATATTAAAATATGAGTGAAACTAAGGAATATGACAAAATTTTATAATATAGTGAAGATATTGGCAATAGTTGCGATCAAAGAGCATAATATCACTTCGTTTTAGTTTTATTTTTTATTTTGGGTTGTTATCGACCGTTTCATTTAACTCTGTCGTCTCTTTGACACAAGTACACTTCACGATGGAATTATTTTGACAATACTGTAGCAGAATTCTTTAAATATATGTATTTTTTTTCTAAAACAGCTTGGTCACGATCACCAAGGGTTACTTTCATTTGTGCAATGATAGGCATTGAAATGAATCAGCCTATTCATCATAGTAGAAAAATCCGACAGCACTAGATATATTGCGAATGAATTTTTAAATACGACACAAAACCTATTACGCAGAAGCTGAAATTTAATTCCAAATTGGGACACAGATGTAATGAGTTTAAAGCTTGTACATCGATTACATAAATGACTTTTACGGCTCCGTGGCGCAGTGGCTTAGCAAAGAGTAACAGCTTTAAGGACCGCGGGTTTGAATCCCGCACGGAACAAGTAATTGTTCGGGGTCTGGATGTTTGTCTTTGTGAAATTTATGCTTGTAAACTTCCCCCACGATACAGCAGAAAATCCTAGTGTACTAGGTACCTTTAACGTTAAAAAAAGAAACTTTAAAGTTGTTTATTTACTAATTTAATTAAATTTAGGATACAAAGAGTAATATTTGATATTACATAGTAACTTTAATTTTAAATATATACAATACTAATTGTTTTTCTTATTATTCTTCACACACTTGTATTGTATACTGAAAAGGATTAACATCACTGAATAATATAAAGTTTATACACATACGTATGAATAAATAAACATTGAAATAACTCGATCTTTATCATAGCGATAATAGTTCGTGTTTTTTTTTAAATATAATTGAAATGAAAAACAAACTTACAGTTCTACTGCAACCAACATTGAAAAAGGAAAGCAACAGATGCGACCTCTAAGGACAAATCCGAAATGCCTCCTAGCGCAGTCTAACTACTACTAACTTCTTACTGGCTGGCTGTGCTTTTAGCCTTTTTTTTATAGGATAGGGTGACAAACGAGCACACAGTCCACCTGATGGTAAGTGGTTGCTGTGACCCATAGACATCTACATCTATCCTCGATTACGAATCAAAATGCAGATGCGTTGTCACCCGTGAGGACTAAGATGGAATGCCTCGTTTCCAGTAAAAAGGGTCTCCGGTTCTCTACACTCACCATACGAAATACAGCATACAGTTGCATAGCAGCAACATTTAAGCTACTATTTCACGCTGGTATTCTGTGAGAGCGTGGTCCTTCCCCGGTCGAGCCGACCCATTCGTGCTACAACTATACTACTAATATAACTGCAGCATGGCTCTACCACGTAAAAAACCTGTAGTTGTACTGGCCCTCTATACATTTCAGATTAAAGCACAACAATGCAGAATTACATAAAAGAGTGGTACCTGCCCAGACAAGTCTGTCTGGGCTGGTATCATACTCTTTCTATTTAGGAGTCCCTAAACAGAAAGGGAGACCTACATACTAGAAATTTCGTACAAAAGAAACGGCGGCTATAGAGAACGTATCTTCCTCTTTCATCTCACGTGTCTTCTAAGAGGAAACGATAAAAATGCCCGAAAGGAAGTAGTAGCAGCCTCTAGCTTAATCGCTTTAAGAATACTGTACCAAAAAAAAAGTTTAAAAGTTGAAGTTACAGCCTATATACGTCCCAGTGCTGAGGGCACAGGCCTCCCTCATTTCTGAGAGGGTTTTAGGGCAAGGAAGTGTCCGCCGCGCTGCCCCAATGCGTGTTGGCAGCTTCACATGTCTTCTAAATATTTTATTTACTTCTCAAACATGCAGGTTTCCTCAAAATATTTTCCTTTAACACCGAGAACGTGGTAAATCAGCACTTAAAATTGCAATTAACAATTTCATTGGTGCAGGCGGGGATCGAACCCGGTTTTCTTGCGTATTGTGAAATCCACAACGAGCGCTAACCATCTGAGCTACCACGGCTCTATGTCAAGTGGCGTATCATTAAATAGGTCTTTGAAAATCATCTACAGGTTTCTCTGATTAGTTTTCATTTTTAAAAACATATCAATAACTGCAACGATTTAAAGTAGATTAGCATCAAAGCACACTTAAATTTTTTTATACCTATGAGTATAACAAAGCTGTGATAAAGTTATTTTATTATACTGGGTGTTTTTACCGTCTGGAAAAAATAGGGTATAACAGGTAGCCTATGGCACTGATCGAAATAATTAAAGGTATGCGTATTACAATAATAAACGGTTCATTACAGACTTTCACAAGTATTTTAATGAACAAAGATCTCTCCAACTAATACCACAAAGCAGGGTCCTGGGCCACCTGCATCCATCAACATTCTGCATTTTTTAAGAGATTGTCACGCTATTTAGTGGAGGTCCGTCGTGTACTCCCCTTGTCAATACGTGGCTAAGACTGTAGAAAACAAAACCTACGTTACAATATTGCTACTGATATTTTCAAAGTATTAATTTTGTGTACTGGAGCTGAAATATTGCCAGTGTATTGGCAAAGTCTAAAAAGAATTTACAACGGATGTATGTGTACTGAGAAATTGGAAATACCGTAGAGCTGACCACTCGCAGCAATCTTCACATATTACATATAGTATTCACGAAAACAGTTGTGCATATATTCTCTGGTGTAAATTAAATTCCTTCAAGTTAAGGTGCGGCTTAAGTTCTTTGTACTTTGAGATTATTACTGAAGACAAGAAGTGAAAGGATTAAATTTACGTAAATTTTATGTTGTGTTACGTTGTAGTTCTGAGGCTAAGCGCTCGATGCAAATTCCACATGGTTTACCACGTGCTCGGTGGTGAAAGAAAACGCCGCGGCGGCGGCCACGGCACCGATGCTGTAGAGTGTTCAAAACGTCGGGATTGTCAAATAGGTTAATATACGCGATAATATCCGTAAGGCTAGTTTTATTTTAATGTTTTAGCAAGTTGCAACATCAAACCTCTGGCAATTCTTTTAACCACTGGTACATTACTATGATAATTGTACAATTGTTCCGAAAAAATGAATAATTTGTGTCATTATTCTCAATGTAAAATTTTTAATAATAGAGTTATGAATTTCTACGGTAGGCTGTGAAGTTGTACTTTTACCATGACATCATCTAATCTTTATTTGATACCCTTTCACCTTGCAACAGCCTATCGTAGATACAATTTGTGGATGTACGGAAGCAGCGATATTCATTAAAAATGTTAAAAAAGTAAGAAACGTAGGGAGATCTCTACTGCACTTAAAAGTCTCTCTCTCTCTCTCTCTCTCTCTCTCTCTATATATATATATATATATATATATATATATATATATATATACAGGTTCGTATTGACGTACTGTATTCTGCAACTTCCACCCACTTCAGCTAAAATGTTAATTGTTTCAGCATCTTTCTATATAACATTAGGGGGTATTGATATTCCCTTTCCTAAGATAACTTTATAAATCATCCAAGTCATTTGTATCATTTGCTGTAGAGACTATCAGTCCTTGAGGTCAACGTGCGGTGAAATGCCTAAAGGAACCGTATCCACGACTGGTCGTTGTTGCTTGTGGGAAGAGGGCTGGTTCTTTTCTCGCTCAAACACAAAGTATTAGACATTCATTGAGGAAAAGCAGCCAATTAAAATATTAATAACTAATTTTATTAAAATATGAATAACGAATTTTATAAGTGATTAAATAAATTTTGTAGGTAATTATACAAACAAAACTTTTGAGATTAAGTCCTCTTCTTCCACGCTGGGACACGCGGTTACACGTAGGCCCCGGCGGGGAATGTAGTCTAAGGCTCCGACGCCGACCATGTTTCGGCCACGGAGGATAGGAATAGTGATGCATCGTAATACCAACACTCCTGTCCTCCTTGCGGTCATATACCGTCGCATCTGCAGTGCGAGTACTCTAGAGTCATATTCATAGCCATCTTGGCTAGTATAGGAATATTTTAAAATTTTAAATCAAATTAAAGTATTTATTTGCAATCCAAATGTACATAGTCGGACTTAAATTTAAAATATGCTTTATAGATGGACAAACATAAAAATACATAATATTGTTTTATGTTTTCTTAATACTCCTTTACTGAGTAAAAGGGATTTCGTTTTAAATACGATTTACTGACGCTTGTTTTTTATTAATTCTGCCATGTTTTTTTTAATTCCCTGGAAAAATTTATTTCAAATTTTTTTTGTCATATACTAAAAAGAGCCGTGTTAGCTCAGATGGTTAGCGCTCGCTGTAAATATCACAGTACGCGAGCAAACCGGGTTCGATGCCCACCGGCACCAATAAAATTGTTAATTGCTATTTTCACCTGCTCGGCGGTGAAGGAAAACATCGTGAACCTGCATGTCTGAGAAATAAGAAAAAAAAATATTTCGAAGACATGTGAAGTTCGCTAATACGCATTGGGGCAGCACCGCGGACGCTTCCTAGTTCTAAAACCCTCTCAGAAATGAGGGGAGGCCTGTGCCCAGCGGTGGGACGTATATAGGCTGAAACTTTACTTTACTTCATACTAAGGACTTGTCTTAAACATTTTTGTCCGCGACTGTGGTAGGTAAATTTTTGTAAACAAACGGGCATACATCATAAATGTACATAGATAGATAGAAAGATAGATAGATAGAAAATTCTTTACTGCACTCAAACAAAACAATTTGGTACAAAGGCGAAATTAATGCCGAAAAGGCATTCTCTGCCAGCTAACCTTTTGTAGTGTGGTGAGAGCTATGGGTAGAGCCGCGAGAGAAAGAAAAACTAACTTATTTATTCATACTATTCAAAACGCATTATATAATATTATGTGAAAAAGAACCAGGTTCGGAAGTTGACGTTCGATTAAGAAACAGAAGGGAGGAATCGAGGCTTCTCTCCATCCGGCCTCCTAACACGCCTACGTTGGGTTCGGGAACAACGTATGTGATCTCCGCAACGGAGTAACACACAAGGGCGATAACCTCTTCTTTTTCAGCAAGTAGGTTCAGACGGGGATTACGGGTCTTCCGAAGTCGTCCCGGTCCCGACGCCTTAATTCTTCGATGTGGACTGTATAACTTGAGGGATGAATTACTTGGGAATAAAACAGCAATTATCTTCAAACCGTTCCGTGAGAGAGTAATCACTTTTCCCTATCACTTCCCTACACTTTTTCTTTCTTCTTATTGACTGCTGGTTTGATTTCCGAACTATTTCCCCGAACGAATTGCAATAAAACCCGTTCACTAAGCTACCCCCAGAGCTATACGCGAAAGTGAACCGCGCCATTCGCGTGCTTGCGCAACTTAATTACATGAATTTGTTCTATTACTCTCTCACGTTTCACTTAATATCTTTATTCACATAAGTCATGCATAAATACAATTTATCTATATAGGTAGCACAAAACAATATCTACACTACGATATACATTATATTTTCGTATCACAAAAAACCTTTTATTTATTAAACAAAATATGCCTATTTTGATCACAAGTTCAAAGTCAAAATTTCTTAAATATTTAACACAGAAAGTTAAAACAATGTTTCCCACTTGAATTTATACATATGTTAACTAATACAATAGTTTAATTTACATTTTCCCTATTTATTTCACTATTTAAAACACTTTTAAATTTCTTATACAAAACTGTCATTATTTCACTTCACTACACAGGAATTTTCACATAAAAATAACACAGAATTCACCTTTTTAGCACGTACAATCAACCTGAAATGTTTTACAAGTCATTTTTACATAAATTGCTGAAATTACAAACATTTTAAATTTTTTACATATTCGGCCTCCTAAGGGCGTGGCCAGCGTGCTTCCGTGAACTCACACTATTTGAACAACTAACTTTGCACGGCTCTCGGCTATCAGAAAAAATGAAAGTCTGAAATACACCAATTTTTAACAATATTAGGTAAATAAGTGCTTCTACATAATTTTCGAACTGTAGGAAACTATCTCTGATAGGAGTCTTATCAGTTATCATGTTTCTTATCAGATAACAATACAAGTGAATGTTCTCATTAATCAATCATAGCAAATAGGCATTTGTTTTCGTACAAAACATATCATACTTATACAAGACAATACTTATGCAATTAATTTCCGTTAATTCTGTTTATGCACAGAGTGACCATCTCGACCGGGGAACAAATCCGATCTCTAACTTCACTTTAATATTCCTTTGAATTTACATCGTTGGAAAGACGATTTCAACCGGGGAACGAATCCGGTAACATAATTTATATCATAAAATTCCCTATATGAATTAATTGAAAGATATTACTTAGAAAACAGTAAACTAGTCCGGCCTGGGAGTTGAACCCAAGACCTTCATATCATTAATTCGACATTTCTTTAAGATTTAACTAAGCATTTTCTTATCAGAACATTTCTATTGGACAATGAGTCTTTGAAAAGTTATTCGTCATCGGTTGACTTAATAAACTGAAATATATTATGTATTATGTATATATATAATACATTATGTATATGTTAGTTTATACATATATACACTCATACACACACACATATGTATATATATATATATATATATATATATATATATATATATATATTTATATATATATATGTATATATATATATATATATATATATATATATATATATATATATATATATATATATTTATATATATATATATGTATATATACATGCATACATATATATTTAAATAAGATATATACTAAACCAATAAAGCATACAATATAGTATACGAAATTATAATAAACATAATCAATAAAATTAATCAAGTAATTTTAAATAATATGCCTCAAGCTTACGTTTAAATGTATTTATTGAAGGAGCATCTTTTAAATCTCGTGGAAGGTTATTCCAAAGTGTGATTGAATATACCGTGAAGGAATCTGGGTAGTATGCAGATTTATGCATCGGGATAGTTAGAGTTTTGTTGGTCATCGAACGGGATAAGCTTAAATATGAAAAACGCTCTTTTAGATAAACTGGGGAACAAGGATTGTGAAGAATACCATACAAAGTGGTTAGAAGGTGTGTGTTCCGGCGAAAACGGATGTCGAGCCACTTAAGTCTTGAGCGAAATTGTGATATATGATCAAACTTGCGCAGGCCAAAAATATAGCGTATGCACAGATTGAGCAGACGGTCGAGTTTGCTAAGCAGCTCTTCAGTTATATCTGGATAGGCAATATCGGCATAATCAAAAATAGGAAGCAACAGAGAGTTGACTAGCGTAACCTTGGCCGTCTGAGGAATAAATTTTTGCCAGGGCTTAAATGAATGCATAGTTCCAAAAATACGTCTCCTGACCTCATTAACCTGTAGCACCCAACTTAGATCGTCAGCCAAAATTAAGCCAAGGTTCTTAACCTGCCTAACATACATATTCTAAATCTACACTGTTTAGAGTGACCTTAGGTAGGTATTGATAGTCAAGTCGACATGTAATTTTTCTGCTCCCTATGATTATAACCTGTGTTTTGGCAGGATTTAATATTAGCCCATGACATCTTGGCCACTGATGAACTGCAGCAAGATCAGAATTCATTCCATCAACAGATGAATTTAGGTCATTTAAACTAAAATGCTGATACAGCTGGACATCATCTGCGTACAGGTGATACTTGCTGAAATTTATTACGGAAACAAGTGCATTGATAAACACAGAAAAAAACAACGGAGATAAAACACCGCCTTGAGGAACACCAGCAACAACGTTACACCAATCGGAGAACTTATCATCAACACGTATGCGTTGCCGGCGTCCCCGAAGATAGGAACTGAACCATTGTAGAACTGACGATGTTAAATTCAGGGATTTCAAAATTGCTAACAGGATGTCATAGTCAACACAGTTAAAGGCGTTACTGAAGTCCAGAAGGATAAAAAGAGTGAGTTGACGATTATCCATCGCGAAGCGGATATCATCAGTTATTTTAATTAAGGCCGTGGAAGTACTGTGCAGAGATCGGAAACCAGACTGATAAGGATTAAAGAGGTTGTGTTTGTTTAGAAATTTTGAGAGTTGGCCATGAACAACCTTTTCAAGAATTTTGGAGAAGAAGGAGAGGATAGATATTGGCCTATAGTGGCTGAAATTAGTAGGAGAATTGTTTTGGGGACAGGAATCAGGAACGCTTCTTTCCACTTGGTAGGGAAGGTACTGGAGGCAAAGGAGAAATTTATTAGGTGAGTGATGTGGGAAACTATTTGGTCCAAAATCGGCAAAACCATGTCACGTCCAATATTATCTGGGCCGACAGCTTTGCTGGATATGACGGATGCATTTTTTTTTACTTCATTATCTGTCACTGGTTCAAAACAGAAAGGAGTACAACATGGTAAATGGAAAGAAGTGATATCTTTAATAGTATCGCTTTTGACTGTTGAGTCCAACGAAACTGGTAAAGAGCAAAAGTGTTTGTTGAGCGCTGTCAAATCAAGGGACTGACTAACATTCTGTTTGCTTTTACCAAAGCCTAGGCTGCGCAAAAACTTCCATAAATTCTGGGTTGTGCAAGTCTCAATAGTATTGTGAATATGTCGGCGTTTGGCATTTCGTATCACCTGGTTGCAGCGACTTCGTGCTTTTTTAAATCTTTCCCAGTTCTCATCACTGGGCGAACGTTTATGTTTTCTTTTAAGGCGGTCCCTACGTGCCATAAGAGATCGAATATATGGCGTTAACCAAGGTGCTGGTGCCCGTTTCATTCTTACTGGTCTTAAAGGCGCTACTTTGTCATAAGCTTTTGTTATAATGTTATTGAGTAACTGCAGTTTATTGTCAATATTATTAGTGTTATAAAAGTCTGCCCAATTAGCATTGCGTATCTTATAACTTAATAGCTGGCGATTCATACGGACAAGGTTACGCTGATACATAATTTTGGGAGATGATTTAGTGGATTTAAGAGCATATGATGCGAAAATTAGATCATGATGGGAAAATCCAGGAGCCACGAATTGACCATATAGAGATATACGATCAGGATCAGATGTAAGGATTAAATCCAGTAAAGAGTTAGTGTTATTGACGTGATAGGTAGATTCGAGGTCAAGAATTTTAATATTGCTTGATGCACTTAAGCGTTTAAGCTTATTCGATCTAGCATCATTTCGAATAAGGCAGGTGTTAAAGTCACCCATGAAAATGGAGTGGGAGTAGTTTGGGAGATGCATCTCAATCAGCTGTTCCAATTCATTGAAATAATTTACAGAAGGAGGTGCATAAAATGTTCCTAGTAAGAAAGGTGTGTTGCATACCATTATTTCAATAAGAATGTATTCCAATGATTTAGAGTAAACCTCGGGCGATCTGGAAACGATTGTGTATGGTATGTCTGACCGCAGGTATATGGCAACACCACCGCCACCCTTGTTTAATCTGTCATTCCTGATGAGATGATAGCCCGGAAGACTAAACAAAGTGGATGGTAAGCTAGGTTTAGGAAATGATTCTGATATGAGACAGGCATGAATAAGACTGTTTTCGAAAGTTGCAAGAAGATCTGAAAAGTAAGCTAGAACACTTTGTGTATTAATATGACATATATTCAAATTCCTTCGGTAAGGCTCAAGGGCATTATTTAATATGTCCCCAAGTTGAGGTTCTGGGGAACCCTGACCCGGGGAAAACGATGATGGTGAGGAACTTGTAGAGTTAAAGTAATCAGATTCTATGGAAATATCCATCGCAAGTTTAAAATTAAATTTATAAGTTTATTCGTATACTACTAAACAATAATAATAAATGAAAACAGTATACACATATATATTATTAATGTTTAATAAAAAAAGTAAAAAAATAAATAATAAAAATAAGTGAACTGTTTTGCTATACCGTGGGTTCAGCAAAAATAAAATTGTTATTAGCTTGCCACATCTACTACCAGTTAGGACATTACAACCATGTCAGGAGGAAGTACAATTTATTATAATTTGATAAAGAAAAGTGAAAACAGTACAAGTATGCCGATTAAAAAAATTACATAAACACTCACGCCTGTCACCCAGAGGGGTAGGCAGAGACTACGGACTTCCATTTGGCACGATCCTGACACACCTCTTTCGCCTCCTTCACATCCATATATCTACGCATACATGCTCGTCGGTTAAGGGTACTTCTAACGTGGCCCATTTTCAAAATATCGCCAATTTGGTCGATAAACTTTTTCCTAGGGCGTCCCTTCCTGACTCGGCCGTTCACATCTGCCATATAAATTTGCTTTGTCACTCTTTCCTCATTCATTCTTTCCACATGACCAAACCACCGAAGCATTCCTTTCTTAATCCTGGTCACATCATCTTGCATACCACATTTATCCCTTATCACGCAATTTCTCACCCTGTCATTCAGATTCAACCCTAGCATATTCCTTAAAGACCGCATTTCTACAGCATTTATTCTACTTTCGTGATTCTTCTGCCACACCCAGCTTTCACTACCATACATTAAAGTCGGTACTAACACAGAATTATGAATCACCATACGTGCCTGTTTTGACACATTCTGGTTCTCCATAATAGAGTGTAGTGCCCCATTCACTCTATTCCCTGCATTTACTCGTCGTTCTATATCCCTATCATATCTACCATCCCTGCTAAATACACATCCCAAATACACAAACTCATCCACTTGCTCAATTAACTCTCCTTCTATTCTTATTTCACATACCGTTTTGCTTTCTTCTCTTTCAAAAACCATCACTTTCGTCTTACATGTGTTCACTTTCATTCCCCTTTCTTTTAATTCCCAGTTCATTAATGTAACCATCATTTGCAATTCAGACGCCGATGACGCAAATATGACTTGATCATCGGCATACAAAAGGCATTTGACGGTTAACTCGCCCATTCTTAAACCACATTCTTCATCTTTCAAAGTTTGCAAACACCGGTCCATAAATAGGTTGAACAGCCAAGGGGAAGCTACACAGCCCTGTCTGACACCTTTTTGGATGCCAAACCAGTCCGAGTAGACCCCATTGATCCTGACACAAGCACTAGAGTCCCTATAAAGAGACCTCAATGCATGTATCAAACCAGCGCTCAACCCATATGAGTTCAGTGTTTGCCATAACACATTCCTGTCCACTCTGTCATAAGCCCTTTCCAAGTCCATGAATGCACAAAAAACTTTCTGGTTTTTGGCCAAAAACTTCTCCGCAATCATGCGCATGGAAAAGACCTGATCTGTACACCCCATTCCCTTTCTAAAACCCGCTTGCACATCCCAAATTTTTCCATCAGTTTCTTTCATAACTCTTTCAATTAACACCTTAGCATACAGTTTACCCACAATACTAAGCAAGCTGATACCGCGGTAGTTTTTGCAGTCCTGCTGTGACCCTTTTCCTTTATATATTGGTACTATTACTGCTTTGCACCAGTCATCCGGTACCCGTTTTAATTCCCAACATAAATTTAACAAGGTGTACAGCAGGCCTGCCACCACTCCCTCTCCAGCCCTTAGCATCTCGAGTGATACTATATCATATCCAGCTGCCTTACCTGCTTTCATGCTTTTCATTGCTTTCATTATTTCATCTACACTTATCTCCATACCCCTTTCCACTTCTTTCGGAATTTCTAGTTGATTTAAATCAGACGACTCTTCACTCATAAATACGCCTTCAAAGTATTCCTTCCATCTGTTTAAATTCGAAACTTCATCATTCAGAATACATCCATTCTCGTCTCTTATAGCATTTATTATAGGCTGTTTTGTATTTCCCCTGGCAGTTCTTACGAGTTTCCAGAACATTTTTATGTTAGCCTGGAAATTATCAGATATCCTTCTATCATTCTTATCCGTTCTTTCTTTCTTTTTCCTTTCAACAACTTCTTTTACTCTCTTATTTAGACGTCTAAATTCTGCCTTTTTTCTTTCAATCTCATCATTCATACCAGAAGAATTACCAGCTTTGGTTGCTAGTAAATCTAACCATGCTTTCTTCTTTGATTCAACTTCCACCCGTACCTCATCATCCCACCATAACGTATCACTTTTCCTTTCATTTGTTCTCTTACTTACACCACATACTTCGGTGGCGGTATCCACCAAACCTTTCTTTATATTATCCCACACAGTATTCAAGTCTAAATCATTCATACACAACTCATTCAAAACATCTAATATTTTCTCTCAGTCTACACTTATACTTCTCTTTCACATCTTCATCTTGTAACTTCTCTATTCTTATACGCTGTAACGCAGTGGTAGACACAGATGTCCGATGCCGCCAACGCTTGAAAAGACCATTAATTCGACATAAGACCAGGTAATGATCCGTCCCTACGTTGGACCCCCGGTAAACCCTTGTATCTACGACTGCGCTCCTCATTCTTTCATCCACAATTACGAAATCTATCATGCTTCTATCATCACCTCTTTCCCATGTATACATGTGAATCTTCTTATGACAAAAAAAAGTATTCGTCACAAAAAGATTCTTTTCCGCACATACGGTGAGGAGGTCTTCACCATTCTCATTTATACTTTCATCACCAAACGTTCTCAATATCCTTTCATAACCAGACCTCTTCACCCCAACCCTTCCATTAAAGTCTCCTAATATAATAATATTTTCATTTTCCTTACATTTTGTCAACACCATCCTTACCATGTCCCAAAACTGCTCTCGGATGTAAGTGGGCTTAGACATGTCTGGGGCGTACACCCCTAGCAGGAACAGCTTCTTTAAGCCCACTTTCATTCGTATCCATAGCAGTCTCGGGCTTACACATTCATACTCTTTCACACATTTACCCATTCTTTCTGAAAGGATGAAACCGACTCCCTGGCATGCCCGTTCGGTCTCGCCTACACCAGACCAATACGCGGTATACGAGCCATGTGCAGTGGCATCCTTTCCCTTTCGTTTCGTCTCATTCACACATAACACATCTATTCCTCTGTCATTCATCATTTCGCATACTTCATCCATCTTATCGTTCATTCCTCCACATACATTCAGCGTAGCCAGACGGGTTTCCGCAATCCACTTTTCGCCCCTCCGGGAGACATAACGTGACGGGTGGCGAACCTCGTCGCCGGTTTTTCTCCCGGAGATTCTTCGCACCCCTGCCCCATTTAAGGGGCGCCGGGAACTCGGGGCCATTCCTTTTATTACCTGAGTCATGGTGCGAACAAGGGGTGGTGGTAGATTTTACGCCGCTACCATACGGCGAGGAGCCGAGTCTATTTTTTTTTCGGCTTTATCGCTCGTTTAGCACCACCCGGGGGACACGTGTAGGGTGGGCCTAAGGTTAGGTGGTCGAAGCCTACGGACGCGAGCGACTCATCCCCTATTATCGAAAAAAATATATTTCTATTTATACTCGCTGATTTTTTTACCGTCTGGAAAAAATTGGGGTAACAATTGTACAAAATAGAAGCCCATAGCATTGTTATTTAATTTTTTTTTACAATAACGTATTATGAAATGTATCTATTAACAAATACTACTAATTGGGTGTGTATTATTTTAATTTCGATAGTTTTAATTGATTTGTTTATTAACACATAGTTCGTCGAAAGCTTTTTAACTTTATGACATCTGGCTGTTGCCATATTGAATTTTAATTATTGTCATGTCTTTTTGCCTCTCACGAGATTGATACAAATTGATTGACGTAAAAATCATCACAATTCGACTTACGCGTTTGGTCTCCAGAGCGCCACAATGGAACAAATAAACATACATACACATATAGTCTGATAAACACATTACGGTACAGTTAAAAAGAAAGAATACAGTGTGAATGTGCTCGAGAAATTTGTTTTATTCATGTCAAACTTACCCAATAACTTGCTTTCGGAAGGCTTATCAGGTTGAGCACCAGTCATCCTGACAGTCTCAAAAGGCACACTTATTAAGCCCAAGGCGGCCTTTCATAAATACAGCTTAGAAAATTTAAGTTTGTCCGAGCAAAGGCTTTGTGTGTCATTAATTTCGGAGAATAATAGCGACCCATTATTCAGCCTTTTGAAATTTTAGGAGTCCGACGTACCATCTGCTCTAAAGAAAGATATTATGAATAAATTTTGAAACCGTTATATTTATAGCAACGTGAGTACTCTCTAATTACCCACGCTAAAAAAGAATAAAAAGCTTGAACCAAAACGGTTAACGATTTCCCCTGACCGAATTCTCGGCTTGTATATATTATGTTGTGGAGAAGTAGCGTCGATGTGCAGAATCTATTTATTACGCGGAAGAAGTGCTTTAGAATACTAGCCCAGACAAATAATACTACGAGTTGTGGACCACATTTAAAAAAAAATTCTTACCTTACCCTGTATGTATGCGTTTGGGAAAAATCACAACAGCAAATCCTCGTGCACTGCTGGTAAAGTTTACAGATTATACCATTCGTCAAGAAATCTGGCGTGCTAAGCTATCTTTGAAAGGAAGTAATATTTCTATTGCTGAATTTCTTACTCCTCATAGAAGAGAAGTTTTCAAAGAAGCTCGACGCCTACATGGTATGCACAGGTGTTGGACACAAGATGGTAACATATATCTAAAGCTCTGTAATGGAAGCAAGGTACGTCTTGTTTCTCTAGACCAATTGGCTGAATATCCTGTGAGTAATTCAGAAACTTCCAAAGCTGTGGCCTCCAAACAACGGTCTAAACCTGGAAAAAAGTTGTAAAATTAGTCTCTTCATATATTAAATTTTTCTTTTTCTCTATTATTAGGAATCTCACTACTGTAGTTAATTGCATATTTTACTTAAAATGATATTTAACTTACCGCTATTGGAGTTTATGCAATTATTCATTTCTTTTGTTTGTAGGGCATAATTATATTATGTATCATTACTTATAAATACGAACAACTTTTATCATTGGTAGTTGTAGGACTTATTACCCCAAACTACCTGCTTTATAATTAAACTTGAATATAATTTAACTTGAAACAAACCTCATAGAACATTGAATTGAAACTTTTTGCAACCTTCAAAGTTTTTATTTTTGTTTGTGTATTGGTTATGTTTTATTTGTTTTGGTTTGTAAAGTCAATATAAAATGACAATGTCAAATAATTAAAATGTCATAGTAAAGACAGATCAGAAGTTCTGTTTTTACTATGGTATTGCGATCATCATATACGCAGGGTTACCACCGTAGGAATTTAAAAGTGCGCATTTACAGTTTTTTCTTTAGAGTAATTTTTTTAGCCAAAAGTAGCACCACTACCGCAACAATCGATCTAACAACTAAAATACAAGGTAGTACAGATAAACGGCAAGTGGTTTTAGGTGTTTTTATCGATTTAAAAAAAACCTTTGATACTATAAGTCACAAATTGCTATTAGAAAAACTTGAAAGCATCGGAATCAAAGGTAATGCTCTTAAAGTGTTCAAATCACAACTATCAAATAGATCGCAAGTAGTGAAGCTGGATAATTTTCAAAGTAGTGCCTTATCTATCGCGCATGGTGTGCCGCAGTTATCTATACTAACCGATCTATACTTGGGCCACTCCTATTTCTAGTCTATATTAACCAAATCGCAGAGCTTAGAGGGTTACATGGTCATCTAGCTTTGTACGCTGACGTACATGTCTATTTTATTTCGGATCTTAAATACATGATATTATCTTGCAAGCGCAAAAAGATCTAGAACAATTGTCTGAGTGGTTCCGATATAACTTGCTAACGGTAAACACTTCTAAAACATGTTACATAATTTTGAAAGCATAGAACAAAACTATACCATTACATGACCCACTGACAATATATAACATCCGCTTAGAACAAAAAACCTGCGAAAAATACCTAGGCTTGAGAATGGACAATTACTTAACATGGAATAGGCAAATAGATCACATTAAAAGTAAAATCAGTCATCATCATCATCAGTAAGGTCGCGGACTTCGCGCCTGTTACACGATGTTACGTTCTCCTCTCGCTTCTCGCGACCGTGACAAAGTAATAAGTGACAACGTAATAAGTGAAGCTAAGTGCAAAGACTGTGAAGTGGTGATCAATGAATTACTAGCTTTTGTTGCGAACAAGGTTGACACATTAGCCGAGCTTGGACTTATACAAATATGTTTGAGTGCCTACTCCTATGACGATATCGAGTTCGCAAGACAAACAGTATATAAATTACTTGCCCCACAAAAAAGAATTACTAGGCGTAAGGAAGGGAGTGAGAAGAATAGTCTGCAGGAAATAATAAAGCTAATAAAAGAATTTGAGCCACACTGCCTGCCCGTTTTTGTGGCAAAGGATTTAAACAAGTTACCGCCAGTTACTTTTGATAGCATCGATGTGACAACGTTCCTTAAGGTTAGGGCGTTATTAAAAAAAGAGATCACAGCTTTATGCACAAGCTCCAATCCTTACAGTTCCTCTTTGGAATCACTCAAAAAAGATCTAGCTGACGTTAAGCTAGCATTGAAGGAGCTGCAAGAAAAAAGAATTGGGGTTAACCCTGCAACCTGTGATACATATTCGTCTCCTATATCTTGTGAGGACAAGATTCCCGGAAGGCGGGTAGTTAAGAATAAAAGTGCACAGAAATCGCTGTTAGCCAAGATAAGCTCGCACGCGTCCACAACGGCCGCTCCCCCTCCACCAGAGCCCAATACAATTGTCCAGTCAGCCGAGTTATGCTAAAGTTGCGGACGGTTCTGACTTAGGTCCTAAATTTGCGCTTGATTGCGATTTATTAACCGTTTCTGAACACAATGATAATGTAAACAATTTGCACTTTCTGACGCTAAAACCAATAAAAGAGGGGAACTGGACTACAGTGACGAGTAAACGTCAAAAGAGACTAGAGAATAGAAAAGGAAAAGCGAATTTAATTTCAAAGCAGCAGAAAGAACCTTATCCCTATATATATCACGAGTACACAGAGATAGTATGGTGAATGACATTTCTGGCTTTATTAAGTACAAGACTCAACTGGAAACGGTAGTTACTAAAATTAATACGTACGAAAATAGTTTTAATGCCTTTAAAATCACAATGCCGCTTCACAAGACTGATCTCTTTTTGAATGATGAGGGGGATCAATTTTGGCCCGCGGGAATTGTTTTCAAAAAGTTTAGAGAGCGTGGGTATCGCCCCGTACAAAGAGAACCGAGGAATGAGAACAAAATTACTAATAAACAATATGGATAAGTCCGATATATCATTTATTTCCTTCAAATGTAAATCAGTTAAAAGATCTCTTGTTCAAATAAGAGAGTTGTGTAAAAAATACCACTTGCTGGCACTCCAGGAACCTGGTTGTTCTCATACGATCTAGGTTTTCGGTTTAAAGAAATTTATTTCTCATAAGAACATACAATGGTTCACTTAAAATGAGATACAAAGTAATTATATACTAAAGTAAAACTATCGCATCTACCTCTAGTGCTGGAGGTGTTATAGTGTTAAGCTTATTTAGTATGATATATAAGATTAAGATTATTTACTATGTCAGAAAAGATTACACTGTACGTACGTATTTCCTAAGTTTACTTTTAAACAATTTTATGTTATTGCAATTTTTTATGTCATCTGGTAGTTTATTGAACAGCTGTGCTCCCTCAAACAACAAAGTTTTTTTGCCATAATTAGTTCGTGTAATTATTAGTTGTAGTTTATTTTTACTTCTTAAGTTGTGTGTTGTTGTTTTTTTATGTAATTGTATGTTTGATTGAATAGAATTAGTGGTAATGTTTTTTATTAGAGTGCAAGTGCAATTAATGTATAGTTGTGTAAGGTTTAGCAAGTTAGTTTTTTCGTATAGTACTTTTGTTGGCGTTAGATAATGATAGTGGAATAATGTTTTGATGATTTTATTTTGTGTCCTTTGAAGTGGATTTAGATTTGTTTTAGCAGCTGTTCCCCATATCTCAATTAGATATTCGATATGTGATCTAACTAAAGAGTTATATATGATTGTAGGAACCTTTTGCGGGATACAGTTTGCGACTTTACGTAGTGAACATAGTAATGACGTCAGTTTTGATTTGACGTGATCGATATGCATTCTCCAAGTGAGTTTATCATCTAACAATAGACCTAGATATTTTTCCTGAGTTTAACGTTTTATTATTTTATCTTCAATAGTAAGATGTGCAAACTCTGGTAAAGGTTTATTCTTTGTAGAAAAAATCATAAAAGATGTTTTTGACATATTAATTGTTAGTATATTTTAACCATTCTCCGAGTAAGTCAAGATCTTTTTGAGCATAGGTTATAATGTTGTGAATAGATTTATCGAAATAGAGAATATGAGAAGAAATATTTTCTTAGTACTATAGACTAGAAATTGAATCCTGTGGAGTATCGGTCATTGACACATCTGAAGGACTAATCTGCGGAAGACCCTATGGTGGTGTAGCACTTCTATGAAATAAGCGAATATTTCCGAGTGCGGAGGTCATACCTTGCTATAATAACAGGATGTGTGCTGTGAAGCTAAGCCAAAGAAATAGACACGTGCTCGTTCTAAGCGTTTATATGCCTTCGAACAGTGACGACAACCTAGCGGAGTTTACAACCTGTTTAGGAAATATTAGTGCAGTGATAGAAAGTGCGGATATAGAATCAGTTTTTGTTCTAGGTGACTTAAATGCCCACCCGGATTCACTTTTCGCAAAAGAACTATTAAATTACTGTCAGGAGCAGTCATTAAGTTGTGTTGACATCGATGTTCTAGGTAAGGAATCCGACACGCGTACATTTGTAAGCGATGCGCACGGGACATATCGATGGCTCGACCACTGCATCGTGACTGCGGTCGCCGCTAGCGCAGTGAGTAGTGTGTGTGTGTGTATTATATGACGTCTACTCGTCGGATCACTTTCCGTTACTTGTAAAGTAGACTATTAGCAAAATTATACCTATAGAAGTGACTAATTTAACTAGTAACAAGCCAAAGATAGTTTGGGGAAATAGAGACTCGGCGGAAATTCGAATTATAGTACCTTATGCGATTTTAATTTAAATAGTCTTCTAAGGCAAATTAATTTTTTTAATAAAAATATCATATGTAACTGTGATATAGTTTGTAAGAATAGTGACCATTGTAGTTCAATAAATGAATTTTATAATAATTTTATTAAGATATTACAGACTAGTGCAGAGAATAGTTATAGGCGAATAAAAGATAAAAAGCCATTTGTGATTGGTTGGAACTATCACGTGAGGCATCTACATGTTAAGGCTAGATTAAAGTTTAGTGTCTTTGCCGTTGGCAAACCATCTTCTGGTTATTATTATAATGAAATGTCTTCAGCTCGTAAGGAATTTATATCCGCACTTAAATTCATTCAAAACCATGAGAAAAGATAAAGTTAGATATATTAGCCCGAAATAATAAATTGAAAAAATTTGGACAATTTTGGAAGGAGGTGAAGAAATTAAATCCTAAAGCGGGTCGTCTATTAGTATCCAGGATGAGGTGAATCACACAAAGATAGCCAACCTTTTTAAAAATAATTTTAATGTTGACGTGAAAAATGAGCAAGGTACACCCCAATTAACTACTCAGAATCATACCTTGTTGAGTACAGAAACATCCTGTGCTCAGCTTAATTTCGAGAATTGCCTAGTTACGGAGGAGTATGTGGTATCCGTCTTACGTAGCATGAAAAGGGGAAAATCTTCGGGTGGTGACTACCTGAGTATAGAGCATCTGTTGCATGCTGGTCAGTATATTTGTGTAGTCCTCTCTGCATTATTTAACTGATGCATGCGCCACTCATACCTGCCAAATAATCTATTACGTACCATTGTGGTGCAGATTCTGAAGTGTAAGACTGGAGATCTCGCAAGCATAGCTAATTACCGAACTATATCTCTCGCCACTGTTGTGGCCAAGGTATTTGAGCGTTTGATTCAAGCCAAAATTACACCCTACATGTCCATTGACGATGGCCAGTTTGGTTTTCGAACAGAGCTATCTACTGATATGGCTATTTTTGCCTTAAAACAAGTAGTAAATTACTATGTTGATCGCGGTATTAGTGTATATGCCTGCTTTCTTGATTTGAGTCGCACTTTCGACACCTTGAATCATGATCTGCTATGGAAGAAACTAAGATCTAATAACGTTCCTGCTGGTATTGACCTACTCACGTATTGGTATAAGAGACAGATCAATAATGTAAAATGGGGTGACTCTCTGTCCGATGACTACTCGCTGACTTGTGGTAAGGCAAGGGGGACTTACCTCACCCGACTTCTTTAACATCGATATGAATGACTTGATCGTGGAGCTGAGCAGAATCCCAGTCGGACTTAGGCTTGGTAACCATTATGTTAACAACCTAATTTACGCTGACGATATGGTTTTGCTCAGCCCTACAATCAAAGGTGTGCGGAAATTAATATCCATATGCGAAAAATTTGCTAAAGATCATAGTTTAACTTATAACGCAAAAAAGACGGAGATGGTGATTTTTAAGGCGGGTAAGGGCCCAACTAATGTATCTGAGGCGCACGTGGCGGGGCAACCCGTTAAAATAGTTCTAACGTTCAAATACCTCGGTCACATAGTGACAGCGAACAGAAAAGATGATTGCGATATAGAACGACAGAGAAGAGCTTTGTCTGTCTGTGGCAATATGATTGCCAGGAGGTTTGTTAAAGCCTCCAAGGAGGTTAAGACTATGCTCATCCAAACGTACTGTCAGTCTTTCTACACCTGCCAGCTCTGGACTGAATATACGTGGCGGTCTTTGAATGGTATTCGTGTGCAATATAATAACATCTTTAGAATGATTATGGGTCTCAAACGCTATTGCAGTGCTTCAGGCATGTTTGTCGAAGCACGAATTAATACGTTTAATGCCATTCAAAGATTCAGAATCGCATCATTCACGTTCAGGGTTGGTGAGTGTAGAAACAAGAGCCTTTTATCAAAAATGGCTTAAGATAGCTGCTTGACGTGATGGTTCCCTCCATTTAGACTTAGATATTGTAATAAAATTATTTTTTAATTTTTAGTAATTCTGTACTGTATTGTCTTTTTTTGTTGGTAATTAATATGGGTGCAATGTGCCTGAAATAAAGAGAATTTATTTATTTATTTATTTATTAAAATTTCGGCACTTACTGGATCACTTCACAATATTTCCCATTGTATATATCATATAAATCACATTTACTTTATCTTATAGAAATTTGGGGTAATGCTGCTAAAACTAAGTTACAGGAATTTCAAAGAATACAAAATAAAATCATAAAAATACTTTTTCACTATCCCTATTTAACAGCAACTTCTAAAATTTTCAAAGAAACAAAACTTATGAACGTTCAACAACTACATACATATAATACTTGCATTAAAATAAGGAAATACTAGATAAAACCATCCATACTAACTTGTCTTTTGTAAAAAAATCACAAATTTGTAAACGCAGTCTTCGTCAACCTAGCTTACTTGTACTACCAAAGGTACGAACAAACTACGCAAAAAAGCATTACCTTTGAAGGTGCACAGATTTATAATAAATTACATTGTAATATAAAAGATGTAAGCTCATTTATTAGTTTTAAGTCTCAGCTATCACAATACGTAATTGAACATTTTTCACCCCTATGTTGAGGCTATGAAGTTACTGATTGAGTGTTCGGCGACCATTAGAATAAGTATACTAAATGTAATAATTATTTTCATGTAAGTGGCATTGTTTGTCTTTTTTGAAAGTAAAATTTCTTTAAACTCATTGTATTGTTGTATAAATAATACTTATTGAAAGTATCTCTTATGCCTAATTTTCCACAGGTTCCATAGTCTTAGTAATGTGAAAACTAAAATGAAAAATAAAGGTAAGCTCTTTTACGCTATCGGCTTTTAATTCCCTATTTAACAATTGACCTCGTTATAAAACTGAAGCGACAAACGAAATTATAATCTACCTGATGGAGAGTGACGACTGCCTGCAGCCATCTTCAAAAAAACTAAACGCTTCAGATGCGTTGTCACTTTCAAGGTGACAGGTGGCTGTGCCACTGTTTACCCATTATAGCAAATTTTGGACAGGTCGTTTACTATCCAAGTAGTCTATCTATGGAAACCCCACATTTGTCAGTGAAACGCGCTCAGTATTTATCTGTTTTTCGGAAGCTTGTACACAATCACTATCATAACTTTTGAATTCATGCCGTCTATATAATTATATATTATATATTTGTATTTTTTTATTTCTTACTTATTTCTATATATTACTTGGCTACATTAATAAATATTGTTTCTGTATCTCCAAATCACATATATTATAGCTTCTTTGGGGTTACTCAAACTTGATGTATTCGAATCAAAAGTATATAACAAATGATTTCTTAAATTTACGCGAACACTACACATTCACTATCGTAATTTTGGACAGGTCGTTTTTTGCGTAAATCGGACCAAAAATTAATATTCAAAAACTGAAGGTAGCCGGGCTAACAATGACATTGGGACGTCAAACATCTCAGTCCCCCCCGTGACCATGGGCGCTGTAAAGCACCCGAAACGTCGGGATAGTAATAAAAAAAATTAAAGTAATTAAACGCGATAAAATCCGTAAATAATAGTTTTATTCAAAGTATTAAAACAAGGTATAAAATACATCTTTATTGGTAGCTGTTCTTAAACAATTACAAGCATGAAAAAGTCTGAATGGATTGTAATCCTTATTTCGAGATACTTGTGCATCTTCAGACAATTGTCCGAGAGGTAAAATAGCAGAGTATTCAGTTACATTTTCCCCATGAATTGGTGTTTTGTGGACAGACGAAGGCATATTATATCAATTATCGGCTTACTATGCACATGCTCACTCCGTACTCTCCTATGGCATCATCTTGTGGGGAAACTCTTGTGATGTAAACAAATTATTTATATTACACAAGAAGTGTCTACGAATATTGATAAATTTGGACAAAATGAAGTCATGTAAACCCCACTTCATTAAAAATAAAATTTTAACACTTACATCTATCTACATCCTCGAATCTTGTAAATTTGTTAGGAAACACCCAAAACTCTACTCACCTATTAAAAAGACTAAAAGAAATAATAGAAATTTATATAAGCTTAAGATACCCTTCTCCAAATTAAAATTAGTTTCAAACAGCCCTCACGTTATGTCAATAAAGATTTATAACCATTTATCGAATTCCATAAAAATCCTGGAAAATCCTGTGCAATAAACAATTAAAAATATTTCTTATTAATAAATGTTACTATAATTTAAATGAATTTTTTGACGATAAATAACGATAAAGTTAGAATACCTAGACTATACATTGTGTTTCAAATTAAATTAATTTATATAATAATATTGAATGTTGATGATATGATAATTTGTAATTTATGTTTAAAAATTAGATAATACGAAAATAGTTAGCCCTCTAGTGTTGCTATGCCCTTGCGGGGCGTCACATGTATACCTATCAAAATTGTACCATCTTAAATTTGTAATGTGACATGCAATAAACAATTTGAATTTGAATTTGAATTATAAATATTCACGTAGAGCTCGGCTGTGCTATACGCATATTCGCCAAACTTTTTTGTATCCAATTCTAATGACATAGTTTCTAGTATTCATAACCATTTCAAATGACGTAGTTTGTAGTAGTATGTACATTCATGGAATTTCCCAGAGCCTGTTATTATACTGGCTTACTATACCCTTCATACCGGAACCTCTTCCTGTTTCATTCTTTCAAAAACTATAATTAAAGTACAATTGAAACTAGAACGACATCAAATTAGGATATAAAAAGCTTAATATCGCGCTTCTTTATAAGTGTACAGAATAGTTCTACGTTAATTTTAATAAGCGGAGAAATGCAGCGTTTTTATTTTTTTGTCGCATAAATGTAAAGTTACTTTAATATAATTTTTGTGAATTTATTTAATGGGCTTTATGGAGTTATATTTTGTGTTTTAAAAAGGGATAATATATTTTCAGCAACGCACCTTAAATTCCTCGAGTATTGCTCACATGTTTACTTACTCTCAGGTGGGTCGTATATTAGTTTCTCCCTTCCCATTCAATTAAAAATAAAATCTTTATTAAACTAGCGACAAATAATACAATAAAAGCTACTCTGCAGATGTGCCGAGTTATCAAATTACAATTGCGATAGCTGGTTGCAACGCATGCGAGTCCGATACAATATCCGGTATATTTGTGGTTAGATTGTGTGAATAGAATTCATTTTGTATTCAGAGGATACAAATTCACTTCGCATAGCAAAATTATCTATGACACGTGTACACAAAATGAATATTGTTAACTCATGTGATTTTAGAATTGTTAATAACGGCTATTCATTTTCTGTTGTCTATTTCTCCAGCTCATTTGTATGCTATAAATTAGCATATTGTTTATTATTCTAGGTAGCTAGATTTACAACTTTAAAAACTGTTTGGGTTAATTTTAATTAACAATCCATTATCTCACAATAATAAACGTGATAGAGCCACACGGCAGATATAATATTGTTCCGGCTCGAATGGGTCGGCTCGACCAGGGAGGAAACACGCTCCCACAGAAGACTATCGTTAAACAGCAAAATGATGCTGCTGTGTTTCGTAGAGAACTGGAGAATTTTTACTAGTAACTAGACATTAAATCGAGGATGGAAGTAGAAGTTGGATGTAGGTAGGTCTGTCTTTGGGCCAGATCATTTACACACCCGCAGTTGGACTGTGAATTTGTTTGTCTCAATAGTCGAAATTCGGGTGCAATTCAATAATTTTTATGTTTGTAAATTAGGTAAGCTGTATTTTATTTTCAAATGCACATCAATATTGTTATACTTTGAAAAAAAAAACCTGGGTTTCTTGCTGATTCTTCTCCTTTTTTCCACAACAGTGGTTAAAATACTAAATAAGACTTACTTTTATTTATAAGCTATTATATACATATACTTTTTTTATTCAATTCTATTCTATATAACTTTAACTGGTCTACATTTCAACATTCCTCCGTGGGCGCATTAAGCTAAAAAAGGGGTACGAATTTTTTTCTTCAAGTGTTAATGTATAGATAATAAAAAAATAAAAATAACATAGTTAATAATACAAATCAAATTAAGAACATAGTTCAAATTCAGCAAAAAAAAGGTATTGCCTGCAAATATCTATTCCCGATGTTTGTCCTTATGAATTTTTTGTATGGAAATTACTTCTACGATGCAGGAGAAGCTAGTGTTGAAGTTGCGTTCTTTTTTTTTAGTGAAAAGGATGTTGTATTGTTATGCCAATAAAATGGCAACAACAGAGGGTAAGGTCTTTTTGGGCCACTAAAGGCTGTGCCATAGTAATGTGGTCATTTACGAAAAATTTAATTTGGGATTATCTCTATGATTGCCAACTCTACTAAAAATCGTATTTTGCCCTAATGTTTTAAACCTGAACTCGTAGGCAGAAAAGTAGTAACATTGTGCTTCCGATAAGATGTAATAAATCATAAACACTATAATTCTTGATCAAAAGATACTTCTATAAATTCATAATTGCTTACTATAGCTTAAATCTATACATCATTATCGTCGTCATTACAGCCTTCACAAGTCCAGTACTGAACATGAGCCTCCCTCGTGGAATGCCACAAAGCACGTTCCTAAACCACGTGCATCCATCGAAATGCACGTGGCTTAGGAACCTTGCTTCCCCATCGGTTGTTGGTTCTTCGAGCTATATGGCCGCCTCATTACCACTTTAGTTTACTAATCCGTTGGGCTTTGTCAATTACTCTGGTTCTACTGAGGATACCCTCATTTTTAAGTTACGCAGATGAACCCCGAGCATAACCCTTTTCATAGCTGCCTGATCTGCCTGTCTCTCTGTTCGCCCATTTAATCTATGGTGATTTCATTTTGATCTTTCACGATATATTTGAAATTATTCAACGTCAGTACGAAATTGCGCATTTTTCACTAAGTTTTTGGTTTTTGGCCTAAGATGTCAGATGAAGCTTACATAAACTTTCATTGATATCAATAAGTATTACGAACCTCATTAATAAAATATTTAATTTTGCTAAGTCGTAGACTAAACGAATTTATCGATAACGTTTTTTTTTTCGCTAATGGCACATCATTAGAGGTGTCTATGGAATGAATGAAATATGGAATGTAAAAACGGCAACAACCTTGTAAAAGAAAGAATGTGAGAATAATGTAGCTATGTTATTTTGTAACATATTAAAAGTCATATCCTATACTATTAAACGAGCAATTCTTGTATATATATAAATATATATTCGGGATCTCGGAAACGGCTCCAACGATTTTCATAAAATTTAGTGTCCGGGGAGTTTTGGGGATAATAAATCGATCTAGCTAGGATTTATTTTTAGAAAATGTCTTTTTGTCCGTGTTTTTAGGCAATGAAAAACTGCTACAATATCGTTAGAATAAGAAGGTAAATTTTGACGAATTGTTAGTGATTATAAATAGCTTAATTGGTATAATGGTCGGTCACAGAATCGTAAAACCCCGGTTCGAGCCCAGACCGACCGACCGACTTTTTTTAACTTTTTTTTCATGTTCCTTTCTTTTTTGAGAAAATCTATTTTTTCGAGCCCTTTTTTTAGTATTTTTTAAAAACACGAAAATTTAAATTAAAATAATTGCACTCATGAACCAGTTCCGTTTTTTCTGTTATGTCGCTAAGATCAAAAAATATTATTTATAATTCATCAGTATGTAATTTGTATCTAAATATAATTTCCAAAACACACGAATAAAAAAATTAAAAAAAATCGAGCGAAAAATACCGAGCAAAGCTCGGTCAACCAGGTACTTATGTATAAAGAGTTCAATTATTTCGTATTTTAGGACTCTCTCTCTCTGTTTCTCTACTTGTAATTACTCTGAGGAATCATGAATCATGTTGGCCGAGCGAAGGAGGGCACCAACGTATAGACCAGTGGTGGGCAAACTTTTTTAATGGCGGGCCACTAAGTTTAAGAAATTCTAGAGGAGGGCCAGAATTATAGAAAAAATGCTTTTTGTGTTAAAGCTTTTAATTATAATATTATAAAAACATTACAGCATTACACACAAATGTTATAAAATACCTTTTATCCTAAATAATAATTGATTTAACTTTTATTCGAAGGCTCTGCCTTGTTAGGCGTGTGAGACATATGGAATTGTTTTTGATTTTCCATAATATTTTCAAAAGCAGGTTCTAGCTGTGATGAAGCAACTTTCAGCAGTGCGAAAAGGTTTTCATCTGTCAATCGGTTTCTGATTGAGTTTTTCCGCAATTTCATGGTTGGAAAAAATTTGTTCGCACACATAAGACGAAACAAACATCGCCATAATTTAACGTGAGCTTCTCTTAACTTTGTATGTGTGTTTGTATCTTTGGGAATTCAGCTTTCAGTATGCTCTATAAATACTAGTTTCGTGGAATTAAGAACCAATTGCTTTAAATGGATACTGCACTGCATTTCAATAATTTCCAACTGCAATTCAGCAGATACATTTTCCGGATCTACATTAAACGGCACCGAGAAAACGTCTAGCGATGATTGAATGTTCTTAAAATCTTGAAACCTAGTTTCAAATTCTGTGTGAAGTGTTTTCAACGCCTAACTGAATTCTTGTAGTTTGTTCTCACTCACTGGTGACATGGATTTTAAACGCGGAAAGTGAGTTAAATCGTTCTTCGCCATACAGTTATAAAATAGACAAAGCTGAGTTTTAAATGATTTAAGACAACACCAAGTCTCATCTATACATTGGTTCTTTCCTTGCAATTTCTTATTCAATTTGTTATAGTGTTCAAGCAAATAGGTAGAAAATGCAAAATCGGTACGCCAATCTTTGTCCTATAGGTTATGCATCTATTATTCTACTAGAATCTACTTTGAAGTAGAATCTACTTTTTCTTCTCGACCGCCAAAACGTAATTATAACGAGTCATGTACTATCCATGTCGATGGACCCTCGGCGGGCCGGATTAAATACTTTCGCGGGCCGGAGTTGGCCCGCGGGCCGTACTTTGCCCATCACTGGTATAGACATTCCATCTGTCCAGCCTCGCCATTGCTCGTCGACGCTCGCCTAGCTGACCGAGTGCAGGCGAACGCCAACGTGTATACGGTTCGTTTTGCACACCTTGCCGCCACTCGGGATCGCTTGCTACGACTCGGTCGCTACAAGTGTCGGTTTTTCTTCACAAATCAAAGGCGATCGCCTGCACTCGGCAAATCTTGTCCACAGGTTAGTCACCCATGTCAGTTACAGCTTGGTTTCCGTCCCGGTGAGATATTGATTTAAATAAGATGCAACTTTAAAACAATTTCGACAATTTCATTATACTAACGAGGGCATCTTTAAGTTTTTTAATTTTACTGCGAAGTACACTGATATAATGTTTATATGCACTTAATAAATAGCAGAAGCTGCAATAACTTTTTTGTCGTCTATATCATACCAATTCTCAATGACGACTAATTACGGCCAACTCGTAGATAGCTCCACAAAACCTCGTAAACATTGGCCTTGGAATTGGCCTCTTTCGAACTTGACCAACGTGTAGACTGTAGCACTCGCCTTGTATCAATATGTCTACGCTCGCGTTGACTGAGGCTTGGCCAACATGTATTGCTGGGGTCAAAATCGGCCCATGCGTTTGGTCTCTCGAGCGCTACAAAAGAACAAACGTACATAGATATTTAGACTGATATACACATTTTCCTTCTTTGCGTGGGTAGTCGGATAAAAAAGGCAATTTTATTTTATTTTATAGAATAAGGATGACATACAAGCATACACTCTACCTGGTGATAAGTGGATGCCGTAGGCTGAAGACGGAATGCCCCCTTGTCAGTAAAAAAATGGCTTCTCTGGTTATCTACAGTCCCCATACGAAATACAGCAGTAGGTTTAGGTAGGTATTTTATGCTGGTATTCTGTGAGAGCGTTGTGATTTCCCAGTTGAACCGAAACTTTTCTGCTGCAGCTAGCAGAAATAGCTAGAGTGTGGGTTTACTATTTAAAAGTAGGTTATAATAAGAAGAAAGAAGGCATCTTCCTCCACATTAATATGCTTTCTCACGACGCATCTCTAATGCGTGTTGAAACTCCACATGGTATGGAAATATGTTTTTAATTTCGCAATTTAACAGTTTTCTTAACGAAGGTTTATTTACCTAGAACACTTAAATTTGCAATTTATAAATTCATTGACGCTGGCGGGAACTAAGGATTTTTCTACAAGTGATGTGTTATTTTAGGGCCGCTTATGCCTGAGCTTCCCGAGTCACGAAGATGAATTTCTGCCAACTTCCTGACTCTGGGCTGCTACTGAGAATTTCTTGGCAGAAGAACTCAATAACTGATTGTGGTTCAACTCGACTGATTGTGGCGGTTACGACCACTAGACCAACGAGGCAGTAAAAAAAGTAGGTTTGAGTGCGTGTGAATAAGTTGAGCATGGTTTCGGCATTAATGTGTATCAGAAATTAAAAATTTCCATTATCAAACGTCAAATTATTTTTAAGTTATTAAGTTATTGATTACTTTAATTTTATACACATTATAACAATTAATATTCCTTTCATATCTGGCTAAAACGTAAATCTACACGGGCCGCCGACGTACCAGATAGGAGAAACCATACGCAGGCGTTCCCCTGTGCCAAGGTATAAGTTAGTCAACGCAGCTCTACGAGTATTATAAAACTATTTGCAACCGCATTTCTCACTTGAGTAAATTTAGTTGCGCAACTGAATCGACGTCCTACAAAAATGCGGAATTATTCAGTTATTTGCTGCAAAAGGAGGCCCATTGCCACTTCAGTATACTAATCCATTGGGCTATGTTGGTCACTCTGGTTCTACTGCGGATATTCTCATTTCTAAGTTTATCCTCATTGCTAAGAAACTCCGAGCATAGCCCTCTCCATAGCTCGCTGAGCGACTTTGAGCGTCCTCATACGGCCAGCAGTGAAGGAACACGTCTTGGTTCCATAGGCCATCACTGGCAACACGCACTGGTTTTACAACTTAGTTTTCTGGTTTTGAGGTATACCTGACGAGAAGATGCGTCGTAATTTGCCGAACGCTGCCCAGCCGAGTTGAATCCGTTGATTGACCTCTCGGTCAAAGTTGGACTTACCTAGTCGGACTATTTGTCCCAGGTAAACGTACTCGTCAACAACTTCGAGCATAGTGCTCCCAACAACTACCGGCCTAGGTGTGACATGGACATTAACATAATCTTTATTTTGTCCATGTTCATCTTAAGACCTATCCGTTGGGAGGCACTATTGAGGTCATTGAGCATAGTGCTTAAGTCCTCCAGCGATTCTGCCATAAGGACTATATCGTCGGCAAATCGAAGGTGAATGATTTACTCGCCATTGATGTTAATACCGTATCCTTTCCAGTCCAGTAGCTTGAAAACGTCTTCCAATGCAGCGGTGAAGAGTTTCGGGGAAATAACGTCACCCTGTCTTACACCTCTCTGCAGGTGGATAGGTTTCGTACTCTGGTTCTGTACTCGGATAGCCATCGTAGCCCTACTGTACAAACACTTCAGCACTTTAATATACCGACAGTCAACATGGCACCGCTGAAGAGGCTGTAGCACCGCCCTAATTTCGACGGAATGAAAGGCTTTCTGGTAGTCCACATACGCCAGGCAAAGTGGCAGAATGTACTCTTCGGACTTCTGTACAATTTGCCGTAGTCGTCTGTACGTCCGGGATATTATCGGAATTATCAGCAGAGTTTAAGGCAATTTGACTTTATAGATACGATAGGTCGAATTTGCACGTAGTCATAAAGTTATATGACTACCACCATACCATACGACTGCCAATTTTAGCAATTATTTGTTAGCATTTATTTGTAGATAACAATTAATAATTATACATTATATTTAAATAATAAACACCAATTGCTAACAATCTTAACAATTCACGAGTAAGGCAAAAGTTACACACTATCATATTGGTCGATCAGAATTCGCGTTTACGCATCATTTATTTCGGTAGGTTTTTACGCGGGATAATTTTAAGGCAGTACGTCTGCCTAAAAAATTAGATACCCAAACCAGAATCATGAAGCCATATCAAAGGTGCGAGACATTTGGTTCCACAAACCGCCTGCCAAGCGTGTCGTCGATTAAGGAAAGTCCTTCGTACAAGGGAGACAACAAGAAAGGAGAGGCCTACATCCAAAAGTAGACCTTTTGGCAAAATATGAGGAAGAAGAAAAATGTGTAGGATTCGCGTATAATATAAGAAATTGTTTGATATTCATTAAACAATTTATTAAACATTAGTATAGTTCGTACCAGATAGTTTGTCTTTAGTCCGTCCCGGTTTCGCACGGTTGGATCTGGATCTTGACACCAGTGCCATCTACCGTGTCCTACTAAATGTAAATACCATCAAGGTGACCCCAATAAGAGTGTCACTTTAAAAATACACCAAATTCGGTCAAACCGTTAAGGATGAAAAATATTACGAACACAATTTCATATAAATAAAGATAATGCTCTTTTCCAAATTGATAACTTTCTCGATCTAGAATTACGAGTATAACTAAAAATGTTAGGCTTTATTTCTTAAGGTGAGCTTTAATATCAAACACATAAAATTCACCTTTATTATGAATTACGGATTGGTGTACATAAATAATAAACAAGCTTAATGAATTATATTGGGGGAACAAAAGCAAAACATCGTTTCTCAACTATTGCCAAACATTAGTTGGACATAATGGCCAATCAGCCGTTAAATAAACGTTTTCCTATAACTATTAGCACACATTGTTCAATGGCTGCTGAATTGGGTAAACGTTGCAAATAACTCTATCGGAAAGATGATTATATATTTGTGACATTTGGTGTAGTGACTCTCGATACGTGGCGTATATACGTGGTGCTGTTTCTAACGGTACTGCATTCGCGACTGGTCGTCAGGCTAAATAAATATAACTACTCAGCGACAAAACGCAGCGAGCATACTTTGCATAACAGCCGCGATGAGTAGGGCTATATGATAATTTTAGTTTTAAGCTATTATTTGCTGCATATATTATAATAAAATATTTTATGCATCTAAATAAAAAGCTATTGTTCCAATAAATTTTTAATTGTGGTATAATTTAGCTCAAATAACATATCGACTAACAGTTAATACGTTTAATGTTGAGAATTGGGATTGTAACATAATTATTGTGCAAAAAAAGTTATGATTGCATTACACTTTAGGAAAGTTTCTCTAAAAAAATTTATATTATATCTTTTGTCTGTTACTTCTCTGAATTATCTATATTTTGTATTTATTTACACCATTTTTGATACCTTTATTTATATATATATATATATATATATATATATATATATATATATATATATATATATATATATATATATATATGTATATATACAGTAAAAATATATAAAATAGAAAAAAATGTTAAAGGGAACCTCGTAATATCTCATTGTAAAATATACGTGGCAGCATATTATCATATTATATTTCTTTGAAAGAAAATATTTATATTATTCGTTTATGACTTTTTTTATGGAATAAAGTTGACAAGCGAGTACACAGTCCACACGATGGTAAATGGTTGCAGTGGCCCATAGACATTTATCCTCGATTAAAAATCAAAATGCAGATGCGTTTTCACCTTTTTTACGTTTTACGTATTACGTTTTTTTGCGACTAAGATGGTAAGCCTCATTTCCAGTAAAAAGGGTTTCTGGTTATCTAGACTTACAATAAGAAACAGCAGGATTTAGCTGCTGTTTTACGCTGGTTTTCTGTGAGAGCGTGGTCCTACCATGGTCAAGCTAACCCATTCGTGTTACAATCATAATATAGCTGCAGCATAGCTCCACCACGACGTATTGCGACTATAGTAATCTATAGTAATCTAACTATGCGTTTTTGTTCTTGATAAGCTTTAGTTTAATTTAACCTTGTGTCACCATGTTGTGATTATCAAGTAATTTCTAGTACTTAGAGTAAAGTATTTTTCATTGGCTGCCCCTTTACAAGTTTCTTAAGTGTTTTTATCTCAGATAAGTAGATTTTCTAACGATGTTTTCGTTAATATTGCAATTAATAATTTCATTGGTGCTGGCGGGATTGAACATGGAGTTACTTCGTACTGTAGTATGAACTTATTGTAAGCGCTTAGAATCTGTAGTGTCACTGTTCAAAGACTTAACGCTTGATTTTATCACGTACGTAGAAATAAAAATAATTAAACATAATTCTTTCTTTTAATTTCCTGAGCACAATGCATTATATATAATATCAAGAGTTTTATAATATAATAAAACTAGTTTTACAAATTTGTCACGTTTAATTTTTATTATCATCATCACCAACCCTTGCACATCCCGATGAGGAGGTGGAGGAAATGTATGAGGATATCTCTAGAGCCATGCATTCCTCCAAACCCACTATAAGGTGTAAAGTTCAATACCCGAGAGGCAGTACTAAGTGCTCTTGAACAATTTGTTTTTGTTGTTGAGAACCCATCTGGCTGATTTCTTCAAGAAGGGCATCAATAAACTGCCACTGCATAGATATATAGATTGCATTGGTGATAACTTTGATAAAAAGAAATAAATAATATAGAAAAAAAATACGTTTACATATTTCATAAAAAAACGGCAATTTCATAGGTAATAATTATAATATCAACTGAAAGCTTTCGCTGTCGGTCTATAAAAATAATGTCTTTTTGTTTATTAAATAAATCATAATTATTGTTTTAAAGTTTTTTAATAAAACTAAATTCAGTACACTAATCCTCAGGGTGCATACGTTATATATGTTGCCAGGTCGACTCGTCTTAGATGGCAACCGAAACTCCACCGGAGATTCTTAGCACCCCCTGCACCGCCATTATCATGGTCACCACCGTAATCAGGAATAGCGGGGCCGCCGAGGACTAGGGGCCATATGTTTTCTGTCATTGCTCATGTTCAAATATGTTTGCCAAGTTGACACACTTGGTAAGCCGGTTGGCAACCGCAGTTTTTTTATTGTATAATTTATGTTATCAGGAAAATGCTGCTGCCCGTCTCCTGCCTGTCTCCCTCTGTCGCTTCTTACGACACCCACGGGAAGATATGGGGTAGTGGATATTCTCAACCGCCATTACCGGGCTTGGGATCCTTAAGTAATTAAATGAAATCCCAATCCAAGCATACATTTGCAAGACTTCAAGATACTATAAGTCCATACGTCGTAGATCGGAACAAAAATTAATAATTTTAGTCCAGAGGTAGCCGTGGTTAACCCTAGCATTGGGACGTCGAACACCTCAGTCCCCCCTGTGACCATGGGTGCTTTAAAGTGCTTGAAACACCAGGAATAAAAAAATGAGATAATATACGCGATAAAATTTGTTAAAACTAGTTTTATTTAAACTTATTTTATTATTAGAATAAAAGCGAAAGCGCAAAACATTTTTACTATAAATTAGTTATCTTTAAAGGATTCTAAAAAGTTGACTTCGTAGACTTGTCAAATTACCTTCACAAGTCTACTGTTGAACCCCAGAAAGCTATTCTCCAAGAAATGCCACAAAGCACGGTACTGTGCCACCCACATCCATCGTCTTCCTTTATATCTTACCAGGTCGTCACTCAATCCTTCACCTCGCTTACCGGTACGAAGCTGCCACTTAAGATTCTTTCTTTCCCATCGGTTTCCAGTAGTTAGAACTTTTTTTTGTAGAAGAGGGGGCAAACGAGCATGCGGCTCACTTGATGTTAAGTGACTACAGCCGCCCATGATCAACCGCAATCCATGATCATTACACTATGGCCAACTGTAATATGGCCGTCCCATTGCCACTGCAGCTTGCTAATCTACTGGGCTGTGTCGGCTGTTCTGGTTCTAGTATGGGTATGCATTCTCTATAGCTCTCTGAGCCGTCTCGAGCTACCTCATCTAGCTAGCAGTGAAGTTTCACGTCACAAATCCATATGCCATTACTGGCACCAAGATGACCTAGGTATTCTGTGGTGTTAGGTGGTGAGGCGAAATTAACATTCAAAAAGCTGTACCTATGTACTCCGGGTTAAATTTGATATCGGGACGTTAAACATCATATGCCCCCGTTACCATGGCTGTAAAATTAAGTATGATAGAATATCCGTAAATTAGTTTTATTTAAACCGGAGTATTTGCGTAAATCATTCCTTTAAGAGTTTTAATCAGTTTTTTTTTAGTATGGAGAATCGTGATTACTCAAGGGTAAAGCTTACTAGCCTATCACCCAGAGGAGTAGGTAGAGAATAATTTATGCCTCTGTGAGACAGCCCGAGCCTCTCCGGTGTGAGGGTTTATACTCTTACATATGTTACCTTACCAATTGCCTGTGTATGTTTGAAGATATAGAAAGTTGAAATGCAGTAAATTGTCAAATCACATTACACTCAGTAGCCGAGGATATAATATAAGAGATCAAAGAGAGTAAATGCCTTATCCACATTTATGGACTAGGCTGAACAACTGCGCCTCCTTATACTTGTACGTTATCAAGATGATTGATATGTTCCGTTAAAATATCTCCCGGCATGAGTTTTTTGTACTGAGTCGAGACATAACTTGTATTAACGTTTTTACCCTTTCTCATTTATTTGCGATAGAATTTCACATTAAATTTTTTGCTTCAATGGTATTTCTTCGATGTAATGAAAAATAAAATAGCTCGTCTTACATATAAATATAAGTTTGTTTATCAAGCGGTTACATTAAGTAAATGTAATTTTACTGCGTAACAAAAAAGGAATTAATATATTATTCCATTTATTTATTTACTTTTATTTTGTATAAGAGGGTGCATGCAGTTGAGTCTTGATGTTAAGTGACTACCGCCTATTAAAAAAGAGTAGGGTCTTACCCTTAAAGGTCTTTGTGTCGTATCGGTCCGGAAAAATCGCTAGCGATAGCTAAGTTTGGTGTTGGTGATAATCCCCGAGGAAAAATATTATATTACATTCGATGCGTTTTTATGTGTGTTCACTCATTTACCGGAAACGGCTGTACCGATTTTAATGATTCTTCTTTAATTAAATAGGTTCATACTTCAGGGATAGTCCCACATAGATTTAAAAAAAATTTTTATTTTTTCTATGTGCACAATTGCATTGAATAAAGGTCTTTCTTTCTTTCTTTCTAAAGTTGTATCTCTAAGGATGGAAAAATAGGAAATTGTGGTTTTGATTTAACAATTCAAACGACATTCTAGCTGTTACCTTGAATTTGTAATATTCGTTAGTCCACTCAAAAGGATGAAATAACGAAAATCTAAAAAATAAAACGAAACTGATTTTAAGAAAAAAAATTATTGCGGCACGAATGTCTCGACTCGACCGAGAAGACTACGCTCGCACAGCAAAGTCCAGTGTAAATAACAACACGACTGCTGGTTGTGTAGTCCCGGGTTCCAACCCCAGGTCGGTCTAAAAATAAGTAATTGGGTATTTGTATCAAGAAATTATTAGTAGTAACCAGGAGTCTGGAAAATGACGGTAATTTATCCCCGCTACAGAAAATACATGCGCCCAGTTGCGCCTTATCTCTCTCCAGTCGTGTCAGATTACCTGTGCTTACGCAAACACTCGAGTACTATAATCATGCCCAGCGCAAATGCCTAGCCTCCATTGAGACTAGCCACCGAACTCGTAATTCAATCTAGAGGCAGAGTAGAGTCATTCCACCTTATTCATCGGGAACAACAAAGCACTTGCATTTTGATTTTCAGTCGATGATAGATGTAGGTATATGCGCGATGAAATATACTTTTTATATAATGGTAGATTTTTTGCTCGTTTGTATTTTAAATTATTCTTTTAATTTTACAAAGTATGTACATTTAAAAATTAAAATAACAATTTAATACGATCAATGCATGGCAGCTACAATCATAACACGCGAAAGTGCAACGAAATTATTAAATGCAAAACGTTATTATGCACTCGTGCTAGCTGTTTACTTTAATCGTATTATTACAAACGAATGCAATAATTAATTTGCTCGCACACCGTCGTACTGCGTTAGCTGAGCATGATCAACGAAATTTTACGCAGACATCCAATTAGTCCATATCAGTGTATTTTTGTACATTTAATTCAAACAAATATATATTTTTTTACAGAATAAAGGTGGCAAAAGTGTATTCAGTCCACCTGTTGATAGGTGGATGCTGTTACCCATAGACATCTACATCTATCTTCGACTAAGAATCTAAATGCAGATGCGTTTTCAAGATGGAATGGTTCTTTTTAGTCAAAGGCGTCTCCGGGTCTCTATACTTACGATACGGAACACAACAACATTACCTTCTTACATCTTAATTCCATAAACTCTAAAATTCAATTTACTATGGAGTTAGAGGCAAATAATTCCTTACCTTTCCTAGATGTGTTAGTCATCAGAAATCCTAATAACACCATTGGTCACACTGTGTATAGAAAAAAGACCCATACAAACCGATATTTAAACGGTGAATCTCACCACCATCCTTCACAGTTAGCTACCGTGGGCAAATCTTTGTTACAGAGAGCACGAGGGATCTGTGACAGCAAACACCTGGCCGCCGAGCTTCAGCACGTCAAGCAAGTTCTGCACGACAACAAGCTTCGGGTCCCACGCCTACGTCACAGTGACCGAGTGAAGCCGGCCACAGTCGAGCGTGTGCCTGCTGTACTACCATATGTCAGAGGTGTCACAGACAAGATTGGCTATATCTTGAAGCGAGCTTCTATTAGAACATTCTACAAGCCGCCGAAGAAGATTAGTCAGTTCCTACCATCCGTCAAGTGTCATATTCCTCTACAAGATGCAGGAGTGTACAAGCTTGATTGTGAATGTGGTCTCTCTTATATAGGACAAACCAAAAGATCAATTAGGACCCGCGTAAAAGAACATATAGCTGATGTGAAGCATCAACGTTCCGGGAAGTCTGCAGTTTGTGATCATATCCTAGACGGCCCCAACCATTACATCAGATTTGATAGACCACAAATCCTCGCGAAAGAACACCGATTCCTACCAAGGATGATACGTGAGGCTATTGAAATTAAAAAATATCCTAATTTCAATAGAGAAGGAGGCTGGGTACTACCACCTGCTTGGGATCCTATAATCAATAAAATTAAAACTAAACCCAAGCATACCACTGCAAGACCTCAAGACAGAGTTAGTTCATTTTGCATAGATCGGACCATAAACAATAATTAAAAAAGCTGAAGGTACTCCGGGTTTAACAATGACATCGGGACGTCAGTCATCTCAGTCCCCCGTGACCATGGGTGCTGGAAAGCGCCCGAAACGTCGGGAATTAAAAATAAAAAGTAAAAATAAACGCGATAAAATCCGTAAAAGTAGTTTTAATCATGTGTAGTGTTCGCGTAAATATAAGAAATCATTACAACAACATTAAACTGTTGTTTTGCGCTCAACTACGTTCATTCATTCATTATTATGTAAGCAAAAGTGGCAATGTGTCTATCAAATAAAACTTAAAAAGTCGATAAACGGCGAACATTATCGAATGGCAGCCGAGGCTGCCATTGTTAGTTTATTAGTAAAGCGAAGTGTAGTACGGCCCCCTGCCAGATGAAATGACGACCTGATAACATATACAGGAAGTTGATTGATGCGCTATACATAACTAAGGACCAGCTAACTAAGCTTGAGAGACTCCAAAATACAAGTATTCGGTTCATATTTGGATTGCGCAAATTTGACCATATTTCCCAATTTCACTCACTTCTCAATTGGTTACCTATCCAATTTCGCCGGAACATGCATATTCTTTCTATTCTGTACTGTGTCTTATTTCACCCTTCTACTCCTTCTTATCTCCAGTTTTGTTGGGCTTCTAGGGAAACCTCTACCGCTCTTCAAGAAAATTTATTTTGAGGGTACCAACTCAAAATACATCTTTCTTTAATAAATCTTTTACTGTCTAGTCTATTAAGCTCTGGAATGCCCTACCTTTGCATATACGCGAAGCACAAAGTATTTTAGTCTTTAAGCGACTTCTTAAATAACATTACCTGTTTCAATCGTTCGAACATCTTTAGGATAAATTATGTGATTATGTAGTTTTTGTATTTATTTGTTTTATGTTATTGTTTAAGGAATTTTTGTAATTTATATTATACCTATATATAAATTATGTATATTTATATTGCACCACCTACCTAGTATTCACTGCTTTATTCCTTTACACCTTTGTTTGCCCGGAAGAGATCGCTATGTTGCGATAAGGCCGCCAAATTGTACATTGTGTCTGCTCTTTGTTATGCTCTTGGTAAAGTATGTTCATTCATTCATTCATTCACCCGCTCAGAACCCTATTATAGCTCTTAGGAGAGGCATATGTTCAGCAGGGTACTTGTGAAAGTCTGTGATAATGATCGTGATGATAATCAGTGGCGCCACGCAAAATCAGTACGGCGTATGTAATGTACTCTCCAACCTCTCTCCGCTGAAGTCTTAGCGTTAGAATATCAGTATCTATCATGCGTGCGTTAATAGCAATTCTTGTTAATAATTTGGTGGCTAATGTACTGAGAGCCCCATGTCTGTCATAATATAAAAACATGTTGTGTGCTTTGTAGATTTTTAATTTTTTTTAAAAGATATAAATATTTCTCCTGTACGTGTCGTTGTCAATGAACTCCTAAACGGTTGGATTGATTTTAATTAAATTTATGTATGTAAGTATATATATATATATATATATATATATAGAGAGAGAGAGAGAGAGAGAGAGAGGGGTTTTTTTACAGTACCAGTTAAACATAACAGTGACTTTCAATAATTATTACTTATCTATTAGCGATCTGCCCCGGCTTCGCACAGGTGATTTCTGGACAGCGAACAGCGCCATCTACCGGGTCCAAATAAGTCCTTAAAACATCCAGGGTGGTTCCCTGGATGTTTTAAGGAGCCTCAAATGCATATTCATATCTTAATGACATTGACATGACATAATGATTTCTTACATTTACGCGAACACTACACATGATTAAAACCAATTTTACGGATTTTATCGCGTCTATTTTTACTTCTTATTTTTAATTCCCGACGTTTCGGGCGCTTTCCAGCACCCATGGTCACGGGGGACTGAGATGACTGACGTCCCGATGTCATTGTTAAGCCCGGAGTACCTTCAGCTTTTTTAATTATTGTTTATGGTCCGATCTATGCAAAATGAACTGACTATGTCTTGAGGTCTTGCAGTGGTATGCTTGGGTTTAGTTTTAATTTTATTGATTATAGGATCCCAAGCAGGTGGTAGTACCCAGCCTCCTTCTCTATTGAAATTAGGATGTTTTTTAATTTCAATAGCCTCACGTATCATCCTTGGTAGGAATCGGTGTTCTTTCGCGAGGATTTGTGGTCTATCAAATCTGATGTAATGGTTGGGGCCGTCTAGGATATGATCACAAAATAGACGCGATAAAATCCGTAAAAGTGGTTTTAATCATTGACATGACATGCTTTTTTTATTCAATATACATCACAAGTCATTCTTATTGACAGTCAATGTTTTACTTTACCACTTGTTCGAAAAAAACCTCAGTCATGGGAAGAACCAGCAAGAAATCGAGCGAAACTTTAAAAAAAAATTAAAATGTACACACAAACACAAAATATTTACAAAATTCATTTTAGAAACAGCTTGGAAGTGACCACATCATTCCCGAGGTTATTATCAACTATGTATTCATTTATATTATAATAACCCTTTTTATAGAGTTTTTGTTTAATTAAATATTTAAACTTGATGATAGAGAGATCTTGTTTATTTTCTGGAACTTTGTTGTAATAGCGTCTACATAGCCCCAAGAATGAATTACTGACTCTGTGGAGTCGATATACTGGTATTAGCTTGTGTTTTTTCCTAGTGTTTACAGAGTGTTTATCGCGTTTTTACCAAAACTACCTTTGTTTTTGTGAACATACGTCAAATTTTAATAGATAAATTAAGAGGCCAAAGTTAATATATTTACTTCTTTACATTTTTCTCTAAGAGACCCTTATGGCTCCCTTATGCCTTCTTCTTCAAAAGAAAAATTGGTTCTAAATTGCCGCACACCCCCATAGCAAAATCACATATGACATTATACGTGGTTGAGCCACGCTGCAGCTATATTATGGTTGGAGCACGAATGAGTCGGCTCGACCGGGGAAATACCATGCTATTACAGAATACCAGCGTAAAATAGCAGTTTAATACTGGTGTGTTTCGTATGGTGAGTGTAAAGATCCAGAGACACTGTTTTACTGGAAACGAGGCTAAGTTAATATTATTTTTATAATCACAGATCTTCATAACAATACAGTGTTTCTCTAAAAGTATCATCATCATTTTTAACTTCCCGCTAAGAAAATTGAAAATTTTCGAAAATCTGGAAGTTATTGTTTTTACCCCGTTTTTCGAAAATTGAGATTTCAACCCTGACAATTTTTCGATGGTGCCTTTATGTCTGTATGTATGTATGAGTATGTGTATGTGTGTGTGTGTGTGTGTGTGTGTGTGTGTGTGTGTGTGTGTGTGTGCGTGCGTGCGTGCGTGCGTGCGTGCGTGCGTGCGTGCGTGCGTGCGTGCGTGTGTGTGTGTGTGTGTGTGTGTGTGTGTGTGTGTGTGTGTGTGTGTGTGTGTGTATGTGTGTGTGTGTGTGTGTGTGTGTGTGTGTGTGTGTGTGTGTGTGTGTGTGTGTGTCAAAAATAAATATTTTAAATAACTCTTGTTTTGGAATAACTTTTAAGCGGCTTTACCAATCGATTCCAAAAACTAATCAGCCTTTAAGCTTGAAAAACCACGTCGATCGCCGCCGGTCCGGTCACAATCGGTTAATTTGTTCATAAGATATCTATCGTTTAAGAAACATTTAGAAAAACTTGATTTTTTAAATTACTCCGATATTTTATATTCAACGTCATAATTTGGTGAAATTTGGAGCAATTAGCAGGTAATTCCAGGGATTGTCTGCAGAGTCAACCATTTTTTTTGGTTTTTCTACCACTTTTTCGCAATTATCCTATGTGACATGGGCACGTGCTTCAACGAATATAGAACAAACAGTCCAAAAAGTTAAAGCCGAGTCACAAAATAGGAAGACAAACACAAAATCACAAAATTACGCACAGTAAGCTCCCGAAATGGCGGGTGATTAAAATTACGTAAAGTTTTTTTCAGCGCAGCCTTGTATATGAGTTATTTCGCCTACACAAAGGGCATTGCCTATTTTCGGCCATGGAACGCCAAACAATGTTCATATGTTAAAAAATTATATCTTTATTTATGGTTATTAATCGCGGTATTCATTTATCCTCAAACAATGGGAATATTTTTGAACAAATTAAAAGTACCGAAAAGATCATCATCATCATTACAGCCTTTCACAAGTCCACTGCTGAACATAGGCCTCCCCCAAGTAATGCCACAAAGCACGGTCCTGAGCCACCTGCATCCATTGACTTCCTGCATGTCTTACCAGGTCGTCACTCCATCTAGTGGGGGGTCGCCCTACACTACGCCTACCGGTACGAGGCTGCCACTCGAGAACCTTTCTTCCCCATCGGTTATCGGTTCTTCGAGCTATATGGCCGGCCCATTGCCACTTCAGCTTACTAATCCGTTGGGCTATGTCGGTCACTCTGGTTTTACTGCGGATATCCTCATTTCTGAGTCTATCACGCAGAGAAACTCCGAGCATAGCCCTCTCCATAGCTCGCTGAGCGACCTTAAGCGTCCTCATACGGCCAGCAGTGAAGGACCACGTCTCAGATCCGTAAGTCATCACTGGCAACACGCACTGGTTATACAATCTAGTTTTTAGCGATTGAGGTATACCTGACGAAAAGATATGTCGTAATTTCCCGAACGCTGCCCAGCCGAGTTGAATCCGTCGATTGACCTCTCGGTCGAAGTTGGACTTACCTAGTCGGACTATTTGTCCCAGGTAAACGTACTCGTCAACAACTTCGAGCATAGTGCTCCCAACAACTACCGGCACAGGTGTGACATGGACATTAAACATGATCTTTGTTTTGTCCATGTTCATCTTAAGACCTATCCGTTGGGAGGCACTATTGAGGTCATTGAGCATAATGCTTAAGTCCTCCAGCGATTCTGCCATAAGGATTATATCGTCGGCAAATCGAAGGTGAGTGATGTACTCGCCATTGATGTTAATACCATATCCTTTCCAGTCCAGTAGCTTGAAAACGTCTTCCAACGCAGCGGTGAAGAGTTTCGGGGATATAACATCACCCTGTCTTACACCTCTCTGCAGTTGGATAGGTTTAGAACTCTGGTTCTGTACTCGGATAGCCATCGTAGCCCTACTGTACAAACACTTCAGCACTTCGATGTACCGACAGTCAACTTGGCACCGCTGAAGGGACTGTAGCACCGCCCAAATTTCGACGGAATCAAAGGCTTTCTCATAGTCCACATATGCCAGGCAAAGTGGCAGATTGTACTCTTCGGTCTTCTGTACAATCTGCCGCAGGGTATGTATGTGGTCTAGGGTACTGAAGCCTTTTCGGAAACCGGCTTGTTCGGGAGGCTGGAAGTCGTCGAGTCTGCGTGCGAGACGATTCGTAATGACTCTCGAAAATGGAATGTAGACGTGGCTCAGAAGGGAAATCGGTCTGTAGTTCTTCAAGAGAGCGTTGTCGCCTTTCTTAAAGAACAAAACCACCACGCTTCTGCTCCACGCCTCCGGAGTAGTGCCACCATGGAGGACGGAATTGAAGAGCTTCTGAAGGACTTCAAGTACCGGTGTTCCACCCGCTTTCAGAAGCTCCGCTGTAATTCCATCCTCGCCCGGGGCCTTGCCGTTTTTAAGAGCCATTCTAATCTCGCTCAGACTGACGTCCGGGATATCATCGGAATAGTGTCGGATAAGACTTGCTCTTGGATCGTTACTCACACTTGCGTGTGGCTCCAACGATGATGTGTACAGCTGCCCATAGAACCTCTCAATCTCACTCAGAATCTCAGGTGTCCCGGAAACGATGTTGCCACACTCAGTCTTCAGCTTTGACAGTTGGCTCTTTCTAGCAGACAGATCTCTGGCAAAGACTTTGGAGCCCTTGTTCCGCTCGATCGCTTCTTTTATACGAGAAGTATTAAATTTGCGTAAGTCTCGCCGCATGCATTTGGAGATCTGTCTGTTCAGTTGCCTGTATGCTGTCAAATCTGTTGACGATTGCAGCCTCATCTCCCGTCTAACAGCCATGAGATTAAGAGTGTGACCGGAGAGTTTTTGTGTTCTTCTGCGGCGGGTCTTGCAGAACTTAGCTCCGACCGCATGGACAGTTTCCACGAGCTTGTCGTTCATATCGTCCACCGCATTGCAATCTTCTAGGCACTGGAAGCGGTTACGTAACTCGAGCTGAAAGGTTTCGGGGTTCTGGATTAGAGCACGAGGGGGACGGAGCGTTGACTTCATTAGACGAGACCTCTCCAACTTAACGTTTAGGTTCAGTGTGCCTCTAATCATTCGGTGATCGCTGCCAGTTTTCACCCTTGCGATCACTGAGACATCACTGAACAGTTGGCGTCTGGTCGTCATAATGAAGTCAATCTCATTTTTTGTCGAACCGTCGGGGCTCGACCAGATCCACTTCCTGTGGGGCCGCTTCTGGAAGAAAGAGTTCATCATAAAGAGTCCCTCTTTCTCCATAAAGTCGGCCAGCTGCTGGCCCCTTCGGTTCCGTTGCCCTACTCCAAATTTCCCTACCTTCAGCTCACCGCTTTCTCTTGTGCCTAGTTTTGCATTGAAGTCTCCCATCAACACCGTGTAGTGGGTTTTGGAGGAATGTATGGCTCTGGAAATTTGTTCATACATTTCCTCCACCTCCTCATCGGGATGTGCCGAGGTTGGTGCGTAAACCTGAATGACCTTCAGCGAATACCGTTTGGTGATTCTGAGTATCAGGTACGCGACCCTCGTCGACACACTCCCAATCTTTACAACGTTGTTGACGAGAGACTTGTGGACGATAAATCCGACACCTCCTTGGGACAGATGGTTGCCCTCCCGGTGATAGAACAAGTTGCCGGACTCGAGGATTGCCGTGTCCTCCCCCTCTCTTCGGACCTCGGATAATCCAATAATATGCCAGCGCAACTTGTCTACCTCTTCTTCCAGCTCCAATATCTTCTCGTCAGTCCTCAGGGTGCGTGCGTTATATGTTGCCAGGTCGAGTCGTCTTAGGTGGCAACCGAACCTCCACCGGAGATTCTTAGCACCCCCTGCCCCGCCGTTACCATGGTCGCCACCGTAGCCAGGAATAGCGGGGCCGCCGGGGACTGGGGGCCGTCTGTTTGTGTATTTATTCATTGGGGGGTAATTTCCATAGTAGCCACGCTTGGCGAGCGGGTTGGCAACCGCAGTTTTTTATTACGTCACGGTTGTTATCAGGAAGATGCTGCTGCCCATCTCCTGCCTGTCTCCCTCTGTCGCCTCTTACGACACTCACGGGAAGATATGGGGTAGTGGATATTCTCAACCGCCACTACACGGCAACCGAAAAGATAATAATAAAAATTAGGTAAATCATTATGTCAAAAAAAAAAGAAAAGTTGCCAATCACAAAACACTTTTAAAAAAATCGATTCTCTTTTTCGATCAATTATTTACGGTGTCATCATTACAGTGCTAATAAAATTTTTAAATAATTATTATGTTATGATAATTAAACAAGCGAATTACTAGCTGATTTTCAATGAATTCTTTAGAGAGTAACAAAACGCTACGGCACAATTTAACTGTTAATCTTAACCGATCTTCTTTGAAAACGGATAAGAACTGTTATTCTTATCTGTTTTCAAAGAAGGTCGGTTAAGTTATTCTTATCTGTTTATAACAATACATTTAAAATAGAATCATGTTATGATAACGAAACAAGTTAGTTTCCAGCTGATTTACCATGAATCCTTTAACCTTTTGAGCGCCAAAGTCGCCTATACTTGACCAACACCTGCGGGCCCTGAGCGCCAACGACGTCTATAGTTGACAAAAAACCCGGCTCTTAAAAATATGAAATATAGATATTGGAAAATTATTACAGGTATTTTAATTCTATACTCCTCAAAATAGGAATAACCCAGCAACATGTGAGTATAAAAAACAAGTCTTCTAGAGCCGCAAGTACTAAGAAACATTGAACTAATAAAAATGGATTTTTATCTAAGCAAATACTATGTCCAGCAAGCCAAAGTCGTCTGTGATTGACCGCTAGTGTCAAACGCGGGAGGTATAGATTTCTTGAAAACTATCCAAAATTCAGCTCAATGGTGTTTTTTTTTTCTATAATTATTGATATTTCAATAAAATTCAAGGTTAGAAACATAAAACTATAATTAGCTACACGAATAAAAAAATGTTATCACATCATCTTCACATAATAAATCTAATATCTCAACTCTAGCGCATCTTTAGCGCGTCATCGAAAATCAGTTCACTGGGCACCGTGATCAAGGATAGATGACACCCTGTTGATGTCGTAAGTGATTACCGAGAAAAGTAGAGCAATGCAACATGAACTATTCCTCAGAACTCATTCGGATTTTGGAAAGCGTCGATGATGATGAATTTTGATTTTTGATTGATAAATTGAATTTTGTATTGATTGGTGAACAATTATGTTTATTTATTCCTTGACCAAGATTTTAATATTATAAGGCTGATTTACCTAGTGCGAATAATTATATACAATTGTTGATTAATGAATAATTATGTACCTTTTTTAATAATAATACAAAATTACAATTAACGTTTTTTTACTTAAGGTGTGAAGAGCAATTTTTCACTTTGTGTTGTGCCATTTCTTTCTCAGTCTCAAAATCATCTAGCAGCATCAGCATCATATTAAATCCCCATTGTCATAAGAGTGTAAGACTTTTCTTCTGTTCTTCACTTGGCCTACGCCTTCCCCGACACATAAAATATTATGAATCGATGTCTGTATATTTCGGTTAGATCGATTTTAAAATCGATAAACAACATTCTAAAAATGTTTCAAAAAGGAAGGTCAGCTACGCCGTTGTCGTCCAGTCGTGACAGTGTCGTCATTAGGATGGAGAGTAGTGCTGTGGTTTACTACTATTTTATTGTTATTGTTTGTTTTTTATTTATGTTTATATGTACAAAGTACATATATAAAAAGAGTGGAAGACAGCACAAGATTAAATAAAACATACAGTTTATAAAGAGTCATTTATAGCTTTAAAAAAACCAACAAAAACAAGTTATTTTACGTTATCGATATATCAACTCTTGGCAACACTATTTTGTTTTGGCGTTTTGGCGTACAGGACACGGTAATGCATTTTTAGCGTGGCGCTCAAAAGGTTAAAGCTTAACAAAACGCTACTGCAAAATTTAACTGTTCTTAAAAATACATTTTAAAAAGCATTTAAATAAATAAAGGAAAATATATTTTAAAAAGCGTGCAGAACTTAAAGCGCCTCAAAGGTTGTTTTTAACGATATTATTAATCGAATAAAAATCGATATCTTTTCATCGATTTTATGTCAGTTAAGTGGCAACATCGAGTCTGACAGCTAGGCCCTGTCATTGAATGAAATCACAATTCACTATACCTATATAAATAGTCACATGTAGAATTCATTTGCGTGTTATTTTGTTTATTTTTATTTTTGTGCATTTGTTATCGAAGTAACGAACAAGCCTTATAAATGAATTCTGATATAATTAGGTACGTTGAAATAATACTAGTTTTTACGGAATTTATCGCGTATATTTAACTTTTTTACCCGACGTTTCGAGAGCTTTACAGCACCCATGGTCACGGGAAAGACTGAGATGTTCAACGTCCAGCTGTCATAGTTAACCGCGGTTACCATAGATTAAAATTTTTTTTTCAAAATTTATTTTTTTTTTAAATATACGCGATAAATTCCGTAAAAACTAGTATTATTTCAATGTGTAGTGTTCGCGTAAATATAAGAAATCATTAATTAGGTACGTGTTCAACATTTTTTAATTTATTAAGTGTGTGTGCTCATTGAAATAATACTCGTTTTTACGGAATTTATCGCGTATATTTAACTTTTTAATACCCGACGTTTCGAGAGCTTTACAGCACCCATGGTCACGGGAAGGACTGAGATGTTTAACGTCCAGATGTCATAGTTAACCGCGGTTACCATAGATTAAAATTTAACTTTTGTTCCGATCTACACAGTATGAACTTATGGTATCATGAAGCCTTGCAGTTGTATGCTTGGGTTGGGATTTAATTTTATTTATTATAGGATCCCAAGCAGATGGTAGCACCCAGCCATCTTCTCTATTGAAATTAGGGTGTTTTTTGATTTCAATAGCCTCGCGAATCATCCTTGGAAGGAATCGGTGTTCTTTAGCGAGGATTTGTGGTCTATCAAATCTGATGTAGTGACGTGGGCGATCCTGTACATGTTCACAGACTGCAGACTTCCCGGAGCGTCGATTCTTCACATCAGCTATATGTTCTTTGACGCGGGTTTTAATTGATCTTTTAGTTTGTCCTATGTAGGAGAGACCACATTCACAATCAAGCTTGTACACTCCTGCATGTACAAGCTTGATTGTGAATGTGGTCTCTCCTACATAGGACAAACTAAAAGATCAATTAAAACCCGCGTCAAAGAACATATAGCTGATGTGAAGAATCGACGCTCCGGGAAGTCTGCAGTCTGTGAACATGTACAGGATCGCCCACGTCACTACATCAGATTTGATAGACCACAAATCCTCGCTAAAGAACACCGATTCCTTCCAAGGATGATTCGCGAGGCTATTGAAATCAAAAAACACCCTAATTTCAATAGAGAAGATGGCTGGGTGCTACCATCTGCTTGGGATCCTATAATAAATAAAATTAAATCCCAACCCAAGCATACAACTGCAAGGCTTCATGATACCATAAGTTCATACTGTGTAGATCGGAACAAAAGTTAAATTTTAATCTATGGTAACCGCGGTTAACTATGACATCTGGACGTTAAACATCTCAGTCCTTCCCGTGACCATGGGTGCTGTAAAGCTCTCGAAACGTCGGGTATTAAAAAGTTAAATATACGCGATAAATTCCGTAAAAACGAGTATTATTTCAATGTGTAGTGTTCGCGTAAATATAAGAAATCATTGTGTGTGCTCATATCTGATAGTGATACATGTTTTACTCTGATTACATCTACACAAACTATATCTGACAAACATACAAGCTTATTTATAACATGGCGATAAGATTAGCTTGTCACCACCAGATAGACTGCTACCGTTTTTACATACATAAAACATAAATACATAAACACTCACGCCTGTCACCCAGAGGGGTAGGCAGAGACTACAGACTTCCATTTGGCACGATCCTGACACACCTCTCTTGCCTCCTTCACATCCATACACCTACGCATACATGCTCGTCGGTTAAGGGTACTCCTAATTTGGCCCGTTTTCAATAAATCGCCAATTTGGTCGTTTTTACCAACTACCAAGTAATGAGACAATTGATTTTTCATTGTTTTTGGACTACTGGTAGTTTTTAAGTGCTTAGTTATTAAATAATATAGGCCATTAAGTCTGCTTTTGTGCAGTAACAATTAACTTGATAAATATTTTATATGTATTTGAGTTTAAAGGAAACAAATCTATTTTATTTTTATTTAGTTCACATTTTCACTTTTGTATTTAATATTATTTCAGTTGCCATCGTCATCTCGTATGTGTCATAATTGTTGGCGAAGGTTTGATAGAGCAGCATCACATTCAACTGCAGAACGGGAACCATCTGAATCATCTAGTTCATCCTCGTTGCAATCTGAAGTCGGTAATGTATTGCACCCAGATTTAAACATTCTAATTTCAATAGAGAATGAAGCTGGGTACTCCCACCTGCTTGGGACCCTGTAATTAATAAAATTTAAACTAAACCCAAGCATACCACGCAAGACTTCGGGACAGTAAGTTCATTCTGCGTAGATCGGACCATAAATAGTTATTAAAAAGCTGAAGTTACTCCAAGTTAACACTGATTTCGGTACACCAGTCACCTCAATCCCCCATGACCATGTGTGCTGGAAAGCACCCGAAACGTCGGAAATTAAAAATCAAAGAAATTAAACGCGATAACATCGGTAAAATTAGTTGTTAAAAACTGTATTTGTGAAAATAAAAACTTTTATATCTTAAAATTCCCGACTTTTTTTAAACCAATTTCTTAACCATTCATTCTTTTAATTGTATATTGTCATATCTATATGCTTTTATATGTGGGCACCCATGGCCGAAACGTCTATGAAGAGTGGGCAATGCCCTTTAAGTTGACAAAGTAAAAAAATAAACTTATTTTTCTCATAATTCATGTAATTTAAGGAATTTTAAAAATGAAAATTTAATTAAACAAATAATACGCAAAAAAATAATCATTCAATTATTTGAATATTTTTACCGATAATTTGAATATATTTGTCGATTATTCGCATAACAATAAATTTTAATCATCTAAATACTACGGTAAGGTCCGTAGCGACATATCATTGAAACGACGTCAAGTAAAAAAAAATTGATACTGATAATTTTTTTAATATTTTGCTTTGTTTGAAAGATTCGAATTAAAATTAGTGATAAAAAGCTATGCAGGTTGTAATGAAATATAGATAACTTCATAATTCTTTGTATTTACGTAAAAGATTATTTTTAAATCATTCCTCAATAACTTTCCACAAGCGTACATCGCTTGTGCAAAGTTATTGCGGAATGATTAATGTGAAACGTCAAAAGGTATTTCTTAAATTTGGTTGACTATAGTTAGATTGACTAGATGAAAAACTTTTTGAAAACTACGTAAATTTGATGAGAAAAATAAATAAATAAATTTAATAACGATCCAGGTAAAAACCTTAGAAATACTAGTTTTAACAATAATGCTTTCTTATTTTTTAAAAAACGTTATCCCCATACGGGGATTTTCTCCTGTATCATGGAGTAGTTTACATACATAAATTGCACAAAACAAACATCCAGACCCGGAACAATTACTTATAAGCCGTACAAATACCTGTTACGTGCGGTATACGAACCCGCGGCCCTCAGCGCTATAAGTCATTGCTATGCTACTGTGCCATGGAGCCGCCCATGACGTGATGCCTGTATACAAATACATAAAAACTAGTAATAATAAAGACGATTTCTGATCGTTTTAAAATAATTCTGTAAATTTTTTTTCAGTTCACAATATTAAAAAGCTTTTTTAATCTTAATAATAATAACATAGTAAAGTTAAAAAAAATTACATTGTTTATTGAGATTTTTTTCTACATTTTCTCTCGATTATATGAGTCGTGCGCTTCTGGATTTTCCAAACTTTTTTTATTGACGTTTGACATAAAATTTTTGGAAAATTAGAAGTAATATTAACAAGGTTATTTGTGAAAACTTGTGTGTATTTAAAATACTTAAAAATACGTATAACACGAGCGCTTAAGGTATGTACATTTGGATTTACCAAAAGATTTTTACAATATTAACTAATAAATGATATATTTGAAATTAAGAGAAAATATACCAGTATTACTACACAAATATGTTAATTTTTAAATATAAATTTTTGTCAGTTTCTATTAAGCAGTGCTTTTGTTCTTACTCCCAAAGAGTTTGATAAAAGAGAACTCTAATTAGGGATAAGCTCGCGTTGGTTCATCATATTATATTCAATATTTAAAATTGTTATCAAGGTGTACTGTGTACAATAAAGAATAAAAAATTAAATAAATAGTAACAATAATAAATAAATACATGCAGTACAAACATTACCCCTGAGGATTAAGATACCTCGTACCAGTAAAAAGGGTTTTTCGATTCTCTACAAATGAACGAAATAACGCAGTATATTTTAGACTGGTATCCTGTGGAAGGAGAGAATTTTTAGAGAAGACACACCATCGAAGACAATATGACACGAGGCGAAACACGTGTCGTATTGTCGTTGATTGGTCTGTCTTTCCTGGAATAGTTGTGTTGGGAGTAATGGTGCTGGGAGTAGTGATATTGGGGGTAGTGGTGCTGGGGTTAGTGGTGACGGGATTAGTGCACGCAATTGAGGGAGGGCGGCATTGTATTTTTATGCGGATAGTTGCGAATTAATTAATGCCTTTATTGTAATGGATTTCCGCAAAGTAACGCCTGATTCAATAAATTATTTCGGATAGAGAAGTATATAATGTAAATATGTATGTATGTATAATGTAAATGTATAATTACAGGATGTGACACGTTCCATCTTAGTTCTCAGAGGTGACAACGCATCTGTAGCCTTCTATGGATAGCCATAGCCACTTACCATCACTTGGACTGGATCCATAAGTTAGTATGCCACTTCAGTTATATAAAAAAGGAAATGGTTAAAGTAAGCAATTTTTGTATAAACGGGAAAATGGTTTCTATAAGCCGGCTCTAATAATTAAGTGGTCGTCTTGTATAGCAAGTAATTAATGATTTTGAAAGTGTACGCAAACACTACACATTTAAACAACAAGTTTTTACGGATTAAATCACGTACATTACCTTAATTTTTATTATTCTTAGTCAGCGCTTAACTACAATCCAGAAAAGTGGAGATGTAGCCAATGATGAAGAAGCTCACTGACTTAACAAAAGCTAATTCACTCTTTCCTTGAAGACACCCACACTGTAATTTGGATGGAAAGACGAATGCTCGCAACTTATTCCACTCCTTTGCTGTACGCATGATGAACGACGTAGCAAACCGTTTGATTCGAATGCGTGGTAAGTCAGCAACAATAAAGTGGAGACTGGCTGAACGTGTAGTTGTGCGATGGTGGAAGGGAAAAGAAGGTTCAATTATGCAATACCAGCTCACACTCTCCGAAATGCATCCTGTAGAAAACCGAATGGCTGGCTACTTTGCGTCTATGTTCGAGGCTGGTAAAATTGATTTTAACCAATTTGAGTCGACGATCGCAGCACGCCTTTCCATTGACCTAAAGCTGCTAGGTGGCATTTTGCAGCCCATGTATGGCAGCAATACTCCATGCACGATCGGTCTTGCGCTTTATATAAAGTAAGCAGCTGTCCCGGTGTGAAGTATTGTCACACCATTGCAAGGACTCCTAGCTTTTTCGCAGCTGCTTTGGCCTTGGACTCATTGAACCGCCCGAAGCTCAGATTTGAGGATATCTCAACTAACCTAACAATGAAAACTGGCGGTGGTCAGTGTATTCCAGTGATACAATTCGAAAAGAAGGAGCCAAGATAAGCTGGCTCCATTTTGGTGTGAAGAGACATGCTTGTGTTTTGGAGTCGTTAAGTTTCACAAGATTGGTGTCAAGGCCATTCGGAGACTGCCTGTATTGTGAGGTTTACACGCTCTACCTTGGCTTCTCTTTCGGACTAGTTTTGAACCCCACTGGCCCGATAACTTGGTTGGTATCTATCCGGAACTGTGCTGTCGTCTACGTACCCATAGATAGTAGGCATAAGCAAATCATTAATATGCAGCAGAAAGAGATTTGCGGAGAGAATGGATCCCTGAGAAACACCGGCGTTAGTCGCCACAGGATCGGATGAGCAGCCATCGACGACGACCCGGAGAGACCGTTCACTTAGAACGTCCTTCAGAGTCAATCAGATTAGGGGATAAGCCGTACGCTGGAAGCTTATCCAAGTGGTAGTATTAAACTCTGTCAAAGGCCATCGAGACATCAAGGGAAACAGCAAGTGCTTTCTCACTGTTCTCGAGAGCCTCGCCCCATATGTGTGTGGCATACGCTAGAAGGTCCCTAGCTGACTGATTTCCGCGAAACCCGTACTACCGGTTATTAAGGACATCGTTCTGTTCTAGGTATGCAATATGCCATTCATAATCTTGCAGAGCAAGGAGGTAATTGGAATAATTGGTAGGGTTGGCATGGCTGCCTTTTTTGGAACAGGCTGCACGTTGATCAGTTTTCTGGATTTTGGCACTATTCCAGTCATAAATGAGAGGCCGAATAAGCTAGTATACACAGCAAACAACTCAGGTGTACAAACTTTTAGAACCGTAGCTGATATACCATCTAGTCAACTAGCTTTATTCACGTCTAGACACCGCAAGGTTTTAAGAATCTCCTTATTTTTGTACGAGTCACTGACACAGAGGTGTGGTCGTGAAAGGAAAAGGGGAGATCTCCCGCCGGGGAAGTTGTTGTGCCCAGGGAGCGGCTAACACTCCATGTGATAGTTCGGAGATGTTCTATATATATACTGTTTATGCTTCGGAATTTCGATAGCGTGATTTAGGCTTCGGTGTGTTTCGCTTGCGGCGCGACGACAGCGCCGCCACATCACCCCCTGCTCAGAACGGAGCTCGATAGTGCAGCCTCGTTGCCGACGAATGTGCAAATGGCAGGAGATTGCCTTGTAGTCTGCGGTGAGTCGAGAAGAAGGCAAGTAATCTGCGAGAGTGCTGTGAAGCAGAGGCGAGCAGTAAGGCTCAGAGCCGTGCCGAACACTGTATGGCGCAGAGAGTAGCTTGAAGGAACAGAAATCATTATTAATCCAGTGCTGCGATGAACCTTGTGAAGCTAAATGGCTTGCAGGATATGAAGACTGCAGACGATATCTGCTCGGGAGCGAATGAGTGGGGTATTCTATGATGATAACGAAGCTTGAAGTTTCCGAAGGTTGTTGGTTGCTTGTTCAGATCACATCGGGTGGTCACCACTGTGGCCGTGGAAGGAAAAGAGGAGATCTCCCGCCGGGCAAGTTGTTGTGCCTGGGGAGCGGCTTTAAATGTTTATGCTTCGGAATTTTGATAGCGTGATTTAGGCTTCGGTGTGTTTCGCTTGCGTTGCGACGACAGCGCCGCCACAGAGGTCCCGCAGTGAGATAATTTGGTTTACCGCCCATACGTAAATTGTAGGCAAATAGAGACGCATTGCTGAGTGGTAACCAAAATGTCAGCAGCCAAAACCTACCACTGGAATTGGTGTTGCTCGTTTAGTACTACCCGGGGGACATTTGTAAGGAGTCCAATTTCAAGGATTTTTTACGGACGCGAGCAGCTTCATCCCCCAACTCATTTTCAATTCCCGACATTTCGAGCACTTTACAGCACTCATGCTCACGGAGGGACTGAGGTGTTTGACGTCCCAATATTGTTTACGTCCCAAAGTGGATTTTACGTTCAGATTTAATTTGACTTCTCCCGTAAATCCAAGACTTTACAAGCGGTACACAGACGACACATTCACAATTCTATCTTTAGATAAAGTCTGCATTTTTAGACCATATTAAATCCATAAATTTAAAAATTCAGTTCACAATTAGTTAGAGGAAAACAGTTCTTTATCTTTTCTAGATGTGTCAGTAATTCGGGATCCTGATTACACATTGAGCAACGTTTTATGTAGAAAAAGACCCATACATATAGCTATTTAAACGGTAATTCTCACCACCATTCTTCATAGATAGAGACCGTAGGTAACTTTTTGTTTCAGAGAGCACGAGGGATCTGTGACAGTAAACACCCAGCAGCGAGCGTGTACCCGCTGTACTGCCATATGTCAGAGGTGTTACTGACAAGATTGGCTACGTCTTAAAGCGTGCTTCTATTAAATTTTACTTAACTTACTTACATCATTCAAGTGTAATGTCTCTGTGCAAGATGCAGGAGTGTACAAGCTTAATTAAGACTGTGGTATCTCTTATATAAGACATACAAAACGAATCAGTAAAAACCCGCGTTAAGAAAAACACAGCTGATATGAAGAATCGACGTCCCGGGAAGTCCACAATCTGTGAAAGCGTACAAGATCACCCGCGTCACTGCATCAGATTTGATAGACCACAAATCCTCGCTCAAGAATATCGATTCATTCCAAGGATGATCACAAAGCTATTGAAATCATAAAGCATATTTAAAAAAATACATTTTAACGCCTACTAAAGCTTGGTCGTATATAAAATTATTGGTTTGTAACATGTAAAACTATTTTATAGGGTTAACATGCGCGAATCTTAAGGTCTCGCGATTAATACTTTAGTTGTTCGAGTTTAATCAATCATAGATAATCCATTATTAGTTTAGTACTCGATTTTGCTTCGTAATTCTGGACTGGTCGTTTGTAAGCATTTTTGTATTTAATATAGATCTAGTAGCTTAGGAAACTAAGAGCTCTCTGTATATTTTACATCACGCGAGCAACCCAGGTTCGAGCCTCAATGTAATTTTAATTAAAATTTTCAGTGTTGACTGCATGCCCAAAAATTGAAAATAATATTTAAAATACATGTGAAATAAGCCAACACGAATTTGGTGGTTCGTGGTAAACAATTCCTTTTTCCATATACTTCTCATAACTGAGAGGAACATGGGTCCTTTGCCCAAAAATGCGACGCATATAGACTATAACTTTATTTTGTATCCAACTCTAAGCGACGACGGTCGTGCGGATCACGAACTCAAAAGATCGTAGGTTCGAATCCGCCATTCGAATTTTGTCGTGGACCAGTCCTAACACAAACATTTTAAGCTTATCCGGAGTGGTTGAAATGGAAGATTAGTAATGTTGGTATACCTAGTATTTATAATAAAAAATACTATAGATCCCTTTAAGTAATTCTCTTTGTAGAAGTTCATGGTTTTAAAAAATTTTATGAAAGTGTAAGTTATCGTATAGTCCGTGAAGAACTGTAAAGGCTAAAGGCGTGTCGAATTTTGTACCAGAATGTGTAAGCAGTGTATACACACGTGGTTTCTGTTGGTGCGTTCACTTATGCAAATAGTTTAATCAGTGAATTTGTTCATGCAGATATCCCAGCGATTGTTTCCAATGGTGACGTTTACGGTGCAAATTCATTGTAACAAGTTTCCAAGAAAAACTTCTGGGGTACAATAACGTCACTAAAAATTACAAATCGTATCGGCCACTTACTACGCTGTCGTTTCGGATATTTTTTTTTAAATTTAAGTTGACAAACGAGCACACGTTTCAACCGATAAAAAGTAGATTGTATCCTACAAATACAATTAAAACTACGACTCGTGATTAAAAATCAAAATGCAGTTGCGTTGTCGTCCCTGTTGACTAAGAATTTCCTATTAGCAGAAATAAGGGTTGTAGTACAAATGGTTTGGCTCGACCAAGGAAGCTCTCCACCAAGCATCTCGAACAAGCCACGCTCTCACAGAATACCAGCGTGAAATAATAGCTTAACTCTGCTGTGTTTCCTATGGTGAGTATAGATCACCTGAGACCCATTTTACTGTAAACTATGTATACTATCTTAGGCCTCAGGAATGACAACGCATCTGCATTTTGGTTCTTAATCAAGGGTAGATGTAGATGTCTACATAAGTCCTTGTTTATAGAAAAACCTGCAGATTCCTGTAATATTTTTTTGAGTTTCAATTTATAATAATAATAATAATATCCATATATATATATATATATATATATATATATATATATATATATATATATATATATATATATATATATATATATATATATATGTGTGTGTGTGTGTGTGTGTGTTTATCGAGGAAATTTATTAACCTAAACCTTATGGCCTCAGCCGCCAAAGACTAAGACAAAAATTTGGTACGGCAAATTTGGAAACGTCTTCCAATGCAGCAGTGAAGAGTTGCGGTTATGTAACTTCACCCTGTCTTACACTTCTCTGCAGTTGGATGAGTTTCGTACTCTGATTCTGTACTCGGATAGTTATCGACACCCTACTGTACAGAGACTTCAGCCCGTCGACATACCGACAGTCAACTTGTCAACTCTTAATAGATTGTAGCACCGCCAAAATTTCAACGGAAAACGAAACGAAAAAAATTCAAAAAAAATCGAGCTTATACTTAGTAACAAAATAATAAGTAAAAAGGGTAAGCTGAATCGCATCGACATTCGGTTTTAAATCATATTCCACCTTAGAAGGAAAATGAATGAGGCGATTGATATGCAAGGTTGCAAAATCATATTTCTTAGAAATATAAACCGAAACAAGGTCCCGCCCTATGTAAGCGGTGCGACGTAATATCGATTTCGTGACGGAGAGTCATTACCCCGTAGCGATTTCTGGCTTCATTTGTTTGAAAGAGTTTTGAGCTACTAAGAACGCTTTGCATTAAAAGTATATCCTAACTTATTCTGGGAACATATTTAAAGCTGTTATTGTTATTGTTTTTGTTATTGAGAGTATTTGTTATTAAGAATTGTCCTTGCATAGCACACACAAAGCAGTGCGTGAACTGCTCTGAGAGTTAAAGAGTCTGTATAATTACAGGCTGTGAAACATTTCATCTAAGTTCTCAGAGGTGATTCATGAGTTCACATAGGTGTGATTTTCTTTTTTAGAAGTTGGCTGCAGGTGTCTATGGACTGCAGTAGCTACTTACCAAAAGGTACAGAATCACGCCCCAGATCTATGCCCTTACTTGGTAAAAATCGTGGAATAACAGGCGTGATATTTTTTCTTCCGAAAAAATGTACATTGCTTGTTATTTAGCATAGAGTGCAATTTTTTAAACACGTCATCACGGATCTCTATACAAAACATCGGATTTTGATATTATGTATAGAGACTTCCTCATCATAATCACCATCATTATAGCATATAAAAATTCCACTGATGAACATCGGACCCGCCCATTGATTGCCTCGTGAAGTGGATATTTGCCACGCTTGATTGTTAAGTAAATACTGCTGTCCATTTCACATCTCTCTGTCACTATTGATGACACCAAGAGGGTTAGTAACTTCTCTTGCGCCGACACTACGCGTCGTCCGGTAATTAATAAATACTTATTTTCTTCATAAAATTAACTTTAAAAAATAACACAATAAAAGCAGATTAACAAAACTAACAGTGTTTGCGAGCCCTCGAAATCTTTGTAGGATTATCAATTAACAAAACAAAAATACAATCGTAATTATTAAATTCGCTTTCGTAGTAAGCTTAATGTTATACCTTCGTTTTGGCTTTGTTTTGTAATAATTTGAATTTCAAATTCGCTGCTTAGTTAGCGTTATATTCATCTGCCTCCATTATCGTTGGTCGTTACTAAGTGCAGTTTAGAGCGAGTATAGACTAGTATTGCCAACCCTAATAAATGATAAATTTTCCTACCATGTTAGGGGTCTTAATAATGTTAATTTAAAGATGTATTGTAGGCGACACAACTATGATTTAGAAATAAAAATGTATGTAAAAGGGTGCCTTTAAGCAGCAAATGTATTCCTAAAAATATTTGTTACTAAATAGGATTATTTTGCTTAAAAAATAAAGTAAAAACGTGTAAAGGTTACAGGCTGTATCATTTTGTGAGCGTTTTGAAACAGAGAAGAGTCTACCGCGCTACCCCAAAACGAGTTGGTTAATAAGTCATATAGGTGTTTCTAAACTATTAAATCCTTCATCATCAGCCAAACACTTTATTTTAACACATGACATCTTATCTGTCAAAAAAAAATTAGTAACTCCAGAGGCATCACCCATAATTACTCGTCATTGTATTTCAGCATCGTTGCAGAATTAACTGAAAGGGAAGTAATTCGTCTTTGTCGCCTCTTACGAGATCATTGTTTTAACATATAGTGTAGTGATTTCTCTTACGCCGCTAATAAATGGCAAGTCGTAACGTCGTCAATACATAATACATAAATACTTGCGCCTGTCACCCAGAGAGGTAATCAGAGTCTACCAACTGTCATTTGGCGTGATCCTGACAAATGTCTCTCGTTTCATTTACGTTCATATACCTACACATAGGGTACAGTTACGGATACTCATAATCTAGCTCATCTTCAATATATAGCCCAATTGGTCGATACATTTTCATCAAGGGTGTCCCTTATGGACTCTACCATTTACTTCTGCAACATAAATTACTTTTGTCACTCTTTACTCGTTCATTTTTTCTACATGAACAAATCACCGAAGCATTTTTTTCTTAATACTGAACACAATATCATCTTGCATACCATTTTTACATAATCACACAATTTTTCACCCTATCAATCAGATTCAGTACTAACGTACTCCTTGATTATCACATTTCTACGGCATTTATTCTATTTTCATGCTTCTTCTGCCACATCTAACTTTCTCTACTATACATTAAGGAAGGAATCAACACCGCATTGTGTATTGCTACACGTGCCTTTTGTGACACATTCTGGCTTCTCACGATTGAGTGATTACCCCAATTTGATTCATACTAACATCTTATTACGTTTTGTTTAAAGTTACAGACCTCATTTTAAAGATTTCTGTTGCCAGTTGCATCATCGCGATATCACATATCCATACCAAACTGTTTAATTCGTCGTTCATATTATATGTTCATTATAAATAAGTGCAATGTTACATACTCCGTCAAAAATGCTTTGCTACATTCAGTATAGAAGACATCTGCTGATGTACGATTATCAAAGGAACCTGTTGTTGTGTGGTGAATCTTAAATTTTTGACAAAACCTTTATATTGCATAGTAAGTAGTGGTTCTAAAGGCCAATATGAAAATAAACCAGAAAAGATTAGCTCAATGTTCGAGAAAAATATGTATGTTTAAGTTGTCTCGTTAAAATACACTCCATTTCCTCTTTAGACACAAATTGTGGACTTCGCGCTATAATAATGAAATAAAAACAGGGACACAAAGAAGTTCTGTTCCGATCTTGCTTTTAAATCATCACGTTTATCCGGTTTTTGTGAATGAATCTAAAGTTTTAATAAACTTTTCGCGCGTCCAATTAAAAAGTTATATTTGATAACACATTGATAACAATTTGACACTAAGAACTTATAAATATCTCCAATAATATGTTGTAATTTGTTTGTTCCAAAATCTGAACATACGAATTATATTTAAAGAATTTATGAAATGTATTTAACACGAGCCTATGACATCATTCCTACTGCGATATTGTCAAGTTGCAGAAAATATTTGTAGGGTTTCTCATTTTAACAAAAGCTTTGAAGACGATTTTTGTACGCTCCCACAAAAGTATATTCGAAGTAACTCAGACTTCTTTCAAAAAAGACTTTCCAAAATACAACGTACGATTATACTAATACTTCTTACTACTAAATAAGTTGTCATTTTCTTGTACTACCCCGTTGCTCACTTTTATGGCTATTGCCATAAATAACACACTCTATTCATATCTTGTCTTTTGTTGTCTTCTGAGGTAGTAAAATGATCACAGATTATCTTTGCTTCTGCAATATTTAATTTTTAAATACAACGGACTACAAAACAAAACTATACTTTAAAATTAAATTCCTACAACTGGGACTTCCTGCTACTCAGTCTGATCTTATTAACTGACTATAGAAAGTTTACATTACACATTAAATTAATGCAAAAACATTAAATATATTTTTTAAATATATTTTACAATAATTGTTGAAAACCTTTTCCTACCATCTTAACTTTAAATTACAAAAAACCAACAATTACCATTTTATATATAAAAACCCCTCATCTTTATTTCATACATTTTTTTAAAAACTATACATTTACTCCAGCGATTTTTCTGCACCGATACTACTGTGGGACCTACAATAAAAGAACTTATTCTTTTTTCCAAGACCAGCAACAAATCTGAAATTCCCCTGGTGTTGCAGTTATTCATGGGTGGAGATAGGCACTTACCATCAAGTGAGCTGCATGTCCATTTGTCTCCTCCTAAATAAAATAAAAGTACTCACTTCTCTTTTTTCATGTGGTCCAAAGAAAAACGTAATTATTCCGTACAAACTAAAACTGAAAAGATTATTTAACCCTCGGTAGCTCGTGCCCATTTGTACACACTGGACTCACGTGATATATCTGGGACATAAAACAGGGGCAAAGATCAATAAATATACATTCTGCCATTTAAATAGTTTGTATTGGGCAAATATTATATCTTATTTTATTGCATTAGAAAAATTGTAAATGTTTAATTGAGTTAAATAAATAAAACAGAACAGAGTACAGAACCAGAGTTCTAAACCTATCCAACTGCAGAGAGGTGTAAGACAGGGTGATGTTATATCCCCGAAACTCTTCACCGCTGCGTTTTCAAGCTACTGGACTGGAAAGGATACGGTATTAACATCAATGGCGAGTACATCACTCACCTTCGATTTGCCGACGATATAGTCCTTATATCAGAATCGCTGGAGGACCTTAGCACTATGCTCATTGCTCAATGATCTCAATGGTGTCTCCCAACGGATAGGTCTTAAGATGAACATGGACAAAACAAAGATCATGTTTAATGTCCATGTCACACCTATGCCGGTAGTTGTTGGGAGCACTATGCTAGAAGTTGTTGACGAGTACGTTTACCTGGGACAAATAGTCCGACTAGGTAAGTCCAACTTCGACCGAGAGGTCAGTCGACGGATTCAACTCGGCTGGGCAGCGTTCGGGAAATTACGACACATCTTGTCGTCAAGTATACCTCAATCTCTGAAAACTAAAGTGTATAACCAGTGCGTGTTGCTAGTGATGACTTACGGATCTGAGACGTGGTCCTTCACAGCTGGCCGTATGAGGACGCTCAATGTCGCTCAGCGATCTATGGAGAGGGCTATGCTCGGAGTTTCTCTGTGTGATAGACTCAGAAATGAGGATATCCACAGTAAAACCAGAGTGACCGACATAGCCCAACGGATTAGTAAGCTGAAGTGGCAATAGGCCGGCCATATAGCTCGAAGAACCGATAACCGATGGGGAAGAAAGGTTCTCGAGTGGCAACCTCGTACCGGTAGGCGTAGTGTAGGGCAACCCCCCACTAGATGGAGTGACGACCCGGTAAGACATGCAGAAAGTCGATGGATGCAGGTCGCTCAGGACCGTTCTTTGTGGCATTACTTGGGGGAGGACTATGTTCAGCAGTGCACTTGTGAAGGGCTGTAATGATGATGATGATGAAATAAATAAAATATATAACTCTTTTAAGGGTAACCAATTCAGTCCTTTTGTATTTAATTTTTTTAAATTAATTAAGATACAATAATTAATAAACGTTCCTTAAAATTGAATTAGATTAGTAAATAAATTATCAGTAAAAAACCTATTGCTGATTAAAAACAAATTTGTAAGAAAATGTAACTGTTATCTTGAGTATACTAAGAAATGGGTGAAAGTAAGAACATGCAAAAAATAGAATGAAAAAATAAGTACAAAATAAAAAAGAGATCATGGGAATAATATAACAATCATCAAGTAATAATGTTAGAACTTCAAAAGACGCACAAAGAAAGTGAAAATAGGATGAACTTCGGTGTTTGAGGAAGCGCGTTAAAATTATTCTTTTCTTTTTTCATTGATAAATATGTTAGCAGTTATGTAACAGTTATCACATTAATAGTCATGCATTAACTGACATGAAAAGGACCAAATAGAACATAATATGCCAATCAATTTAAAAAAAACGTGAATACAAATTCGTTGCCTGGGGACATACTTAAAATCATTCAACGAGCACCGGTCATAAACTGAGGTGATGAGGACGGTCACTCAACTAGGAGGGGAGGAACCTGCTGCGCTCAATCCTGTCATAGTGCATTTTTCTGAGTCGTTGCCCCTTCGTATTTTCTAGGTAGCGCGAGTTCTCAAGGGTTAAATAATAAACATTGAGATTTTTTTACATAAAAATAAACATCTGCAGTTATAAATAGCACTTTTTTATAAAAAATGTTAGAATTTTAATTCAACCAATTTAAGCAAAGATAAAGCTGATTCAAGGCCTTCTCTTCATGTAATCCACTCTCAAGTTAATTAGTTTTTATAGGTTCCTACTTACCTTTGTCTATCTTCTCCATATCACATCTGTATTTTCTCAATTCTTTCACAATTTTATAATGTCCATAATACTTTGGTTTCAATTTTAAGGATCTCTTCATTTTAGTTGGCAACTCCTCGGAAGGAAACACCCAGAAAGCAGACTGTCTCTAAATTTCAGGATCATGATCACACAGCATTTGATATTTAAACCATTTCACGTCATCAATCAACACGATGGAGTTTTGGGCCTCTGTCAAATTATGAGGTATCCAACGGGCATAAAGCTTCCTGACCACTAAATGTACATAGAGGAGCATGTGCTCCTGATTCGATTTGATGCCTAAGCTTGTAGGAATCTGCTGATAAGTCACTCTTTTGTCAGTCTCTATCATACGCCGCACAACACTGAAGTTATCTTCAGTCGTCGCCGTAGAAGGCCGTCCCTCACGCAGATCATCGGTGAGATTAGTGCGACCACGTTTAAACTGATTAAACCGGTTGTAAATAGTGGTACGAGATGGGGTTTCATCGCGAAATGCCAATCGAAGTCTATTATAAATTTTTTGTTGACTTAAATGACATCGAAAGTCGTAAAAAATCATTGTATGAAAATTTTCTCGCATTAAATTCATGCTGACTTGACACAGACAATTTTTAATTTGCCATCAAATCGTAAACAAATGACAAGTTAATAAAATACATACACAATTATATTGGCAAAAAGTTGCATTTTCAAAATTTGAACTTATTTTTTTATTATGTCGTTTATAAGTGGCTAGTTCTAAAAACTTTAAGTGTCATCCTCGTATTTTAAGAAATATAAGACTTTGTATAATTTACATTAATGAAGTACAAATTAGTGAATTAGTGTTTTTACTTTCCTTTTTAAAAAAGTTACGTTAGAAAAGTAATAATTTTATCAATTAATAAATAATTTCGCAAACACGCATACCTGCAGCACGAAGAATTCTGTCCTGTTTCCAAAACAAATCTTCTTTGAAATATGAAGTGTCCTGTGCCCAACAGTAGGGCGTACCTATAAAGGCTTTTAGGGTACTATTTCCTAAGAGCTAATCATCTTACTTCTGCGCTTGTAGTATAGTTCTTCCCTTGTTAAAAAAATACAACCTATTTTTGATTTAATTGTCATTCTACCTATAAATCCCACGGTTTTAACATTTAATATACATAAAAAATAGATTAAAGTTTACATTGCTATATGAGTTATTCCGCCTATGAATCAAATATAATATATCAGCAATATTTATGAAAATACATAGAGACTGGTTAACTTTTGTACTTTTCGTAATCAAAATAGAATAAATTAATATTGATTTTGTGAGAAAGCATATATTGTTTGTATATTATGTTTCAGTTTTAGGTATAAGTATATCAACGAAGAACATTATTTTAAATAATATAATTACAATTTCTGAGATAAAAATAAGTGCATTGATTGTCTTAACGCCGCCATTGAACAAATTCGTACCTGCATTTCTCTTCTTAACCATAAATTTAACCAGAGACAGACAAGAATAATAAGACAGAGAGAACCGATTTTAATTTATTAAAATTGGTTCTCTCTGTCTTTTGCGTCGACTAAATGTTATTCAAAGAGAAGATTTATAATTTTCTCAAAAATATGGAAAATGTGTTACGTTTATAAAAAAGAAACAGAAAAGGCGACAGCCAGACAATTTTATAAGTTATAGAAATGTATTTATTTCACTATTTCAGTCTCTCTTAATATCTTTTGTCACAATGTTACTAAATGTACAGACACCTGATATTTATAATCTTATTGGTTATATTTTAGTAATTTATAACAATTTAATGGTTTTGTACGTATTATTAAAACACAAAGTTCATAAAACATAAATCATTCCTGAACATTTAACAATAACTTAGAATACGTGAACGGGGACTTACTTCCACGGGTAGTTGAGTTTCTAGAGATCAAGTTATGCCTATGTTGAGCGAAATTGCGCGAAGTACGTTCGTAAGTTGTGTGTACACCACTTAAGTAGTCACATTTGCGCTGAGTACGTGGGCTCTCATTCGAGATTATAGCTCAAATTACTGTAAAAATTCATCAAAATTTTATGGTATAAGTATTGAAAATGTTTTAATAAAACAAACTAAATTTGACTATATTCTTTTTTTCTGTATTCTATATTTCTGTTGATGCCCATGTGTGGATTTTTACGATCCTATAAAGAAAAAGTATACAGATCATTTTAGTTCATTATATTAACGATACCTAATGTTTATTTCAACAAACAAAACGAAAATCAAAAATTTGATAAATTGTTTGAAAGTATCTTTTGTCTAACAGTAAGACGTATTTAGGATATAACTTTGCTCAAGCTTTAATACTATTTGCAAATTAAAAATTATAATATTTTATTTTTGTCTTTGCGCGTTCTCGTAGGATGTATAGAATAAGGGTAACAAACGAGCACACAGTCTACCTAATTGTAAGTTGCCTTTGGCCCATAGACACCTACATTAATCTTCGATTAAGAGTCAAAATTCGCTGTCACCCCTGGGAACTTACATGAAATGACTATTATCAAGTAAAAAGAATCTCCAGTTCCCTAAACTCATCATATCAAATGCAGTAGTATCAAACTGATATTATACACCGGTATTCTGTAAAAGCGTGATCATCCGGTTCAGCAGATCCATTCGTGCTGCAACCATATAAGAGATGCATGGAGGCTCTACCACGTAAAGGTTTCTGTATAATAACGCATTACAACGCAAGCAGGGCACGGCTAGAAAAATAAAGGTTCATATTTTTAGGAAAAGCCATTTTACCAAAGTAATCCTCCGAATTTTGTACGAAATAATAAATTATATTCGCGGTCCCGTCCGCCAATGTAACAAATTAACTTCCAGCTTCATTTATCTTTAATTACTGACAGTATGTGTAGGATCGTACCAATCATATAAACTGCCAACTCACGCCAGCTATCTATGTCAGCCGCAATGTAAAATTTTCTCAGTATATTGCAAAAAGTAATTACCCAACGTGATCAAAATAATTTTGCATAGGATTCTTGCGTACAATTTTCATGTTTTGAATAACGTAATTAATTAATTAAGTATTGTAACTGTTTTGCCGATTTTGGTCACCTAGCCATCCGCCACGGCTTTGCAGGGGTTGTTTGTATTTTTGGATCTCGACAACATAATATGCATGTATCATATAAACCTTCTTCTTGAATCATTCTGTCTATTGATGAAAACCGCATCGAAATCCACTACGTAGTTTAGAAGATCTAAACGGACAGACAGCGAGAGGCCACTTCCTCGGAAGATAGATAGCGTCCCGCCCGGTTTACTAGAGGAGGTTTGTTAAGATTTAAAATAACCAATTAAAAATCACTTAATCTTTTCATATTTTTTGACCAAAAAATATCCTAGGTTACTCCTGGCATCTGTTCGTGAATTTTTATCGTTTCAGCCATTCCGATAGTTAGCTCATAGAGACAGATAAAAAAAATTTAAATGGTTATTTCGATTTTACAGACCGTCGCGCGTCGCTATAATTTTATTCCATTTATTACAGAACATTGAAAATAATACATATTTTTAATATTATAGTTAAAAACATTTAAGTATGCTATACCTTTAAAGGAGCAATTCTTGTATATATATAATCTGAATCTCGGAAACGGCTCCAACGATTTTCATAAAATTTAGTGTCCAGGGAGTTTCGGGGGAAATAAATCAATTTAGCTAGGATTTATTTTTAAAAATGTCTTTTTGACCGCGTGTTTTCAGGCAATGAAAAACTGCTACAATATAAGGAGATAAATTTTAACAATGTGTTAATGATCGTAATAGCTCAAGTGGATATCGAGCGGTCGCGAAATCTTAATGCCTTGGTTCGCGCTTCTCTTGTGAGAAAATTTATTACTTCGATCCCTTTTTTTAGTATTTTTAAAAATACGAAAATTTTAATGAAACTAATTGTACTCATGATTTTTTATTCAAATAACCAGTTCAGTTTTTTTCTATTATGTCAATAAGATCAAAAAATATTATTTATCAGTATGTAATTTGTATCTAAATGTAATTTAAAAAAAAACCGAGCAAAGCTCGGTCATCCGGGTACTGTAGTAGTAAAAGACCAGACATCAGCAACAAAACTGTCGTCTGTAACTTATGTCCTATAGGATGTCTCCGATTAATGTCATTTAGTCTTAGTGACATCGTCAAAAGGTCAAGACGCATTCATTTCCTAAATTTAAAATATATTTTAAAGAAAATATGCCCGGTTGTGAAATAAGGTATTATGAGTCACGATATGGAGCTAAAAATGAACGTGATTTCGGTTTATTATCATAAGAATCTTAAAATTCTATTATTTATAGTAGATGGTTCTAGAAGAAAGAAAAAAAGACGTGTGGCACTCGGGGACTGCCGCGGTAAAGCTATTGCATAGCATTTTGTATCAACTTATGCAATTATAATTAATTATTTATTTTATTTATGCAGTCTTTGATATTAAATCAAGTTACACTTTTTGAGCGTGGTGACCGATAAGAAAACAATTTTTTTTCTCTTATTTTATAAGTGAGAAGTTAATAAATATTGTTTAAAATATTTTTAATATCTTACAATACATGTAGGTTATTCAGGAATTTTTATCATTCAGTTAGCAGCTAGTGTACACGCATACGACTAGTCGCACGCACACAAACACCGTACCGAAGTCTGCCGAGTGCCGAAGTCTGCCGAACGGAAACGACGTTAGACGATGCACGGCTTTCAACGCCACACCTCCGTGCCCGTCGGAGTAGGGAGCGTGAAGTTTTTTTCGTTACGGAATTTCTGGATTCGGTCCCCGCGCTCAAGGCCCGCGATAGAAGCTATGCAATAGCTTAAAAGAAAAGTTATTGTAATGAGCATCCTCTCTTATTCAGTAAAGTCACTCTTTATTTACCAATTTGTTAGTGATTGACGACGTGCTCAAAACGGATTTTTACCTTATATTTAGTAGCGTCACCTAATGGGAAATAGCTAAAATGTTTACCTAATAAATATTCAGCGTATTATTTGCTATGTTGCTATGTTCCACTAGAGGGCGTAGCACACGCGCGAGTTCACAGTTTTTGTATGCAAATGTTCACAATGTTTGTTTTATAGTATACTAGCTTGCCAGGCAGACGTTGTTCTGCCCTTTTCGACCCTGTTATGTCCTATTAAACATTCAATACTCAAAAAAAATGTGGGTCACTCATGGGCAAAAAAACTATACTATCTCTCAAGTTGGACTAAACTGCACATGGTGTGCAAATTTGATTAAAATCGGTTTAGTAGTTTAGGAGTCCATCGCGGACAAACAACGTGACACGTTATTTATATATATTAAGATAATATTTAAATATCTTTGTTCCAAAATTAATTAATATAAAAAGAGCCGTGGTAGAGCAGGTTCTAAGCGCTCGCCGTAAATTTCACAGTACGCAAAAACCCCGTATTTGAGCCCCGCCGGTACCAGTGAAATTTTTAATTGCATTTTTAGTGACGATTAATGAGTACTAAGTGAGTGCTATGCTGTGAAAAAAAAATCATGAGAAAACCTGCATGTCTACAGTGGACAGACTTATGTCCAGCATGTTAAGACCAGCTCTGGGTACGTCCCACACGTGTGGGTGTCATTTTTTACCTGACTGCCCCAGAAAAAGGATAATGTTTTTCGAGTGTTAATTGCACAAAGATGCAAGGCATTTTTTTACATAGTTGTAACTCTACACAGGTCACCCACCGATGCTCCCATCTATCTAACCTGTTCATATGGTACTCAGCGTTTTTGTCAGCAAAATAATTTTCGCGAATGTGTTTGCCTTCTCATTTGACGGAAATCTCTGTACTCCGAACGTAATTTTTACACGAGGGAGCAAAAAGAAGTTGCTTTTGGGTAGATCTGGTGACTAAGCTGGGTGGTCAAGCATTTCAAACCGTAAATCGTGGATTTTCGCTATAACAACCGCTGAGATGTAAGATAATCGATAAGATAACTGACTATCCCAAAAATAGTCGCCATTTTTTTCCTAGCCAAAAGGACAGTATTATCAGTTTTCGAAGCCGTTTCCCCCTCTGTTTGCGAAGTTTCATAGTAATTAATCGGTGCCAAAACTCGAATTAATTGTGCCTTAACTGCGCCGGCAGAGCGTTGGAAATGTTCATTTGAACACCTTTTTGTCTAACTTGAGCAAACGCGGTACCCAACGCCCTGACAACTTTCTCATGCTTAAATCCTGATTTAATATATGACAAACACGTTTTTTGGATATTTTCTAGCCTCTGCTATTTCTCTTACTTTAATTTGGCGGTCGTCTAGCAGAATTTGGTGAACTTCAGCGATGTTATCGTCAGTAGTTGCAGTTATGGACAACCCGAACATCCATCGTCTACCAAGCTCTCACAGCCACGTTTAAATTCAGCTGCCATTTACTGTGGTAAATGATGGCGCAGACTCCTTATACACAGAGTTCACTTTTTTATACGCATTCGGAATTTTTCAAAATACTTTTTTTTTACCCTTGAGCTAGTTATTTTTATGTATTAACCCATAGTAATATCCATTATATATAACTGAATTATTATATTTTAGCTAATCTCAATACCAAAATTATTTAATATACAATAGTCATGGTGGCTCAGGGTCGTAATTACCACAGCCCCTACTCAAGCAACCTGAATCGAGAAGAGCGTACCCGTTGGCATCGCCGAAATTGTTAATTGTAATTTTATGTACTAATTCACCACATGCTTTGTACCACCTAAAACTTTTATTAAACTGTTATTTTGACCCATTGGACCATGCAATGTCAAAATCTCATTACTACTAGTGTGTCTTCATGTTACATTTAAAATTTGATTTGATTTTTTCTAAACTTAGTTTTGGATATTTTATTCAAGTTAAAATCGTGGCTAAAATATTTGCGCTATATTAATAAAAAAATAATATTAAATAAATTATAATAACAATCGGTTCACAGTTGGCGAAGATATCGCGTTAAATACAAATAAACTTATTCACTAAATACGAGTACATTATAGAATTAGTCTAGTTTTAATTTCTTTTTAGGTATCGGCTGTTGTGGGATGAGTGGACGTGTTCGCTAACATTCTATTTCTATTATCCTCCTTCTATATCACGAGTAAGTTGACTTTTATAAATAAGGAAATTGTTTTAGCAATACTGAACGTCAGGAATTTATTTCTATTTTATTTCAGTCGAACGCTAGCTTTTGTGGAAAATTGCGTAAAATGCGAATTGCATTTGTAATTTCTTGTTGTAACAATATTGATGCTACTGTAAGAGCGTGAGTGCCTTCATTTATTACCCGACTGCACCAAAAGGCGGATTATGTTTTTCGAGATCATGATGGATTTTAACATATTATGGCGTATCGTCAGATTTTTTTATTTTTAAAGATTTGTATTAATTGTTGAAGCAATATGCTAATAATATATTTCTGACTGGTCTGTTGGTCTAGTGGTTAGTGACCCTGACTGCTATGCCGGAGGTCGTGGGTTCGATTCCCACCCAGGACAAATGTTTGTGTGATGAGCACGATCATTTTTGTTCTGTGTCTGGGTGTAATTTATCTCTAATATTTATGTACTTAGAAATATATAAGTATGTGTATCAGTTGTCTCTAGTACCCATAACACAAGCTCTGCTTAGCTTGGGACTAGATGGCGTTGTGTGATAGTTGTGGAATATTATTATTATGTTATAAAAAAAATATAAGATATAAAATGTTTCTTTTTATATACTAGTTTTACCTTTAACACTGTTATAAATACACTTAACATGCAATAAGTTATATTAAACAACTGACCAATATAGAAACTGAAAAGTGTTAAAATAGCAGTAATTTTTGCGGAATCTATATCTTTTGTATATTTAAACATGCTTCTTAAAATTGTTAGAGAGGATAGCTTGGAATTTTGGCAATAGATTGTTAATGTTTATATTAAATTGGTTGAGTTACAGGCTCGGTTTTTTGATGGCTTGAAATGTTTTCAAAATGATTTAATATATTTATAACAATATATCGATAAAAACATTAATATTGGCTTTTTTAATAATTTAAAAAATATTTACAGAGTTTTCTCGAATTAATTGCATTTAAAAATTAACTTCTCGCTTCTTTCTCATTTATATATCTACGCATACATGCTCTTCGCTTAAGGGTTTTCTTAACTCTTATAACCATATTCAATCTAGGGGAACGCATACGGGACCAATAAAAATATTAATTTTATTTACTATATGTTTATAAAACTCTTTTTATCCTCAGTCAATGTACAGTGTTATTAACAGATTCAACATCTATCTATTATCTACTTCAGCCTATAAGAGTCCTCTGCTAAACATAGGCATCCACTGGAGATACCCTCCTAGGGGTGATTTTGCTATAGTTGTCACGCTTAGCAGGCGGGTTGAAACTCGCAGTTTTTTTATTAAGCTGTTATCAGGAAGAAGCTTCTGCCCATCTCCTGTCTTACTTTCCCTTAGTTGTCTCTTGCGGAACCTACGTAACGATATAGGGTAGTAAGTAGTATATTTACATGGCCACTAAACGATTTCAACCTAGTTATTGTTTATTAATGAATAAAGAAAAATATGAACAACCTACACGCGTCGCACCGTGATAGCTCAGATGACTAGCGCTCACTGTAAATTTCACAGTAAGCGAGCAGCCCGGGTACGATCCCCGCCGGCAAAAATGAATTTGTTAATAGTAATTTCAAGTGCTGATTTACCACGTGCTTGGCAGTGAAGGAAAACATCGCGAGGAAACCTGCATATAGGTAGTAAATAAGCTCTCATTCATAAGAGGTTTTCAAATAAAGTCTGAAGCGAAGTTTATTAGCAGGCTTCAATTTTCTCCGACATGTTTTTTAAATTTTCACACAAAACAGATTAACTCCCAATATTTTCTTCCGCCAAGCACGTACTTATACAATATATTACATTGTAAATAAAATTTCATCGTTTCTAGTAAAGTTCAAACTGGTTTTTTAGGGTCCGGGGCTGGAAATTATAAATTATAATATTAGTAAGCCTAATTTGAATTTACTTGTGGTGTACGTATATCAGAATAGAAATCGGTATATATTTAACTAGGTATAGTAGTAGTTTTCTAGGCTTTCTATACACTTTTAGAATGACCTAAAAGATGAGCAGCAATGTCTTCTTAAAATAAAAAAATAAAGATATGACTCTCAAATGAAAAAGATTAAAATTCTTTTAAAACATAATTTTCACATAGTCATCGTGTATTATTAAAACACAACTTTAAAATTATGTTTTAACTTTATTCCATTACGATTTACTGCAGAGCCGGCATACTTAGAACGAACTTTACCAATGAATCTTAAATTACAGTATTATGAATAAAATACTAAATTCAATAATCATTTATACATAACTATATAAATATTTTATTAATCTTATAAAAATGTTGCAGTGGACTGGAATTGAGGACTATATTTTAAAGGTCTTTTTTCCTTTACGATTCGCAGCGTCAGAAGTAAATCACAATAATTAATGAAAGTTTACTTTATTGGGCGATGTATTTTATTTGAGTTTCCATCTTTTTTACGAGTCAGATAAACATTAACAATTCAACAAATGTAATGATCACTCGTATTTTTATCTTATCTTCATTTCTGCTTGAATATTACTTAACCCAATTCAAAATATCATTTAGAGGAATTTGTAAGATAAATTTAATATAACGCTGTCTCATTAAACGTTTGAAATGAATAATTTCTCTTAAATAAGAGTACATATGGAATGTACTGAGTAGTGGTAATGTAAGAATATCCATTACCCTACATCACCTCTTGGGTGACATAAGACGTCACAGAGGGAAACATATCAGGACATGGGCAACAGCGTCTTCTTAATAACGACTAAAATGAAAAACTGCAGCATTCAACCCTCTTTCCAAGCGTGGCAACTATGGCAAACCCCTTTGAGGCAATCTGTGGAGCAGTCCCATGTCCAGCAGTGGACTTTAGTAGACTGTAACGGAAACTGATGGGAAGTAATGATATGAGAAATATTTAATGTTGCTCTCACTCTTATCATCTGAATGATCTTAGAAAAAGCGTTTACTATTTTACTTCGTATTCCTGCACATTCACCCTCCTTCGTCAATAAATATTTCTCTGTTACAGCTGTACACTTGTGGAACTCCTTGCCTTTATACATTTCACGTGCTCAGTCAGTTCAGTCCCTTTCTTAACACAAAAATCTACTCAAAGCTTATTACTTGTTTCTCTAATATTTCCCATCATAATTCCCACCCCTAATTGTATCCATCATACTTATAGTTATCTATCATCATCATGTGTTTTTATATTTATTTTCTTCTTTCTTCCTTTAATTAATTGGCTGATTTGTGTACACTTTCCCTTTTCGCAATTCACTGTAAACAACAGTGCTTTGTTTGAGTGAAAATCTGTTGTTTTTTAATATTGAATGTTTACTTGGCAAGTTTAAAGACCAAACAATTACTTTGTTCTAATAAATACAACAAATAATTAATTTGAACATGAACTGACGGCCCGTCCTCTTTTAATTTCTGAACTTGATTGACACATTGCAGTATGTTTTAATCATTTTCATTTACATAATACATAATGTTTATATATGTATACATGTATATGTATATATATGTGTATGTATGTGTATATGTATATATATATATATATATATATATATATATATATTGTATGTACTTCTTATTACACCTACCTCCTTTATCTCCGCACTACTCTAAGGTAGACTGGTAAATAATGCCTCAGGCATTAAGTCCTCCTGTATACATCCAATGTGTATATGAACTTAAATAAATAAATAAAAATATTTATACAGCACAACCACATGAGAAAACTTTTTTTATATAGGATAGGGTGACAAACGAGCACACAGTCCACCTGATGGTAAGTGGTTGCTGTGCCCCATAGACATCTACATCTACCTTCGACCACGAATCAAAATACAGATGCGTTTTCACCCGTGAGGACTAAGATGGAATGCCTCGTTTCCAGTAAAAAGGGTCTCCAGTTCTCTACACTCACCATACAAAACACACTAGCATTAAGCTACTATTTTACGCTGGTATTTTGTGAGAGCGTGGTCCTGTCCCGGTCGAGTCGACTCATTCGTGATTCAACTATACTACTAATATAATTGCGGCATAGCTCTACCACGTAAAAACTACGTAAATACCCCATAATAATAATAACTTCTTGGTTTAAAATAAGTCTTTTGAGTAAAAAGTTAGGTACTTGTAGTAGAGGGCCCCGCTCTTCTTTAGTACGGTTATACATAAATTAAAATGAAATAAAAATACATACTTCGTATTATCATCCGTGGAGGTTGAAATAGGCGAAAAAAGAAAACTGAAACAATAGATGGATCGCAGAATCTTCTTGTTAAGAGCTCTAAATAAAATGTTTAGTTGCAAATTCACCTACTAAGTGGCAGCTATGGCAAACTTCCCTAGTACGAAACAATGAAGCCAAGCCAACGGTTTGAAGGAACGCATAGGCATGACACGACCTGGCCATTAGTAGTAGTGCTCTAGCGATCTCAAAGTTAAAATCTCTTTCAGCTTATTATTTCCCGGCACTAAGGTGAACAAATTCGACAAACCTTCGTCTGAATCAAATATCTCAGAACAACTAGAGCATACGTCACTTAACGTTCTAACTCAATGCAATAAACGGAGCAGTGAACATGATTATGAATATAATTTTAACACTTTTCAGGGGGAAATAAAATCAATGATTTCTACTTTAATGGCTGTACACCAGGATGAAACCAAGAACATTCACCTTACACTTATGGAAATACGAGCTATAAATACCAACAAAGAACATAATATATATAATACTCGCATCTCGAAATGAGGAAATAAAAAAGAAAATTGAGCAGTTGGAACTTTAAACAAATAAGGACAAGGAATTTAATATAACAAATCTAGAAGGTGAAAGCGAGTTCGAGGATCTACATCGAGAAAAAAGTAAGGCCAACATTGAAATAAAAAATATTTCGAAAGTGCTCCATGAGTCCAAGGAAAACTTATTGAAGTTGTTCTTAACTTTGTTCAATAGCATCGGTTGTAACATTAACAAAGGGATATTAAAGATATTTACAGAATACATAGGAAAAGGGACCAGAATAAAAGTTAAGTCGTAACGGAGATTTTATCTACAATGCAAAATACAGTTTCTAAAACTAGCCAAAAACTATAAGACACAAAAAAACTATGCATTAAAACAATTAAGCGTTACAAAAAATGAATATGAATCCATCTAAGTATCAGAACAACTGACACCAAGAGGAACACGCATATATTTTTTAGCCCGGGATCTTAGCAAGTTTAAAAGAACGTCCAAAAGAACTACAAGTCCTATTGGACGGCCTACGGTAAAATATATATAAGAAAAAATGAAAACTCACCTATTATTGGCATTAAAAAATAAACCTCTTGTTAATGGTCTAATGCAAAAGGAATGACTATATTATGTAACTAACTAAATTAAGTCGTATAATTTTTTTTCTATTTTTCGTTTTTGGTGTTAAGGCAGATTTTCTCTGTCACTTCTTTTATTATAAATTATCTAATTATGAAACGTGTATTAACATAGCTGCCATAAAAAACTTTACTCATAAACAAAAACGAATAATAATTTTAAATACACACACGATATACCAAACACCATAAATACACTAAAGCATAACACCAATTTCTCAATCGGTTTCTTCATTTCACTAGGTAAAAATATAAAAAAAATAGTGTTGAATTATGTAAAAAATAACTGCAAATTAACATTTCATAACGAAAAATAAACTTCAAGTTTTGAAAGTGATAGACATTAGCGAATGTGTTAACTTTATTTGTTGCAATATAGATTATTTACCTGAACACTTAAACTCCAATTATATAAAATTAACTATCGTTTCTCAAAATAAAAGAACAATGTACCACACGCCTTAAACTTACTTCAACCTAAATTTAAGGTGGTAATAATAATTACTACCAAGTGCGGAATTGATAGAAATTATACGTGGTAGAGCCACGCTGCATCTATATTATGGTTATAGCACGAAAGGATCGGCTCGACCGGGGAAGGACCACGCTCTCATAGAATACCAGCGTAAAATGGCAGCATGATACTGCTATGTTTCATATGGCGAGGCATCGAGGCATTCCATCTTAGTCCTCAGGGGTGACAACGCATTTGCATTTAGATTCTTAATCGAGGTTAAATGTAGATGTTTATGGGCCACAGCATCCACTTACCATCAGGTGGACTGTGTGCTCGTATGTCCCTCTAATTCAATAAAAAAGGTAAACCTATTAAAAATCTTGATAATTACAAAATATACTCGACGACACAAAATCAAATGAATCAAAACGACAACTTTAAAAATTCCACATAAAAGGTACGTACATTTCTGTGATAACCTGGTCCAAAACTTGAAATGTGACTACTAAAAAAATACAATTACTCCTTTCTACCACTATCACAATATTATTACGGAACAAAATTAACGACATAACGCAATTTATAGCCCCTAAATTTCCTAGTTCTATTCTTCTTAACCTAATACAGAATCCTCTACACTTCTTTTGGCAAGAAGTATATCTACCGTCGAAGTTATTATTACCAATGGTAGAATTATCTAAACTGAGTCTCAGGTGACTTCATTTGTCCTATTAAATAAAGATTTAGCTGAAGTAGAGAAAACACTTATGACCATAGATACAAATAACGCAACAGGATGGGATAATATTCCGAATAAAACTGTAGAAGACTTAAAATATTGTCGTTATTGAGATTTATTTATTTATTTATCCTTTATTTGCACACTGAGTACAAAAATTAGTAATTTAATAAACTTAGCCTTCTAAAAGCGAGTACACGTGCGACTTAATTAAGTTCGTTACATAATATAGTGATTCCTTTTAGACAATTTCTCCACGGGCAGGTGCACTGAAACGAATTGAAATGGAGGGGAGCCAAACCATCATCTAGTCATGCTAGTAACAGAATAGTGATACTCTATAAATATTCATTAATAACCTTGCCATCGGTCTATTTATTTTCGATGTCAACAGCGATATGGTACAGTAAGCAAAATTAATTGACGCAATCTAACCACACAATCAGTGTGACCTGATTCTATAGAGATCATTATAGGCACTGTTTTGCTGTTAGTGTAATTATTAGACGGAAAATTTTCATTCCGGTCGAGATGAATGTATATATATATATATATATATATATATATATATATATATATATATATATATATATATATATATATATATACGGCGGGGCAGGGGGTGCTAAGAATCTCCGGTGGAGGTTCGGTTGCCACCTACGACGACTCGACCTGGCAACCAATAACGCACGCACCCTGAGGACCGGCGAGAAGATACTGGAGGTGGAATAAGAGGTAGACAAGTTGCGCTGGCATATTATTGGATTATCCGGGGTCCGAAGAGAGGGGGAGGACACGTTAATCCTCGAGTCCGGCAACTTGTTTTACCACCGGAAGGGCGACCATCTTTCCCAAGTGTTCTTTTGTTGTGAGCGTTTACAGACCCCCATGTTCATTATATGATACTTTTGAAAAAATTATGGAGGAAGTTTTCGCTAAGCTTAATAAACAGAATAAATCTGTTGTAATATGTGGAGACTTTAATATCAATCTCCTAGAAGCTTCCTCCACTAATATTAAATTTAGATCATTGTTTAAATCTTATGGTCTTTTTAATTTATTTTTGGAGCCAACACGTATTGCTGAATCTAGTGCAACATGTATAGATAACATTTTTACAAATGTTAAGCCTTTCAATAAATGTATTATTCAAAAATTGAGCTCTGATCACTGTGGACAATTTGTTTCATTACATTATGTTCACAAAAAGCAAGTAGATAAAAAAAGTAGTGTTTGTTCCAGTAAATGCGCATCGCTTGGAGAAATTTAGAAGTAACATAGTAAAAAAACTTCCATTACTTTCATACCAAAATAATCCAAGGAGGTATCGGATTTATCGTCCACAAGTCTCTCGTCAATAACGTTGTAAATATTGGGAGTGTGTTGACGAGGGTCGCGTATCTGATACTCAGAATCACCAAACGGTATTCGCTGAAGGTCAAGGTCAGGTTAAGGTTTACGCACCAACCTCGGCACATCCCGATGAGGAGGTGGAGGAAATATATGAGGATATTTTCAGAGCCATGCATTTATTCAAAACTCACTACACGGTGTTAATGGGAGATTTCGACGCAAAACTAGGCACAAGAGAAAACGGTGAGCTGAAGTTAGGGAAATTTTGAGTAGGGCAACGGAAACGAAGGGGCCAGCAGCTGGCCGACTTTATGGAGAAAGAGGGACTCTTTATAACGAACTCTTTCTTCCAGAAGCGGCCCCACAGGATGTGGACCTGGTCGAGCCCCGACTGTTCCACAAAAAATGAGATTGACTTCATTATGACGACCAGGCGCCAACTGTTCAATGATGTCTCAGTGATTGCAAGGGTTAAAACTGGCAGCGATCACCGAATGGTTAGAGGCACACTGAACCTAAACGTTAAGTTGGAGAGGTCTCGTCTAATGAAGTCAATGCTCTGTCCCCCTTGTGCTCTCATCTAGAATCCCGAAACTTTTCGGCTCGAGTTACGTAACCGCTTTCAGTTCCTAGAAGATTGCAATGCAGTGGACGATATGAATGACAAGCTCGTGGAAACTGTCCATGCGGTCGGAGCTAAGTTCTGCAAGACCCGCCGCAGAAGAACACAAAAACTCTCCGATCACACTCTTAATCTCATGGCTGTTAGACGGGAGATGGGGTATTTATTGCAATCGTCAACAGATTTGACAGCATACGTGCAACTGAACAGACAGATCTCCAAATGCATGCGGCGAGACTTACGCAACTTTAATACTGCTCGTATTAAAGAAGCGATCGAGTGGAACCAGGGCTCCAAAGTCTTTGCCAGAGATCTGTCTGACAGAAAGAGCCAACTGTCACAGCTGTAGACTGAATGTAGCAGCATCGTTTCTGGGACACCTGAGATTTTGAGTGAGATTGTGAGGTTCTATGGGCAGCTGTACACATCTTCGTTGGAGCCACACGCAAGTGTGTGTAACAATCAAAGAGCAAGTCTTATTCGACACTATTCCGATGATATCCCGGACGTCAGTCTGAGCGAGATTATGATGGCTCTCCAGCACCTTAAAAACGGCAGGGCCCCAGGCGAGGATGGAGCTTCTGAAAGCGGATAGAACACCGGTACTTGAAGTCCTTCAGAAGCTCTTCAATTCCGTCCTCCATGGTGGTACTACTCCGGAGGCGTGGAGCAGAAGTGTGGTGGTCTTGTTCTTTAAGAAAGGCGACAACGCTCTCTTGAAGAACTACAGACCGATTTCCCTTCTGAGCCATGTCTACGTGCTGTTTTCGAGAGTCATTACGAATCGTCTCACTCGTAGACTCGACGACTTCCAGCCTCCCGAATAAGCCGGTTTCCGAAAAGGCTTCAGTACCATAGACCACATACATACCCTGCGGCAGATTGTACAGAAAACCGAAGAGTACAATCTACCACTTTGCCTGGCGTATGTGGACTATGAGAAAGCCCTTGATTCCGTCGAAATTTGGGCGGTGCTATAGTCCCTTCAGCGGTGCCAAGTTGACCGTCGGTATATCGAAGTGCTGAAGTGTTTGTACAAAAGGGCTACGACGGCTATCCAAGTACAGAACCAGAATTCTAAACCTATCCAACTGCAGAGAGGTGTAAGACAGGGTGACGTTATATCCCCGAAACTCTTCACCGCTGCGTTGGAAGACGTTTTCAAGCTATTAGACTGGAAAGGATACGGCATTAACGTCAATAGCGAGTACATCACTCACCTTCGATTTGTCGACGATATAGTCTTTATGGCAGAATCGCTGGAGGACCTAAGCGCTATACTGAATGATCTCAATAGTGCTTCCCAACGGATAGGTCTTAAGATGAACATGGACAAAACAAAGATCACCTTTAATGTCCACGTCACACCTATGCCGGTAGTTGTTGGGAGCACTAAGCCCGAAGTTGTTAACGAGTACGTTTACCTGGGACAAATAGTCCGACTAGGTAAGTCCAACTTCGACCGAGAGGTCAATCGACACATCGAATCGAAATTACGACAAATTTTCTCGTCAGATATACCTCAATCTCTGAAAACTAAAGTGTACAACAAGTGCGTACTGCCAGTGATGATGTACGGATCTGAGACGTGGTCCTTCGCTACTGGCCGTACGAAGTCGCTCAAGGTCGCTCAGTGAGCTATGGAGAGGGCTATGTTCAGAGTTTCTCTGCGTGATAGACTCAGAAATGAGGATATCCGCAGTAAAACCAGAGTGACCGACATAGCCCAACGAATTAGTAAGCTGAAGTGGCAATGGGCCGGCCATATAGCTCGAAGTACCGATAACCGATGGGGAAGAAAGGTTCTCGAGTGGCAGCCTCGTACCGGTAGGCGTAGTATGGGGCGACCCACCACTAGATGGAGTGAAATAGAAATAGAAATAGAAACTTTTTTATTCAATGTAGATTATAAAAATACTTATTGAAAGTCATTTTTTTAATTTACCACTGGTTCGCAAAAAAACCTCTGTCCTGGGAAGAACCAGCAAGAAACCCAGCGGGACTATTTTTTTTAATAATAGCTTACAATCATGTTTACAATCAACAACACAAGACAAATTAGAAATAGCTTGGTAGCGATCACCCTTCCCAGGGGTTATTATCATCTATAAATTCCTTAATATTATAATAACCCTTTTTATACAAACTTAGTTTAATAACATTTTTGAACTTTGTGTATGACAAATTTTGTATATTTTCTGGGATTTTGTTGTAAAAGCGTATACATCGCCCCAAGAATGAATCACTGACTCGGTGGAGTCGAGTAACTGGTACTACCAGCTTGTGTCTGTTCCTAGTATTTACAGAATGAATATCACTTATTTTCGCAAAACTACTTTTATTTTTGTGTACGTACATTACATTTTCATAAATGTATTGAGAGGCCAGAGTTAATATATTAATTTCTTTAAATTTTTGTCTCAGTGACTCTTTTGGTTTTAAATTATATATTGCTCTAATGGCCCTCTTCTGTAAAATAAATATAATTTCAGTGTCAGTCGCGTGTCCCCATAGCAAAATACCATACGACATAATGCTATGGAAATAACTGAAGTAAACTATTCTAGCTGTTTCAACACTGGTAAGAGTTCTAATCTTTTTTACAGCATATGCTGCAGAACTAAGTCTGCTAGCTAGTTTTGATATATGGGGGAGCCATTGAAGCTTTGCGTCCAGTGTGATTCCAAGAAAAATGGTGGTATCAACAAGACTCAGTTCCTCCCCATTTAAAATTAGATTAGTATTGACATGTTTAACATTAGGAGTTACGAATTTCATACATTTAGTTTTAGTTCCATTCAAATGCAAATTATTAACATTAAACCAATTGACTAACTTAGCTATAGCATTATTTACTTCGTCGTAATTTAATAACTGTCGTTTTAAATTGAAAATTAATGAAGTATCATCAGCAAATAATACTGTATCATGGTTATCCCCTACTATGTAAGGTAAGTCATTAATATATACAAGAAACAGAAAGGGGCCAAGAATTGAGCCCTGAGGCACGCCCATTTGTACAATCGACCCGGAAGAACTCATACTATTAATAACAACTTTTTGTGTTCTGTCACTTAAATATGAAATAATTAATTTAAGAGCATCATTTCTTACACCGTAGTGTTGAAGTTTCCTGATTAATGTTTCATGGTTCACACCGACCTGGTAAGACATGCAAGAAGTCGATGGATGGAGGTGGCTCAGGACCGTGCTTTGTGGCATTACTTGGGGGAGGCCTATGTTCAGCAGTGGACTTGTGGATACATATTTATTTATATATATATATATATATATATATATATATATATATATATATATATATATATATATATATATATATATATATATAAAATATAAAATTCTTTATTAAAGAAAATAAAACTAAGAACTTATATTATCATACAGTCCTACTCTCCTCGGTATTGTGAATACTGCTGCTTGCATTTCTTCGCTTAATGCCCTCTAAGCGAGAAAAAACCAAACCTCCTATAACCAGAGGCGACGACCACGAACGTTCACGAACTTTACTGTTAGTGGAACAGAAAATGGCACAATTATGTAGAGAATTGATAAATAGCCATATAAAATAAACGTGACTGGTGAGGTGGCGCCAGAATAAAAGTGGCTGTTGTAAATAGTTAACACGCAGACTGAAGACGGGCGGCAAAGTCAAAGGTGCGAGACGTCTGCTGCTGCAGTCGTCAATGCGAAAAAGCGCACTGTATTCAACAGTGGGCTTATATGGGCTGATAACTGCATTTTATCAACGTCTGTAACTAACATCATACAATAATGACTACAAATGCGGTGGTATTTATTTAATTTGATTATCTAGGAAATCCACTAGTTCAGTCTACTCTTTACTCGAGGACAAAAGAAAAGTGCCAAGGTCTAATTCAAGAGATTAATTAGTGAACACCTTTTAAAACTAGACATTGTGTCTTGCGTATTATTGCATAAGAATGATCTTAATTTTCATCCATCAATGTTTATAAATCATATGTATGATGCGGTATATTTATATGTATATATTTTTGATACTTAACTTAAATATATACTGGTAGTAGTATATATTTAAGTGTATCAAAATAGTAAGTAAGGTACACAATGGAAGTAATGAGTTTACTGGCAAAGAATGCCAGCAGGCATTAGTTTCACCCATGGTTAGTCCTTCACACTTTTAAAACCAGGACATAATCGTGGTCACACTGTTGTTTAAAACCAGGACATAACCGTGGTCATACAGTTGTTTGGTATTGTGGCGGTACCTACACGGCCTCTTAGAGAAAAAAATCAGCTCACCATCGAATATATATTTTTATACAAAAAATATTTAATATTTAAAGGGACGTCAGGATGGTCTGCTATTTCCTCTAGATCCATACTCGACTTTAATTAGACGTGGGTAATCGGGCAAGGAGAATTAAACGACGTAATTCACACTAAATATAATTAGGGTATTACAACAAAAATTATTAGAGACACTGATTCGTTAAACACTCCAACAAGAACGTAATGCTTAATTTGCGAAGTGAACCGATTGCCGTCTCGATGCGAACTGCCACGTCGTCCCTCCTCCTTCTCACACTAGCCCTTGGTGGTTCGTCAGAGTGAATGACAACCGATTACTTTGACAGATGGCGCTTTGTATATCCGGTTGACGTTTACTTCTAAATAATCTTCGAAATAATCAAACGCGCCGTCATATTTAAATTTTAATTACTTCACTTTTTTATTAGTTATCAACGAACACAACGCCTACTTTATGGTCGGTGATTTCTGGGTCCATAGACTATCTACAAATGCAATCCAAGTCCTATCTAGACTGTTTACAATTTATTGTAACGTGGTCCGTCAGTCAGTTTTTATCCTTGGATACTAAGTAAAAATGTTTTGATGTTAGTCGAAGGTGTAATTCCCACACTTAAGAATAGAAGACAAGGTATATATTTTACTGTGAATAAACTCGTTCCTTCGTACGTCGTTCTAAATATTGGTGGTACTTGTATTTATTTCACTATTAAGTGCAGATAGCAGAAGAAAACAAAGAAAGGAAACCGAAGAAACAAAAGAAACTAATGTCTTGTTCTATGGCTTTATTTACAGATCTCAAATTAAAAATGAAATCCGAAACAACAATACTTACCTAAGAGGTAAATCTCAAAATATTAAAGGTATAACAAGAATTACATTCACAAAAGTTTAAACGATGTTCGTTACTGCTGTCACTTTTAGTTGAGGCACTAAACTATTGTTATTTGAAATACTTGTGACTTTTATTTGTTTTACAATTGTTTTGAATACTATGCCACTAATTACATGGTTAATTTTAAAGTTTATGGAATTAATATGTTCTAAACTGAAATTACTGGGTTTGATGGACATAACTATGAAATTACTGACTACGTACTGCTTGTAGAGCCTTGTAGTCCTAGGTGCAATAAAGAAAGCTAATTGATGCAATAAATAAAAAGAATAATATTTCGGTGATAGTTGGAAATGCAGGCGAGCCATCGCAACATCATCTACTTGCGTCTTTTCATACGTAGTAGAGCCTCGTTGCAGCTATATTATGATTGAGCACGAATGGATTGGCCTAACCGGTGAAGGATCACGTTCTTACAGATACCAGCGTAAAAAAACAGCTTAATACAGTGTTTCGTATGATGAGAGTAGATATCCGGACACCCTTTTTTACTGGAAACGAGGTATTCCATCTTAGTCCTCTGGGGTGAACACGCTTCTGCGTTTTGATTCTTAATCCGTGTGATTCTATCAAGTTATATAATTTGTTATAGTTGATTGCGTGTACGTATTTTTTGTGGTTAAAATTTAACTGTACACCTATATGTTTATGGCCAGTCACAGGTTTTTTTTTATAGGATAGGGTGGCAAACGAGCACAGAGTCCACCTGATGGTAAGTGGTTGCTGCGGCCCATAGACATCTAGATTTATCCTCGATTACAAATCGAAATGCAGATGCGTTGTCAACCGTGAGGACTAAGATGGAATACCTGATTTCCAGTAAAAAGGGTCTCCGGTTCTCTACACTCACCATATGAAACACAGCAGCAATAAGCTACTATTTCACGCTGGTATTCTGTGAGAGCGTGGTCCATCCCCGGTCGAGCCGACCCATTCGTGCTACAACTATACTACTAATATAATGCAGCATGGCTCTACCACGTATAAGATGGGTTGATCATAGCAATATTAAAATGACTGCCTCGTTGGGCTAGTGGTTGCAGTAGTGCAACTGCTGATCATGAGGTTCTGGGTTCGAATCCAGGGTCGGGCCAAAAACATCAATTTTTAAATGTTTCCGTGACGAAATTTTCAGTATCTGCCTGGAGTCAGGAAGTTGGTGGTATCTTAACCCCTGCCTCGGTACGCAGGTAAAACCGTTGGTCCTGCGCCTTTTCTCTCTCCGGTCGTGTCGGTTTACCGTTCTATCGGATTCCGAGAGTAAGCGAATAGAGAGTGCGCCTGTACTTGCGCATACACTTGGGCACTGTAATCCTGTCCTGCGCTGATGACTAATCTCCGTTGAGGCTGGCCGCCGTGACCAATATTCGGTCTGGATGACATTATTATTGACCTTACCTATTACCTATTACCTTTAAGTATAGTGCTAGCGTGGTCTACGATAGATTTATTTGTGATGGAGTAACTTGTACAATATACGTGTGGTTGATTTTGTTGGGTAACCTTTATCATGATTCATTGACTATTTGCTCGTACAATTTTAATTTCTTACTTTTTTCAATAACAATTCAATATTGAAATCTCCGAAAGCTATTACTTTCTAATGATGCTGTAACTTTTTATCGTATACTCCCAAAAAAAAATTGAAATCAGTATATCCAGGATTATATACCACGCCAACATCTAGTGCAAATTTTTCAATTTCTCTCCATAAATAGTTATTTCCGTCTTGGAAATTCGATTCAATAAGGTAACGTTTTAAGCTATTATGTATGTACGCTACAGGTCACAGCTCATTAGAGCCAGCCGGCACCCGACCCTCACCACCTCGCCTCGAGTGGTTCGTATTATTTGTATGGATTTGTATGGGCCTGCACTCACTACATCAACTCCGTACCATCACCGGATCGCCTCGCTCGCGAGGTGTCCACGCGTGGACTGCGAGTGGACCACTCGATGGTAGCTCGCTGTTGGTATGCTTGCCTCGCGTGAAGCGCGAGCCGGAAACGCGCGGTTCACGCGAGAGCGATGCGACGCTCTCCACCAACCCTTCATTTCGAGCCTTTCTTTCGAATGTATCGGACTATTGTTGTTTGTTTTTAAAATAAACAAAGAAAAACTTATAGACGAAGTCCGGAAGTATAATTTATTGTATGATTTAAGGGTCACTAGTTGATCACGCGAGGGCCACTCGTTGACGACGCGAGGTCCATTCGATTACAACGCGAGGTTCACTGGTGATAATGTGAGGTTCGCTAATGATAACGCGGCGTCCACCCGTGGTCCACCTGTCGACTACGAGTGGACGCCTGGCGACGAGGCGGTAAGGGTCGGGTGCCGGGTGGCTCTAATGAGCTGTGACCCTTATACCCCACCTCCTCTTGTATCAGTCCTGTAGTTGAAATAAAGTGTGTGTAGTAAGTGAATTGAAGTTGTGAGGTTTGATTTTCGGTCTTTATTCAAATTTCTGTGAGCAAAATAGTGTGTACAGTTGTTGATATTAATTGTATGATGCATTTAAATTCCTTAGTGTTTCGGAACGACTACATTCACTTACTATTAGTTAAACGTTTGCTAATTTTTCAACTTTGCCACCCAATACAATACCAAAGTATGTTTATGTATATATAAGAGCTTACTCCTCTCTAAACATGGCACAGGCATCGCACCTGCAATTTCCCTGGTGTTGAGGTTATTCACTGGCGGCTGTAGTCACTTACCATCAGGTGATCCGCATACTCGTTTGCCCCCTCTTGTATTAAAAAAAATGCCATATAAATTGTATTAACACGCAGCTCATTTATAAAAGTGCCGCAGGGATTAACATTCTCAAACACGTGCATGTTTACCAATCACATTATTATATCCTATACTATTAAACGAGCAATTCCCTATTATATATATATATATATATATATATATATATATATATATATATATATATATATATATATATATATATATATATATATATATAATAGGGATCTCGGAAACTTCTCCAACGATTTTCATACAATTTAGTGTCCAGGGAATTTCGGGGATAATAAATCGATCTAGAAAAATTAAAAAAAAATTATATAAAGCATTATATAAAGCATACTACTCTATCAACGAATACTTTGAAGATAAAATGAATGGTTATTAGTACCTGCAATAATTAATAGACGATTTATTTATAACATGTTAATATTTATGTAATTGATAATTAAGGTGATGGTGATAAACAAATATTTGTATGCCTTTGTAGGCGAAACATAGTGTTACGTATTATACCTTTTCCACCAAGTTTGTAACTTTTTACCTATGTTTGACAAATAAATTATTTGATTTGATTTGATTTGATTTGAAAAATGTCTTTTTGTCCGTGTTTATAGGCAATGAAAAACTGCTACAATATCGTTAGAATAAGAAGGTAAATTTTGACGAATTGTTAGTGATTATAAATAGCTTAATTGGTATAGTGGTCGGTCACAGAATCGTAAAACTCCGGTTCAAGCCCAGACCGACGGACCGACTTTTTTTAACTTTTTTTTCATGTTCCTTTCTTTTTTGAGAAAATCTATTTTTTCGAGCCCTTTTTTTAGTATTTTTTAAAAACACGAAAATTTAAATTAAAATAATTGCACTCATGATTTTTTATTCAAATAACCAGTTCCGTTTTTTCTATTATGTCGCTCTAAGATCAAAAAATATTATTTATATTTCATCAGTATGTAATTTGTATCTAAATATAATTTCCAAAACACACGAATTAAAAAAAATCGAGCGAAAAATACCGAGCAAAGCTCGGTCAACCAGGTACTTACTGATTAAGTTTGTAACAAATTATAATTACACATTAATTATTCAGCAGCTTTGTATTTTATTAATATATGTACGCGAATATTAATTAGGTGCAGTTATTTCCTCATATGCGATTCATAAATACAGTAATTACACAGTACTAGTGTGGTTTTACACGTGGTAGAACCATGCTGCAGTTATATTAGTAGTATGTTGTATTATATATTATATTGTAGCACGAATGGGTTGGCTCGACCGGAGAAGGGTTCTTCCCTGGTCGAGCCGTGGTCACGCTCTCACGGAATACCAGCGTAAAATAGTAGCTTAATGCTGCTGTGTTTCGTATGGTGAGTGTAGAGAACCGGATGCTCTTATTACTGGAAACGAGTCATTCAATCTTAGTCCTCACGGGTGACAATAGTACATTTTGATTCGTAATCGGGGATAGATGTAGATGTCTATGGGCTACAGCAACCATTTATCATCAGGTGGACTGTGTGCTCGTTTGTCACTCCATACTATAAAAAAAAAGATTTTTTTAGTAAATAACCCAAAAAAATTTCCTGTATTGTAGGAACAGTTTAAATGCATACTCAATTTCACAAGGTTGCTATGTATTCATGGTTAAAACACGTCCCGTAGGTGTATCGTAAGCGACGACTATGTGAAATGCCAGAAAATTTTTAAAGTCTCCAATAGATGGCGGTTTACGCTAGACGCAAAAACCCCAAACCGACAACAAGACGTTCAGCGCTTATTTGGTGGGTGACATCTGGTACTGCAACCATAAATTTGCCAGCCAAGGTCAAAAGTGATGATAAAAGCAAATCCTCTGTAAAACGGGATATACACATCCATATCCGAGCAGAGCTGATCAAGAATTATAATGGACGTGTGAGTTCAAAAAATAATTACAGAAATGAATAAAAATAATCGTCCATCGAAAAAAAATTATGCTGAAAACTTTTGTTAATTGCAAACAACACAACGTGATTGCCTCATAGGGAGGCCACTTGACAGGGTTGTCACCGCAGTTTTTTTTTAATATTTTGATTTGTTTTCAGGCAGATGCTGCTTCTCATTTTCTATGTTGGTTTCCTTCCGTCGCCCTTTATGATATCCACGAGACTATATGAGGCAGTGGATATTTTTACACGGCCACTACACTATTACTAAGATTCAAGCTTCGATACAAATAAAATCTTCGGTTTTATATTCTCGTCCCATCCATACGTACTACAGCAGAATTATTCTATTATTTCTGGTTATTCTATGCTGCTGTTTTACGCTGGTATTCCGAGAGTGATTCTTTTCAGTATAATCGACCCATTCGTGCATAGTACCGCTGCACTTATCTAACACATATAACAGTTTTGTTGATGTTCTATCATAAATTGTTCTTAAAATATTTCCCCTCAAAAAAGCATTTTACTTTCCTATCTCAATATATTATGTCTACATTATGCAACACATGTGGCGGGTTGTGGCGAGATCGGAGAGACACGCCTGTGTAATTTCTCTAATATAAGCGCAAAGGATAAAGACAGTAGGAAGTAAAATGGCAAGATGTAAATTTTATTGCATGATGTAAAATATTTTCCTGCCCTACGTGTTTACATGTGTAAGACAAAGCCTAAACAATTTATATTCCTAGTATATGTAGAAGTTATTATGACTATAGAGCTTTGCCGGACTCTTAAAGCAATAAGATCGATAGTGGCTGGTTTCCTCTTGTTGAGAGAAGACGTTCGATACTCGTCTGAAAGCAGCGTGGATTTACCAAAATAACCGCTGGTACAAATCTGCGAGTCGTGGGGCCCACCATACAGCTTTATATCACCTATTTGGACAAAAGAACGTTGAGAGGAAACGACCTGCACTTCGTGGAATAACGAAGTCGATGCCGCGTAGAGAACTGAATCTGTGTACATTGCACTGTACTATGTACGAATGGGTCGACTATTTCGAAAAAAAATCACTCTCGGAATACCAGTGTAAAACAGCAGCATAGAATACCAGAAACGTATGGATGTGACAAAATCGAAGGCTTAAAAATATAAAACCGAAGATTTTATTTGTATCGAAGCTTGAATCTTAGTAACCGTGTAGTGGCGGTGTAAGAATATCCACTGCCTCATACAGTCCCGTGGATATCGTCAAATAGGTTAATCTATTTTATTTGTATCGAAGCTTGAATCTTAGTAACCGTGTAGTGGCGGTGTAAGAATATCCACTGCCTCATACAGTCCCGTGGATATCGTCAAATAGGTTAACGTATTTCAAATCCTACATACTTCTAAGTATATAAAGACTATAAATAAAATTGATATTATAAAAATATTACGTTCACTTAAGTCTAATGCTTTAGTTATAAACGGCATACCTCTTTATAGGCTAAAAATGTCATTTCCTAACACAACATCAGTTATAAGAAATATAATTAATAAAGCTATAGAAGTCTATACATATCTTACGAATGGCAATACTCCTTACTTACTAATAATAGAAAAATTCCTAAAACACAAACCCAACAAACATGAAGGACATACATCCGATAAGCATATTGCCATGTGTAGCAAATATTTTAGAGTAGGTTGTTGCCGAGCAGCTGAGGAAGTATTTGGAAACGAATGAATTACTCCTGGTTTATAATCGGAATTTAAACAACTGCATAGTATCAGTAATAAGGATTTAGACAACCACCGCACTGATTAAAGTAACCGATAATATTCTTTCAGACCAAGATCGTGGAAAAGGTACAATATTTTTGGCTATACTAGACTTTTCTAGAGCATTTGACTGCCTGTATGTGCCATTGCTTTTGTCGAAGTTACACTATTATGGTATTTCAAGTTTCGCGCACAACGTGTGGAAATTTGTGACCGAAATGGGTTGCCGCTAATTTCCGATTTACAAGTTGTGAAACAAGGTGTACCTCACGGCTCATTTGGATCTCTTTTGTTTGCTGTGTACTATGCGGATATGGTAGATCATATCAAACATTGTGGATACCATATGTACGCCGATGATACACAAATTTACATATCATGTCAGCCCAAGGAAACTCAATCAGCAATAAACAAATTTAATGGGGATTTAGAAGGCATTGCCGCTTGGTCAAAGTCAAATGCACTTGTCCCTAGTAAAAGTAAGTCAAGCTATATGATTCTTAGGACGGCTAAATAAATCCAAAAAAATATTTCATCGGTTTCAGGTCACCATAAAAGGAGAACAATTTTAACGTATGATTATTTTTGTTTCAAGAATCACATACTTTACCCATTGTTTTACCACCCTAATTAAAATATCACTTATCACCACCATGAGTCCCCGGGATTCATGTTTTAATTTTTTAAATAAAAATTAAACGAAAGATGTTATTTATCTTGTTATTTATTGGACTTCTAGCAAACACAATAATTCGTACATATCCGGTAACATTTTGTGATAAACTCAAATTAACATGCATTTTACAAATACTTTAAAATTAACAGTCATCAAAAATCGTGCATTACGAATTACAGAAGAAAAAATAAATGTTGTAGCTCTTGGAAAAAATAAAATATTTTTTCTTATAGAAGACATTATGAGGTAATTAAAAATAATAATAATTAATAATGGCACTACACAAAATTTCAAAACGTGCAGTAAGTTAACATACTATTGTGTTACACATTCTTGGCATGTCTTTTTGGAACTAGTAAGGCAGAATGGCTTCTTACAGACAGGCAAAGATAAGCAGTCTATGTTCGTTTCTTATGATTGCAAGCATAGCAATATTTGCGCTGATCTCTCGGTAAAATATCATCAGTTTGCGTTTTACTTGGTTGATCAGGAATGTCTAAGGTATGGTATGTCGTCCAAGTTACTAAGGATAGTACAGAAGTTCAAAAGAACAGAAGAACAGGACAAAAAATAAAGAACAGGAGTTCTTCAGTCTCGGAGCATTCGGCATTGGTATCGTGATCACTCACAATATAATCGACGTGCTCGTTATCAGAATGTGGCTCACGAATACATTCAGCTGCATAGCCGTTGCCATCGCCAATCTACTCATCTTCGCCCAGTAAGTCATCTTCTTGCAGCCTCATACAAGAAAAGAAAAGAGCTTACTCCTGTGTAAACGGCCGGCAACGCACTTGCAAATCCTCTGGTGTTGCGGATTTTCATGGGCAGCGGTAATAACTTAACATCAGGTGAACCGTATGCTCGTTTCTCCCCTCTTCTATGAAAAAAAAGCCATTCATTTATGATGTCTGAGGCTAAATAATCTGCAATGTTTACCGATTCAATCCTTCTACGTTTAGATGCCATAGTAAAAGGCTACAACAAAATTAACATAGATAAACAAAAAAGTCAGTAAATCCATTTTTGTCACACAACACTCCACCATGAGTCCCTAGGACTCACACTCGACCATATTTACCTTTCCGTACGACGTGCGCATACGACCGACCTCTGCGTCCTGCAGCTCACCGCAGGAAGGTTTTAGAAAGCTCAAGTCCAAACTCTAAAAAAATAAACTATTTTTTTTTTGTTTAAAAGTGGTGGTGAGTCCCGTGGACTCAGAGTGGTGCATTGAGGGTTAATACCGCTAGAAACTGCTTCTACCGACTTAAAGTCTTGTATCACATTAAAAAAATTGAATAGAGATATTTGAATTAAGCTCTGCGATTCGATGATTCTTTCGATATTTACTTACATGGATGTAGTTTATGGTCCCCGTCTATTAATAGTAGCCATGAACTCATTCAGCGAGTGCAGTATGCCTGTGCAAGGTTTTGTTCGGGACACCGCCACGCACTCACGCTACGCCGTACACCAACGGAGACAGCATTTTGAAAATGAAACACCGTCGACACTTGCGTTTGGTAACGCTTCTTTTTGGTATATTTAAATATAATGTGCCACCTTATTTTTTCAAAAGTTAGTGTGATCTCACTACGTAAATCTAAAGAAAACTCGTGCGTCGAGTTATTCTTTCGTAAATCCATTACAGGCTTTTCGTGGAAGCTTTAATTCCGCCACCTCAAAGTATTGCAATGACCTACCGCAATAACTACGTAGCCTAAAAACAACACAAACGTAATTAAAATACAAAAATTATCTACAACTATCTCATAACACAGACTGAAGTCTTCTACATCACTAAAATGGATACTGGCACGTGTCATCGGTGGTTAGTGTCACATCGACTATAGTGACGATTTGATCTTAAACCGAATTTGCGATTGACGTTCGGATAGGTCACTGACTGCCAGCTATAATAAAGATAAGTGTATTTATTTTATTTATTTATTTTTTAATCTTAATTTAATTTATGTAAACGAATGAATGAATGAAAAAAGAATACACTAAAATAAGATGAAAAATTACTAAGTGAAGATTTTAAGTGGTGAATGTAATACAATCTTATAGAAATAAATACAAAGAAATATACATAAAAATTATTGTACATTTTTTTGTATTGCACGCAGAAGTCTGTACGTTATTATCCTTACGGACCCACTGAAAATCAATAGTACAATACAGCTAGAAGCCATAAGATCTTTTTGCTATTTCACGAAGTCACTGTTTACGTCACCCATGGTATAGAACTTTATAAAAGTCTAGAATTGACATGCATTGACCTCAAAGCATGGATATATATTAGAAATAATACTTTAAGTAGTTTCTAATTTTAAAGTTTTAAATTATTTTAATTTCACGCGGTGTAAGTGGCGGTGTAAGAATGTTCACTACTCTGTAGAGATACTACGTTGGTGTCGTAACGGGCGATAGAGGGAAAAAAACCAAAAGAAAGGCAGCAGCATCTTCCTAAACAGCAAAAATATAACAATAAAAAATTCCAACCCGCCTACCTAGTTTACCTAGTTACCCGCTAACCTAGTTTCTATGGCAAATATCCATTCTATGAGACAAGCTATGGGGAGGCCTATATTTAGTAGTAAACTTTGGTAGGTTATAATTAAAGGTTTTAAAATACTTACAACTACAAACATTATTTCGAAGCTGTAAAATTACCCCAGTAGGTAGTCAACTTTACATAATGCGTTTAGACGTATTGTTACCGCAAAAGGACAACTTAATTTGGCAGTTCGTAATTTGATTAAAGTTGCCAACTCGGCCTAATGTGTGACAATATTATACTTGAAATGTATATCGGACTGTTGCCACATTGGACCGAGTGTAATAATATACTAGAAAGCAAAAAAAAAAAGAATAAAAAATTTGATTTAGTATGATTCAAATTAATATTCATTTTTTTAAGAACCATTTTTCTTGTGCTTTGCGAATTTATCAATCGTAACAAGTCAGTTTTTATAAAACTAAAATTATTTCCCTTACCTACATAATTTGAACTACAATATTTAAATCCCTAAAATAGTACATTACCATATTATAGTATACAATAATCCTTTCTTAGCTAGGTACGAAACTAAAAGCATCACAAGAGAAAAAATATGATTTAGAAATTGTATTAACAATGAGTGAATAGCTACATTGTAAAAGTTCTCCAATAAGCGCAATACTGCTATCACAAAGCTATTGATACTAAATTACAACGAAAAACGTATTTATTTTTAATAGATTTGAATTTCAGAATGGGCAGAATGCCGTCATATTTAGACGATTAGCAAAAATATTTTTGTTCGAAAGAGGTTTATTCTAAAATAATTTCATTTAAATTTCATAAAGGGCTGGTGATGACATTTGGAGACAGTTAGCGGAACTCTTCAGTAAATGTTAGCAAATCAACCGCGATTGCTGCTATCGCATATCTATGAATTATTTACGTCATCACACAACATAACATCTCACCAACACCCTCAAAAAGGTACACAGATGTGTTCAGTATACCACGGTACACCCTCATTTCTGTCAAAGTACAAAATTTTTAATTTTACCACTTGTTACAGGTTTTATAAACATATTTTTATACAAACGATTTCGTGTCATAAAAGATGAATTAAATTTAACGCCTGACATAATAAGGCAGCGTTACGGTGCGGCGTGGAAATTTAAATAAAGTTACGAGTATGAGCTGCCACTGAAATAAATTGCATATTATCGGCTTCACCGCACCAGGTGACGAATATTTGATAAACAGTTATATAGCTTAAAAATGATATGCTGTAAGTGATATAAATGGAAAAATTACATAAAACCTCCTATCTCAAAACTATTCCCGTGTTAAAGATATTTCATGATATAAATGTTAGTTGGACTTAAAATTTTGCGCATAATTATACCTTGTAGTGCAACAATAAACAACTTTTCTTATACTGACACGAACACTACACATTTAAATAAAATTACTTTTTAAGAGCGCATATTCAAATATGTCCAAGTCGAAATCTACGCGATCGCTTTGGAACGGCGTAATATTGACGCACACTACAATGTTATCTCTGTGTGCGTGTCAAGGCGAGCGTGAGGCTATAATAGTTGCCTAACGACGACTACGAATCACTTTGACTGTCTTTGATACTATTGGAACTAAAATAATAAAAAAATAATTTCCATATAATGGCTTATATTATAGTGTATAGAAATCGGAGGCTAATATGTGGAAATTGTTTTATTCTTTTAGTAAATTGAAGTCGGCTTTACATTTTCACCCTATTGAGTATATTATAATATGTATATGTTCTAATTGAAAAATATGTATTGTATAAAATATACATCATTTGATAAACTTTTATTCTGTTTCATAATGTACCTAAACATAATTCATCAAACTAACAATTTCATTAGTGTCGGCGGGGATTAGTGTTGCCAGGTCCAGCAAGTAAAATTTCGGGACGGAAGGTAATAATAATCGGGGATTTGGTTTTCATATCCGGACAACTAGAATGACTACAGAATATAGGTTTCTTTGTAGCCTTTTGTGCTTTATTGAGAGCCGTGGTAGCTCAGATGGTCAACGCTAACTGTAAATATCACAGTATGCGAGTAATGCGAGAAATTGTGATTGTAACTTTACTTTATTTTTGTGCTTTATAGTTATTATTCGGGTCTGATCTCATGAACGAATAACTTTTCATCCAAACATCGTAAAAACTGATTTTTTTTTCATTTTAGGCAAATTAAAACATTTTTGAAATATTTGTTTTTTTTTGCAGTCCTTGAATTTTTCGAATCACTCATTTTAATATAATTCTGTTTAAAACTTTGTGGTTTTTTTTCGACTGGTGAGACAATGTCGGAGTAAAAATATTTTAATGTGGTAGTAGCTAACAGATGTAATCATTTTTGATGTCAAAATATATGGATTAAAGTATAGAATAACAAGTTTAGTGAAAATCGGGACATTTGGCGTCCCGATCGAGGGTGAATCGGGACGTATCACTAGACCCTTAAAAATCGGGACGTCCCGAGCAAATCGGGACACCTGGCAACACTAGCGGGGATCGAGCCCGGATTGTTCGCGTTTACGGCGAGCACTACGCCCTTGAGCTACTCAACTCAAGCACGGCTCATATGTTTTATATCTGGGGGCACGGTAGTGCCCCCGCCATGTCTTGGTTATTTTACAAGTTATGTTTTTGATGGCATGTCTTTGTTTATTCATAACGTTATCTCCACACTAGGAATTTTTCCTAAGTACATCGTTGGGGCAGTTTAAATACATTAATTTCATAAGGACATACATCCAGACCTGGAACAATTATTTGTAGGTAATACAAATTTTTGTTCCATGTGGGATTCGAACCTGCGGCGCTCAGCGCTACAACTCATTACCAAGTCACTCTGCCACAAAGCCAATGGTTTTGTATTTTTACTTGATCCGAATTGCTTACGTTCATTACTCATATCTAAAAAAATATGTATGAAATGAAAATTTTCCACCATTACATAATTTAATATTTAAATATTACAATCATAAACATATTTCAAAATTACTTACTACCAAAAATATCGTTTATAAAAGTCTGAATCGTTTAAAATGCTCGATGGTGATATAGGTATCTAGTTATAGTATGGTGTAGTATAGCCCTATCGGTGTATCAACGCGATCGCGCGGTGTCGGTGAGAAAAAGTAATACGTCCTATCGTTGGGATTACCCGGAGCGTACTGAATCAAAAGGCGTCTGCGCATGATGTTTTATAGTATTATTAAAATAATTATATAAAATAATTGACAAAATAAAACGAGCTAAATTTTTTTTGGATATTTAACATTACATGTATTTTGATAAAATAATTAAAATAGATATGTTTATAAGCAAATACATGGAAAAAATTACATTGAAGTAGACAGTTTTGGTGATTTTATAATATTATTTTATAATATTAAATCGAAATATTTTCGTAATTTAGGTTTTGCTATGCACTAAAAGACTATATATTCCATTATAATAACGCTTAAAATAAAGTATTTTAGCTTATTATAATAGTTGTATTCAACCCGAAAGATAACTCTGTTGCATATTTTCATAAAACACTGTGAAGGGATTGTCTTCACCCTAAAAACCGTCATTAAAAACTATGATTTTGCATTGCTATGTACTAAATAAAGACTTCTAAAGCCCTAATTTTCAGCAAATAATCTCCTCCCGTCGTTACGATATCGCCTTTGGAAAAACCATAAAACATGTAGTTTTCGACGCGAAACGCATATGCCCTTTTAGGTATCTTATCGCGTATCTGAACGTATTTTATATTCCCGACGTTTCGATCAATTTACAGCACCCAAAGTCACGGGTAAGGGGACTGATGTGTTCGATATCCCATTAACATAGTTAACCACGACTACCTCTAAATTAAAGTTATTAATTCTTGTTCAAATCTAAACAAAGTATCAAAGTAGTGTTGACTTATAGTGTCTTGAGGTCTTGCAGTGGTGTGCTTGAGTTGGGAATTAATTTTACTAATTATAGGATCCCAAGCAGATAGCACCCAGCATTTCTTATACTATTGAAATTAGGATGCTTTTTGATTTCAATAGCCTCGCAAATCATTCTGGGAAGGAATCGGTGTCGTTTAGCGAGGATTTGTGGTTTATCAAATCTGATGTAGTGACGGGGGCGATCCTGTACGTGTTCACAGACTGCAGACTTCATAAAGCGTCAGTACTTCACATCAGCTATGTGTACTTTAACGCGGGTTTTTTTTTTGATCTTTTAGTTTATTCTATGTAAGAGAGACCACATGCCCAATCAAGCTTGTACACTTCTACATATTTCAGAAGGATATTACACTTGACCGATGGTAAAAACTGACTTATTTTCTTCGGCGACTTGAAGTTTGTTTTAATGGAAGCGCTCTTCAAGATATAGCCAATCTTGTCAGTGACACCTCTGACGTATGAGCCGGCACACGCTCAACTGTGACTCTTTTCTCATTTATTTTGACGTAGGCGCGGGACCCCAAGCTTGTTATCGTGCCCAGTGTTTAGTGTCACAGATCGCTCGTGCTCTCTGAAATAAAGATTTACCCTCGGTAACTGCCAACAATGTTTAAATGTCTATCTGTATGTGTCTTTTTTCTATACACAGTGCGACTCGAGGTGTTATCAGCATTCCGAGTTACTAACACATCTAGAAAAGCTAATGAATTATTTGCCTGTAACTCCACTGTGAACTAAATTCTATAATTTATGGAGTCTAAATGGTCTAAAAATGCAGTAACTTGATCTAAAAGTAGAAAGGATAAAGAGCCGTCTACGTGCCTCGTGTAGAATCTTGAATTTACGGAAGAAGTAAGCAGGACTTTTTGCTTAAAGCCTTCCATATATATAACGACAACAATGGGAGATACTGGTGAGACATAGGTGAACGCCACACAATCTACTTGCTTGTTGAACTCTTCTTCCCTTGTGCAATAGGTAGCAAGATGCAAGGCAGTATCTGAGTAACACTTTATTTTCTAAGGGGATATTGTTTCCTTCCAGCCTGTTTGTAACAATTGAGATGCAGTCTTTAACAGGTAAGCATGTGAACAGTGACATCAAAGCTGACCATAGTTTCATTGTCTGCCAGATTTGTCTTTAATCTCACTGAAAAAATGGTAGGAATCCTTTGTATGTGCTCCTGTTATTATATTTATATTTTCGCTAAGATTTAAGCCAATCTGTAAGTTGATGAATCGATGTAGGTTCCTATGTATATCCAATATAATATTTATATTGGATATACATAGGAAATATATTTTATTTTATATAATAATATCATTTATATATAAAATAAAATATATTTTATACATTTTATTTTATATATAAATGATATTCCAAATATAACTACATTTAAATGTACTATGTTTGCAGACGATATTTCAATAAAAATTGTTACTAACCCAAGGAAACATTCATTTAAAAAACATGAATCTGACATAAATGACACAATCAAATCAGTAATAGAATGGTTAAATCTAAATAATTTAAAAGTTAATCTTACCAAAACTCATTATATTAAATTTGATAATTTGAAAACGAATAAGCTTGACATATATTACAACGAAACCAAAATTGAAGAAATGACGCAAACTAAATTTCTTGGCTTAGTAATTGATAGAAACCTTAATTGGGAGGCTCATATTAAGTCAGTGTGCGATAGACTAAATAAATTTGTATATGCTTTAAGGTATATTAGAAAAGTCACTAACATAAATATAGCCCTCTCGGTTTATCATGCTTATGTAGTTTAAATTCTGCGTTACATGTTAATTATCTGGGGAAATGGTTCTCAATTAAATAAAGCCTTTATCACTCAAAAAAAAATGTCTACGAGCATTGACTGTTAAAGCGCCATTTGATTCATGTAAACCTTTATTCAAAAACCTTAAGTTATTGACATTGCCCTCGCTCTACATATATGAAACTTGTTTGTTCGTTAAACAACACAACCATCTGTTTACTAAAGCAAAAGGTATATCTTCTCGAAGCCACCCGAAAAACTTGTAATCGACACACTTCCTAGATTATCTAAGTATAATAAAAGCTGTATATATATGTGTGTCAAAATATATAACAAAATTCCTCAGCATATTAAAGCACTTTCTTTACCAAGATTTAAAAAAAGCCTCAATGATTTTCTTGCAGAAAGTACCTTTTATAGCGTCAAAGAGTTTCTAGATTGTAAATTTAACGAATGAACTGCTGTAATTTCACTGAGTATTGATATTTTATTCTGTTTAAAAATAATTAATAACTATCCGACATCTTTCTTCTATTACGCCATTAGCTCTTGATAAAAAAAAATTGAAGCCGAAACTTTATATATTTCATAATAAGTAAATTGCAATTTATTTAAATTTTTGCTAATATTTTGATACAGTTTATGACAATATAGTAACATGTTGTACTGTATATGTATTCATCCGAAAATAAAAATCATCTCCTATTTTAATAATGATGAAATAAAAAAAAAAGAAACTGATCTTTTTGACATTAACATTTATTAATTTTTTAACAATTTTTTTTTGATTTTTTGATATTTGACATTTATATAAACATTTACCTACATTTTATTAAAAAATTGACGCTAAAATATTTTTGGATGGGTACATACCTAATTCATTTTCTTCAATAAGTTACTTAACTAATTTGTATTAATATTTTTTTTGTTTACTGTAAAAGATTGCACGCCATTATCATGGTAGAATGTAAGGTCTCGTTAATAACTAATAACATCATATCATTATGTACTACATTCTAGCAATAAATAAATTTGAATTTGAAAAAAAATATGAAATTTGTTTTGCGGTAGTAATAATATGATATACGGTGGAATCAAGTAATTTGGTTTTGTATTTAGGTACAATAATCCATCATATCATCCCGTGGGCGTCGTAAGAGGCGGCAGAGGGAAATAAACCAGGATATGGGCAGCATAAACCTTTTGATAATAACTCAATTTTAATAATAAAAACTGTGATCGCCGACTCGACTGCAAAGTGTGACAACCTTGGCAAATATCTCCCTTTATTTTATCTGTCGAGGTGTCTATGTCTAACAATTTTCGGTAGGCTGTAATGGTTCCACCCTTATTGTTTTGAAGGCTAGTGGTCCACTAACATGTGGTTTACGTGGAATATTCTGCCTCACCCTTCCACACTGTGGAATTTACTATGTGCAGTGGTTTTTCTGGACTAATACGACTTAAGTATCTTTAAGAAAATAATCTACATCATTATAAAATGCCGGTAATGCACCTGTTATTCCTTAAGTGTTGCAGATGCAAATGAGAAACGGTGATCACTTACCGTCATACCTCAAGCCTTTTGCTTGTTTGCCTCATCTTAAATAAAAAAAATATAGTTTTAACAAATCGATACAAATTTACATACCACATAAAATTAAATTGAACAGCAAAGTTTAAAATATAAGTTGGTAGAAAAGTTTCAAAAGTTCGCTAGTATCGAGAAAACGGTGTAAGAGAATAATAATGTAATCTGAAGTTAAAGCATGTGCGGGCAGAGGTGTTACCTTAATTCGTTCAAGGGTGTTACTGACATCGCTATGATAGATTCGTTGTGGAGAGAGATTTAATGTAAACAGTTACACTATATATTTCCCAATTTTACCTCCTTATATTATGTTAAATATAATGAAAACATATAATCATCACCATCATCTTTACTGCCCTTCACAAGTCTGCTTGAAGTTGCACTTAGGCCTCCCTCAAGGCATGTCACAAAGAACGGTTCTGAGTCACCGGAATCCATTGACTTTCTGCACATCTTATCAGGTCGTCACTCCATTTAGTGGGCCTTTACTGCGCCTACAGATACGAGGCTTTTACTCGAGAACCTTTCTTCCCCATCGGTTGACAGTTTGTGGTGACGTTTATTTTTAATTGGTAGAACTATGCTGCAAGCTACATTGTGGTTGCAGCACGAATGGGTAGGCTCGACCGGGGTAAAACCACGCTCTTACAGAATACCAGCGTAAAATAGCAACTAATGACGCTGCGTTTGTTAATGTGTTACGGCAAACACTGAGCTCATATGGGTTGAGCGCTGGTTTGATACAGGGATTGAGGTATCTTTATAGGGATTCTAATGCTTGTGTCAGGATCAATGGGGCCTACACGGACTGGTTTGGCATCCGAAAAGGTGTCAGACAGGGCTGTGTGGCTTCCCCTTGGCTGTTCAACCTATTTATGGACAGTTGTTTGCAAAATTTGAAAGTTGAAGAATGTGGGTTAAGAATGGGCGAGTTAACCATCAAATGCCTTTTGTACGCCGATGATCAAGTCATACTTGCGTCATCGGCTGCTGAGTTGCAAATGATGGTTACATTAATGAACTGGGCATTAAAAGAAAGGCGAATGAAAGTGAACGCAAGTAAGACGAAAGTGATGGTTTTTGAAAGAGAAGAAAGCAAAACGGTATGTGAAATAAGAATAGAAGGAGAGTTAATTGAGCAAGTGGATGAGTTTGTGTTTTGGAATGTGTATTTAGCAGGGATGGTAGATATGATAGGGATATAGAACGATGAGTAAATGCAGGGAATAGAGTGAATGAGGCAATACACTCTATTGTGAAGAACCAGAATGTATCAAAAAAGGCACGTATGGTAATTCATAATGCTGTGTTAGTCCCTACTTTAATGTATGGTAGTGAAAGCTGGGTGTGGCAGAAAGTAGAAAGTAGAATAAATGCTGTAAAAATGCGGTATTTAAGGAGTATGCTAGGGTTGAATCTGAATGACAGGGTAAGAAATTGCGTGATAAGAGATAAATGTGGTATGCAAGATGATGTTGTGACCAGGATTAAGAAATAAATGCTTCGGTGGTTTGGTCACGTAGAAAGAATGAATGAGGAAAGAGTGACAAAGCAAATTTATATGGCAGATGTGAACGGCAGAGTCGGGAAGGGACGCCCTAGAAAAAAGTTTATCGACCAAATTGGCGATATTTTGAAAATGGGCCACGTTAAAAGTACCCTTTACCGACGAGCATGTATGCGTAGATATATGGATATAAAGGAGGCGAAAGAGGTATGTCAGGATCGTGTCAAATGGAAGTCCGTAGTCTCTGCCTACCCCTCTGGGTGACAGGCGTGAGTGTTTATGTTATGTTATGTTATGACGTTGCGTTTTGTATGATTAGTGTAGAGAACCGGAGACCCTTTTTACTGGAAACGAGGCATTCCACCTCAATCCTCAGGGCTGGCAACGCATCTGCATTTTGATATTTAAATAAAGATAGATGTAGATGCCTATGGGCCACAGCATACACTTAAAATCAGGTAGACTGTGCGCTCGTTTGTGACCCTTATACTATAACAAAACTATTAGTGACGTCCCTGATGACGCGAATACGGTGTAGCACTAATAGTCTCCTGGAAACTGTTGTAAATTTCGTAGATACTATTGATGTAAAACCCTAAGCAGCCCCTCCATGATACCAGCACCAAGTAAAAAAACTGCAGTTGCCAACATGTCTGTCTAGCAGCTATGGTAAATGACCCCCCCCCACCCCAGATGAAGCAATCTATGGTGGAGGCTTTCACTCAGCAGATGAGTCAGATAAACCATTCCATCAACAATTGTAATTCTATTGCACTCTGATGTGGCAACTGTTGATACCTTTTACAAAACTTCATTTTTAACTATTGTACACAGTAGTGCAATTAATTAATTATCATTATTATTCATTCTTTTACCGTCTAGTAAAACGTAAACTGCATTTGTTGTATTTCTGACTATCCAAAAACAAACAATGAGATAGGTATACATAATATTAGGGATTCACAAATTCACAGTTAAAACCACAAAATAAAAAACACATTTTACGCTAACCATTTAGCATGTCAGCAACGAAATCCTCCACACAAATAATTACTGTTGTTTTCAAAAATTAAATAAAGTTGTGTGTTTTTAAATTTCGTAAATATAGAAAACATCCATCTCGCCTGATATTCCGATGATCAGATGAGTTGTGAAAGGTTTTAGCGAACAAAACAAAATTCCGTATGAGCGTTGCTAAAATTTTCCGTAATGCTTTTCTCGTAGGAAAGAGAAACTAAAGTTCAAATAGTTTATTTCCATTTCCACGAGCATTTATTGTAATCCATACAATTTGCACGTACTTACAAATATTGCGTAATAATTTTATAGATAAAACTGCTTAATTTTAAATAAATTTTCGACGAGAGACTGATGTGTAGTGTGTGTGTGTGTGTAGTGTATGCTCATGTAGCTATATATATGATAGCCTAATAGACATTCACGGAGTAATAAACCTACAGTCAAGATCACTAGACGTATTATCATTTATTCCCCGAATCTCCCCACACTACAGATGTGTTGAACATTATTATGTCATTTGCTAGAAAGTACTTTCTCAAAACTACTGTAATAAATATAAAATTCTGAATAACAACTTTACGTAATAAAATATTCCTAGAACTTACTGGAACCCAACTTATAACCAAAACACATGAAGTATGCAAAGCTACAACAATACCACCCATCAGGATGCGCCATAGGGCAGCCTCTATACAACAGCGTCATCTTTCCATACTAAATAGATGATCACGACGGACAGATTAAGACTCGTGAAATGACCAGAGCTGGTGGCCTTCGAGCATTTTATACTGCTCGAATGAGAAGGTTGTTTTAATAGTTATTAGTTTTCCACCTCACTCCTTACACACGGTTAGCCCCGGCACCTTCAGTTTTTTGTTTTTTATAGAATTAAGAGTTACTAACACGCCCCGTACACCTAATGGTTAATATTCACTAGCTCAGAGCCATACATATAGACAATTGCACAGTTTTTGTGGGTTAATATGAGATAATTTTGGCAAATACATTTAGATTTCCATGTGTATACTATAATAAGCGATCTAACCCGGCTTCGCACGGACGATTTTTGGATCTCGACCAAATACGCATGTAAAATTAAACATACAAACCTTCATTTTGAATCACTCTGTTTGTTGATAAACACAACAGCAAAATCCTTTGTGTTGTTTAAAAGATCTAAGCACACAGACGACGGCGTTTTACAATATATGGAGATCAAAAGGTAAAATAAATTAACGTTACAGCCTATATGCGTCTCTCAGATCGGTTCAGGTATCCTCTCAATAGGAGGATCTTAGGACTAGGCCGCTTTGGCTGCGCTGTCCCATCCTCTCAATTATTTCTGCCGCCAAACATAAGTGAGCACACTGCTTTGTTTCAATCTAAAGTCATCACACCAGTTTCTAAGAAGTTTTGTGTTTCAAATTGGCTGCAAGGATCCATGAACTGCATTAGCCACTTACCATCAGGTTGACTGTAAATCTGTAAATTCGTTTTTCATTTCAGTATTAAAATTTTTTGCTAAAAACAGTAATTGGCAAATGATTTCATGTTACATTTTTAAAGTAAATTCATTTGGAGTCAGCGCTTTACGTTTGATCGCTAGTCAAACAGTTCTAAATTAACTTTTATTTAACTTTTGAACGTCTACTCGGTGCTTCGAGTAACGTTACCCGCAACGGAAATACCCGCTCGATAATACGTTACCACCACGCGATCGCTATTTCCTTAAATAATTTTCGCATTGCCGGCAACTTAATTGTTGTGACATATATAATTACATAAGGACGCAAATGAATTGCGCATACGATAAATGCAAGTATACGAAAACTGTGGTTAATAATAAGCGCAATTGTTGTGAGTGGTCTAATGGGAAACTAGTATATATGTGTAAAAAACGAGATGAATTATTTAAAATCTGGTGGAAAGATGACAATAATTCATTAAAAATATTAAATTACAATAAATATAGAAATAAAACGAATAAATATGCTCATTTTTTACGAAATCAAAATACTAAAAAAGAAATTTGCGAAAATTTTAGAAATCCAATAAAACTTTGGCAATTAATAAATAATTTAACTGGTAAAATAATACGTTGTATTGATGATATATTACAAAAAACATTTAATATTGATCCTAAAACATTAGCAAATAAATTTGGCTTAGAATTTGATAAAAATGTTGAAAAAATATGCTTAAACTGTAATAAGCCACTCTTAGATCCCAGTTCCTATGAAATTAATCCAGATAGAACCGTAAAAATAAATAAAACCGGCCAAGAGCGTGTCAGGCCACGCTCAGTGTAGGGTTCCGTAGTTTCCCGTCCGTCACAATAAGTGTTCCCACTTATGAGTTTAAAGGTTGGTATCCATTACGTTCGCGCTCCAGCAGCGCTCCGCGCTCCTGCAACTGCTCCCGGTAGTGGGTACTGTTGTTTCCATCCAAGTTCAAAATGATTTTCCTAGAAAGTCCTTATAAAGTTCTACTTTTCAGATTTTTTTCATATTTTCTAAACTTATGGTTCAAAAGTTAGAGGGGGGGGGGACACATTGGTTTTTACTTTTGTGGCGATTATTTCCGAAATTATTGACATTATCAAAAAATGATTTTAGTAAGCCCCTATTCATTTTATTTTTTTTTAAATATTAGTCATCCTATTAACTAACATTACTAATATTCCCTTTAACCACTCCTGGTAAGCTGAAAATGCTTGTGTTAGGAGTGGTTCACGACAGTAGTCGAATGGTGGATTCGAACCCGCGACCTTCTGAGTTCGCGGTCCGCGCCCTGCCACTAGGCTACTGTCGCTTCATTGTCATTTTAAATACCTTTCCAACAATATACGAGGGTGGATTGAAAAGTACTCGGCCTAACACAGATCCATTCAATTCTAAAAATCAAATCTACCCACATTATTTAGTTCAGTTCAGACTAGTTCATTGTGTGAAGTTCGAAACGTGTGCGATAATTAGTTGTGATTTTATAAATTTATTAACAAAGTAATCGGACATAATTTCCGCGAATGGAGCAAATCGAGCAGCGTGCCGTCATTAAGTACCTCCATAAGAAGGGGCTATCATCAAAGGCCATCCATGATGACATGGTCAGTACATTAGGCGATTGTGCTCTGTCATATTCATCCGTCAAAAAATGGATAGCAGAATTTAAGCGTGGTCGAGAGAGTGTGAAAGATGAACCCCGCTCTGGAAGGCCTTCGACGTCAACTACTGACGAAAATATTAAAAAAGTACTTGATTTAATAATGGGAGACCGCAGATTAAAAATTAGAGAGATAGCCGAGATTATGGGCATCTCTTATGAACGAACTCAAAACATCATTGTCAACGAGTTGGGTTTCCACAAGGTGTCTGCGAGTTGGGTTTCCACAAGGTGTCTGCGAGTTGGGTTCCGCGACTGCTTTCAGTTGAACAAAAAAGGACGCGATTGACTATTTCACGCGACTGTTTGGAGTTATTTGAAGCCGATGCAGATCATTTTTTGAATCGTTTTGTTACTCTGGACGAAACATGGGTTCATTACTGTACACCGAAAACAAAACAACAATCAAAACAGTGGAGAAGACCTGGTTCACCACCCCCTAAAAGGGCTAAGTCGATTTTGTCGGCAAATATGGTGATGGCTTCAGTATTCTGGGAATCGAAAGGTGTGATTATGATTGATTATCTTGAAAGGGGTCAGACTATAAACTCTAATTACTACTGCACCTTACTACGTCGTTTACGAGAGGAAATAAAAAAAACGTCGAGGAATGCTCAGAAGAAAAGTCCTGTTTCATCAAGATAACGCCCGTGTTCACACGTCAGTACAGTCAATGGCTGAAATTCACAACTGTGGCTTTGAACTGTTACCGCATCCACCGTATTCACCTGATCTGGCACCATCAGACTTTTTCCTGTTCCCTAACCTAAAAAAGCACTTGGGAGGTCAAAGATTTTCGACAAACGACGAGGTCAAAGCAGCTGTAGACGCATATTTTGACTCTAAGGAAGAATCATTTTTTTTTTCAAAGAATCATAGATGTAGATGTCTATGGGCCACAGCATACACTTAAAATCAGGTAGACTGTGTGCTCGTTTGTGACCCTTATACTATAACAAAACTATTAGTGACGTCCCTGATGACGCGAATACGGTGTAGCACTAATAGTCTCCTGGAAACTGTTGTAAATTTCGTAGATACTATTGATGTAAAACCCTAAGCAGTCCCTCCATGATACCAGCACCAAGTAAAAAAACTGCAGTTGCCAACATGTCTGTCTAGCAGCTATGGTAAATGACCCCCCCCCCACTCCAGATGAAGCAATCTATGGTGGAGGCTTTCACTCAGCAGATGAGTCAGATAAACCATTCCATCAACAATTGTGATTCTATTGCACTCTGATGTGGCAACTGTTGATACCTTTTACAAAACTTCATTTTTAATTATTGTACACAGTAGTGCAATTAATTAATTATTATTATTATTCATTCTTTTACCGTCTAGTAAAACGTAAACTGCATTTGTTGTATTTCTGACTATCCAAAAACAAACAATGAGATAGGTATACATAATATTAGGGATTCACAAATTCACAGTTAAAACCACAAAATAAAAAACACATTTTACGCTAACCATTTAGCATGTCAGCAACGAAATCCTCCACACAAATAATTACTGTTGTATTCAAAAATTAAATAAACTTGTGTGTTTTCAAAATTTCGTAAATATAGAAAACATCCATCTCGCCTGATATTCCGATGATCAGATGAGTTGTGAAAGGTTTTAGCGAATAAAACAAAATTCCGTATGAGCTTTGCTAAAATTTTCCGTAATGCTTTTCTCGTAGGAAATAGAAACTAAAGTTCAAAGAGTTTATTTCCATTGAAATAATACTAGTTTTTACGGAATTTATCGCGTATATTTAACTTTTTAATACCCGACGTTTCGAGAGCTTTACAGCACCCATGGTCACGAAAAGGACTGAGATGTTTAACGTCCAGATGTCATAGTTAACCGCGGTTACCATAGATTAAAATTTAACTTTTGTTCCGATCTACACAGTATGAACTTATGGTATCATGAAGCCTTGCAGTTGTATGCTTGGGTTGGGATTTAATTTTATTTATTATAGGATCCCAAGCAGATGGTAGCACCCAGCCATCTTCTCTATTGAAATTAGGGTGTTTTTTGATTTCAATAGCCTCGCGAATCATCCTTGGAAGGAATCGGTGTTCTTTAGCAAGGATTTGTGGTCTATCAAATCTGATGTAGTGACGGGGGCGATCCTGTACATGTTCACAGACTGCAGACTTCCCAGAGCGTCGATTCTTCACATCAGCTATATGTTCTTTGTTTATTTCCATTTCCACGAGCATTTATTGTAATCCATACAATTTGCATGTACTTACAAATATTGGGTAATAATTTTATAGATAAAACTGCTTAACTTTAAAATATTTTAAATTTTCGACGCGAGACTGATGTGTAGTGTGTGTGTGTGTAGTGTATGCTCATGTAGCTATATATATGATAGCCTAATAGACATTCACGGAGTAATAAATCTACAGTCAAGATCACTAGACGTATTATCATTTATTCCCCGAATCTCCCCACACTACAGATGTGTTGAACATTATTATGTCATTTGCTAGAAAGTACTTTCTCAAAGCTACTGTAATAAATATAAAATTCTGAATAACAACTTTACGTAATAAAATATTCCTAAAACTTACTGGAACCCAACTTATAACCAAAACACATGAAGTATGCAAACCTACAACAATACCACCCATCAGGATGCGCCATAGACCCCCCGAACGGGTTCTCGCCTTGTCGTGGCGGAGGGGCTTAGAAGCCGTGGCTTAGTCACCCACGGCGAAACAAAGAGGAACCCATATGGCTGGTCCGAGGTGGAGGGCCGGCCCGAGGTGGCCACTCCGCGTGGGCTTGGGAAGCCCACTTCGGATGTGTGTTGGTGGACTGCAGTGAGAGGTGTGTCCTCCCCACCTACCGCTGCAGCCGAGGTGGAGTCGCGGAGGAAGAGGAGTGTTGGTATGGCGATGCGCCACTCGCCCTATCCTCCGCGACTCAAACGGGGCCGCACCGTTGATGCGGTGGTGGTGGGGCTGCGGGGGGAGAGGATTGTCGGTATTGCGAGGCGCCGCTCTCCCTACCCTCCGCAGCCGAATCTTGGTTGGCGGCGGAACCATAGACCAGATCCGCCGCTGGGGTCGGGAAGGCTAGTACTTCTAAGTGCTCGTTCTTCCTGGCCCCATGGCCTTTATGCATCGGACACGGGGGCGTCTGTTGCACAGACGTAATTGGAGGCCGTGGTGGAAGGCGCGCCATGTGTTCCGGTGCGCCTTACCTGTGAAGGAGAACGGGGAGGAATTTTCCTCTCCCGAGGAGGTGCTGCCATGGGGCGGCAGGCGCTAGTAGGGCCACGGATGTGTGCGAAAGCGTTCCCGTGGCCCTGCCAATATGCGACAAAGGTGGAACACCATGGGGTTTTAGTCGGTGCGAGTCCGACATAACCCGTCCTTGCCCCCGCGAGGCGGGTATGCGTAGGCATTTCCCCATGAAAAAAAAGGTAAGTATTGTTGTTTCGGATTTCATTTTTAATTTGAGATCTGTAAATAAAGCCATAGAACAAGACATTAGTTTCTTCTGTTTTTTGTTTTTTATAGAATTAAGAGTTACTAACACGCCCCGTACACCTAATGGTTAATATTCACTAGCTCAGAGCCATACATATAGACAATTGCACAGTTTTTGTGGGTTAGTATGAGATAATTTTGGCAAATACATTTAGATTTCCATGTGTATACTATAATAAGCGATCTAACCCGGCTTCGCACGGACGATTTTTAGATCTCGACCAAATACGCATGTAAAATTAAACATACAAACCTTCATTTTGAATAACTCTGTCTGTTGATAAGCACAACAGCAAAATCCTTTGTGTTGTTTAAAAGATCTAAGCACACAGACGACGGCGTTTTACAATATATAGAGATCAAAAGGTAAAATAAATTAACGTTACAGCCTATATGCGTCTCTCAGATCGGTTCAGGTATCCTCTCAATAGGAGGATCTTAGGGCTAGGCCGCTTTGGCTGCGCTGTCCCATCCTCTCAATTATGTCTATTCCCTAACCTAAAAAAGCTTTTGGGAGGTCAAAGATTTTCGACAAACGACGAGGTCAAAGCAGCTGTAGACGCATATTTTGACTCTAAGGAAGAATCATTTTTTTTTTCAACGGTCTAAATGCTTGGAAGGGGAGGTGGCAAAAGTGTGTTGAACTTGATGGTGATTATGTAGAAAAATAAAAATATAACTGGTTTAGTATGTGTTTATTTTCTTGGTTAGGCCGAGTACTTTTCAATCCACCCTCGTATCACACGTTAGGTTTGAAATTAAAAAAAAATCACGTCCCACTTTACATATAGGGGAGCTACCCTAATAAAACATTTTTTCCAATTTCTATTTTACCACTTTGTCGGCGTGATTGATACACATTTTGGTACCAAATTTCAGCTTTCTAGTGCTAACGGTCACAGAGATTAAGCGAGGACGGACAGACGGACAGACAGACATGGCGAAACTATAAGGGTTCCTAGTTGACTTCGGAACCCTAAAAAAGCTACGGATGCTGATGTTACCAAAATTATTAAAACAATGAATGATAAGAAAAGCCCCGGGTTTGCTGGTATTCACGTTTGTGATATAATATACATTTCGAAATCAATGGTGCCTCTAATTACATACTTAATTAATCAATGTCTAAAAACGTCTATTTATCCAGACTTACTAAAAATAGGTGTAATCCGACCAATATACAAAAAAGGCAAACATAATGACTTTAACAATTATCATCCTATAACTATTCTCTCCTGCCTAAATAAAACAATTGAACGTTATTTGAGCAACAAATTAAACAATTACCTTATTAAATCCAATATAATAAATTCAAAACAATTCGGTTTTCAAAAAAATAAAAGCACAACGCAACTATTACGGCAATTTACTGATGAAATAAATAATTATTTAGATAATAAAATGCATATTTTAGTATTATTTATTGATTTTAGTAAAGCTTTCGATTTATTAAATTTTAACAAATTATATAATAAGCTATCACGCTGCGGTATTCAAGGACCGTTCTTAGAACTTCTTAAGAGTTATCATCAAAATCGTTATACCACTGTCAAAATATATAACCAGACAGGTGATATGTTTGCGACTGAACGCGGCACAGCACAAGGTTCGATACTGGGTCCGACTGACTACTTGCTATTTGTTAACGATATGGTAAATGCAGTAACTAAGGGCTCCACATATCAATTTGCCGACACTTGTATCGTCATTGCCAATCGTAGTATGGATGTAGCACAAACTGAAACGCAGGAAAGTTACGACATGCTATGTAAGTGGGCACATGATGTCGGCCACATGGTTAACGCTCAAAAAACAAAACTTGTTCACATACACTCATCTCACAACAAAGTTGCCACCGCACCGATTATCATTTCCCACAGCCATGAATGTCTCCATGGAATACTTCAACACTGTAATTGTCAACCCATTGAAAATGTCAAAAATCACATGTCTGATTATTGATGAACGATTCTGCTGGAGAGCGAATAAGGTTCCCGTGTGTGCAAAACTTCGCTCTGTGTTGAGTAAACTTTACGTTTTAAAATTTAAGCTACCATATAAAATACTTAGATTACTTTATATGGCTCTAGCAGATTCAGTCACTAGTTACGGACTTAGCAGTTATGGTAGAATTTATTAACGTACATACATGAAATTTACACATTACAACGCAAGATGCTTCGATGGATAGTGCCTAATCACATTAAAAATAAGTACATAGATTATTACCAGGGCTTTTTTAAATATTGCAAAGTCATAAGTGTTTTCGATAAAGTTAAATTTAATATACTGACGGAAGTTAATAATTCTGAATATCTACTTCTTAAAAAACGACCTGTAAATCTACGAAATATAGCTTATAAATCCAACATGTATGTACTTCCGAAAACTGAAAATTTCTATGGAGCAAGAAAGTCCGACCATCTTGTACCTACTTTAATTAATGAATTGCCAATAGAATTACAAGAAACTTACGGTAAATCCAAACTGTTTAAAAGTAAACTTAAATCATATTTGTTAAATCAACCATACTTATTGTAGTAGGTACTTTTGTTAGAATAATGTGATTTAATATTAATACATCTTTGTTTATATAAGACGACTCTCTAGCGCAGATAAACCCGTAGAGGTTTATATGCTAGTATTGTACTGGATAATGTAACAAAATTATGAATAATAAATTTAAAAAAATAATACTTTTTCCGCAAATAGTTTTTTATTTATTTTTAAATTATTTGAATTTATATTCACATGTTTTAATACGACTTTGTTTATATGTATTATGGCTTAAAATATTTATACACAACACACATCGATACATAATACATAAGCTCTCACGCCTATTACTCGGAGGAGTAGGTAGAGACTACTTACCTCCATTTGCCAAGATCCTAACTAACTTCTGTTACTTCTTTCACATCCATAACTAGCGAATAAATGCTCGTCGTTTAAGAATAATATTAATTTGCTCTATCTTTAATATATCATCACCACTTTTACTCGTTATAAATTACAATTATTTGACTAAACGTGATTTCTGTGCCAGAGTTTCTAACATTCTTTGTGTCTGTGTTTGCTGTTTTTTTATGGTTTTTATTTTTTTTTTTTACAAATTAAAACGCAAGTAAATCTAGATATAAGATAAGATAAGATGCTTTATATGTTAGAATATGGCATTATAGTTGTTACAAAAGAATTGCGATCCTAAATATTATGCCGTTTTCGGCGTACAAATATTTTCTTATAGATTATTTTAGGATATAATAGAAAATTAAGACAATAACAATTACATAGTATAAAGATACTTGCAGCAATACTTATGGAAACTCAATGTTCATAAAATAGTGTTGCGCGCCATAATTATTGCCACTAGCGGCATATAGTATAGAATAGCAGAACTAGGAGAGCTTTCCAGAAAATTCCATGCTAGAACTTTCCCACTAGCGCCATCTAGTATCGGGTGGTAGAAATAGGAGAGCTTTCAAGAAAATTCCATGCTAGAACTTTCACACTACAGGTATTCGCTGAAGGTTTACGCACCAACCTCGGCACATCCCGATGAGGAGGTGGAGGAAATGTATGAGGATATCTCTAAAGCTATGCATTCCTCCAAAACCCACTATACGGTGTTGATGGGAGACTTCAACGCAAAACTAGGCACAAGAGAAAGCGGTGAGCAGAAGTTAGGGAAATTTGGAGTAGGGCAACGGAATCGTAGGGGCCAGCAGCTGGCCGACTTTATGGAGAAAGAGGGACTCTTTATGATGAACTCTTTCTTCCAGAAGCGGCCCCATAGGAAGTGGACCTGGTCGAGCCCCGACGGTTCGACCAAAAATGAGATTGACCTCATTACGATAATCAAACGCCAACTGTTCAGTGATGTCTCAGTGATCGCAAGGGTGAAAACTGGCAGCGATCATCGAATGGTTAGAGGCACAATGAACCTTAACGTTAAGTTGGAGAGGTCTCGTCTAATGAAGTCAACGCTCCGTCCTCCTCGTGCTCTGATCCAGAATCCCGAAACTTTTCAGCTCGAGTTACAAAACCGCTTTCAGAGCCTAGATGACTGCAATACAGTGGACGATATGAATGACAAGCTCGTGGAAACTGTCCATGCGGTCGGAGCTAAGTTCTACAAGCCCGCCGCAGAAGAACACAAAAACTCTCCGATCACACTCTTAACCTCATGGATGTTAGACGGGAGATGATGCTGCAGTCGTCAGCAGATTTGACAGCATACAGGCAACTGAACAAACAGATCTCCAAATGTATGCGGCAGGACTTACGCAACTTCAATACAGCTCATATTGAAGAAGCGATTGAGCCGAACCAGGGCTCCAAAGTCTTTCTGCCGAAAAGAGCCAACTGTCAAAGCTGAAGACTGAGTGTGGTAGCATCGTTTCTGGGACACATGAGATTTACACATAATCGTTGGAGCTACACGCAAGTGTGAGTAACGATCCAAGAGCAGGTCTTATCCAACATTTTTCCGATGACATCCCGAAAGTCAGTCTGATTAAGATTAGAATGGCTCTCCAGCACCTTAAAAGCGGCAAGTCCCCGAGCGAGGATGGAATTACAGCGGAGCTTCTGAAAGCGGGTGGAACACCAGTACTTAAAGTCCTTCAGAAGCTCTTTAATTCCATCCTCAATGGTGGCACTACTTCGGTGGCGTGTAGCAGAAGTGCGGTGGTCTTGTTCTTCAAGAAAGGTGACAATACTCTCTTGAAGAACTACAGACCGATATCCCTTTTGAGCCGCGTCTACGTGCTGTTTTCGAGAGTCACTACAAATCGTCGCGCACCCAGACTCGACGACTTCCAACCTCTCGAACAAGCCGGTTTCCGAAAAGGCTTTAGCATCATAGACCACATACATCCCCTTCGGCAAATTGTACAGAAGTTCCATGAGTACAATCTGCCACTTTACCTGGCGTATGTGGGCTATGTGAAAGCCTTTGATTCCGTCAAAACTTGGGCGGTGCTACAGTCTCTTCAGCGGTGCCAAGTTGACTCGGTATATCGAAGTGCTGAAGTGTTTGTACAGTAGGGCTACGATGGCTATCTGAGTACAGAACCAGAGTACGAAACCTATCGAATTGCAGAGAGGTGTAAGATTCGCTGCATTGGAAGACGTTTTCAAGCTACTGGACTGGAACGGATACCGTATTAACATCAATGGCGAGTACATCACTCACCTTCGATTTGCCAACGATATAGTCCTTATGGCAGAATCGCTGGAGGGCCTAAGCGCTATGCTCAATGACCTCAATAGTGCCTCCCAACGAATAGGATATAGATGATAATAGATGAACATGGACAAAACAAAGATCATGTTTAATGTCCATGTCACACCTATGTCGGTAGTTGTTGGGAGCACTAAGCTCGAAGTTGTTGACAAGTACGTTTACCTGGGACAAATAGTCCGACTAGGTAAGTAGAACTTCGACCGATAGGTCAATCGACGGATTGAACTCGGTTGGGCAGCGTTTGGGATATTACGTTACATCTTTTCGTCAGGTATATCTCAAAACCTGAAGACGAAATTGTACAAGCAGTGCGTGTTAGCGGTGATGACATATGGAACTAAGACGTAGTCTTTCACTGCCGGCCGTATGAGGACACTCAAAGTCGCTCAACGAGCTATGGAGAGGGCTATGCTCGGGGATTCTCTGCGTGATAAACTTAGAAATGAGGATATTCGCAGTAAAACCAGAGTGACCAACATAGCCCAACGGATTAGTGAGCTGAAGTGGCAATGGGGCGGCCATATAGCTCGAAGAACCGACAACCGTTGGGGAAAAAAGGTTTTCGAGTGGCAGCCTCGTACCGGTAGGCGTAGTGTAGGGTGACCCCACCACTAGATGGAGTGACGACCTGGTAAGACATGCAGGAAGTCGATGGATGCAGGTGGCTCAGGACCGTGCTTTGTGGGGTACATTGGGGGAGGCCTATGTTCAGCAGTGGACTTTATATAATCGGAATCTCGGAAACGGCTCCAACGATTTCCATAAAATTTTGTGTCCAGGGAGTTTTCGGGGGCAATAACTCGATCTAGCTTGGATTTATTTTTAGAAAATGTCTTTTTGTCCGTGTTTTCATGTAAAGAAAAACTTCTACAATATAGGAAGGTAAATTTTTACACTTTGTTAATTGATCGTAATAGCTCAAGTGGATATCGAGCGGTCGTGAAATTGTAATACCTTGGTTCGCGTCCCGTCTTGGGTACGACTTTTTTTCCTTTTTTTTTCAAGTTTCTTTCTTTTGTGAGAAATCTATTATTTCGAGAGAAAATTTTAATTAAACTAATTATTTAAAAAAATTAATTAAAACCGAGCAAAGCTCGGTCATCTAGGTACTCCTTTTGAAACAAACAGGAAATTTGTTGTAAACATGTATTGCCATACAACATTTTTTTGAGTATATTTGTATTTTTTGCATTGGTACACACAATTTATGTAAAGTTGGAAATAATTTTAGGACACAATAAAATTAGAAAAATCTTATCGCTATTTCATTTCATAACTTTTGAATACGGTTAGAAGACAACTTCTCATGGAATACTGTATTTTATGGGTAACGTATTATTTTTAAACGATAATTTTCGGCTATTTCATTAGTATAAGAATATTATGATATGATTTCGTTTTGGCTTAAATCATAAATGAAATTTAAGTTATATTGGGCGATGACCTTTATATAAAAATAAGGGTGGCAAACGAGCATAGTCATTTTTATTCAGAATTTTTTATATTCTTTTAAATTCCTTGAAGGAGTTATTAAGAGTGCACCAAACGAAACTTTTTAATTTATCCAAATTGTTTCAAGTCTCACTTTTAATAAATGAGAAAACGCTTTTGTGTTCGCTCTAAACAGCACGAGTGTTACGTGACGTGTCAACCCAAGGGACTACTTAAATAGGTCTAGTCGTATAGTAAAGAGCGTTTTTTGCCAACTTACTTGAAATCTACTATATTTTGATTGAATTTTAGTATTTTAACATGCTTTTATTACCTTGACCTACATGTATGTTTGTAAGATGTAATAATAATCATCATCATCATTACATCACCTCACAAGTCCACTACTACACATATGTGTAGCAAGGTACACAATTACAGGTACAGGTACAGGACAGGTACAAAATTAAGTTTTCACAAACTTTTGGACGTCTGAGTAATTCGTGGTGTTTTTTGCAACCGGATGACAATAATAATTTCATAATTATGACCTAGTTAATATCTTTACTAGAATTGCACAATCACACTGGTCATCAATGCGTGTTACTTAAGTTTTTTTTTTTAAATTCAACAATTACCGTTAATTATTTTGTCACTCGCTGTATTGTAGTGGCGCAATCCTGTGGATGTTGTAAAAAGAGACAAAGAAAAATAAAATACGATCTAGGCAGTAGCAACCTTCGTGACAGCAACTTAAAAATATTAAAAACAGCGATAGCCAACCCACCTTCCGAGTGTAGCAAGCCCCTACTCCTTACGCCGCTATTCATAAGAGAGGCGCATGTTCAATGTTCATCTGTGGAATTTCGGAAGACTTTATTAGTGAATATTTATAACGTTTTTGGTAGAAACAGCCTTATCAACCGGAGCTGTTGTTCTAAAATATCACGAGATATCGATCCGCCCTGGCTTCGCATGGGTGATTTCTGAATCTCGACAACATGGCCACCTAACGGATCCAAATGTAAATCCAACCTATCTAAAAAGCCATTTAAATACACACAAAAAAGATCTACAAATTTGTTCGAGTCGCTTTTTTAATTTTAAAGACTAATGGACAGCTATTTGTTTTAATATTAGAGATAAGAGACATTTTCAAATATATTTCTATCACAAATATTCCTCGAACATTCAGCTCTTTAATATGGCTAGTTCACAATAAGATATAAAACACAATCTTGAAACATGTGATCTCTACATTCCAACCAAAGACGAAAAGTCAACCTTCATAACCTAACGTGAAAGGATGGAATAGCTTTTTGATTTTCGATCAAAACGGATTGAATATGTCAACTCAAATACCATTACAGTAAAATATGATTTAGACATTTTTAGTGATATTTAAAAGAAGAGTGTTCTTGACCGTTGGCTATATATACGTATGCAAGTATATGAATCTCGAAGAAACGAAAGAGATTGACAAGGTCGTGCAAAATGGAAGTCCGTTATCTTTACCTAACCCTCTACGCTACAGATGTAAGAGTTTTTGTATATCACTTATGTATGATTTTTAAATATTTTTAACATCTTATAACCAATATCTCGATGTACTGTATTTGTATACTACATTTTGTGGAGCGAGGACGGAAATTTTCGATAAATTCCACCACAACACTTTAAGAGTCAAGGCCTTTTACAGTATCGTGGCAGCGCTAATGAATTACGAAATGGCGATGTGATAACATCGTTTAACGTTTTTTCGTTTTATTTAAACATATAACTAGGATTTGGTGCTGCATAATTTTTCAAGGACAAATATAAATTTTCTAAGAACAAACATTCAGACCCAGAACAATTATTTATAGGCCACACAATTACTTGTTTCGTGTGGGATTTGAACCCGCGGCCTTCAATGCTGAAACTCGTTGCTGAAACTCATGGCATCACGAAGCCGTCAAATAAGTAGACGGATCGTCATCACCATCATCATTATCATAACAGCCCTTCACAAATCCACTGCTGAATATAGGCCTTTCGTAAGGAATGCCGCAAAGCACGGTTCTGAGCCACCTGCATCCATCGACTTCCTACATGTCTAACCAGGTCGTCACTCCATCTAGTTCGGGGTCGCTCTACACTACGCCTACCGATACGAAACTGCCACTTTAGAACCTTTTACCCCATCGGTTATCGTTTCTTCGAGCTAATTGGCCGGCCCATTGCCACTTCAGCTTACTAATTCGTTGGGCTATGGCGGTCATTCTGGTTTTAGTGCGGATATCCCCATTCCTAAGTTTATCTTGTAGAGTGTGTTGCGTGTGGCTCCAAAGATGACGTGTACAGCTGCCCATGAAACCTCTTATCTCACTCAGAATCTTAGATGTCCCGGAAACGATGCTGATACATTGGATCTTCAGCTTTAACAGTTGGCATTTTTTGGCAGACAGATCTCTGGCAGTACGAGCTGTATTGAAAGTCTTATAATATTTTTATTTTAATTTAAATGTAACACTTTAAAATTAAGGATATATAGAGTAAAATTAATCATGTGGCATACTGTACCAGTTGTCCCTGTGTTCCAAAGAAAATTGTTCGCATGTGTCGAATATCAAACATTTAAAAGAAAATTTCTTATAAAAACGTATATATCATACACAACATATCATATTTAAGTATATATACACATAACTTTTTATCATTATGATAATTTTTATAGCCCATCACAAGTTCACTGTTAACTATACATTAAAGGATTGGATTCGCATAAAAATCAAAACCAAAACTAAGGTAAAAACAAAAATGATAAGATGTATTTATTTGTATATAATGGAAGTGACAAACGGCTACTGCAGTTTCATTCACCTCTTTATTCTAACAGTCCTTGTCAACTCCGAGGACAAAGATGGAATACTCTCAATCCTCAGCCTTGCCTTCAGAACACAGCAATAATATATGACGGGAGAAATCGGTTCAGACAAACTCCTAGGCAGAAAACGTTTCCAACTAATGTATTGTACGTCAATTTTTGGGTTGTGGATGTATAGCAGAATATTTCAAGAGCTTGTTTTTCAACAAAAATTTAATTATTTTTGTTTGAAATTGCGCAATTCAGTCCGTAAATAAAGCCTGATGTTACCATAAATTAATTAGTTCGGGCATGCAAACACAAATTAAGCTTTATGTTTTAATAATGCCGATATTTATTATATAGTAACTAATTGCAATTTACTGATCATCTATTTATGATTTAAGCTGACTTACAGAGCATTTTAAATTATGAAAGGCTAGTTATAGGCAACTTTGACAGTATACACCTGGCCGGCGATCTCCAGCATATCAAGCAAGTTTTGCATAACAACAAGCTTCGGGTCTCAAACCTCCGTTACAGTGAAGTCGGCCCGTCTTCTATAAGAACAAACTACAAGCTGTCGAAGAAAATTAGTCAGCTCTAATCATTCGTCAAGTGTAATATTCCTCTACAAGATGCAGGACAAGCTTGATTGTTAATGTGGTCTCTTTTGCATAGAAAAAAAAAAAGATCCATAAAAACTCGCGTGAAAGAACATATCACAGATATGTAGCACCGACGCTCCGGGAAGTCTGCGGTATGTAAACATGTTCAAATATCGTCCCAACCATTATATATGATTTTATAGACCACAAATCCTCACAAAATATCACCGATTCCTACCGAATAAGATTCGCGAGGCTACTAAAACAAAAAAATACCTTATATCAATATAGAAGATGGCTGGGTGCTACTATCTGCTTGGGATCCCATCATTATTAAAATTAAATCAAGCCCAAGTATTCTACTGCAAGACTTCAATATACTGTAAGCTCGTTCTCCGTAAATCGTAGCAAAAATAAATATTCAAAAACTGAAGGTAGCCGGAATAACTATGAGATCGGGATGTCAAACATCTCAGTCCATGGGTACTGTAAAGCACTGGAAACGTCGGTAATTGAAAAATAAGTAAAATATTACACGATAAAATCTGTATAAATAGTTTTATTTAATGTGTTCGCGTGTATTTAAGAAGTCATCATTTAATATAGTATCTTTAAAAGTAAAAATGTATTTGGTTGATATCCCTTCACGAATCTTGATTGATGATAATGTCGTCGTTACTGGTAAAAAAGTTTCCACAATTCTTAAAGCAGCTGGCGTTGATGTAGAGCCATATTGGCCGGGGTTATTCGCAAAAGCTTTAGAATTTGAAACATACGTGACCTCGTCAGGAACATCGAATATGGAGTTAGAGCTACGCCTATGGTTGGTGGCGCACCCGCTGCTGCTTCAACTGCAGCCTCGGCATCAGAACCCGTCAAGGAAGTGAAAAAGGAGGAAGAACCTGAGGAGTCCAATTATGATATGTGTGATGAATTTCAAAAATAAAACGAAAGATTTAAAACACTTACAATGGTACCACCGTACGGGTAAATAATGCTACTATTACACGACCACGATGAGGGGTGACGCGAGAATATCCACTCATATCGTTTTGTGGGAGTCATAAAAGGTGACAGAAGAAAACAAACCAGATAATGGGCGCGAGCGTCTTCCTAATTGTAACTAGAAAATAAAATAAAACACTGCGGTTGGCAACCTGCTTGCCAATTGTGGGAACTATGATAAATATCCTCCTTATGAGGCAATCTAAGGAAAGGCCTATGTTTAAAAATATATAGGTCAATGATGTTTAGGAGTAGAGTTTTATAGGTTGTGATATATCAACTATATCATGCAAATAAAGTTCAAATGTAAATTCGACAATAATGTTTTAAGAGACATGGTAATCGCAAATAGCCTAACCTGTTGCGGAACATCATTATTCAATTAGTCTGCCCGCGACCTAATTATGTCTGAAATTTTACTCCGAGGTTTTGCCTAATGCTAAGAAATATTGTTATATGTTATATGTAGAAGCTAAGTAGGCTTAGCAAGTTAACGATTGTGATGAGTAACTGTCTACTCAATTATCCCTTCAAAAAAATGCACTTGGATAAGTAAAAATTTCATTACAGTTCCAAATAAAATGACCTAAAAATAACTGTATTATAATTTATAATTTTGTTGTGGTTATTGCAATTTGTAAGGAATATTTTGACAAAAACGGCTTATGCATCATTCCTTTACTATTTGATTTGTGGGGTAGGCAGTGAGGATCGATCTCCAAGGGACCGATTCTGTCAGACCACTTTCGCTTAGTGGTAATTAATGTACCTCTCGTTTTAGTTGGTAATTAATGTACCTCTCATTCACAGTATTCATGCATTCACACAGCCTCATACAGTTTCATTCGTGGTACTGTTGGTTCGCGGGCAACTCTCAGAATACTTTAGCGTACTGAAGGTTTACGGAAAGGTTCATTACGGTCATGTCTATTTAGGGTTACACTGCGGGGAACTAATAGATGGATAGTGAACTATTATTATTTTTGTACGAACTTGGCATGTGAATGATTTGATATACATTGTATTATTTTCAAAATCGAAAAGTATTTTTAATCTTTTCTGATTATTCTATACGTGGTAGAGTTATGCTGCAGTTATATGAATTTAGTATAGTAATTCCCCGGGGACTCGATTTGCTGTACATAAATTGCGTTTACTACGTTCTTCACGTATTCTAACGCCTCAACATCATATGCGGTCTGCTAAACCTCGTGCAAAGCCTTTTATCGCGATTTTTATAGAAGTCGCGTTTCGCTTGCACGGTAGTTTTTACAAAGTGTAACGTCATGTAAGACATAATTGTAATAAATAATATTTGGCAATGTTTATATAACTCTTGAAGTGTCCTGATACCCTGTTTTGTTAAAGAATTATCATGACATAAGGCTGTCTTGTCTGAGCCGCGGTGTCTCAGATGGTTAGCGCTCATTGTAAATTGCATAGTACGCGAGCAAAACCGGGTTCGATCTCCGCCGGCACCAATGAAATTGTTCATTACAATTTTAAGTGCTGATTTACCACATGCTTGGTGGTGAAGGGTGAATAATATTATACAAGAATTATAATTTAATTGTAATTATAATTAATATTACACAAGAATATTGCCATAGTTGCCACGCTTGGCGAGCGGGTTAGCAACCGCAGTTTCTTTTTGTTGTACAGTTGCTGTTATCAGGAAAATGCTGCTGCACATCTCCTGCCTGTTTCCCTCTGTCGCCTTATACGAAACCCACGGGAAGGTATGGGGTAGTGGATATTCTTAACCGCCACTACACGGCACAGAATGGACGACTTCCAGCCTCCCGAACAAGCCAGTTTCCGAAAAGGCTTCAGCACCATAGACCACATACATACCCTGCGGCATATTGTACAGATGACCAAAGAGTACTATCTGCCACTTTGCCTGGCGTATGTGGACTATGAGAAAGCCTTTGATTCCGTCAAACTTTGGGCGGTGCTACAGTCCCTTCAGCGGTGCCAAGTAGACTGTCGGTATATCGAAGTGCTGAAGTGTTTGTACAGTAGGGCTACGATGGCTATCCGAGTACAGAACCAGAGTTCGAAACCTATTTAATTGCAGAGAGGTGTAAGACAGGGTGACGTTATATCCCCGAAACTCTTCACCGCTGCATCGGAAGACGTTTTCAAGCTACTGGACTGGAAAGGATACGGTATTAACATCAATGGCGAGTACATCAATCACCTTCGATTTGCCGACGATATTGTCCTTATGGCAGAATCGCTGGAGGACCTAAGCACTATGCTCAATGACCTCAATGGTGTCTCCCGACGGATAGGTCTTAAGATGAACATGGACAAAACAAAGATCATGTTTAATATTCATATCACACCTATAACGGTAGTTGTTGGGAGCACTATACTAGAAGTTGTTGACGAGTACGTTTACCTGGGACAAATAGTCCGACTAGGTAAGTCCAACTTCGACCGAGAGGTCAATCGACGGATTCAACTCGGCTGGGCAGCGTTCGGGAAAATACGACACACTTTGTCGTCAAGTATACCTCAATCTCTGAAAACTAAAGTGTATAACCAGTGCGTGTTGCCAGTGATGACTTACGGATCTGAGACGTGGTCCTTCACAGCTGGCCGTATGAGGACGCTCAATGTCGCTCAGTGATCTATGGAGAGGGCTATGCTCGGAGTTTCTCTGTGTGATAAACTTAGAAACGAGGATATCCACAGTAAAACCAGAGTGACCGACATAGCCCTACGGATTAGTAAGCCGAAGTGGCAATGGGCCGGCCATATAGCTCGAAGAATCGATAACCGATGGGGAAGAAAGATTCTCGAGTGGCAGTCTCGTACCGGTAGGCTTAGTCCAGAGCGACCCCCCACTAGATGGAGTGATGACCTAGTAAGACTTGCAGGAAGTCGATGGATGCAGGTGGCTCAGGACCGTGCTTTGTGGTATTACTTGGGGGAGGCCTATGTTCAGCGGTGGACTTGTGAAGGGCTGTAATGATGAAATGATGATGGCGGTAAAGAAAAACATCGTTTTTTTTTATAGGATAGGGTGACAAACGAGCACACAGTCCACCTGATGGTAAGTGGTTACTGTGGCCCATAGACATCTACATCTATCTTCGATTACGAATCAAAATGCAGATGCGTTGTCACCCGTGAGGACTAAGATGGAATGCCTCGTTTCCAGTAAAAAGGGTCTCCGGTTCTCTACACTCACCATACGAAATACAGCAGCATTAAGCTACTATTTCACGCTGGTATTCTGTGAGAGCGTGGTCCTTCCCCGGTCGAGCCGACCCATTCGTGCTACAACTATACTACTAATATAACTGTAGCATGGCTCTACCACGTATGAAACGTGGTAGAGCCATGCTACAGTTATATTATTTCGTGAGGAAACCTGCATGTCTTTGAAATAAGAAAGAACTTTGTTGACTTATGAAGTTCGCCAACACGCATTGCATCCCAGGCATATGTAACTCGTATAGCTTATCGAACTATAACCAACTTAAATACATTTAGAAAATAGGCTTATTCCTCTTATTTATTAAATGGAAGAACCACGCTGCATCTATAATATGTTTACAGTAGCGTAAAAAAGCAGCTACATATAGTAGGAATATAATGTGTGAAAAGAACAGAAAACCCATTTTATTGGTAAAGAAGCATTCTATCTAAGACCTAAGGGTAACAACACATCTTTTACATTTTGATTCTTAATAGATGTAGATGTTTATGGACCATCAACATCTACTTACTGTCAGGTGGACTGTGTGCTCCTTTTTCAACTTTATCCTATAAAATCACGAATTTCAGCAGATATTGTTGGTCATTTACATTTATGTCTATCATGTTCTCAGTAAAGAATCAAAACGGGGATGCGTTTTCACCACCGAGGACTAAGATGTAACGCATAACCACTCGTCACTCACCATACAAATAGCAGCAACATTTTGCTACTACTCGTATTTACATTAGCATTTGGGCGAGCGTGTTTTTTCTCGATCCAGCCAAAACATATGATGCATCATAATAAAGGGAGTGTTTTATATGAATTCTTATTCATTGCAAAGAGCTTTAAACATTTATTCGACAGCGCAATATCAAATTAGGGAGGACAAATTGAGGTACTATTATGTTCGTGACGGAGATAGTAATGTTGTATGCAAAAATAAAAGTGTCAAAGAGTTAAATTGGCGAATCACGTGATAGATGCTCGAGAGGGGTGCTTGATTGATTCATTTAATCAAAAAGGGAGCGGAAGAGGGACGGACGTGAATTTCAAAACGTGTGCTACGAGTACGGTATTTGATATTTAATTAATCCTTTTTTCACGAACCCTCAATGTTTCAGTAGTCTGATTGATGATTGGGAATTTCCGTGTATTGCAGCGGTAACTTTTATATACGCATATATTAAAAAGTTTAAGCTCACACACGGTATATATATATCCACTTCACCCATATCTTCTCGTGGGTGTCTTAAGAGGCGACAGAGGAAAACGAACTACTCGATAGGCAATCTTCTTTACAAAAACATAGTAAAAAATCTACAAAATCTATTTAACAAGCGCACATGCTCTGCAAATAATTAAATAATAAACTGAAAAATTTGCGGTTGCAAACCCGCGTACCAAGCATAGCAACTATTCCAATATATATAATACAGGCTGTTAGTGTAAACACCGTTATTCTTGAAACCAGTAGTTTGGTTTCACTTATAGAACGTAAATGATTACATTTTATTACAGCTTATTAAAGTCGATTGCTGTACTTAGGCCTCCCCCATAGACTTGCCTTATATATATTTGACACAGTGTCGCGCTTGACAAGCGAGTTGGCAACTGCAATTTTTAATTTTTAGGCGTTAGTAGGAAGACGCTGCTGTCCACCGACATATTTTTTCCCTCTGTAATACTCTGTAAGCCGTGTAGTGAGGGTGTAAAAATATCCACTAACCTATATCACCCCGTAGATGTCGTAAGAGACTACGTAGGGATATATTACACATTTCAGACCAAAATACATGCCCTTTTAAGAAATAATGCGACCGAATAAAAAGAAAAATAGAAAAGAATCCCCTCATAAGAGTTTATTGTTTCTTTATGAGACATAGTAAATTCTTACAATTGTGTAAAAAGCCAGTGAAACAGCAGATTAACCCGTAAAATATGTTTCATCGGCGCACTCAAGTTTTACGGTTGGATTACAAGCGTAATAATAATAATAACAATTGAAAATTGTCTAACAAGTTTTGTAACTTAATGTTGTGATGTGGCAGAGAATCGTTTTCTTTCTTATTTTTTTATTTAAGAAGGCATAGCTCCGATATTTTGCATTGTTCGCCTTAGTACCGAAAGCCATTAAAATCACGTTCATTATTCTAAATAATTACAACTTGTAACTAAAATTAAATACATTACATTGCCATCTATCGCAAGCAATAATATTTTTCCGCATATCCCAAATTCATCTCGAAGTATTGACTGCCCTGTTGTCATATCATGTCATGAGTAGTCGCAAACACGATTCTTGATAATGTGGTCCCAAGTTTGAATTTCGGGTCAGTACAAAAGTAGCAGCCTGGGTTCTAAAAGTTGGCAGGGTATCACCACCGTGCCTCTAAAACACGTAAATCCATTGGTTTAGTGCCTGATCTTTCCCCAATCGTGTCGGATCACTGTCCCATCAGAATATGAGAGTTAGTGATAATACAAAGTGCATTAGCGCATAGTCTCATGCACCATAATCCTGTTCTGTGCCGATGACTAGTCTGTGTTAAGACCGACCGCAGTGGCCGAAACTTGGTCAGGAGGCACTGTAATGCATTTGAGAGCAAAAACTGATATTAATTGAAGTTTTATACTCTGAAAACGGAAAACACTAAGCTCTAACCCACGTGCTCGACTAATTGTAAGGAAAATAATCTATTTCTCGGTTATTGTGTTAAACGTCCATTACTACGGAAGCTGCATTAATTTTCATGAGCGCCCCTTGCCATTTCTACGTGTCAGTTGGTAAGATGTCCGTGTTGATTAACTCACGTGTAGACGACCTTCTTTCCCCTGCCTTCTAACACTAGCTTTAAGTTGCACCACTTCCAAGTGTATTCTAATATCTAGTTAAAAGTATCTCGTTCAAACGCAAATTATATGAACATTATTTCGTATTATTCCTTTGGTATAAAATGAACATAGTTAAGTACATCAACAGGGTTGTTGTTTGGTTTTTGGAAATTAAAAATTGAACAATTTAATAATTAATCTTCAAATGGGTCTGTCCACAAGCGGTTTTTAAGGGAATGTGACACAAATTGGATCAAACGTAATTTTGTTTATTTTGTGAATTATTCCTTCAATTAGTAAACAGAAGGATAGACAAAAATAATAATTGTAATAAAGAAAAAAAATACAATGATTATAAAAATTATATTATGAAAGTATACATGTTTACGAGTACATGTTTTTGATATTATTAAAGTCCGCCTATATATCACGTAAATATATACAGTTTTAAATAAATAAATATTATCAACAAAACATATTACTACTACTTTTTACTATTAAAAACTAGCAACCCATCCTGGTTGAAATTATTAACGTTGCTATATTTAAATTAAAGATAATCATCAAATACCGTTTTATTTCATTAATCTATCGATTAAAAAGTGTTCAAGTTTTTTGAACAATATTATATAGACTAGATCACTTTTGGCATTTGATCTCCATTTATTAACGAAATTTCTTTACAGTCTCTTCATCTATTTCTAAGGTAAGCCCGGACATAAACTAGACTAAGTAGAGAAAACTAAAGAAAAGCCAAAAAACAGTAGCAATGTAATATATTACGATAATATCGGACAAGGATTGGCGTCAAAGATAATACAAGAAAACTGAATTTCAAGCAATTAACAACTGTAAACCGAACGCAGGATTTCAAAATATATTAGAAAACTACGGCGAAAAGATAAAGGTCTCGAAAAAAAGATAGAGTAGCAGTACTTATTACTAAATATGAAAGTTCTCGAGCGGTTCATTGAGTCCAAGGCCAAAGCAGCTGCAAGGAAGCTAGGAGTCCTTGCAAAGGTGCGGCGATACTTCACGATGGGACTGTTGCTTACTTTATATAAAGCACAAGTCCGGTCGTGCATGGACTATTGCTGCTATATATGGGCTGGTGCTGAAAAATGCCACCTTGCAGTTTTGTACTCAATGGAAAGGTGTGCTAAGAAGCTTATTGGTGATCAAAATGTGGTTAAAACCAATCTTAACAGCCTCGAACATAAGCGCAAAAAGGCCAGCCATTCGGTTTTCTACAGGATGTATTTCTGAGAGTGGGCGCAGGGATTGCACAATTTAATTCCTCCCTCTCCCTTCCACCACTAGACAACCAGACGTTCGGCCAGGCTCCAATCTTTCGTTGTTGCCTTACCACGCATTCGAACTAAACGGTTTGCTACGTCGTTCGTCATGCGTACAGCAAAATAATGGAATAAGTTGCAAGTATCTGTCTTTCCGTCCGATTACAGACAACTTTAAAGGCAAGAGTGAATAGGTTTTTGTTAAGTCAGTGCGTTTCACCATATTAGGCTACATCACCACTTACCATCAGGTGGGATTTTAGCTAAGCGCTGACTTAGAATATTAAAAAAAAATGTTTCATGGCAAGAATTTTTCAGATTCAGGTTGAAAATTTTAATCGATTTAGTCATGTTTGAATTAAGTTTAAATCCTTTTATTATACAAGATAAACAATGAGTTAAATATCTCTTTGACCTTTTTTAGTTAAACAATAATAAAGTTTGATACTTAGAATTATAAATTTTGTCAATAATATGTTTATTTTCTGTGGTCAAATTTATTCGATATACAATATATTCACGAGTAGTTAAAAATTCTCGATACAGTTATAACAACAGATTTTACTTTTAATTATTTTATTTTATTTATAATTTTCACTTATTTGTTCAGTTAGACCCATCACTTACATCAAAGGCGCTATGACCTATGCGCTAGTGTAAACATTTAATATTTTTAAGTATTTGATTACTGTAACTTATTATATATAATTGGATGTCACCAATGGGTCAGTAACCAGAAGTAGCAATGGAACTGTCATATAGCTCGAAGAACCGACGACCGATCGGGTAGAAAGGTTCTCGAATAGCAGCCTTGTGCTGGTAGGCTAGTGTAGGGCGTCCTCTCATTAGATGAAGTGACGACGTGATAAGACAAGAAGGAAGACAATGATTAATAGTGGCTTAGAACCGTGCTTTGTTGCATTCCACGGGGAGGCCTGTATTCAGCAGTGGACTTGTGATTTGCGTTATGATGATGACGAATGAATTGAATAACAACCCTAATTTTTCGGCCACCAAATATAATAAGTTCTAAATTGATAAAATTATTTTAGATTGTTGTTTAGCATTGTCACAAAACAATACAAGAATCAACTCAAAAAAGGAAGCAATAGTCTAAAATGAATACTACATTTATCCAAATAAAATTGTAAGTATTTCGTGTAAAAGGTCAAAATATAAAGTACTTTGGTAATAAATAACTTAAATCATACTCAGAACCCGCCCATCCATTTAATAAGAAATGACGTGAGCCAAAACACGAGAATTCTCAAGATATTCGGGGATATTATTCATAATTATTGCTGTCGGATACTTTAAAAGTTTTCGCATATTTTATGTAGTACATCACAATATATATTTTAAGATGTGTTCATAACTGTAAATATATAAGGTGTCATTAACCTTTTTCCTCGTCTCGTAGATGTCGTTAGCGGCGACAAAGGGAAACAAATCAGAATATGGGTAACAATGTCCTTCCCATATTATTGAGGAAATAAAAACCGCGGTAACCAACCTGCCTACACGGCTGTGGGGAGGCCTGTGTCCAACAGTGGACTTTGATAGGCTGTAATGAAAGGATGGATGGTTATTATTCGAGGAATCAATCAGAATTACAACACGGTACATAGTAATTTACAATATACGGGATATTGAGAGTCGTTTTGCAGTTTGCTAGAAATCCTAGTTCGAACAAGATCAGAAGTGGTTTAAATATCGACGGCGTACTGGGCTAGCACTCACACACTCACAGACACACATAAACAAGTTCAGACGGTCAACAGTATGCGAGCACGTAATTTATTCTATACATGTGAGATGTGCCGTAGGCAGTAGTGTAGAAAGAGTCCCTGCGTTTTAGTAAAATACCCTTGATGTGTTTTTGAAATAAAAATTATGCAATTTAAAAATAGGATTTCTTTAAATAAATATTTAGTTGTCATAATTGGTCTTCACTCTTAATATTAATTTAAATGTATTTTTCTGAATGAGATAATATTCCAAAGTGGTCTTAAATTTCAAACATAATTCAGATGATACCCCAAAAGCACTCTACTCACTAACTAGTCCCTTAAAGTTTTGATGTTTTGAGAGTTCCAAGCCATTAATGAGTTTGAGACAAACCCTACACAACTAAACGGACTTCTTTCACCACATCTAATTGTTCGCCCCTTTGCACTATCCCACGTCACACCCGCGTTAATATGATTTAAGAATTCCTCTTATTATACCTTTGCATTGTTTAAATATCACGTATAAATACTGTATTTGCTTGTGCTAGAGTTTGTATTTAATTTTATTAATTTGGAGCTCACAAACAGATAGTAGCACCCAGCCATCTTCTCTATTGAAAATAAGATTTTTTTATTTTTATTTTCAATAGCCTCGCGAATAATACTTGATAGGAATCGATGTTATTTTTCGAGGTTTCGTGGTCTGTCATGGTTAGGAAGATCCTGAAAATGTTGACATAATGCAAACTTCCTGGAGCATCGAGCTCAATCACTGCTCATATCAGCGATATGTTCGTTGACGCGGGTTTTTACCGATCTTCTTTTGATGAGAGAGATGAGAGACCAAATTCACAATCAAGCTTGTACAATCCTGTATTTTGTGGAGAGATATTACACTTTACGGACCGTAAGAACATGAAGCTTCTTTGGCGGCTTGTAGTATGTTCTTACAGAAGCCTGCTTCAAATTGTAGCTAATCTTGTCTGTGACTGCTCCGACATATGGTAGTGCAACCGGCGCAATCTCAACTGTGGCCGAATTTACAGTTACCTAACAGTGATAGAGCTGTGTGACTTGAAGCGTGTTGTCGTGCAAAACTTGTTTGACATGTTGGAGCTTGCTACAAGGTGCTTACTGTCACAGATCCCCTGTGCTGTCTGAAAAAAAAATTCGCACGGTAGCTATCTGCGAAGGACGGTGTGTTGGTGTGGTGTGGAGATGGTCCTTTGATATACGAGTTATGAACGACGAAGTAAATCGTTTTGATAGAATATGAGGTAATCCTACGTCATAGTTTCCACGACTTTTCTGCCACCAGGGTGACGCCATTGAGTTAAAATATTGTACAGATTTCATAACAGTGGAAGCGAATTTGTAAGATTTTTTTTTTGGGATTGATGATTCTTTCTGGAATATTAGTTAAACTTTATGTTGATTAGATAAGAAATAGATAAACTAAACTTCGGATTTTTTCGAAAGTAGAAGAATTAACGAACGTTAAAAATGTAAAAAAAATGGTCCTGATAACACCGAAATAGTTTGAGGATGCTAACCCACATTTCAAAACACTCTTATTTTTTTAACGGTTTAACCACAAATAATATTTAGAATTGTTATCAGAAAGATGCTGCCGCCCACCTCCTGTTTCAGTCTATCTCTGTTGCTTGTTAGGACCTTTGGGATGATGTGGGGTAGTAGATATTCTTACACCGCCAGTACTCGGGTTCTTTTATTTATATCTTTTTAATTTGTACTGACTATCTCTACCGTTACAAATCTTCTAAAATATAATACATACATACATAACATACATAAACACTCATGCCTGTCACCCAGAAGGGTAGGCAGAGACTACGGACTTCCATTTGGCACGATCCTGACATACCTCTTTCGTCTCTTTTACATCCATATATCTACGCATACATGCTCGTCGGTTAAGGGTACTTCTAACGTGGCCCATTTTTAAAATATCGCCAATTTGGTCGATAAACTTTTTCCTAGGGCGTCCCTTCCCGACTCGGCCGTTCACATCTGCCATATAAATTTGCTTTGTCACTCTTTCCTCATTCATTCTTTCCACATGACCAAACCACCGAAGCATTCCTTTCTTAATCCTGGTCACAACATCATCTTGCATACCACATTTATCTCTTATCACGCAATTTCTCACGCTGTCATTCAGATTCAACCCTAGCATATTCCTTAAAGACCGCATTTCTACAGCATTTATTCTACTTTCGTGCTTCTTCTGCCACACCCAGCTTTCACTACCATACATTAAAGTAGGGACTAACACAGCAATATGAATTACCATACCTGCCTGTTTTGACACATTCTGGTTCTTCATAATAGAGTGTAGTGCCCCATTCACTCTATTTCCTGCATTTACTCGTCGTTCTATATCCCTATCATATCTACCATCCCTGCTAAATACACATCCCAAATACACAAACTCATCCACTTGCTCAATTAACTCTCCTTCTATTCTTATTTCACATACCGTTTTGCTTTCTTCTCTTTCAAAAACCATCACTTTCGTCTTACATGCGTTCACTTTCATTCCCTTTTCTTTTAATTCCCAGTTCATTAATGTAACCATCATTCGCAACTCAGCCGCCGATGACGCAAATATGACTTGATCATCGGCATACAAAAGGCATTTGACGGTTAACTCGCCCATTCTTAACCCACATTCTTCATCTTTCAAAGTTTGCAAACACCGGTCCATAAATAGGTTGAACAGCCAAGGGGAAGCTACACAGCCCTGTCTGACACCTTTTTGGATGCCAAACCAGTCCGAGTAGACCCCATTGATCCCGACACAAGCACTAGAGTCCCTATAAAGAGACCTTAATGCCTGTATCAAACCATCGCTCAACCCATATGAGTTCAGTGTTTGCCATAACACATTCCTGTCCACCCTGTCATAAGCCTTTTCCAAGTCCATAAATGCACAAAAAACTTTCTGGTTTTTGGCCAAAAACTTCTCCGCGATCACGCGCATGGAAAAGACTTGATCTGTACACCCAATTCCCTTTCTAAAACCCGCTTCTAAAATATAATTATTTTCTTAAAAGATATAAATATATACATAAAATACATATAATCTCACGTCCTGCCATTGAGGTAGTGGCATACACTACTAACTTTAATTTGGCACGATCTTAATACACCTCTCTGGCCTCCATTACGTGCAGATATATACGTATACATATTCGCCGGTTAAGGATCATCTCAATTTGACCCATCTTCAATGTATCGCCAATTAGGTCAATAAAAATCCATCCAGGGTGTCTCTTGCCGACTTCGCCATTATTTGCTAAATAAAGAACAAGGTCAAAAATGGCCTATGAATCAACAAGCATGAAATCTTTACAATAATTACTATTTTTTTAAATAAATTACATTACAATTATTTCAATAGAACAGACACTTCATAATTTCAAAAACATTTTAAAAAGTAATTCACTCCCTTCTTATTACCCGATATTACTAGGTGAAGATATTGTAGATCATACAGCCAAGTCTTTGTGACAGCGCACTTTCGAGCATAGGATTTTTTATGCTCGAAGCAGCGCACTAGTAGTACACGTACGTACACACACGTAGTACTAATCGCGCTGTCATAAAAACAGCTGTATTTGTTCAATACCTTTGCCTATTAAAAACCTCAAATTAAAACAAAAATAATAACACCAGGTATAAGACGAAAGTGAATTAATTTGAAAATGTTTTCGCAATTTTGAAATGTCCGTTCTATTGAAATAATTTGAATATAAATTATTAAAAAAAAAACTAGTTGTAAAGGTTTCATGTGCGTCGATTCATAGGCCACTTTTACAATGTTTCTATTGACCTAATTATAACCTCAAAATTTAAGTGTTTTGACATTTTTAGAATTCTTTTTTAATTTACATAGTTTCAATAGAATGTATACATTGTTTGAAACACGAAAAGTGAATTCACCTCCCTGTTGGTTCTTAGGTCAACGATGTATGGACGCCGAACAATGTCATTTAATTTGTTACATTTCCTCTTTCATTCTTTCTGCATAGCCAAAAATCTTATGTACTTATATTATATAAGTCATTTATTCAAATAATTATACATATGAGTATAAAAGATGATCACGGGCAGGTTTCCAAGGTAAAACTATTGGTTATTTATTCGAAACAATGGGACCCGAATACGCTGCTACTGACATGATGAATGACGCGACGATGAGTGACTCGAACATTGACTTATTAAAATTAAAAGACGGCATTGATGGATGACCGTGGTTCAATTTGTGTGAAAAAGTTTGCGTTCAACATGGTAAAATGGGCAAATTTGATTTAGATTAAAATGTAGGAATTTTTAAGAACCAGATACACTTTTTTGGCAAGTTGATTTTCATCTAAATCCTCAAAGGTGACGGAGCTACTGAATTTTTAATTTTATGTGTGCCAGTAGACTACATATGGGAGCATTTATTAACAATCGAGTAGACTGTATGTTCGTTTATAACCTTCTTTATAGAATAAAAATGACAAATGAGCGCACAGTCCTCTTGATAGTAAGTCGATCCTGTGGTCAATAGACATTTGCATCTATTCTCATTTAACAATAAAAATGCAGATGCGTCGTCTTCAATGAGGATTAAGGTGGAATAACTCATTTCTAGTATTCTGCACGCATAAAAGTCATACCATTAGATTACGACTAATGTATAAAAATTGAGCGGTGCTACAGTCCTTTCAGCGTTGCCAAGTTGACTGCCGGGATATCGAAGTGCTAAAGTATTTGTACAGTAGAGCTACGATGGCTATCCAAGTAGCGAACCAAGTACGAGACCTATCCAACAGCAGAAAGGTGCATGACAGGGTGACATTATATCACCGAAACTCTTCACCGCTGCGTTAGAAGATGTTTTCAAGCTACTGAACTGGAAAGGATACGGTATTTTATCAAATATTTGGCACAGTTTTTGAATACGATATCTGTAAAATACAGGTGATAGACATTTATCCTTTTATTCTGGTACAATATAAATAATAATAAGCCAACATTAAGCAAAAAAGTTATCTGGGTTTTCTGGTTTTCTGGTTAGTCATTCATTTATATGGAAATGTCGATTTCATGCTTTTTAATTGTATTACAACTTATCCTAGTGTTAGATCAAAAAATTATGGGTATTACGGATATCTCATAATTTAAAACATTTCACCCGTTACAGCCTTTAAATCAAATGATCACATAGGCCTTTCCATATAGCCCACAAGCCTTCATACTACATGTAAACACAAGCCTTCCCTTGGATTTCCTTGGAGAAGAGCTTACTATTTGCCATAGTTGCCACTCTTGGCAGGCGGTTTGCCGTGAGCGGATTGTCTTAGACTTTGCTCACTTTGTTGTCTTGTCTTGTCACTTGTCACTAGAGTGGCCCATTACACCTCCTGTCAGTCTCACAAAGTAGGGTGTCAGAGCTTCTGATTTTAGAACATTGCGTCACATTACCTTACATTAAAAAGGAATTTCTAAATAGTTTAGACTATTATAACAGTTTGCGTGACAAGAGCGAAATTTAATATCATAAATAATCAGGTCACAGTTCTATTTGGCAGTTTTAATTGAAATAAAAAGTTCCGCAAGATTACTTAATGGAGCCAATTTACAACAAGCCCGTGTGTCAATTTTTCAAGGAATTTTTATCTGCATTTTTAATATAGGCACCAGCGTTGCAATATGAGGATAGGTATGGTAACTCAGCGGCTAAACATTTGTCGTAAATTTCACAGCACGCGAGCAACCCAGTTTTGAACCCACCGGCACCAATGACATTATAAATGTCAATTTTAAGTGCACATAAAACTCGCGGATAAGGAAAACATCGTGACGAAGCCTGCATATCTGAGAAATTAATAACAATATTAGGGCAACGCGGCGAACATTTAAGTTTACTTTTTATAAAGGTACCATTGTAAGTGTCACTTTTATGTGTCATTATAGGTATAACACCCATTTCAAATAAAATATTATTGTGGCACAAAATATAATTCTAGTAAAAATCAAATTTATGAAAATGTATTCAATTTTGTCTGGAAAACACTTACCGATGATCAGCCCTCACGCTTGAGCCGGCGATGTACCCCGCGTGATTCCATGATGAATGTCGAAACTGCCCGCGTGATAACAAATAGACGGATCAAGTTAAACAACTGTAAAATACCTATTGACTAGCTGCAGTATGTCCAGCATTGCAGTACTATGCAGTTGTAAGTAAACCGAGCGTAGAGGCAGCAATGAATTCGGTGTCGACGCTGGGTCATCTATCGAAAGTTACACTGCTCGTATGCAGTACTGAAGCTACAAAGGCCCTGCAAAATGTGTTCCTGTAAGCTTGTTTATATAGTTATAAAAGTAAAAAAAGTGCACAGTCCACATGCTAGCAAGTGGATGCTCCTACCTATGGACATCTACAACTATTTTCACTTTAGGTTGAAAATGCAGATGTGTTTTCATCTCCTGATGATTGAGATGGAATGCCTCGTACCTAATGCCCCGTAAACACTTGAAAAGTGTTTACGGGGCATTAGGTACGAGGTAGTGTTTCTTGTTAACTATATTCACCATGCAAAACACAATACTGCTATTTTGCGCTTATATTATTTGGTGGCTAATCCATTCGTGCTAAAACACATATAAAACGACCTTAAATCTTTACAACAATACGTGTTAGAAATCTAATAGAAAATTATATAATCGATTTAAAATGTAAAAATAACAATAAGAACTACATTAAATTATCTTTAATAACAGAATGTTCTAATAGAAGCTCGCTTCAAGATATAGCCAATCTTGTCTGTGACACCTCTGACATATGGTAGTACAGCAGGCACACGCTCGACTGTGGCCGGCTTCACTCGGTCACTGTGACGTAGGCGCGGGACCCGAAGCTTGTTGTCGTGCAGAACTTGCTTGACGTGTTGAAGCTCGGCGGCCAGGTGTTTGCTGTCACAGATCCTCGTGCTCTCTGTAACAAAGATTTGCCCACGGTAGCTAACTGTGAAGGATGGTGGTGGGATTCACCGTTTAAATATCGGTTTGTATGGGTCTTTTTTCTATACACAGTGTGACCAATGGTGTTATTGGGATTTCGGATGACTAACACATCTAGGCAAGGTAAGGAATTATTTGCCTCTAACTCCATAGTAAATTGAATTTTAGAGTTTATGGAATTAAGATGTTCTAAAAATGCAGTTACTTTGTCTGATGGTAAAATTGTGAAAGTATCGTCTACGTACCGCTTGTAGATCCTTGGTGTAACAGGTGCAGTAAGGAGGGCTTTCTCCTCAAAGTCTTCCATGAGTATATCGGCGACAATGGGAGATACAGGTGAGCCCATCGCCACACCATCTACTTGCTTGTAAAACTCTTCCTTCCACAATAGATAGCCAGATGTAAGGCAATGTCTTAGTAATACTGCATATTCTGCTGGCATGTTATTTTCCTCTAGTTTCCTAGTTATAATTGAGATGCAGTCTTCAACAGGTAGGGATGTAAATAGAGACTGAACATCAAAACTGACCATGGTTTCTTTGTCAGTAAGATGTAGATCTTTTATCTCACTGACAAAATGGTATGAATCCTTAGTGTGTGCTCTTGTGTGTCCTCTGAGTGGTGATAATATTTTAGCTAAGTATTGAGCCAATCTGTAAGTTGGCGAATCAATCTGACTCACTATTGGACGTAAAGGAGCATTCGGTTTGTGTATCTTTGGTAACCCATACAACTTCGGTGGTTTGGCACATGAAGGTATTATCGAATTAACGTCCAGATTCAATTTTTCGGAGTATTTCTTAATTAGATCGCTAGTTGTTTTAAGCGTATTAGTTGTAGGGTCTGTTTTGACCTTTCGATAAGTAGTTTCATCCGACAAAAGTTGTTGTATTTTAAAATTGTAATCTGACGTATCCATTATAACCGTAAAATTACCTTTATCTGCTCGGAGAATCGTAAGCTCTGGTCTGTTGCGTAAGTTTTTCAACGCGTTAAATTCATTTTTGGGGAGATTTAATTTCGGCGCTGAACTTCTGAACTGAAAAATAAAAAGTAAAAATAAACGCGATAAAATCCGTAAAAGTAGTTTTAATCATGTGTAGTGTTCGCGTTAATATAAGAAATCATTACGTATCCTTGTTCTTAATTATGAATCATGCTTAAAACAGAAAATTATATTAAATTTTAAACTAGACCTCTCTAACGCCAAGCGTCCAAATTTGACCGATTCAATATTCCGTCAAAATTCAAGAGGTCAAATTTGACCGCACCGACCCACAGTACTTTAACCCTTAAATTATTAGGTTTAGAGACTACTTTTTTTATGAAGAAGTTTGGTATTATAAAATCAATACGAAATTTCCTAGCTTTTAATGGCATAAAAACATTTAGTCCACCGTTCATTACGTACGCTATTTTCAATTGGATGTTGTTGTGTAGATTTTTGGATTTTTCTAGTGTTTTATTAATATTTTAGTATAGTGTTTTATTATAAAATTGATATAAAAATTTTTGTGTGAATATAATTTATCTTTTTACGTAAATAATTTCGAGTAATATATAGAAATAATTGTAATTTTCACGTTGTCGACATCCCATTGGTATATTTTTTGTTATCAAAATACAATAAAATCTTTTTTTAATGAAGTTAAACCAGACCACTGTTTAGACCACAGGATAGAGAATTTCATATAGGTTTTATAACGCCAAACTTCTTTATAGAAAAGTAGTCTCTAAATATAAGTTTTAATGGTTTTAAGTGCTGTGTGTGTGCAGTCACATGCGTCTGCTCGGGATTTGCGAGGCGCATGCGACTGCATGGGAATTTTATTTAGATTAAAGGGTTAAGGTCTATTGGTTGATATAAACTATTTAGGTCGGTAAGCATAATGCTTAGGTCCTCAAGCAATTTTGCCATAAGTACTATATCGCTGACAAATCGAAGGTGAGTAATTTACTCGCCATTGATGTTAATACCGTATGCTTTCCAGCTCATTAGCGACAAAACCTCTTCCAAGTATCGGTGGTTGGATTGGTTTCATATTCTGGTTAGTATATATGCAATATATATATAAGTATATATATTAGTTATATGCAAATGTAATCGGGTTAAGGGGAGAAAAAATGAGGAAGTCTCGAAACCAGAAGGTAATTATCGATTGTGACACCAGGGAAAAAATGGTTAAGTTAGCTGACCGACATTTAGCCAGTAATACAGGGCTCTTGATTGACAAAAACGAACTTCACAACTTCACACTTATTGAGGAACATACTGCTGATCAATACCAATAAAGATATAATCGCTGCAATCGAGAATCAGAACAAAAACTAGCTGGAATCTTTGAAAAGCTAAGAGATGAGGCTTTTAGTACGATTCCGATTAAGTCTCTCCACCAGTATAGAAATGAAAAATGGAGATTGGTGGTATACATGTGGACTTGCAGCGAGTAGTGGTGGCTGACCAATCACCACTAGTGTCAGTTGAGGTACCAGGAGTCTTGCATATGAGCATGGCAAAAGACATTAATAATAATAATAATAAGACACTGACATCCATTTTGAGCGCGAGAATCACTCGTCACCTGGAGCTAAATCAGGTGATGTCACGCGCTCAAAATAGATGTCGGGGCGGTGGTCGTGGAACTAAGGAACCACTCCTCATTGGCAAAGTGGTGAAACGCTACCGTCGGAATTTCTCCGCCGCCTGGATAGACTACAGAAAGGCATTCGACTCGGTGCCCCATACATGGCTAAAGAGAGTCCTCGAGCTGTACAAGATAGACTGTACAGTGAGAGACTTCCTCGGGCAGTGTATGGGGCAGTGGAGTACGATCCTTTGTCATCTGGGTGAGCGGATGATGGCTGCGGAGAACCACATAAGGATAAGAAGGGGTATCTTCCAGGGCGATTGTCTGAGTCCAATCTGGTTCTGCCTCTCCCTGAACCCTCTCAGTACTTTACTGGAGGGCTCCGGGAGGGGATTTCAGCTTCGGAAAGGAGGTACAAAAGTGACCCACCTTTTCTATATGGATGACCTCAAGTTATTCGCCTCCAGTCGCTCCCATCTTATGGAATTGCTAAACATCACTTGTGAATTTAGCAATTCTATTGGAATGGAGCTGGGAACGGATAAGTACGCGGTCCTCCATGTTGAAAGGGGAAGGGTTGCTAACTCTGAGGGCATAGAATTATCTATGCCCGTCAACTTAAGGACCCTTTCCGAGGCTGAAACATACCGATACCTGGGTATGTCACAGAACATCGGTATCGATGAGGCTGGTATGAAACAGTCAGTTTGCGACGTGTTTTATGCACGCTTGACCAAAGTGCTTAACAGCCTTTTGTCCGGTGTGAATAAGACACACGCATATAACGGCTGGGTCATGCCTGTCCTCATATATACCTTTGGCATACTCAGGTGGACTCAGACTGAACTTAACGCCCTGGATAGAAAAGTCCGCACTACCATGACGTCCCACAGGATGCATCATCCGAGATCGTCGGTAATGAGGCTGTACTTGCCGCGAAAGCATGGTGGGCGTGGCTTCTTGAGCGCGCTCACCATGCATAATCGCGAAGTGTGCAGCCTCCGTAATTACTTCCTGGCGAGATCGGATGATCCATTCTATAAGGTCGTCATTTCTTGTGATAAAGGACTTACCCCTCTATCCTTAGCCAACGAGCAATGGCAAGACCCGGCAGTGCAGACAATTTCCGACCGGAAGACCGTGTGGAAGGAGAAAGAGCTCCACGGGAGGTTCTACAAGGCTCTACATGAGCCTTTCGTAGACACAGTAGCCTCCCTCCACTGGCTACGCTTTGGTGATCTTTTCGGGGAAACCGAGGGCTTTGTCTGTGCAATACAGGATCAGGTTATTAAGACCAACAACTATCGGAGATACATCCTAAAGGATGGCACCGTGGACATCTGTCGAGCTTGTCGCCATCCCGGTGAGTCACTTAGGCATGTCGTCTCCGGTTGTTCGGCGCTTTCTAACTCTGAGTACTTGCACAGGCACAACCTAGTAGCCAGAATTCTTCACCAGGAGCTCGCTCTGAAATACGGTCTCGTGGATCGGAAATTGCCGTATTACAAGTACTTGCCGGAAGCCGTGCTCGAAAATGATCGCGCCAGGCTCTATTGGGACCGAGCCATCATCACAGACAGGACTATTCTTGCGAATAAGCCTGATATTGTGCTGATGGACCGGGCACAGTCAAGGATATTTTTGGTCGACATTACCATTCCGTATGACGAGAACCTCGTGAAAGCCGAAACAGACAAGCAAACAAAATATCTGGACCTGGCTCACGAGGTGACCGACATGTGGGGTGGTCTGCCGACTGAAATTATTCCTGTAGTCGTCTCTGCAAACGGGCTAATCCCAGTCAGCCTCTCGGGTCATCTGAGGCGACTGGGACTACGTGGCGGACCGCTCCGGGCTCAAATGCAGAAGGCGGTGCTCATCGATACCGCCCGCATCGTCCGCCGGTTCCTTTCCCTTTCCCCCTAACCCTCGGCCGTTTGGTCTCCCCTGCCGAGGGCCTCCATCTGGTTGGGCTTTTATTTATTTATGTATTTTTATATTTATTTTCTGTTATTGATATTTATGTATAATTATCTTTTCATTTTCATTTATAATTATATATTTATAGAACCCAACTAGATGAGAAAACTATATAGATACCCCACAATAATAATTATAATCCACAACTATCACACAACGCAATCTAGTCCCAAGCTAAGCAGAGCTTGTGTTATGGGTACTAGACAACTGATAAACATACTTATACATTTCTAAATACATGAATATTATAGGTAACATTGCAAAGACACAGACGACAAATGTTCTTAAACTGGAGGTCTACACATGAAACGCTCGCAAAATCGCAAAATTATAAAGCTCAAATGCAGTGATTGTCCATATTGCTAAAGTATAGATAAGAAACAGCAGCAAACACTCAGGTAGACAAAATAGAGAACTTATATCCATCCCAGGGGCACAATTTAACCAGAGAAAGGAACTGGCAACGGCCAAATTAATGCTCAAAGCAAGCAAGATTGGAATAACATTTGCCCTGGTATAGGAACCATACGATGAGGGAATAAGATGCATAAAATGCTACCGGGGAGTTCGTGTGTTTTAGTGTTCTGAAAGAAGGGAAGGTTATAGATTATATTAGTGAAGGCGGCAATTGCTGTCTTTGGTAGTAATATCGATATCACTCAATTTCCATCTCTTACCATCAACAATATCAACGGCATCTGGAAGTAAGGAGTAATCTCATTGTATTTGGAACCAAACTCACCCATTGAACCGTGCCTAGCTTGATTAATAATTATAGTTGCGCAAATGAAAAAGACCTAAATATTTATAGGAGGGGAAGCAAATGCTTTGGTTGTTTAGTGTGGAAGCGTGAGAGAAGATGCGCTTTTGGGTACCCTGGATTAGCTTGACCTCTATATACTAAATGAGGCATATAGACTAACTTTCGACACAATGAGAGGAACATTTTTATGGGAGCTACGTGTACATTACAACGTACTCTAAAAATTTGTTGAAACAGGTGGAAGACGAGAAAGTAGATGATAGCATGACAAGTAAGGGTCACAACACAATTATATTTCAAATAAAACTAAAGAAATGATTTGGTACTTCAATAAAGAGAAAAAAGAAAAGTTGAAACTAATTTTTTTTTTCGGATGAAATATCAATTTTTGCGAAATTAAAAATATTAAAACTTAGAAATATTATATATATATATATATATATATATATATATATATATATATATATATATATATATATATATATATATATATATATATATCATTATCATTACAGCCCTTCACAAGTCCACTGCTGAACATAGGCCTCCCCCAAGCAATGCCACAAAGCACGGTCCTGAGCCACCTGCATCCATCGACTTCCTGCATATCTTACCAGGTCGTCACTCCATCTAGTGGGGGGTCGCCCTACACTACGCCTACCGGTACGAGGCTGCCACTCGACAACCTTTCTTCCCCATCGGTTATCGGCTCTTCGAGCTATATGGCCGGCCCATTGCCACTTCAGCTTACTAATCCGTTGGGCTATGTCGGTCACTCTGGTTTTACTGCGGATATCCTCATTTCTGAGTCTATCACGCAGAGAAACTCCGAGCATAGCCCTCTCCATAGCTCGCTGAGCGACCTTGAGCGTCCTCATACGGCCAGCAGTGAAGGACCACGTCTCAGATCCGTAAGTCATCACTGGCAACACGCACTGGTTGTACAATCTAGTTTTTAGAGATTGAGGTATACCTGACGAGAAGATATGTCGTAATTTCCCGAACGCTGCCCAGCCGAGTTGAATCCGTCGATTTACCTCTCGGTCGAAGTTGGACTTACCTAGTCGGACTATTTGTCCCAGGTAAACGTACTCGTCAACAACTTCGAGCATAGTGCTCCCAACAACTACCGGCATAGGTGTGACATGGACATTAAACATGATCTTTGTTTTGTCCATGTTCATCTTAAGACCTATCCGTTGGGAGGCACTATTGAGGTCATTGAGCATAGTGCTTAAGTCCTCCAGCGATTCTGCCATAAGGACTATATCGTCGGCAAATCGAAGGTGAGTGATGTACTCGCCATTGATGTTAATACCGTATCCTTTCCAGTCCAGTAGCTTGAAAACGTCTTCCAAAGCAGCGGTGAAGAGTTTCGGGGATATAACGTCACCCTGTCTTACACCTCTCTGCAGTTGGATAGGTTTCGAGCTCTGGTTCTGTACTCGGATAGCCATCGTAGCCCTACTGTACAAACACTTCAGCACTTCGATATACCGACAGTCAACTTGGCACCGCTGAAGGGACTGCAGCACCGCCCAAATTTCGACGGAATCAAAGTCTTTCTCATAGTCCACATACGCCAGGCAAAGTGGCAAATTGTACTCTTCAGTCTTCTGTACAATCTGCCGCAGGGTATGTATGTGGTCTATGGTACTAAAGCCTTTTCGGAAACCGGCTTGTTCGGGAGGCTGGAAGTCGTCGAGTCTGCGTGCGAGACGATTCGTAATGACTCTCGAAAACAGCACGTAGACGCGGCTCAGAAGGGAAATCGGTCTGTAGTTCTTCAAGAGAGCGGTGTCGCCTTTCTTAAAGAACAAGACCACCGCACTTCTGCTCCACGCCTCTGGAGTAGTGCCACCATGGAGGACGGAATTGAAGAGCCTCTGAAGGACTTCAAGTACCGATGTTCCACCCGCTTTCAGAAGCTCCGCTGTAATTCCATCCTCGCCTGGGGCCCTGCCGTTTTTAAGGTGCTGGAGAGCCATTCTAATCTCGCTTAGACTGGCGTCCGGGATATCATCGGAATAGTGTCGGATAAGACTTGCTCTTGGATCGTTACTCACACTTACGTGTGGCTCCAACGATGATGTGTACAGCTGCCCATAGAACCTCTCAATCTCACTCAAAATCTCAGGTGTCCCGGAAACGATGCTGCCACACTCAGTCTTCAGCTTTGACAGTTGGCTCTTACGGGCAGACAGATCTCTGGCAAAGACTTTGGAGCCCTGGTTCCGCTCGATCGCTTCTTTAATACGAGCAGTATTAAAGTTGCGTAAGTCTCGCCGCATGCATTTGGAGATCTGTCTGTTCAGTTGCCTGTATGCTGTCAAGTCTGTTGACGATTGCAGCCTCATCTCCCGTCTAACAGCCATGAGATTAAGAGTGTGATCGGAGAATTTTTGTGTTCTTCTGCGGCGGGTCTTGCAGAACTTAGCTCCGACCGCATGGACAGTTTCCACGAGCTTGTCATTCATATCGTCCACTGCATTGCAATCTTGTAGGCACTGAAAGCGGTTGTGTAACTCGAGCTGAAAGTTTTCGGGATTCTGGATTAGAGCACGAGGGGGACGGAGCGTTGACTTCGTTAGACGAGACCTCTCCAACTTAACGTTTAGGTTCAGTGTGCCTCTAACCATTCGGTGATCGCTGCCAGTTTTCACCCTTGCGATCACTGAGACATCACTGAACAGTTGGCGTCTGGTCGTCATAATGAAGTCAATCTCATTTTTTGTCGAACCGTCGGGGCTCGACCAGGTCCACTTCCTGTGGGGCCGCTTCTGGAAGAAAGAGTTCATCATAAAGAGTCCCTCTTTCTCCATAAAGTCGGCCAGCTGCTGGCCCCTTCGGTTTCGTTGCCCTACTCCAAATTTCCCTAACTTCAGCTCACCGCTTTCTCTTGTGCCTAGTTTTGCGTTGAAGTCTCCCATCAACACCTTGTAGTGGGTTTTGGAGGAATGCATGGCTTTGAAAATATCCTCATACATTTCCTCCACCTCCTCATCGGGATGTGCCGAGGTTGGTGCGTAAACCTGTATGACCTTCAGCGAATACCGTTTGGTGATTCTGAGTATCAGGTACGCGACCCTCGTCGACACACTCCCAATCTTTACAACGTTGTTGACGAGAGACTTGTGGACGATAAATCCGACACCTCCTTGGGACAGATGGTCGCCCTCCCGGTGATAGAACAAGTTGCCGGATTCGAGAATCACCGTGTCCTCCCCCTCTCTTCGGACCTCGGATAATCCTATAATACTCCAGTGCATCTTGTCTATCTCTTCTTCCAGCTCCAGGATCTTCTCGTCAGTCCTCAGTGTGCGTGCGTTAAATGTTGCCAGGTCGAGTCGTCGTAGGTGGCAACCGAACCTCCACCGGAGATTCTTAGCACCCCCTGCCCCGCCGTTACCATGGTCGCCACCGTAGCCAGGAATAGCGGGGCCGCCGGGGACTGGGGGCCGTCTATTTGTGTTACTGTTCATGGGGGGTATATTGCCATAGTTGCCACGCTTGGCGAGCGGGTTGGCAACCGCAGTTTTTTTTTGTGTAATTGTTGTTATCAGGAAGATGCTGCTGCCCATCTCCTGCCTGTGTCCCTCTGTCGCCTCTTACGACACCCACGGGAAGATATGGGGTAGTGGATATTCTTAACCGCCACTACACGGCACGGCGGCACGGCCTTTATTATATATATATATATATATATATATATATATATATATAATAAAGGCCACTAAAGAAGCGTGAGAAGTCACAACTATTAAAAGGAAATATGAAAATAAATTAACAAACTAATAAAAATAAAGCAAAAAAAAGGCTCAGTTAAAAGCTAGAAAAGAGTTTTGTGGTAGACAGAACAGGTATTGCTTACTTACTTACTTACTTTTACTTATCCTCACGCACAATCCCTAACGGGGTAGCCAGAGAGAACAGATCGCCAAGTGTCACGATCCTTACATACCTCTTTCGCTTCTTTCAGGTTCATTAACTTCTTCATACATGCACGTCTAGGTATCCGAGCACTCTTGGCCCTCCCTTCTTCGAGCAATTTGCTCACATGGTCTTCGAAAGTTAGTCTCGGTCTACCTCGACACCTTTTTAATATTTACTTTCGCTCTATATATTTTCTTCACCATTCGGTCTTCACTCATTCGTTCAACGTGCCTAAACCATTGGAGTACACCCCTATCAATTTTTGTCCCTATCTTCCCTTCCCAAAAATTGATAGGGAAGGGTATTGAAATCGGATATATCAGGTTATTGGATAAACACCCAAACGGCATGAAGATCTGCCTTTCATTAAAGACGGAAAACAGTTGAATAACATCGAATCTGCGAGGATACTGGCTAAGACCTTTTACTCGGAGAACACAATTTATACTGAAAATGCAGAACATCGCATATTAGGGAGCAAGCCGAAAACGTAAATGCAGGGACAAAAGATAACACTTGTGACTTGATATTTACACTTTCAGAGCTAAAACACGCAACCAACAGTTATAACCTTAAAAAGACTACGACCGACATCTGCCGGGAAGCTATTTTCATACCCCAAGGATTCACTTGAGCATAGTAAACCAATGCCTACAGCTGCGACACTTTCCCACCATCTGGAAGGAGGCAGTGGGTAGTGGCGTAAACCAGCCAAGGACAGCTGTACGCACCCTAAAACATATATAGACCAATAGGATTTTTATCAGTTATGAGGAAAATCCAGGAAAAAATGATTTTAGGCGGATAAGGTGGCACATCCAACCTAGAAGTAGTATCCGTAAATACGGCTTCACACCACAGCGGAACACCGAGGAATCTCTTTATGACATATAGGAATACATACTAATACAGCTGCGATACTCACAAATACGACTGTTTTATTATTTATCCTGTGTCTTAGTCGACCTAAAAGTTAAAAGTAACCTTAGGCGATACACAATTGTCCTTATCACTTAAGGCGTGTATCACTTAAGGCGTGAATCTTTTAAATATCGTTATGAATATTAATATAAAAAGCTAAACAAGTAATAAAAAACTTAAAAGGCATTTAAAAAGTAGCCTTGGCAAACTTTTCAGAGAAATTGTATCTTTATAACAACTCCTGGAGTTAGCAGAACTTTTTAATTTATTGTGATAGCGCCGTAACAATTAATGAATAAACGAGGAGGCACTGAAGAAGCAAAGGAATATTTTAGACCCATTTTATGTTTTGTTTAAAGTTACGGACGGTATTTTTTATTTAAAACTAGTGAACCTAATTAAGAAGGACACAAAGTTGCGCTTGCTTTTTTGTTAAATTAAAGATAATCAAAAGCTACTTATTATATCAATTATTGTTTTTTTTTTTTTGAAAAATATCAAGCTTTTCGGACTATATAATATAGTCTTTTATCTAGGTTTTTGGCATTTCTCTCTGTCCTTTTATTTAGTTTCATTGTTATTGTTTTCACATTCCAAAGACAGACAAACATTTTAAAAATCTGCATTCATGTCTTAATGGCAATGCAAATAACCACCTAAGCTCAATGTATGGCATTATTTCGCGACTGATATGTATTTTAGCCGTATTATTGGAATTAAAGTTATAAATAAATGGTGGACATCCATATACTTACTAAAGTATATAGATAATTTCAAAATGTACTTGTTAAGACCTTTCATTAGATGGACGTTCTTCAAGTAATGCCACAAAAGACAGTCCTGCGCCACGGATAGAAGTATCGACATGCAGAAAATGCTTTACCATGTCGTTAGATCGTAAGTACTTGTACATATCTCCTCTAATTATGCCAATGTATGGCGCACCATATCTTACAACTTATATCTTACAACTTTGCAACGGGTTTATTAAGGTTTCTAGGCATTTAAATACAATAGCCGAAACTCCATCTGATGGGGGCCGCTCTACACTTTTTTCTGTTCACATCGGTTTTTAGAGGTATTTCAGCTAAATCCTAGTGTGTAAGTAATGTTCTTAAAAAAAGCTTACTGATCCGATGCGCTATGATGTTGCCTTGTAATACATACAGGAACTTGTCATCGACCGACACGAGCTGAGCAGTCAGAGAACTGGGTCCGTACTTCCCCCTCGGACAGCGGTTAGATAGCTCAATACCGCCTAAAAAGGCGACATGATGATTGGTAACAATACCAAATCATAAACCATTCATCATCATCCTCACGTCATTGCCTTTCCCTTTTTAATTAGCTGAGTTCCCTGAGTCAGATGAAGCTGTAAGAGTCGCATAGACTAGCAGCGTTAACATCCAGAAACTAGAACAGGAACTTGATTATTTTATAAAGTTAGAGTAAGCGAGCATGCGGCTCATCCTTTGGTGACTACCGCCGCCTATGAACAACATCACCAATAGGGAGCGAATGCTTTTGCGGGCTTTTATTTATTTATTTTTCAAGGATATCCTACTGTAGCACAGAATAAATAATAGTAATACGTACAGAAGTTACACTTTTTTGATGTTGACTTCTTACCGACTTTTAATTGCCAACATAATTATTATTAATTGGATAAATCGCGCACGCAAGCTAAATAAAACTTTATCACTGCTCGCTAGTGTCCATATTACTTTGCATCTTTTCCCCTTCCTTTCCTTGATTACTAAGGGATGTCAACAAAAGTAAGACCAGACCATATTTTTGCTCCTATGTGAGTTCTGCAATGCCTAACGCATGTAAATTACAAGGTCACTCGTCGGGAATCGCGATGCTTGGTTCGGAAGAAATAGCTAGATAGTGTAAAGAACAAATAAACCTGAAATACCATTTTTAACAGAAATGTGATCTATTCTACTTAGTTAAAAATCTTGTCAGTATACAAGATTTTAATTTCAGTATCTTGTGTTATTATAACTTAAAATATTTTAATTACAAAAGTATCGGTACGTTAGTAGATACTTGGATAGTGAACTAAATATTAACAAATTTTTGTAATAAAATACTTAGATATTTATTCCGTAGATCAATTTATTACTTATTTCTTTTTTGCTTTAGGTACCTATTTTACAAAAAAAAAAAAAGAAATAAATTCAACTTTCATAGCTTCCTTCTAAAATCCTTTGGCAACTTAAAAAATGATATGAAACCTTTTGTTGGTCATTTAGTATCCATCTACGCAACACTTATATTAGAATTATGGTGTGATATATACTTATATAACACTTATTATAAGATACTAGTTTTGCCCTTATAATTCATCAAATAGGTAACTAGTAACAATATACATAATAGATAATTTTTAAATTACATTAAAACTTTTACAACTATTTTAAATCATTAAATATACTAAACACTAAAAAAAAACTATTTCAACAAGTATTTACATAAAACTATTTACGCAAACAGCAGCAGCTATTTGCGTATCGCTTACAACGCGCTTGCCCCGACTGCGTATAACGCCCAGGATGCCTCGCGTTTATTGGTAAATATTTCACGCTGCTTGCTTGAGTGACAGACGCCTGACTGTAGTTATGATACTATTTATTGATTTCTATCTTTATATTTCAAATTATGCTTATTGAACGCCAAGATTAAAAATTACAGGTTAGCACTATATTACTAAATTTAATGTAAAAAAAGTTAACATTAAAATAACAGCTTAAATATGTCACATGCTGGGCACAGACCTCTTCTAATTTCTGAGAGGGTTTTTGGTCAAGAAAGTGTCCGCCGCGTTGCTCCATATGCGAGAGATGCGAGATGGCGAACTTCATATGCCTTCAAAATATTTTTTTCTTATTTCTTAGATATGCAGGTTTCCTCACGATGTTATTCCATCACAGCCGAGCACGTGATATTTAATAAAAATAGAAGAAAAAGTACAAAAATAAAAGAAAACGTGCAATAAATAGGGTTATTTTATTATTTTTTAATTATAAATAATTATGGTATACCTATCGTTATTGCGGTTTTTGAAAATACGAGTATATAATACTTTTATTTAAAATTATCTCAAAGAGAATGTGATTAATGAGCAATAACGTTTTTACCTACCGATCGAACCTTACGAATGTGTGCGTGCGCAGTAAATTCAGTCAGTATAATACATTACCATGTGTGGCCGAGAAACGAAAAGTGGAGATCTCCCACTCCGCTCCGTGTGTTACGTAAGACACTCAATATGTTTTGAGATACAGAAAAAGTATTCTAGATACTATTAATATTTATTTTACATCTTTTCAAAATATTCTCCATCATGCTCTATACAAAGTTCCATTCGCCTAAAGCAACTTTGAAAACACTTTTGCCAGTCTTGATCTGACAGATCTGAAATCACCTCTATTTAAAGAAAATATTGTATACTTTACTTCACACACGGGCAGAGGAAGGCCGAATAAAAGATGGATCGATTGTGTGAAGAGTGATATGAGAATGAAAGGAGTAAGTATGGAAATGACGGCTGATAGAGAGGAATGGAACAAGAAGGTTTACTGCGCCGACCCCAGATAATGGGAAATGGTTTAGAGAATGAATGAATTGTATACTTTACTTCAACTATGCATATCTAGAAAGTAGAGTGGGAAATTTTTAGGAAAACAAAAATGGAGCAAAAAATATCAATAAATCATAAAAAACATAATAAATAAAACTATAGAAAATACACTTAAAAAAAACCCTGTTCTGCAGCATGAAACTGCGAAAAGGACCAGACTTAGTGATAGGTAATAACTTTCCTAGTGTACAATATAATGCATTCTACACTTGGACTTTGAAGATTTCGGATGTATTGCTCGAGTTCACTCCCGTCACACACACACACACTTCACTCTCATGCTCAAAATAAAAATTACTTATTACGGTCAATATCGACGTACTTGCTAAATTTTAGTCGCGTTTTGCACCCGCGTCCGATAGGGAAGGTCCGATTTTACACATCGAGAATCCGCCGTCTACGTGCTCTGGTTTAAACTCTCCCGTTGCCTTCTCACCGATATGCGACGCCATGGGCTAAGCTTTCCATTGACGTCCGTCGAGTTGGGGGTTGATATTTTTTTTACAGAAAGGTTACATTAATATAAGCACACACGTAAAGTTTCAACATGCGGAAAAGCGTACTTTACGAGAAAAAAATTATTGAAAATCAATTATTTTTGCAATATTTATGTCAATCCCTATCTCAGATTATATGATATTTTTTTTACAGAAAGGTTACACTATTGTAAACACACACGCAAAATTTCAACATGCAGAAACGCGTACTTTTTGAGAAAAAAATTATTGAAAATCAATTATTTTTATAATATTTACGTCAATCCTTACCACAGATTATATCGAATTCTCGTCGTTGAACGTTCGTTTTCCGTACAGTTAAGTTGTCATACGTTCGGTAGCATTTTATTGTACATTTTACGTAAATAATTATATTTTGTACTCATTTAAATAGTTTTCATGCATACACATATATTTAACAGTTTATATTTAAATTACAAAATTATTATCATTACGAGCTATTAAAATTAAAATGTGTAGTGTTTACCGTTTTTTACCGGCTTGTGGAACGTAACGTAAAACTGACGATTTCTAAGAATTAATTAAAGCAATATGTGTATAAAATTGTATAAAACATGTGTATAAAACAGTGCCCACCTATTAGGGCAGATAACAAATAAAATAGGTTAGGTTCAACTTATGTCAAGAAACCGAATTAATAGACCCCGACTCCACGTGGTACGAGTCTGTCCTACCCCTAGAGTGGTTTTATAGAGCCGGAGGCGCGTAGGGAGAGCAGCCTCCGCCTGCTGTAACAAATCGTAGGCATCGGACGAGCCGGAGCGGCTGAGGCGAGGCTGGATGCCTGCGATTTGTTACGCAAAGGCGTAGAGGCTGCTCTTCCCGCAGCGCCGGAGACGTTGCGGTCTCAAAATAGATACAGAAATCCCTCTGAATGAGTCCCTCTATTTTTGGTGAAGGGGTTCTGACATATACGTGTGCAGTACGGTCATCCAACTAGTAATAAACGAGTGTTTCAAGACAGCGGTCGTTTCATTGCATTCACAAACATATCATTGGCGACGAAGAAGGAGTACCCACAATAAAAAAAAATGGCTTATCTGGGAAATCTGCCTATTTTTGACCATAAGTCAAGTGAATGGTCAATTTTCAAAAGCAGACTAACTCAGTTTGCGAAGATAAATCGCGTCGAAGAAGTGAACAAAAGTGGAATTCTTCTCACCCATCTTACGGATGAAACGTATCGCTTGGTACGAAACTTAGCGTACCCGCAAGACTTAGAATCTCTAAGTTACTCGAATCTCGTTGAATTACTCGACGGTCATTTCAAGCAAAAAAAATGCTCATTTGTGGATAAAGAAAAATTTTTTGGGGCAACCAGAAATCCAGGCGAATCATTGGGAGACTGGGCAGCGCGATTGAGAGGTCTCGCAAGCAATTGTGACTTCGGCACTGCCTTGGAAACGAATTTAAGAGATCGTTTCGTCCTCGGCCTGGGCCCTGGCCCGGAACAAGATAAGTTGTTCGAACAAGATCCGTCCACATTGACACTGTCAGTAGCTATGGAGCTAGCCGAGCAGGCGGCGTATGCCAGACAGGCGAAGGTTATGTTGTGCACCAGCGAACATGCTCCAATTAAGGAGGAACCGGTATACCGAGCGAGATTTCAAGGTCAAGGAGACAGCGGCGCGGTTATACGGCGTCCTAATGCTGGCAGGACATCAGCAGGTCGCGACCAACCGAGAGATTTTTCTCGTTGTTCGGTCTGTGGCTTGAAGAACCACCAAAGTGATAAGTGCCGTTATAAAAGTTACAGATGTCAAAAGTGCGGTGAAAAAGGTCATTTAAAGAAAGTGTGCGATAGTGTCAATAGATCGCGGATGTACCATATCGAGTCGGTAAGCGAACCAGAGCAGGTCAAGGACACGTCTTGTGAGGAGTGCCACAATTTTAATTTGAGGTATGTGACTGATAAGCCCATTTCAATTGATGTAATAATAGATAATCAGTGTATGACAATGGAGCTTGATTCAGGATCAAGTAAAAGTGTGATTTCTTATAATACATATAAGGAAAAATTCTTAAAATATTCATTACGTAGTAGTTCTGTAAAAATGTGCTTATATAACGGACACAAGATTGATCCATTAGGTTATATTACTGTAGAAACTAGTTACAATAACAGTACAAAATTGATTAAATATTTTGTTGTCAAAAATGGGGGACCGCCTATACTAGGTAGGGATTTCATGAGCGCCTTTAATTTTGTGATTACTACCAAATTAAATTACATAAGAAATGATTCCGAATTGCATGAGTTATTAAATAAATATTCGGCGTTGTGGCGTGACGAGTTGGGCGCATTTAATAACTTTAAAGTCAGTTTGCAGTTGAAGGCGAATGCTGTGCCTAAGTTTTTTAAGCCGCGTACTGTACCCTTTGCCCTCAGAGATAAAGTCGAACAAGAGCTAAACCGATTAGTGCACTTGGGTATCCTTGTTCCTATTAATTATTCTCAATACGCCACCCCCATTGTGCCAGTTTTAAAAGATAATGGCCAAGTTAAAATCGCAGGTGATTTTTCTATTACATTAAATAAGGATCTCTTAATAGAAAAATATCCCCTGCCTCGAATTGAAGAGGTTTTTGCCAAAATTGGAGGGGGTGAGCACTATAGTAAAATTGATTTAAAAAACGCTTACAACCAGTTCGTCCTGGATGACGCGTCTCAGGAGCTCACGGCAATTAATACGCATAAAGGACTTTTTAAATACACTAGGTTAGTGTACGGCCTTTCTAGTGGTCCAGCCATTTTTCAACGGAGCATGGAGACACTTTTATCAGGAATAGACGGGGTAAGCATATGGCTTGATGACATTTGTGTCACGGGCCCCGATAGAAATTCCCACATGCAGCGGCTAAGTAAAGTCCTAGATAGACTATGTAAGGCAGGCCTACGTTTACAAAAAGACAAATGTCAATTTTTCAGAGAAAGCGTCAGGTATTTGGGTTACGTGATTAGTAAAACGGGATTAAGGACTTGTCCGGATAAAGTACAAGCCATTCTTAGTGCACCGGAACCAAATAACGTCACCGAAGTTAAAAGATTTCTAGGAGTAGTCAACTACTATAGAAATTTTATTCCAAACGCCTCTTCTGTACTGAGTCCTCTACATGAGCTATTACGTAAAGATGCAAAATGGGAATGGGGAAAACGGCAGCGACAAAGCGTCGCAGCGATACGGCGCGAACTGGCGTCAGAACGCGTGTTGGCTCATTTCGAGCCAGCGGCGCAGCTAGTGCTGGCGGTGGACGCCGGCCCGACCGGTCTAGGCGCCGTACTCTCACAAAGGGCGGAGGACGGCATCGAACGCCCGCTATCTCGCTCACTTACGAGCAGTGAAAGAAACTATAGCCAGATACAGAAGGAAGCGACGGCCATTATCTTCGGGGTCCGACGCTTTCATCAATATTTGTACGGTCGCGAAGATCCTTTTATCCTGAAAACCGACCACAGACCATTGGTATCAATTTTTAATCCTAAAACAGGTATTCCTGTTACTACTGCGCTAAGACTGCAGCGATACTCAGTTATATTGTCCGCTTATAACTATGTCGTACAATATGTCTCGAGCGGAAATAATATTGTGGCCGATTACTTCTCACGCGCTCCTGTAAAATGCGTCAACGAGTCGTCGAACGATATAGATACAAACGATATAGACACTCATTATGCAGTTAGGTTTCTCGATGCGTCATCGCCGGCCACTTCGGCCCGCGACGTTGCGCAGACGACGGAGCGAGATAGGACGATTAAAACCGTGCTTAGGTACATGCAACGCGGGTGGCCGCGTAAATTAAAATGTAAATCTATTTTACCTTATTTTCACTGCAAGTCCGATTTACAATATGAGAATGGTTGTCTTTTTAGGGGACATAGGATTGTTATACCACTCGGGTTGAGAGATAGAATGTTACGCGAGCTTCATGATTCTCATTTAGGAATAACCAAAACTAAATGTAACGCTAGAAGTAGAATGTGGTGGCCCGGTATTGACCGGGACATCGAACGCTGGATCGGATCATGTGCGACGTGCGCAAGCGTGCGGGCCGCCCCGCCGCGCGACCCCCCCGCGCCCTGGCCTCCCTCCACCGCGCCATGGCAACGAGTGCATATTGATTACATGACTGTAGGGCAGAGGGTATATCTGGTAATCGTCGACTCCTACAGTAAATGGATAGAATGTCTATACATGCATAACGGAACCTCATCTAATGCTTTAATAACAAAATTAAAAGGCGTTTTCTCTAATTTTGGAATACCAAATGTTTTAGTGTCCGACAACGATGTAAAAATTAATTCACTCGAGTTTCAGACATTTTGTTCATCGAATGGCATAAAATACATGACGTCATCCATTTACCATCCGCCAAGTAACGGTCAAGCTGAGAATTCAGTAAGAACATGTAAAAAAATGTTAAAATGTATATTAATTGACAATTTACCTTTGCACAAAGTTCACGACATGTTATTAGGGTACCTATTTAACTATAGAAATACCGTGCATTGTACCACGGGTGAAACGCCGGCAAAGTTAATGTTCGGCAGAAATTTGCGGTCGCGTCTCGATTTGATTTTACCCTTAAAAAATCATAATTCTAATTCACTTACGGCAGCCGGGAAAAGATCTTTTGAAATCGGCGATATCGTTTGGACCCGATGGTACAGTGCACGAAAAGAATCTTGGCAGTTAGGTAGAATAAAGGAAAAAATAGGAAATAAAATGTATAGAATTCATATTAGGGACATGGAGGTTTGGTGTATTAGACATGTGGATCAAATTATTAGATATACGGGTTCAGACAGTAGTCGCGACGATATTGTCGCTGCTGAGGAGACTCGTTGCCCCTCCACGTCGCCGGCTACTGTAAATGCACACTCTCCCGCGCAACAGCCTATGTTTCCGGGTATAAGTAATACGGAGCAAAGTATGGAGCAGGCTACGAATATGCAGACGGGTGAGCTGCAATCGCCCTCGAATACTGGAGCGCCGAATCTTGGTTCATCTGACCACGGTGAGGCAGTAGAAGTAAGTGACTGTGAGACTAGGGAGTATGAAAAGGACAACATTGCCTCCGTAGAAAGGCCTATGGCAGAAACGGAGGCTGTGCCGTCCACAATTGGCGATTCCCATGTACCGCCAACATTGCCACTTTTAGCCACACGCCCGAAACGTACAAGACCAAGGGTGGATTATAAAAAGTATTTTTAAGTAGCGATTGTTAATTATAGTTATGCAGAGATCAAGCTTGCTAATTATTGTTAATAGTTATTATTAGTTGCTAAGTTTATGTAAAAAAAAAAAAAAAATTACTGTATTTAATTTAGAAACCGTGTTACCAGGTTCCAAAATTAAGTGGGGAGGAATGACATATACGTGTGCAGTACGGTCATCCAACTAGTAATAAACGAGTGTTTCAAGACAGCGGTCGTTTCATTGCATTCACAAACATATCAGGTTCCCCCTTCCTTACGGGGTACCCCCTTCCCCCCCAAGAGGTCCCCATGGTTTTTTACACTTAATATTTATCCATAAAAAATAAAATTTCCTCAAAATTAAAATTCAAAAAACTCAAAAAGGGGGGGGGCTCCGCAACTTTTCCTTTTAAGGGGGAGTAGTACACCTACACTACTTTTTCTATCTTCAAAACTGACCGAGATATAAAGGCGCAAAGTTAATATTTTCGGTCTAAGCCGCGGGCCGAGAGCGACATCGTTGATGACGTCACGATTTGCATCTTCGTGCGAGAGACCCGACGCGCACTTAGAAAATCTAAACATTTACTCGAATGTGCCCGTCGCGCGCGGATTTACTTGCTATATATTTTTAACAAGAAACATTATAGAACATGACACCATCTATTAAATATTGTGCTGTGTCTCAATGTAAAAATACGGCCACAAAAACACCTGAAAAGTTGTTTTTTAATGTGCCTAGAAACCCTACCATCAGAAATAAATGGACAAATGCTATGAGAACAGCACATCCTTTAGGACCAAACACGGTAGCATATTGTTGTAAGGATCATTTCGATGTAAGTATTCAAATAATAATAATCTTCACATGATAGCTCTTGGTTATTGGTAGTAAATGCTTCCTATTAGGCATGTTGGTACCTACTCGAGTCGCAGTGTTTAAGTAACTAACAATTCATTGAACCTTTCCACGCTTAATGATCATATTTAAGTAAAACTGCTTCAGTGTAAATAAACATCCAAACCTGGGTAAAGTACTTACCTATGTAATGTAGATAAGTCAATGACCTGTCGTGAGTTCGTAAGTTTAGATACCTACCTACGTTTGCTGCAATAAAATTAAAATATAAAGGTTAAAATATGCAATATGTTAACAAACGTTTTTATATTTTTACGATATTTCTAGCAAAAACTAAACACAGCGCAGAGCTGTTCAACCTGCATACTTTGCGGGCCGCAAATAATGAAAGAAGTTTGATTATGAAGTGGAGCACTTAATTTTTTTTCGTGTAGTCCTATTTTTATGTATTACATAGTTGGTACATATTTTAAATATTGATGGAATACAAATTACGATGTTCCTCATTTTTTATAGACTTTAAAAAAGTTTGTATTTTGTTCTAGGTCGAAAACGATATGGAAAGACTACGTGAAGTACAAACTAGTTGGTGGTCCCCTCAAACTGAAAAAAGATGTTTTGCCTCACTAGTTTGCTTGTCAAAATCGGTATACAGAAAATCCCCAAAGATTTTTACTATCAAAACTAAATGCCAAATCTAGGTCAGAAACAGTTGCACATGCGATTCCCACTACTTCACAAGAAATTGAGCATAGATATATGTTCTCGATCCTGTTACTACTCTAGATGATAATATTGACATTGATCCCCTGCCTGAAGAATATATAACTACGCTTTTAATCATAATAATAATGCGACCCTTTTCCTATTAATATTGAAAACATCTGATTTTTAGATAAAATTATATTTTTATACACCGAAGGTATATTTGTAGTAAATTTCTTTATATACAACAGGAATTTTTAACCATAAAAACCACAAAGAGGTCAGGGTACACTTATGAAGAATAAGAAAACAAAACTAGTTAGAGGCAGATAGTAAGTAGGTAGGTAAGGAATGTTTATGTATTTTTGTTATACTTATTCTTATCATTAGCAAATGAAACCCAGAAGTATAATTGTAATAATGGGTACCTAGGTTATAAAATATTATCTTATTCTTATGCGTATTTCAGCCGAGACAAAATCTTTGTTTCTTAGAAAATATTCCGCCACTTCATCCAATCCATCCATCATTCTTCATCCATTTCATCATTAAATACTTAAAAAAAACACCAGAGCGCACGAGGGCAAATAACTCACCCGCGAAATATTGCTATAAACATTGATTTATATATTAAACTCAATGACTACAAACGTATGATCGGCGCGCTGGAACGGTATGGCAGCGCGGCCGCATGGAATCTATGACGTCACGCGCCACTCGCGGGCACGGGCGAGATTTTATAAATGTACGTAAACTTTCCACGCCTATAAATTCGGTAATAGTGCACCGATCGATGTGAAATAAATACTAGAATTATGTGTTTGGTCTAGACATTTTACCTACGTACTTAAAAGTTTAATATTGTAACCTTGTTATCTTCTCCATCGTCTATGTTAAAAAAATACCTATCTATGAACACTAACTGATGTTCGTACTCCGAGTATCGAGTTGTTTATTAGGTCTAGTAAACATTTGATTCCATTTTTACATCACACTTCAATCTTTGGACTGTCGACTGTGAATAATTTTGTTTATTGATTATGATACAATGTTAATAGACAATATTCCTTACAAACTGTTATGCATTAGCATAACATTTTAATTGTAATTGTAAATAATAACGAACTGCTAAAAATAAGAGGCGACCATACTTCCACCATAATTCAAATACGGCGTATTTAAAAGATGTGAATCAAACTATTTACAATAATTTAAAAAAAAAAACAAATACTTAACTTACTGATACCTGATAGCCTAAACACTCATGCAACGTTCACGTTGTGATTTTAATACACTTTCAAAATGTCCACCACCTTGTTCAATACATTTTAATGAGCGTTTTCTTAACTGGTATTTTAATTTAGAAAGCACGTGTCATTTTTCACTATTTCAAAAGCGTTCACTATCTTATTTTTTAGGTCCTCGGCACTTGTTGTCTCACTAAAATAGACTAATAATTTAATACGCCCCCACAAAAAAAGTCAAGAGGCTTCAAATCAGCTGATCTGGGAGGCCAGTGAACCGGGCCGCCGCGTCCGATCCAGTGCTCTCCAAACTCATTATCAAGGTGCTGTCGAACACTCCTAGTAAAATAAGCAGGGGCACCATCGTGTTGGTAGTATACCTCTTGTAAATTGTTAAGAGGTATGTCTTCTAGCAGCGTAGGTAGAATTTCTCGTAAAAACAGTAAATATGCGTCCCCTGTTAATCTTTGTAAGAACACAGGCCCCAGTATGTGTCTACCAATGACACCAGCCCAGACGTTAACTGAGAAACGGTGTTGGAAGGAATCTACTCTGCATGTGTGAGGATTTTCGTGCATCCATAAATGTGTGTTGTGTTGATTGTACATCCCCACACGTGTGAATGTACTTTCATCTGTCCAAATTATGTTCCGCTGCCAATTTTCTAATAACCAGCGGCTGAACTGCAAGCGTGGTGCGTAATCGTTTGGAGTCAACTCCTGGCATCTTCAGAGGTGGAATGGATGTTCTTTATCACCACGAAGTGTTCTCCACACATGCATATGATTACATTGAAAGCGTGGGGCTGCTTCTAGAGTACTGGCATGGGGATTCTCATCGAAATAGTCCAGTATTTCGTTCTGAAGACTAGTACGTGTACGCACATTGGCTCCCCTGTCGATGGACGTGTTAGGACGGAACGTTCCGTGGTCGCGAAGCCGTTGAGTAGCAGCTAAAATAGTCCTGCGGTCTATTCTTGTACCATACCTTTGGTTGAATGTTCTGCAAGCTAGAGCCACAGTATCACCACACTGTGCCAAAGTCCTTATCATTTCGGTGTACTGAACGTTGCTGTATTGGAAGGACATCGTGCGCGAAAAATTATTTGCAAAAATTCTCGTAAGCACTTTCTACTCATAATGTCCGCGCGTTACTAATTAATATTCTTTTCATTTATGGTGGAACCTTCGGACTGTTCCTAGCCATTCTCCCGCAAGAGGGCGCTGAACGCAACATTTTAAGTTTATTTGGATCTTTGTGTAATTGGAAAATTATTAAGTCGTAGGAGTAGACTTAGCGGTTATCGGATATTACATTTTATTGGAATGGGTCATATCATTGCCTCAAAATCAACCCAATTCGACATTAATTTTGATTATAACATCTGTCATTGAATATAGAGTCGTTTACACACACATAGACGTATCCCTACGTTTACGAAGCTAGAACACTAGATGGCGTGTATGTAAAAAACAAGTTTTAATTTTTCTGTATGTGTAGATTGGATAGGCAGAACTACAAAACGCTATGTACGATTGTTATAAAAATAAAATTTATATTTGTTGGCGTAAACTATTTAATTAATTTATAACTTTGGGAAATAAATTATGTCAAAATTGATTACAATATAACGCAGTTTTATTTTATTACATTACACTATTGAGTTTTTTATCAAAACAGAAGTACCTATTTGAAGCAACATAATTATACTGATACATGCCTATTCACTCAAAACTAATAACACTGATGATTTGTAACAGTACCAATTATTACAATAATTAGACATTTCATAACCAACACGTAAGAAACTATAATTCACAAACAAGAGATAACAACAAATCACATAACACGATTTACTTTGTGATAATAACCAGGAAGTTTGAAAATAATATTTCCTAATTTCGAAGCACTCAAGAAAAGCTTTTAGTAAAACACAAATATGAATCCTATACCTACGAGCAATTCTTGTATATATATAATCGGAATCTCGGAAACGGCTCCAACGATTTTCATAAAATGTCGTTTTATCCCCGTTTTCAGGCAATGAAAAACTGCTACAATATAAGAAGGTAAATTTTTAGCACTATAATAATGGTCGTAATAGCTCAAGTGGATAACGCACTGTCGCGAAATCGTAGTTTCATGGTTCGCGTCTTGTCTTAGGATTGACTTTTTCCCTTTTTTTTCAAGTTCCCTTCTTTTGTGAGAAAATCTATTATTTCGAGCCCTTTTTGAAGTATTTTTTTTTAAAAATACGAAAATTTTATTGCACTTACGATTTTTCATTTTAATAACCAGTTCAGTTTTTTTTTCTATTATGTCAGTAAGATCAAAAAATTTTTCATATTTTATCAGTATGTATTTTTAATCTAAATATAACTTCCAAAACACACGATTTCCAAAAAAATACCGAGAAATGCTCTCTGAAATGCAATATAATATATACCTACAAATCTTCCAATCAATCAATCAATTCTGTATGAATAGGGTTGCGTTCGGAACACAAGATCTAGAACACTAAAATGTACAAAAATTTACTTATCTTTTTATTTCAATGTTATCTTTATATTCCTGGTAGAATTGGCCGACGAATAAGAAAAATATATTTCAGATTAGAATAAGCTATTTATTTATAAACAATAAAGCACAGAACAGAAAAAAGGATTTTATGTAACTGAATTGTATTTGTTTCTGAACGCATCATAAGGTGTGACGTAGTGACGAGTGAACTTGAGCTCTACAAAATATAACAAACTAATAATGTGTGTCTGTCTGAAACTGTTTGCAAAATGCGTTAAGGGTGTTTAATGTAACCCGGCAAAACCATATTTAGCAAATGTTTGCAAGTTTAATTTTGTGACTACTTTGGTAGTTTATCGATTTATAATAATTGTATTTATTGTTGACCAAAAACATATTCAAACACATTCATATATGAAACACTGACACGTATAACGTAGGTAATCAGTATTGTGACGATATTTCAAAAAAATCACGGGCCAGCCTGCTGTTAATAATACTATCGAAAACATAATTGCGTTTTTAAAATAATTAATTACTATACCTACGATAAATTACAATATAGTTTCAAATATATACTAGAGAAATATTGCAATTCGAATCAATGAAAACATACATACAAAATATGTATAATACACAAGAAATTCCGCACGCAAATCATAGCGCGTGACAACCGAAATCAGAATATTATATTTTATACAAGTCAAACAAGTTAACGTACGTAAGTTTGGCAACGCTTTTGTTTCGTCAATTCAAGGTCAGGAATACGTTAGTACCGTCAAAGAATATATACACTACGCGAAAAGAAACGACACTTAAGCATGTGTGCACGTAAAATCGCTTACGGCTATGTGTGGGTGTCTGGATGTGTGCGGGGGCCTTGAGAGGCGCGCGGGGCGTGGAACGGGCAGTCGCCGACTGCCCTGGCCGAGGGCTTGTAGTAATACCGATATTTGTCACTATTAGTTAATATGAATATATTCGTCAAGTGATATAATATTTCAATTAATATATGAATATTACTGATATCTTAATATATACATATTACTATTCTATTCATGTAGGGATTAAGTTTATGTTACCAAGTAACGTTATTAGTTTTTATAGCCGTGTATGCTAGGTTTATATGCTTTGATAAATATTAATGTACCTAGTTTTTAAATAAATGATATTATAGTATAGTATTACTTAAAATGATTTTAAGTTATTAGAATTAAAATAAATTCCACTGCACAAAACAAAGGCCCTTGTTTTGTTAGTTTAATTTTTAATAATGTTTTATGATATCTAAAAATATGTGAACTCATTTTAATGACAGTCGATATGATCTTAACAATAATTATGGGGAAATACCATGACAATAAAACTAACATATCGCCAATAATTTTATTATATTACATTAACTGAAATATACACTATTAAAAATACCACTAGAGTCAAGAAATTTTAGATATCTATAAAGAGTTTTTGTATTTGTTCATTGTTGTATTTATGGATTATTTCATTACAAATAGAAATGACTTATCTCCTCAACACATAGGGAACAATTTGTTGGCCGCCATGTCCCAGGAAACCTGCATACCTTTGGGTTTTCTAAAAAAAAATATACATGCTACGAATTTTTGCAATTGTTATAAATAATAATGAAAATTCAAAAATATATAAGAGTAAATTATTTTTAAAGGATGGTAGGTAATACTGCTTATTGCGTACTGAAATAAGTGTTATCAGTGATTGTTATATAATTGCTACTAAAATCATTTAAATATTAATTATGTAATTATCTTTTTCTTTTATATTATTTTTCGTAATTACAAATTATAAAATTTATTATAAGTCATTGTATTGTCATAGATAATTTTCTCAGTTTATTTTTAATTTAGAATTTGAGAGATTTGCAAAGAATAAATAAGTAATTTCATTTCCTAATGTTTGTAAAATTAATTGTCTTATCAGTAACATTTATAACTGTTGATTACTTATTTTCATATTATAAAAGCATTTGAATTGTATAATTCTTGCACATTCGAACTGTTGCTAGGTTCAGTTTTGATAGGTAGTAGAGATAGACTACCACCATTGTGTGATATTATTTAAACGATTGCAATAATGATTGAGTGGCGTTTTCATGCTGTAACTGTAGTAAAGCAGACCTCAAGTGATCAGGCGTATTATTTATTCCTTTTCGCGACTCCTATAATATTGGTTAATTATTTAAGATTAACTATCGTGCATATTTGTTTTTGTTGGAAGTTTTAATATACCTCATTTAATAAAAGTTGATTTAAAATTGAACGTATCTTTCACTACCCAAATACATAAGTTTACATAATATATAACACATATCTACTATGTATCTCCTTTGGTACAAGTCTATAATATTCCATGTCGGTTCGATATCAACCCTAGCGTTACACGCTTCGACTCAAGGTCACCGGCGCTTAAGCTCTCACGTACAGGGAGTGTCACCGCTGTGGTACCGTAGACTTCTCTGTCTACGGCAGCTTTACCTACGACTTTTGGTATGCCACACAACGATAATAAGTAATAAAATTGTTTACAAAAAACATAGGTGTCTAAGGTCAATAGTTTTATGTTATTTTATACGGTTTATTAACGGTTGGAAAGGAAATTAACCAATTATTGAACTTAAGATATTGATTTTCAGAATTATTTAAGATCACTTATATGCCATATAACGTGCCAATGTTTAAACGTCGCCTTTCGTTTGCTTGTCAAAAGTCACGCACACTACTAAAGAAGTGTCAAATTTTTCCGGGATTTCACTATTGTTTTTCTCAGTATATAATGTAAGTTATTGCCTATAAAGGTCAGACGCGTACACATTTCATTGTAGAGAAGTGATAAAATGATTAGTTTTAAAGAAAGAGTGTCTGTGTTTAGTGAAGATTTTGGTTAAAAAATGTATGGACGGACGGTCGAAGCATCCACCTTAAGTTAGCTTTCATCTTTGCCGGCTAGCGCGGAGTGCCCGCGCCGGTAACGTGCTATCTCGCTCTATCCCAGGTTCCCAGGAAATAAGGTTCATTTTTCTTTATTTTGTATTCAATGACGGAATTTGTATTAATACAAATAAAACTGCACTTTTAAAAGTCTTATTGCCTTGAGTTACGGTCTATTTGAGTTTGTTTTGACTGTACAGGTTTAGTGTGACTGTAAATTACTTATTTTCAATTAATTTTGGGATAAAAAATTACCTATATTAAAATTGATAGAAATCGATTCAGTAAACGATTCTGAACAAACTACTTTCTCAAAGTGCGTTAATTATGTTAGATGTTGTATAATAATATTCTATAATAATATTCCTAGGTCAGTTTGTAGGATAACTCTAACTGGCTATACCAATATGCCACTACCAGCACTTAAATAATTATTAGAATCAGACACGGAAAATTTACTTAATTTAAGGCCCAGTATAAAAATAATATGAATACTTTAGCGTCCGCGTGAAATTCAGTGATGCCACGTTCTCTGTAGTAAATTTTGAGGATAAAAGGAAACCTAGCCTTTTTAATGTGTTCACTTATCTGATTACCACATTTCGTCAAAATCGGTTGAGTGGCTTAGTATTTTCTTTCATAGCTTTTTTTCATGTTTTCGGCTTAACGGCCAATAACAACCAAATTTGTAAAGCCTACTTAGCTATGATAACTTACCTTTTAACTTAACGTCACGACAAACTATCTAAATTTGATCAAATTCAGTTCATATTATATATATATGAGATAAGGTGAGGTGTGGTTGTGGTCGGCTCCTACCATAAAATATCAAAAATTATTAAAATATTATTTATACTAAAGTTTTACCGGTGGTAACCAGTTACTGATAAATCACTTAACGAACTACATCACTAGCTCTGATACCATTATACACTACAATTTGCTTAAACGCACAAACTAATATGATGCTACGCATCTGAACCGTAAAAAATAACAAACACTGTGATTGTATTTGCAATTAGTTTGCACACTATTTACAAATAAATACGTATTAAAATTGAAATGATTTCTTTTCCATATACACTTCAGACTGAAACACAGCAGTGCAGGCGACCTACCAATTACAAAGTGTGTGAATGAGAAGCAGCGGCTAAAGAGAACCCATCTACTTCTTTCGTCTTATGTGCCTTGTAAGAGGTGACCTTAGAAATTCGAGAAAGGAAGCATAGTAGCCTCCAGCCTAATGGTTTTAAGGATACGTATCGCGAGAATTCGTGTTTTATTCTATCTATCTATATCTTTGTATGCATTTATAATTATTAAAAGGTAACAACATATTATTTGTTGCTGAAATATTGCCAGTGTATTAGCAATAGTCGCATTCTAAGAGAAATTTACAACGGTCGGCTGTGTGCTGCGAAATTGGAAATTCCGTAGAGCTGACCACACTTAGCAATCTTCACATGCTTGGAGACAATCGAATAACCTTGCTTGCAATATTCATGAAAACAATCGTGCATATATTCTCTGATGTAAATTAAATTTCTTCAAGTTAAGGTGCAGCTTAAGTCCTTTGTACTTTGAAATTATTACTGAAGACTAGAAGTGAAGGGATTAAATTTTCGTAAATGTTATGTTGTGTTACAAGTAGTGGTAATTTTTACGCTTGCTGTAAATTTCACGATACGCAAGCAACCCGAGTTCGATCCCCACCCGCACCAATGAATTTGTCAATTACAATTTTACCACCGATTTACCACATGGTTGGCGGTGAAGGAAAATATCGTGAGGAAAACTGCATGTTTGAAAAATAAAAAATTATTGAAGGCATTTGCAGTTCGTCAGCACGCATTGGGACAGCTGTCGGATATTTCTTTGCCCTAAAACCCTTTACCTTTAAAGAGGAGGCCTGTGTCTGTAGTAGGAAACTTTAACCTTTTAAGCTTTCACTTTCAAAAAGTTCACCGCTGATCATAACGCTTGGCTGACTGATTGACGATTGCAGTATCAAGGGTTTAGCATCTACAGTGGTGCACGGCACTGATTTGAATATTTTGCTTCTGAACCTTTGTTTTTATAGAAATTATGGTGACAAACAACCACGCAGTCTCCTTGGTGGTAAGCGGATGATGTGACCCGTGGACGTCTACACCTAACCTCGATTAAGAATCAAAATTTAGATGCGTTTCCACCCCTGAGGACTAAGATAGAATATGTCGTTTCATAAGAAACAGTAGCATAAAGCTCCTATTTTACGGTGGTGTTCTGTGTGATTGTGGTTCTTCCTCGGTCGAACCGACCAATTCGTGCTGCAACCATAATGTAGCTGCAGCGTGGTTCCGTCAAGTATTATATTTTTTTAACCGTGGGAAATTTTCGTGGATACCTTCAGCTGTGGGGTTAACGAAAAGGTTATGCTGGACTACTCCACCCACGCCCCAAAAAGTGTCCCGATTCGCGGTCTTTCTTCAGTTTTAAAGAAAACAGTATACGGTACATGGAAAATGTGTAGGTACGAAATGATCCTTGATAAATTTACGATCAACGTCTTATACTTATACATCAACTAGCGCGTGGGCTTTAATTTAGAAACATCGATAACACTATGTCATACTAAAATTAGCAAAATTGGATCACTTGTCGTCTTGGAGAGACACGTCGGTATCTATGTATACCACAATATTATATATATATAGACTACAGAAACACATAAGTGAGTTTATCAGAACGAATAAATATCATACGTCAATAAACACCTTTTTGATATCGGGCATGTCTTCCGGTGAGTCTTTATGAAGGGAAAATTCTTCTGGAATCGGAAATGCGTTATTTACATAATATTCATTATTAAAGTTGATATAGTTTTGATAAAATCTGGTTTACTTTCATGGATTTTTTTAATGTTGATCCCATTAAGTATTGATTAACACCACACGCCAGTATTTTTTTTATGTTCGAGTAAACTTCAAAATTTCATAAATGTATTTCTACTCACGGAGAACGTGTGAGAATAACGAAATTGATGAACAGGAGTTGTAATCTACATAAGATAGGCAGCAACATCTCTCATCTTTAAAATCTCAGATATGAAGGTTTCCTGCGATGTTTTTCTTCACCACCAAAAACATGGTAAATCTAAACTTCAAATTGTAGTTACAATATGAGTGGAGTTGACGCGGATCCAATTTGAGTTGCTTACGTGAACTATGAAACACAACTATAAATTTACGTTTAGATCGGTTTGATTATCGGCTTACAGATAACTTTAAAGATTCCATCAATGCAGTTTTACTCAATACTCATAGTTAAAATTAAAATAAACCCGTGTTTAAAATTTGCTTTCTTTGATATTTATAGTACATAGTACATAGAGCCTGTTTATTTACTCGTGTGAGCCATGCAACCGGGACTGTCACAAATTTTTTTACATTTTATAATTTTGTACATATAACGATAGATAAAAGTACTCCATTAATTTTTCCGATTATTTCATACATTGCTTTCTAAAATGTCGTGGACGTCGTAAGAGACGCCAGAGGGAAATAAATCAGTGGTGCAGTAGCATCTTCCCAATAATGACAAAAAATAAGAAACTGCGGCTCCCAGCCCGCTTGCTAAGCGCTTGTCTTAATCAGGGTTTTTTTTTTGTTTGATTTGCTCAAATGACGTTGTACCGCGTTTAAGTCACATTACTTTAACTGTCAAGTACATTGTGAAACTTAAAATCTTAAAATCATGAATACTGTAAAGCACTCGAGAACTAAAATTAAATTAAATAAAACTTAAAAAATCCGTTACAGTTTATAAAACTTCACTGCAAAACATAGGCTTCCATCGTAGATTGCCTCTTTGGTATAACTGCCACGCTTGGCAAGCGAGTTTGCAACCGCTTTTGATGTGAAATATCTATAGCCGAGGGGTAAAACCGATCGTTCCCGTGGCAACGCTTTGCCACGCTACATTATAGTATATATACATATACATGGAAGCTGTTTGTATATAGTAGTGTGTATTAGACATGGCGTTAATATTTTTTGTTAATAGTTTTATAATAATTTTTTTAACAGATAAAATTAACAGTTAAAATATTACTTACCTTTGTAGTGGACTTTTATTTTTAATCGTTTGTGTTAATTTTATTGATTAAATTTTACGCATGAAAATAATTCAATAAACATTTCTTTTTACAAACACGAGTGCAGCATAAAGAGATATAAGTGTAATTTAATAGGAAATAATAGTTACAATCCTTTTTTAATGTGAAGCCTAAATTTTAATGTAATAAATCAAAAGAATACATATATTGATGTTTGTAAAGAATATTTCCTTTAGTCCTTCAGTATATAAAATTTTAATAGCGTCGAATGTAACTATTACAGAAGTCACTCATTAAAAGAATGGAGTTGTCGCAATTTTAAATAAATTTTAGAATTTTGAATTTTTGTATTATGTAATTAATAAAAATGAATAATTATGTAATAAACACAGGAAAAAAGTGTAATGCTTTATCTTTTCATTCATATTTTTATTCATATATAGCATGTATCTAATTCCTGTCGTAATTTGTTCTTCTATGCGTATAACTTAAATAAAATAATTTCGATGTTTCACATCTTCCAGGCGTCCCGTAACGGCTCACAATTTTTTTTTAATCGTTATTAGGAAGACACTACAGCTGCAGCCCATCTCCTGATTTGTTTCCTTCTGTCGCTTTTTACGATACCCACGGGACGATATGAGCTATTTTTTTATTATATGCGAGCAGCTATGCAAGTCTAGGTAAAGAGACCAGTATCACTGCGACCTGAAAGGTTTTTTGTGATCGCTGCTATGGCTATAGTTCACTGCTAAGCCCTATGTCTTCAATGAATCGAAGGAGTTGCTTAGCCGTGAGCAATTTCACTTCTTCTGGGCGGAGTAGATAGTGTCCCAGATGAGTGTTACGTTTGCGCATTAAGGGTCCGCTATCAGTTAGGATGTGCAGAGGCGTTTATTCCGTTATGGAACAGAACCGACACATCCTTGAGTTGCTTAGTCCCAGGATGGACATGTGCTTTTTAAGACAACAGTGTCCAGTTAGGGCTCTTGCCAGAATGCGAAATTTATTTTAACTTAATCCCAGGGCTTCTGAAGCAAGTTTACGATCAAAAGCCTGGATTAAGGTTTTAGAATGTCTTAAGCCTGGTGTGTCAGACCAGATCTTAAGTGATTTAATGTGATAAAGAGTTTCAAGGGTCAATTGGGCTAGGCTTCTTGAGATTCCACAAAATGGCTCGGGTCCAAATTGTGTGCCCTTTGAGCCCTCCCGTGCAAGTTTGTCGGCAAATTCGTTGCCTACAATACCCTCGTGACCCGGAACCCATCTTAAAACGACCCTGATGTTACAACCCAGGGCGTTTAAACGGTTCACGCAGTCCCCAACTAGCTTTGAGTTCACTAAGTTTGATCTCAGCGCTAGCAGTGCTGCTTGACTATCAGAGTTTATGTAAATTTTATGGCTGACGTAGTGTTTTTGCAGATTGATTTCCGTACACCGAAGTATGGCGAAAATTTCTGCCTGGAAGATAGAGGTGTATCTACCCAAATTCATACTAAGTTTGAATTTGAGGCGGGGAACGCCTCAAATTCAAGTAAGTTTCAAAGCCTACGTCGAGGCCCATTTTAGACCCATTGGTATACCATATGAGGCTACCGACCTCACAGATAACCTGGCCGTTCAGCCAGTCTTCTCTGGAGGGTAATTCCACTATATAATTTTTATCAAAAGTGTGTAGTGGACGCATGATATCTGAGATCATGCATAAAACCGGAGATTCCTTAATTGAGTCGAGCATGGATCTCAATCTGTAGGAGAGCAAGCTCAGACCGCCCTAGGCGTTAATCCTATACAAACTAGCCCTCGCCTCCTTTTCTAGATAGAGATCAAGGGGCGTTAGGCATAGAAGTGCATTAAGAGCCGCTCCAGGCGATGATCACATAGCTCCAGTTGCCATTAGGCAAGCAGTCCTTTGTAGACTATTTAGTCTTTCCGCAGTCGTCTTTTGGTTGGCCTTGTTACACCAGACAATAGAAGCGTAGGTGAGAATCGGCTTCACTATGCTGCTGTATAGCCATAGGACCATACTGGGACGCAAGCCCTAGTTGTTCCCGACCAAACGACTGCACGTACCTAAAGCAATTTTTGCCTTATGGCATACGTTGCTATAAGGTGAGAGTTCCACGTTGGTTTTGATCGATTGTCCATCGTTCTGGAATATATCCCCAAGCAAAGTTTGCTCTGAAGATTTTCACCAGATAAGGAAGAAGGATATCGATACTCCTCTGTAGTTGGATGGGAATTATTCCATCCTCCCCGCTAGATTTAAATGGTTCAAAGGAGTCAACAGCCCACTGCACCAGATTTGGCCTTATTATCTTTGCAGCCCTACGCCAGTCGTCATTGCAAGGCCTTCGTAGGGCTCTGAAAGAGTTCAAGGCTAGAGTCTTGTATGAACCTGGGAAATTGGTTGACGCTAGTAACTCCAATGTTTCTGTTTCACCATTAGTGAAGTTACCATCCGGCTTTTTAAGAAGCCCGATCTGATTAGGTTTAGCTTTCGATAGCATCTTATGTAGTCTTGCACTGCGAGGCAAAGACTCAACTTCCTTGCATAGCTTCCTCCACGATGCTCTCTTGGCTTTCCTAATTTCTTTATTATACTCAGTTAGGGCTGCACTATAAATATCCCACTCTTTGGTTTTCTTAGCCCTATTAAATAGTTGCCTGGTCTTTTCCCTAAGGTCTTTCAGCTTAGAATTCCACCAAGAAACTTTTCGTGTTGAGGTCTTTGTTTTGACGGGACAACTGTCCTCGAAGGCTTCAGCGATACCTACGGTTACTGTCTTCGTCGCTAACTCCAGACTTTCAATTATTTTGATGCTTTTAGGAAACGTTTCCAAATTCCTCCTTAGGCTATCTCTGTAGATATCCCAGGAGGTCGCTTTCGGATCCCTAAAAGTAACGGTTTCATAGGTTGGTGATGCTCCAATCACAAACTCAATGTGCTTGTGATCAGACATCGAGTTTCCGCTACTAACATGCCAGTCATTTATCTGCCTGGATATGTTATTGGTAGCAAAGGTTATGTGTGGTTAATGTAGGATCTGCGTTCTCGCCGGGAAGATAGGCTGAGCAAATGATTACTCTGGCCCCTGTGCATTCCTTGAGATTTATGAAGGCTGTAACCAGTCCAGTCATCATTGCAGTACTCTGGAACAGCTAAAAGTTCAATATTTTTATTATAAATTATACAAGCTCTGGGTCTACTGCCTTTGGTATTGACAAGAATCTTACCAGCAGCCGCCAATCCCAGAACTTGACCGTTGGCCACCCAAGGCTCTTGTATAAAGGCGAGTTCAATGTTGTCCTCTGCAAAGCAAACCTCCACCACGGCAGAAACAGCTGCTGCATGGTGAAGATTTGCTTGGAGTACCCTCGTCTTACCCTTGGGTTTAGCCATTTATGGGCGTGGGGGGGGGGGGCAGGGGTCTTTTCCGCCTGTTGAGGACGAGGACGTCCTTTTCCTGCGAACTTGACCCCCGCCTTACCTTTCTTCGAACCGCTCCCAGCTCCCCTCCTCCCCGGCCTGGACGGCACCAGCGGAGGCCGTCGGACCGTGGTGAAATCTGCGCCTTAGGTCTTCGTCACTCTCACCGGTGGCGTTCCAGCCTCACCCCGAGAGGTGGAAGGCTGGGGGGATTGGGGCTGGGGTTGGGGCGGTTAGGGCTCCATTGCCACGTCAGGGCCTCCCTTGACTTTAAAAGTATCGTCTTAAAGCCAAGAATAACTCTGCCACCTGCCTTCCGAAGAGCCTCCGCCGATAGGTCGTCCAGAGAAAAGGTTACTAGGAACCCATTCTCCTCGTCCTTAAGGTGGAGGATTCTCCAGAGCTCAGTAAGGAGCCCTTCATTTTGTGTCCTCAACAGCACAGCTGCCTCCTCTGGAGAGTCGGTTTCGCTGCGGGGCAAGTAGGTAATGCCCAGCTGAGGCTTAGGCAGTTCGCCCTCGGGTATTACCGAGAACTCTGCCTTCGGCCAGTTTCCAATTTCACCCACAATCCATTCCTGGCTTGCCTTATTCAGGCACGTTACCAGAATCCAACCTGGCTTATGTGTGAAACCCGAAAATTTTGGGCCCATTCCCGGTTGCGACCCACAGGCCGTCTTAGCGATGGCCCGTGTTAGTGCCCGGTGGACCAGCCGCATCTGCTCCACACTCATAAGATTCGAATTGCGAATTCCTATACGCGCGGAGCCAGCTATGGCACTGAAGCTGAGCTTCTTCTCCTCCGTTGCCAGCTTCACAGTCTTCCTGGGCTGGTCTTTGGGGGACTCTTCCTCAGACCGACCGCGTTTTTTCGCCTTCGGAACTGGGGGATGCTTGGGTAGAGGAATTTTGTCCCAAGGCTTCTGGCAGAGAGAGAGAGGGCCTCTTCGGCTCCAATCTCAGCTGCTATCAGCCTTCAGTACCTTTTCCTCGCAGCCCCACTAAACTTATTAGGCCTAGCGAACTTTTTCTTTTCCCTTTCCTGGTTCGATTCCGATTGTGGTTCGGCTGCAAACGTTCCCTCCACTTCACGGCTCGTCCCAGGTTGAGGCGCACTGTTGCAGGGTGTTTGCGAGGCTAAGAGAGCCTCTTCCAAACCTGCAGCTAATTCCATTAAAGGAGACTTCTTACTGTTTTTAACAAAATGTCGGTTTTCATTCATTTTGTTCCCACAAGTAGCTAGGGAAATACTTGGTCATCCCCAGCAGAGCCCCGCATGCCGAGGGAAGGGCTAAAATACTACCCGAATCGCCCTGGTCTCGGGTAGGCACCGTATGCGACAGGACTCCCTACAGCCACGCATCCATCGGCACGCTACGCTTGACACCTTGGATTGGGTTAGGATAGGAAAAGGGGGAGGGATAAAGGAAAAAAAAAGAGGATCGTCCGAGTGTTTCTGTTCTGTCTGTTTCCTATTGAACCAGACCAAATAACAGACGGCAACCACGTGAAGGAGAACTCCTCAGACTTGCCCTGGGGATCAACACGACCTGCGCTCTCCCCCAGAGCCACACGCCAAACTGCTCGCCGGACAGGAGAGCAGAATAGGTGTTAATCTAGTCCTATTTATAATATCAAAAAGTTAGGAGTAGACTAACCCCGCCCACGATATGAGCTAATGGATGTTATTAAAACGCCACAACACAGTTTCTGAATATTTTTAAGTTTAAAATAACTAAAAAGAATCTGATAATATACAGAATATATATATATATATATATATATATATATATATATATATATATATATATATATATATATATATATATATATATATATATATATATATATATATGTATATATAGGCAAAATATTTCTGACAAATTAACGCATACCAATACCCGATAGTTACTTTTTATTTGCAACCTTAAAACGTACAGGCCGCAAACGATCGTTAGGGGAAGCATTGATAGGAAAACTTGAAAATTCATGTCCAGTCCCTCGTCAGTGATAAGAACCGACGGTCATGTTTGAAAAAAAAGTGGACATTACTATCCAATGACTTTATAACAATTATTGTATTTTTATTTTTACTTTATCTTTATTTTTTATTTTTATCTAATAATAATATCATAATTTATATTGCGTAATTGTTTATATTTATAAGTAATTTTACATATAAAATATTTTGAGATTAACTCCCATTCTTCCGCGCTGGCGGTTACTCGGAGGCTCCAGCGGTAAATCTAATCTAAGACTCCGGCAACGACCACGTTTCTGCCGCGGAGGGTAGGAATAGTGATGCAACGTAATATCAATACTCTTGTCCTTCCGCGGTCATATACCGCCGTATTTGCAATGTTACCCCTAGCCTTATTCACAGCTATCTTAGCTAGAACAGGTAATATTCTAAAATCTTTAATCAAATCATTTATTTGTAATCGAAGTGTATGGCGGCGCCTGCATCGTCTGGTCAGTTCTTGTAAACAATACGTGCACCCGTGGCGCAGATGTGCGCCATTGCACCTGCGCATCAACAACTTGTTTTGCTTGTATAAAACAGACGGAGGCCGCCGTTAGGGGAGCTTGGATCTGGTGTGGTATTCCGCTACTAGCTCATGTATATAATTACTCAGAAGCTCTAAGACCCCATATCATCCCGTGAGTATTGTAAAAGACGACAGAGATAAATGAAACGTGAGATAAGTAACAGTATCTTCGTGATAACAACTCAAAATAATAAAAAAATACGGTTGCCAAATCACTAATGCTAAGAAAAGAAGTTATGGCAAATGTTCCCCCTACGTTTAGCAGTGGACCTTTAATTGGCTGCTATTAATTAAGGAGTGGACACATTGGATAATTAATTCGTGGAAACCAATTAGTTATTATTCCCAACATCCAAATTAGTCTCAGTACCAATTTAAAGTTGATGAGCCCCGTTTTTATCAATGTAACCTGTGAATTTCATAATTGTATAAAATAATATTTTGTAAATTAACTTTATTTAAAAGAAATCTCCCGTTTGGTTTCTTGCTGGTTCTGCCCAGGACAGAGGTTTTCTCCGAACGAGTGGCAGAAGTATACTAAATTGAATAAAAATGATTCTATTCTGTTCTAAAAGCCTTTTCATGTAACCCTGCATTTAATTTATGCAACGTCAGTATGTTAATATCACAAATAATATATATCTTTATACATCCTGTCTGACCACCATAGTACATGTTGTTCCGTCATTCATTCATTCGTAAAATTAGTCTTAAATTGAAAATGACAGGTATTGCATTGCATTGCCATGGATTTTCAGGCATTGCACAAGGACCCTGCTGCTGGACGAAAAAATGACATGGAGTAAACATATTGAACACATAATAAAAAAGATAAATCAATTCCACTATGCACTACATAACCTTATAAAAATTACAAATCGTGAAACAGTCATAACCGCGTACCATGCATACGTCTCTTCAACATTGAGATATGGTATAATATTTTGGGGAAATTCTCCAAAACGCGAACTAGTATTTAAAGCGCAAAAGAAATGTTTACGAGCAGTATGTCAGTTGCAGGTTACCGATAGTTGCAAACCGCATTTCATTGATCTTAACATTCTGACCCTACCATCTTTATATATATTTGAAGTAGCTATGTTTGTAAGGAAACATTTTAGCATATTTGAAAACGCTAATAATAAACGACATAGGAATAAACTACGCACAAAACCTCATAAAACAGCCCTGTATTCAAAAAGTTTCCTGGGTATGGCTCCTAAAATTTTTAATAAACTCCCAAAATACATCAAAGAAACTGATAATATAGACAAATTTAAGAAATTGCTTTCGAGTTTTTTAATATATAAAGCATACTACTCTATCAACGAATACTTTGAAGATAAAATGAATGGTTATTAGTACCTGCAATAATTAATGGACGATTTATTTATAATATGTTTATATTTATGTAATTGATAATTAAGGTGATAGTGATAAACAAATATTTGTATGCCTTTGTAGGCGAAACATAGTGTTACGTATCATACCTTTTCCACCAAGTTTGTAACTTTTTACCTATGTTTTACAAATAAATTACTTGATTTGATTTGATTTGATTTGATTATACATTATGAACATTATAAAACATTAACATATGAACATTATAAACTATGCTTAGAAACTGAATAAATATAAAAATACTTAGTATTGTTACTTTTTGTTATCTAAATACCCCTCCACTGAGTTTAAGGGATTTTGTTTTAAACAAGATTTACTGTGGCTTGGTTGAAATTTGGTTAATTCCGCGATGTGTTTTTATTTCCTGGGATAAATTATAAATTTTGATTTTCATTATATGTAGCTGGCGGCTTGTATATAACAGTTTGTGATAGTTATAACTCCTGCACGTCGACGCTACTTCCCCACAACATAATTATTAAGATACAACAAGGCATGAATTCGTTCAGGAGAAATCCTCAGTTGGCGTAGTTAACTGCAGAGTACTTACGTTAGTATAAGCATATCCACTTAGCATATGATTTCAAAATTTATCCATTATATCCTTAGAGCAGATGGTGCATCGAACCCCTAAAATTGCAAGGGCTGAATAATGCGTCGTTATTATTCTCCGGTATTAAGAACACACAAAGGCTTTGCTCGGACAAACTTAAATTTCCTAAGCTGTATTTATGAGAGGTCGCCTTGGGCTTAATAACCGAGTCTTTTGAGACTGTCAGGGTGACTGATATTCAACCTGATAAGCCTTCCGAAAGAAAGTTTTTGGGTAAGTTTGACATGAGTGAAATAAATTTCTCGAACATGTTCACACTGTATTTACTTTTTTTTATTTTTGTGACTATACGACAAAAAGCAGGCTTTTATGGCATTGTGGCGCTCTAGAGACCAAACGCATGAGCCGAATGTGATGATGTGATGATGTTTACGTTAATAATTTGTCTCAATCTTGTGACACTATCAACATGACAGTAATTAAAATTCAATTTGGCGATATCATTAAATCATATTTAAAAAACCAGACGTCATACTGTTAGTAAATTTTCGAGTGACGTACCATTAAATAGGACTTTGAAGATCATCTTATGGTTTGTCTAATTAATTTTGAATTACAATTTAGGATCTATGACATTTTAAAGTTGGTTGACAACCAATTACACTTTAATTTTCAATACTCATAATAAAGCTATGATAAAGTTTCTATATAGAATTTTATAAAACAACAATCGCAATCGTCGTCACAGACAACAGTCTAGTTTCACTTTGCTTTTGATATTAAACTTTTTTAAAGAGGAGTAGAAAGAAGTAGAAGAGAAGTAGAAGTAGTTGAAGAGAAGTGGATTTTAATATTTAACTTTTTGAAAGTCACTCTTATGCTTAATTTGCTAATTGACGACTCCGTGGCGCAGTGGCTTAGCAATGAGTGGCTGCGCTGGGGGTCGCGGGTTCGAATCCCGCACGGAACAAGTATTTGTATGGCCTACAAATAGTTGTTCCGGGTCTGGATGTTTGTCCTTGTGCAATTTATCTTTGTAAACTGCCCCTACGATACAAGAGAAAATCTTAGTGTAGGGGTTACGTTTTTAAAAAAAAAATTGAAAGTCATTAATAGGTCTTATTAATGTGGAAAATAATTATGAGCTGCTTAACCCATGGGCTTGTTATAAAACTGAAGTGACAAAAGAAGTAACGGTCCACCTGATGGAAAGTGGCGACTACCTGCAGCCGTGTTAATAAATGGAAGGCTGCAGGTACATTGTTGCTTTAAGGATAAATATCGAATGTCCCAGAGCCAGTAATAGTACATTTCCACGCTTACCAATGTGGTATATTTTTTGTAGTTTAGTATATGTTTAGCTTTAGATATACGGCAGACTCGAAAAACGATTGTAAGACGATTTCGCGCGGCGGCAGTCTCGCAATAAACGTGGAACAAACAAGAGTGTCTTATTTCGCAGTGGCGACGAGGAATTTTATAATTATAAAATATGGCAAACATGGGTAAAATCGGAGAATTCGATGTTTCAAATGGCAATTGGAGTTCATATTGTGAAAGGTTGGAAATGTATTTTTTGGTTAACGGCGTCAAGGAAGAATTAAAGTTACCTACGTTGATATCTGTGGTTGGCGAAAGTGGATATGAACTGATGACTAACCTGTGCAGCCCAATTAAACCCGCTAAAATGAAATACGACGATGTTGTAAGAATAATGAGCGATTATTTGCAACCAAAAACGTCAATTCTAGCAGAGCGCTATAAGTTTCGCCAACGTAGGCAGAGTGAAAACGAAACGGTATCTCAGTTTGTAACGGATTTAAAACGTTTGGCAAAATCGTGCGAATTCAAAGACACTTTGCAAGAAAATATGAGAGATCAATTGGTGTGCGGCCTACGCAGTGATATGATGCGTCAACGACTTTTTGCTGAGGATTCTTTAACCTGGACGGGCGCAGTGAAATTAGCTACGTCAATGGAAGCAGCCCAGCGTGACTCATCAGTGGTAGATTACACGGACCGCGGCGCGGGCACCTCTGGTATCGCCATTGCGAACGAAAATTCAACAAGGGTAGTAAAACAGGAGCGACAAAGGACGAGCACGGCAGACTATCAAGTGACCGAAGTGAATAGGGTGCAAATGAGTCCCTGTACAACGTGTGGCAGTTTCCGCCATATTTGGCGTCAATGTCCGTACCGTAACTACAAATGTGATATTTGTGGCAAACTTGGACATTTAAAACGGGTGTGCTCGCTCGGCGAGAGACATCAAAATAAAAGTACCAACAGGCGCGTGTGGACCTCGAGTACGGGATCAACTGGCATTCGCAGTTCAGCGTACGGCAGAGGCACCGGCGTGCGGCAGGGGCAAGGCTCCGTGCGTCATGAGCGCGCCCACCACGCAGCTGAGGGGGAGAAGGACCCCTCCGCACCGGCATCGGCAAGCGAGGGGGAAGAAAACGAGCATCCAATGTTCCAAATGTCTTTGAGGGACTACAAGCCGGTTAGCATACCTATTAGTGTTGACAATAATGTATTATTAATGGAGATTGACACAGGCTCAGCATTATCCTGTATAAGTTATAATTTGTATATAGAAAAATTTAAACATTTGGCATTGTTACCCTGTAAATTAACACTTTCATTTTATGACGGCAGTAAAGTTCAGCCAGCCGGTTATATAGAGGCCCCAGTACAATACAACGGTAAATGTAAAATACTTGATTTGTATGTAGAAAATGGGACAACCATATTGTTCATATTGTTGGGAAGGCAATGGTTAGCTGAATTGGGGATTGATGTCCCAAAATTTCATGTAAATAGAATAAGTTGTACACAAAAATGTGATAAAATGGAAAGTTTAAACATGTTATTCGAGAGATTTAAACACTTATTCGATGGCGGTCTGGGGCGGTTTAGCGGTGGGCAAGCAACGCTGCGCGTCCGGGCCGGCGCCGCGCCGGTGTTCTGCCGCGCGCGGCCGGTGCCGTACGCGATGCGCGAGCGGGTCGATGCCGAGCTGGACGCCATGCTGCAGGCCGGAGTCATCGAGCTGGTTGACGCCTCCGATTGGGCCTCACCCTTGGTATTAGTAAATAAACCGGACGGGTCGCTTCGTATTTGCGCAGACTATAAGGTAACATTAAACCGTGTCTTACTGGTGGATAAATTTCCGGTTCCCAAAATTGAAGATTTACTATCGAATCTTAGCGGTTGTAATTGGTTCAGTAAGTTAGACTTGTCCCAGGCCTACAACCAAATAGAATTAGATGGGTCAAAAAAGTACACTGTAATAAATACACATAGGGGGCTTTATATGTACAATCGTCTAGTTTACGGTTTGGCTTCCAGTCCCGGTATTTTTCAAAGAATTATGATAAATATTTGAAGGATATATCTAGCACAGTGGTGTTCTTAGACGATATTTTGATTTATATATATGTCTTATTTCGCAGTGGCCTTGGCCAGATCGTCCTTGGTCCCGTTTACACATAGATTTTTTCGGCCCAATCGCAGGGAACACGTACTTAGTCCTAATTGACGCGTGCACTAAATGGATGGAGGTAATAAAAATGTCTTCCACCAACGCTAAAGCGGTGATAAAAGCGCTAAGAGAAATATGGTCTCGGTTCGGTATACCAAAACAATTAGTTTCGGATAACGGTCCACCTTTCACAAGTTTAGAATTTAAACAGTTTTTGACGAACAATGGAATACAACACACGTTTTCTGCTCCATATCATCCTTCGTCCAACGGAGCGGCCGAAAATGCAGTTAAAACCTGCAAAATAGTTGTAAAGAAAGCCCTTTCTCAGAATTTAGACGTAGACACGGCTCTCCTTAGATTCCTATTAGTTTACAGAAGTACCGAACATTGCACTACAGGAGAAAGTCCGGCAAAATTATTACAAGGCCGTTCGTTGCGGATGCGACTCGATTGTTTAAAACCGGAGCGCGCAGATCGCGTTAATGCAGCGCAAAGACGCCAGCAGTTCGCAGCAGGCGGGTCACAGCGGTGTTTTAACGAGGGGGATGAGATTTTATACCGTAACTACGGCACGGGTAAGAAATGGTTGGACGGAAAAGTTCAGTTGCGGCTAGGTAGCACTGACTATGAAATTTTGGGCAGCGATGGAAGTTCACATCACCGACACGCAGACCAGCTAAGACACAGATTTAATTTTCCTTTGCAAGACCCGATCACGATTAAAGAGTCATCCAGGCGTAATTTAATAAATCCGTTTCTAATCAACGTGACTAGTAATACTAATAACCCAGGGGAAGGTCCGGCGGCGTTGGCCGGCACGATGGCGGGTGCGGCGGGAGCACAGCGTGGCACGACATCGCCTGATATTAGTAATGCTATACAACCACAATGTTTTGAGCCCGAATTAAACCGCCGTTACCCTGTAAGAAACAGACATCCGCCAGTACGGTTTCCTTCATGAACATAGTGATTTATTTTATATATATAATTCGGTTATCTCGTGTTACGGGAATCTCTATGTCATAGAATAAATGTTTAAGATTAAAATAGTTTTATATAAAAGTTAGTTAAGTTTATTAATTAAGACATTTATATTGTATTAAGGGTGGAGGTGTGGTATATTGTTTGTAGTTTAGTATATGTTTAGCTTTAGATATACGGCAGACTCGAAAAACGATTGTAAGACGATTTCGCGCGGCGGCAGTCTCGCAATAAACGTGGAACAAACAAGAGTGTCTTATTTCGCAGCCAAGCCTTGGCAATCGTTGACAAGTACAAGCGTGGAAAGAGGGCGTTTGGCTTGGCTTGCGTGAGCTTGTGGACGCTTGTTTCCGATCCGGTCTAGTGTCGGTTTTTGGACAATATTACCAGACCGAATCAGTTATCTGGAACCCCAAGGACGTTAATCATAAAGATAAAAAGAAAGTTGCAGATGCTTGGAGTCGTCTTAACGAGTTTACAAAAAAGCCAGTAAAAGAATTAAAAGCTAAAAAAGAAATATTGATGACAGCTTTTCGCAAGCATTTGAAAAAAAAAACAGGATTCTTATCGTTCTGGAGAAGGTATGTATGTTCCTACAATGTAGGTTACCTACATTGTAGGAACATATACCTATTTATTATTTTTAGTCAAGTTTTTCAAATTTTTTTGATTAAGTTAGAGGGGGGATGCATTTTTTTAAACTTTCGGAGCTATTATTTACGAAACTATTAATTTTATCCTAAAATTGTTTAAGAAAACACATTTTTTTAGACCTATCCAATGACATCCCGAATGAGAAATTATGTAGGTATCTTTTATTTTAGGTGACGAAGGCGTAAAAATCAACTTGGTTGCTTACGAAATCATAGTCATTTTTATTAAATGGTTAAACGAACTTACCTTAAGTGAAGTTCAACCATAATTATACGAAGCTCCATGTCCTAGACGTACGTACGTACTCCCGGCCCAACCCCCCCTGAGTTAGGGTTGCTCATCTAATTCCATGCTTTAAACATAGTGAAGTTGCATTGACGGACGGGTTGATACAGTGTTGCCAGATATACCGCTTTAAAAATTTTTTTAGCGAGCTTGGATAAATTGTAATGCTGGCATGGAATGCGGCGTACTACAATTGTTAAGAATGTCTAGGACAAGGAGGTAGTATAATTATCAGTATAAACTTGCAACCAGGGGATAAATAGCGAAACTGTGAGTAAAAATAATATTTATTCTAACCCATTGGTGGCTGAATTTTTTTCATGTCACCGATTTTGATGATTTTCAGTTATAGTACTATATTAGACCTCTAAATTTTTGGGCATTTGAAACAATCTAAATTAATTAAATTGATATCTGGTACCCGTGGGTATCTAATTAATTAAAATCTCCTTTAATTTTCTGTTAATTGCAACCTTAGAGAGCGAAATACTAAGCACAGAAAAAGCGATGCTGTATGGCAATACCAGCAGTTAATGGGCTAAATTAATAAAATCACCTTTACTTATTATTATTTTATTTTAGTGTTTATCAACCTAACATATCCTATTAAAATATGAAGTAAATTCTTCTCTGATTTGTCTGGCATTCAGCGGAGATTTTCGTGGTACATTTTGCAAATTCTGTATTGCATTACCATTGTTATCTCTTCGCCATGCACCAGGGGTTACCATATTTCTACTTTTATCATATACGCCAAACAAACCCTGAGGAGTATACTGATATAAAGAACTTTTACTTGTTCTGAAATAGTTATGTAGTAATGCACAAGTCATCGTAAATTCCGACACACTGTTTGTATCTAAATCCATAAGTCGTCTGAATATTCTTAAAACTAAAGTTATAACTCCAAACGTATTTTTAACTACAACTCGGGATCTGGATAAGTTTTGGTTAAATAACCTTTTTGGCGAGCCTACGTTATGGTTTCCAGGGTAGGGCTTCATTACGTGTTTACTCAATGCAAAAGCACCGCAGATAAAAATATGAATGGCAGATTAATATTCAATCCTGGAAGTCGACATGGCGTGGAAAAATCTATATCGTTTCTATAGATCCTTTTCCATAATAAAGAATTATTCCAAACACCACCATCACTTATTCTTCCTTGACTCCCTACGTCTGTGAATATAAATTTATATTGGCTATCCACTAATGCCAATAATACAATGCTAAAGTTAAGTTAAGTCAAGTTCTCTTATAATAGTAATACTCTATTTCCGCTATAACACGGGCTCTCTATGACTGATGTTTGCCATCCATTGAATTATATATTACTTTGCCATCCAATGAACCTATGCAATGTGAAAATTTGATCCTAAATCCTTCTTCTATATTAAACGATCCTTCTGCTGTGGTAGGTATCTGTAAAAAGAAAGTAAATTACCTGTAAGTAACATTAGTATATAATTTTTTGCAGTGATCACAGCAAAATGCTATACCTGAAGAAATAGAAGAGACAGAGGAAGATCCCTTGCTAAGAGCCCATACCGGTACGGTCCATCGACATTTAGTAAAGAACATACCGGTACGGCCACTACGCCATCCAGACCATTAACATCTACGAATAAACGTCGTCGCCCTGATTCTGAAACGGCTAAACAGCAAGTGGCCATATCATTTAGGACAACTAACAAATGTTTGAGGTCAAAAGCAAAGTGAAACTAAACCTGTTGTCTGTGATGACGATTGTGATTTATATACAAATCTATTGGCTATAAAGCTACGCGAACTGCCTACCAAATAGATAGGTTGTTTATAAATAGAATCAACCAAAATTCATATGCATGTCATACACAATCCCCTCAATATATTTATAGATCTTCATCAATGCCTAGTCCATATTCACGTCATGCACCATCTAATTAACTCCGAGTCATCGAGTTCACCAAGATCAGTAATTAGCGTTTATTCTGAACCTATTCATAACACTAAAAGTTTTTTTTAACTTAACCTCTCATTCAGAGCCAATAACAGTACATGGACCAAGTCCAATTGCTCCATCTGCTTCAAATGTACCCTCGCAATCTATTAATATCATATCGGACCAAATTATCAAGCCGCCTGCGACGTCGGAAACCAACATTATAGACTTGTCTTAAATGAATGCTTTCCAAGATTTTCAGTCATCGACATCAGTCTTATTTATATTACTAAATTATTAAGTAATAAATACCGTCTGTTAACTTCGTACATGAAACAGATTTCTTATAATTCTTATTAAACCTAAACGAATATATAATAACAATTGTTTATATTTATTACTTTAACTTGATCCTTTAGAATTTCTATTAAAAGCACGTCAAACTTCACGAAGATGTTCGAAATCATATGAACTTTAAGCAAGTAGTGAAGGCTTATGTAAAAATCACCAGATGCTAAAAATAGTAGCATAATGGCAAGACGAAATTTAGTTGGTATAGCTTCTCTGAAATCTGTATCTTGGTTGGATATCATTGGTGAAATTTTCTGCAGCAAAAACTCAAAATCAGAATAGCTAATACGGCAGAAGTTATCGAAATCTCCATATGGTTCATATGGAAGTTCATTAAATTTATCTTCTCAAATTGTCTGTAACAAATAAGCCATAGTGTGCATATCGTGGAATAACATAACTGAAACAGATAATGGTAACCGAAATACCAATGAAAGTGAAATAATGCCTGCTGCGTGCCATGCTTGCGTTTTCGTAGCACACTGATGTAATCACAAGCATGTAAACGACTTCCAAATGCTAAGCGAGATTAGTAGACACTCGGTACTTGTCGACGCTTGCCAAGCGTGGAAATGCACCTTAATAATATAAGATCTCTATACACCTCAAATCGCAACTTCTTCTTATTTCATTATTTTACAAAATATAATTAAATAACAACAAAAAGTAGAATATTATCAAAAGAAATTATAACTAGCTTAATAAGGTGCTATATTTAACATATATTATATGATATATGTTAAATATATATAGGATAGTCCTACGTTAATTTTAATAAAAGAGGAAATGCAGCGTTTTTCTTTTTGCCCCTTAAAGGAAAATTATTTTGATATCTTTATTTGTTCTAGTGAATTTAATTAATGGCTGTTAGTGGTTATATTTTCTCTTTTTAACAGAGATAAAATATATTCAGCCGTGCACCTGAAATTCTTCTAGTATTGCTCACATGTTCACTTTCTCTCAGGTGGGCGTAGCCCGTATATTAGTTTCTCCCTCCCCATTCAATTAAAAATAAAAGCTTAACTAAACTAGCAACAAAATAGTAGTGAAACTATTCAAAGTTTTGCCGAGTTGTCAAATGCGGTAGCTGGTTGCAATGCATGCGAGTCCGATACAATATAAGGTATATTTGTGGTGACATTGTGTGAATAGGATTCATTTTGTATTCAGATGACACAAATTCACTTCATACAGAAAAACCATCTATGACACATGTACACAAAAATAATATTGTGAACTCTTTTGATTTTGGTATTGTTAATAACTGCTACATTTTCTCTTTGTCAATATATAACATACAAATGAAGTGGATAAATTATATCCACTTCATTTGTATGTTATAAATTAACATATTGTTTACTATTATAAAAGTAAAGTAAAAAGTAAAGTAAAGTGAAATAAAATTATAGACAGCTAAATTTGAAATTTTAAAAATTGTTTAGGTTAATTTAAACCTTAATAATCAATCAAGTATTTCACAATAATATACATTGAATAAAACTATAAATACGGATTTTATCGCGTTTATTTTACTTATTTAAATTTATTTTTAATTCCCGGCGTTTCGGGTGCTTTACAGCACCCATGATCATGGGGAGGTCTGAGATGTTTGACGTAAAAATAAGTTAAAATAAGTAAAATAAACGTGACAAAATCATTATACATAGTTTTATTCAATATGTAGTGTTCGCGTAAATTTAAGAAATCACAATAATATACGTAAGATAGCCACACAGCAGCTTTATTATCATTCCAGCACCAGTGGGTGGCCTCGACCGGGGTGGGATTACGTTATCACAGAATAACAGAGCGAAACAGCAAAATAAAGTTGTCGTGTTTCTTTTCAGGATTCCATATTTAAACAATAAGGAACCCTTATTGATTCGCCATGTCCGTCCATCCGACCGTCCGTTCTTCCTTTCGCGATTTTACTAAGAGACCCTAAGTGCTACAAATTTGTTATTTAACATAGTTATCGATATTAACAACGTCTAAAAAACTGTGTTATAAAGTCTTGAAAAACATTTTTATTTTGGGCACTTTTCCATACAGGTAAAGGGAGAAAGATTTTTTACCCATTTTTTTTATAGGATAGGGTGACAAACGAGCACACAGTCCACCTGATGGTAAGTGGTTGCTGTGGCCCATAGACATCCACATCTATCCTCGATTACGAATCAAAATGCAGATGCGTTGTCACCCGTGAGGACTAAGATGGAATGCCTCATTTCCAGTAAAAAGGGTCATCTATTACATCGAATGGGTTTCTTATATTTACGCAAACACTACACATTCGAATAATACTAGTTTTTACGGATTTTATTGCGCTGCTGATGATATTATATTTAACTATAAATACCCGACGTTTCGAGCACTTTACAGCACCCATGGTCACGGGGAAGACTGAGATGTTCAACGTCTAGATGTCATAGTTAACCACGGTTACTATAGATTAAAATTATTAATTTTTGTTCCGATCTATGCAGTACGAATTTATAAAATGCAGTCAAATTGCAAAAGTTACATCATGATTATCATCATCATTGCAGCTCTTCACAAGGCAAGGTCCTAAGCCACCTGCATTCATTGACTTAGTGCATGTCTTACCAGGTCGTCACTCCTTATTGTGGGATGATGCACTACACTTCGTCTACCAGTACGAGGCTGCCACTCGAGAACTTTTCTTTCCCGTCGGTTTCGGTCGGTTCTTCGAGCTATATGACGAACCTATTGCCACTTCAACTTACTAATACATTGGGCTACGTCAGTTACTCTGGTTCTTTATTATGTATCTATATGTTTATGTTTATCACGCAGAAAACCCCCGAGCATAGCCCTATCCATATCTTGAGCTTTCTCAGATCACGTCTCAGGTCATCATTAGCAATACACACTGGTTGTACAGTCTTGTTTTAAAGTTTTGAGGAATGCGTAACGAGAAGATGTGTCGTAAGCTCCCATAAATTCACTTAATGTGCTCATATTATCAGAAAGGCTCCTTTTAAATTCATATATTGTGAGAGGCAACTACGGAACCTTACCTCTGGGCCGACATGCAATTGGCCAGTTTTATTTTACTGATAACTAGGCGAAATGTCAAGATGATAGATTTGGGTGTCTATGGACCACATCATTCAAATATCTTCAGCTAGACTGTGTGTTCGTTTATCCCTTTCGTCTGTACTAGTGGTCGCCTGTGTTCTAAATCCCATTGTAATTTATTAAACTTCTATGTTTGTAAATATACTGTCATACCCTTTGTGGGCTTCGCAACAGATTGGGTCTCCGGCTGAGCAACGTTTTACTTAATTCGGGTTTTCTTATACTATATAAGAATAATGACTTTGTTTATAAAATATAATACTAGTATAATCGAAACGTTTTTCTCGCCTAAATTTTATTATATTATATATTGCACAGTGGAAAAACATTCGAAGCGGATAAAAATATTTCTAGATCATAAGTACTCACATATCAGTGATAATGCCACGATACAGTTATATTATGGTGAAAGATGAATGGGTTAGCTAAACTGAAGAAGGAACATGCCTTCACAGAAACCCAGCAGCATAAAATAGCAGCTTAATGTTGCTGTGTTTCAAATGGTGAGTGAAGAGAACCGGAGACTATTTTAATGGAAACGAGGCTTTCCGTCTTAGTCATCAGGGATGACAGCGCATCTGCATTTAGATTCTAATTTGAGGTTAGATATATAGGTCACAGCAAGTATTCATACGCTGGAAGGCGATCGTTTGTCGAACTTAAAAGCCACCAATCCCTCTTCAGCAATAAAGTTTTTGTTATGAGCGCTTTATCTTAGACCAATGATTAATTAAAACTTTCATGGTTAATCCTTATATTCAAAACGAATATCTCCTTTCTCAAGCATCTCGATATGCATTGTAAGCACCTCCGTAGGCACAAAACCGTTAAGGATTCGTTCGACCGTTGACTCCGTACCGTACCATTAGGTACGGTACGGAGTCAACGGATTCACTTTAAACCAAAATCCTCCAAGTGTTACGTGAAGAGGCAGAGATAAAAAAACACATTAACGTATATTTTTCTACTTATTGAAACCTTTATATCAAACTATATTTTTGAGTACAGTCTGTTCGCTTGTTACGCAGCCCTAGTCTATGCAATCCGCTGCGTTGCATCGGCTTACCACAATCAAGAGGCACCGCGACAGCTAAAAGCGATTCCTATCTTAAATTACCTAGTTCTAATATTTGATCATGTTAAATCATTCTACATTCAAATATCGAGTTAGAGTCACCTCATTTAGTTTGTAATAATTAATAGTAAAATTTATTGCAATTAAAATATACATTAAATAAAAATAGCTTCATTTTGCGACCTCTAGCTACATAATTGACGAAGCCGGTAGGATTTTCAAAGTAAAGTCGGTAAATCAAAATTCACAAAGGATATACAGAACCTACGGGAGCACCAGTCCAGATGCGAATCCAGGCATTGTTCCGCAAGAAGAAGTAATACTGTAAATGCTTGAATCTTTTAATCCTTACACTATATATATATATATATATATATATATATATATATATATATATATATATATATATATATATATATATATATATATATATATATATATATATATATATATATATATATATATATATATATATATATATATATATATATATATATGTACACCTATATTTACATACTATATTTACGAACAATATCCTAACTAAAGCTGCGAATTTTTTTTTCAACAAACAATTAATACCGTCTTCAGTTTCATCCTTAAAGTACGTAAAGGTCGAATAGATTTCGTAATCCGCCGATCCAATTAGGTAAACCAGTAAACCAGCTTGCAATGAATTTTGTTCAAATTTTGAACATTGTGCGATGTTTAGTGTTCACGTAAATATAAGAAATCATTATGAACTTTCCTTTTTAGCAACTCCTGAGGCTTTAAGAAACAGCATAGCCCTCTTTACAGCCCTCTGAGCGACATTGAGCTTTTTCATATGGCCATCAGTGAAGTGCCACGTATCTGATCCATATTTCATTACTGGATCAAGACGTGTTAGGTGTTCTTTGGAGTTCAATGATCAGGTGACTGCTTAGAGTAATTATATACATACGTATGCATATAGAAACCCTTCTATGATACATAAATGGAGTCAATATATTTGTCTCGCTTTTTCTACTTTAATTTTCAAATAAGGGGAAAAGAGATAATTCTTTTGAAAGATGTTGCGTGTAAATCATGTGCGTAAATAAAAATTTCAAGTTATCAAATTTTGGACTGTTACCATGTCAAATGACTAAGGAGAGTAAGTACAATTATATATTCTGATTTACTAGTATTACATGTGACGTTACTTTACAAGACGTGACGTCTTTAATCTATAGTGATTTCTTTCGCAGTGTTTGCAACAATCGACATCGATATACTCGTTTTTGTTCATTTATTCAGTGTTAATTACTTTATTATACGTCCAAAAATATAAAGAAAATAGGACTAGAATTATTATTTTTCGAACGATCAAGTATTTTTTTCTTAATTAAGTGATGACGATTATTATTGCCAATTTTGGTTTAGCAAAGTTTAAAAACGAATAGTTAGGGAAGTGTGAATACTAAGTCTTGACAGACACTCGGTACATTTGCAAGTTGGATCTTATCTGTAATCATAATTTTATATGCTAACTAACGGTCTGGCCCGGCTTCGCGCGACTGTTTTCTAAATCTCGACAACAGCGCTACTTACTGGGTCCAATTGGACCTTGAATTAAATTGTGAGTGTGAGCGTCCACCCGTTCTTAAGTCAAGTTTTTTAATACATTCGAAAATTGATTTTTATTTTTATATATATACCACTTGCTTAGCAGAAAATAAAACCATCAACTATCACCAACAAAGCTTTATCTCCTTGAATGAAAATATTTTGGAATCATGAAGTTAAGGCAAGATTCTCTTGATATTGTCGTGCCGCTGTTATTGTACTATCGTAGTGGAGTCCTCTGTATAAGCTCCGTGAAGCAATCCTAGTGTCGGTTGAATATTGACAACAAATTCCGGCTTTACATGATATATTTTAAAGTATAAAACGATAGTACAATTCCACATTATTTGACTACGTTTTTATTGTAAGTCGTAAAATGAAGCTCTCATAAACTTTCCTTAAATATAAATAAGTACCTATTACGAACTCGACTTAAAAAAATTAATGGCACATTAAAAGACTTGTCTATAGAATGGAAAAAGGGCAACAATCTTGTAAAAGTAAGAAAATGAGAATAATATAGCTATCTTATTTTTACCATGTTAAATGTCATATGTATATAGAATTTATTATATTTATAAATTATTATTTAGGACTCTCTCTCTCTATATATATACTAGTAATTAGTCTGAGTGTGACTGCATAAATCATTATAAAATTAACAATCAAAAAGCTGTAGGTACTCCGGGTTAACTTTAATATCGGGACAACAAACAAAACAGAACGACAACAAACAAAAAAGAATCCGTAAACTAATTTTATTTAATCCAAACCGTTCACGTAAGTTATTCCATTAAGAGCTTTTGATCAGGTTTTAATATAGAGAATCGTGATTACTCAAGGGTAATGATTACTTACTTATGTCTAAGAGGAGAAGGTAGAGAATAATTTATGCCTCTGTGAGACAGATTAAGCCTCTTCGGTGTGAGGGTTTATATGAGCATGTTGCTTTTTCAATTGCCTGTATAGGTTTGTAAAGATAGAAAGTTGCAATCCAATAAAGTATCAAATCACATTACGCTCAGTAGCTGAGGATAAAAGACTTGAGAGTAAACAGAATTTGTTCCAATCCAACAGGCTTGAATGCTTTATCCCCATATATGGACTAGGCTGATCAACTGCGCCCACTTGTACGTTATCAAGATGATTAATGTTCCGTTGAAAATGTCACCCGGCATGAGTTTTTTGTACTGACTCCAGGCCATGACGGATATTAATGTTTTTACCCCTCCTCAATAATTTGCGACAAAATTTCACATTTACTTTTTGCTACAATGCTCTTTCTTCGATGTAATGAAAAATAAAATGGCTCGTCTTATAAATATAATTTTGTTTATGAAGCGGCTACATTAAATATATGTATTACCTGAGTTCCAAACAAAAGAAGTTACTATATTCTATTTATTTACTTCCTTTTATTTTTTATAAAAGAATGCATGCGGCTGACCTGATGTTAAGTGTCTATCGCCAGCGCCACAACACCAGGGGAATCGCAAGTGCGTTGTCTAAAAAAATTAAGCTCTTTACCTTTGAAGGGCCTAAAAGTCGTATCGGTTCAGAAAAATCGCTGGTGATAGTCGATTCGAGTAGATATTTGGTGCTGGTAATATTCCGCAAGGAAATATTATGTTCAAAGCGATTGTTTTATATGTACGAGTAGTTACGTTGTACCAGTTCTGGCTCACTGAGTCAGAAGTGGTACAACGTTCATCGACGCACGATCCTAAAATAAAAGGTTTTGACATGCTCTGATCACGAATCTGCGATCCGTTTTTGCGTAAGATGCACGGTTCCGGAGATGTGCAGATCAATTAACTAATATCTAATTGATATCCGGTGGGGGCCTCCATCGTCATTAGCGCTCCATAGTTCTTATCTATTGTTCATTGAATACTGTCATTTTCTATTATTCGTCAGAGTGTGCGTCGGCTTATCAGTGCTATTGTATTATACTCCTTTGTTCCTATCTACAACACTAATTTGAATCATAAATAAAACACATTACCTAATTTTGTTAAAATTTTTATTTAAAAATACAAAATCTTATTACCTATTATCAATTACTTATTATAAAATTGGAGCGAAACATCTCATCCACTAAAATATCGTTATACAATGTGTTTCTTGTAAATATACTCGTAAAACTATGCATTGAACATCCCTGAAACTTAAGCAAATACATTAAGCAATATTCGCCACAAACTGAAGTCCACTCATTCTGAATCCTATCAACATTCCAGTTCCATATTTTACAATTCTTTTAAAAAAGTCTAGATGATATCGTAAAGGTGATCGTCCATATGAATCAAAATATTGACCGATCTCATTCGCATCGATATATAAAGCTACCCAATGTGACCCTGGTTTATCATATGTATCCAAATCGCATATTATATACGTTGGTACGTGGGTATACATGGGCAGTCTATTAGCAGCATAAACATTATTTTCTAGACTGGGGTGAATCTTTTTCAGATGTTGTTGTACATCTAGTGTATCCATGATATTACTACTATTAGTAGATTATTACAGTACCAATCTACTCAATGACTAACATAGGAATGATGAATTATAGTGATTTCTAAATATTAAATTGCATTCTTTGTGATATACAAATCGTATTTGAGTCATCGATACATCGAGCAAGACGCAACACGAAGGAATGTTCAGATATACAACAGAATGTGAGATAAGCTTGTTGACGCATAAACGCAAACGCAGCGGCATTCCATATTTTGACGTGACCGTAGAATTAAAATGTGCCTACAAACAAGAAAACATCATTCCCATATTAAATTGGTATATTATAAATTTGTGCAAAGACGAAGTGATCGCATACAAAGGTGATTCAGCAGAAAAACAATTTTTGAAAATGTTGACGACGATGATAGAATTTTTAATATTGAATAATACAAATGTCCAAAATACAATGATTTGGTAAATATCATAAATTTAAACAAACGTTATGTGTGTAATAATCATATATTTGCAAAAAATAATCACAAAATTTTACATTGTTCTTGTGATAAAGTGTGGGTTTTTTTACAAGCGGTTATTGCTTGAAAATAAAATTTTAAATTAATCATAAATTTTGTTTGATTTCCCAAAAACATTAGTTATAGTACACAATATATATTAATTGTTTACCTACACCAACACTTTCATTTTTTATTTCACCCCTTAGAAATTTAGACGTGTGTAATGTTTCACTTAATACATCCGTTTACTGCTATTGTGGCAGAACCAAGTGGATGTGGGAAGTCAAATTTTGTAACAAATTTCGTAGAATCAGTTACAGAAATATGTAATTGTGATTTTAATCAGATCACATGGTGCTTTGATGAAATGAAACCTTTATATAATTTACCAAATGTTAACTATCATCAAGGAATTCCAAATCTTAATATGTTTGATGGTAAAAGCCCACATCTTGTTATTATTGATGATCTAATGAGAGAGTCCGATGGAAGAATTGTGGATACATTTACAAAAGATAGTGGAATCTCAGTGTATTTTATTTAACACAAAATTTATTTCATCAGGGTAAAGGGCAAAAAGACATATCTTTAAACTCAATATATATAATATATAATATATTTTAAAAACCCTCGAGATTAAACTCAAATAAGATGTTTAGCACGACAAGTGTCACCAGATAACCCAAAATTCATTGAAGATGGCTACAGGGATGGCTACAGGGCCAAAATTCATTGAAGATGGCTACATGCAACTCTAGAGGCGCATGGATATTTAATGGTAGATTTAAAACAGAATACCAATGATTTTTGTCGTATTAAGACAAATGTCTTCCCATTTAATGGTTTCTGTACAGTCTACGTCCCCACAAAAGAGTTTAAATACACCAAGAATCAAACAATTCAAATCATTGCTAAATGATACATCGTCGACTCACAACGCAAAAACATTTGCTAAACGCTTTTCATACGCTTAAACCAAAATATCAAAGAGCATTACTTAAAACGTGTGATGAAGAAGAAATGAACTGTATTTGTTAGTGTATTCAAAACGTTTTACAAGGAAAAGTACCTCCTAAAGATAAAAATAAACAAAAATTGAATAAACACAAAAATATACTCCGTAAACTAGTGCGTAAGTGTAAACATAAACTAAGAAAAAATATAATTATACAAAAAGGAGTATGATAACGTTGAGCATTTTTTAAGAGTATTAAATGGTATCGGAGAGAACTTGAAATTTCGCTATGATGGAATAACAAAATTTGTGTCTATTTCTCTTTTGGATAAAAATATAACATCCGTACCACTATCACCCAAATTAAGTTATGAACCAAATAAAAATCTCCTAGAGAGAAATTTTGGAAAGTGTCCTGCTAATTTACACTTATGGTTACCATCTCAACTATTTCTATATTGCGACATTATCGATCCTCAGATTGTGTGTGATGTTATGAATCTTTTACTAAGAGTCATTTTATTAGATCCTACAAAATACATTTATGGTGCAAATAAAATGCACGTTTTCTCTCAACCTCACTACTTACCTGTTATGCGAAGAGAGTTCAATACGTTGGAAATAGTTATAAGATCGAGCACAGGACAAATAAAAGCGACCAAGAGCGTGTCGGGCCACGCTCAGTGTGTGGTTCCGTAGTTTCCCGTCCGTCACAATAAGTGTTCCCACTTATGAGTTTAAAGGTGGGTATCCATTATGTTCGCGCTCCTGCAACTGCTCCCGGTAGTGGGTACTGTTGTTTCTATCCAAGTTCAAAATGATTTTCATAGAAAGTCCTTATAAAGTTCTACTTTTCAGATTTTTTTCATATTTTCTAAACTTATGGTTCAAAAGTTAGAGGGGGGGGGGGACACATTGTTTTTTAGTTTGGGAGCGATTATTTTCGAAATTATTGACATTATCAAAAAATGATGTTAGTAAACCCCTATTCATTTTTAAATACCTTTCCAACAATATATCAAACGTTAGGGTTGAAATTAAAAAAATCACTTCCCACTTTACATATAGGGGGCTACCCTAATAAAACATTTTTTTCCAATTTTTTTTTATAGAATAGGGTGACAAACGAGCACACAGTCCACCTGATGGTAAGTGGTTGCTGCGGCCCATAGACATCTACATCTATCTTCCTTTACAAATCAAAATGCAGATGCGTTGTCACCCGTGAGGACTGAGATGGAATTCCTCATTTCCAGTAAAAAGGGTCTCCGATTCTCTACACTCGCCATACGAAATACAGCAGCATTAAGCTACTATTTCACGCTGGTATTCTGTGAGAGCGTGGTCCTTCCTCGGTCGAGCCGACCCATTCGTGCTACAACTATACTACTAATATAATTGCAGCATGGCTCTACCTCGTAAAGCAATTTTACCACTTTGTCGGCGTGATTGATACACATATTGGTACCAAATTTCAGCTTTCTAGTGCTAACGGTCACAGAGATTAAGCGAGGACGGACGGACGGACAGACAGTCATGGCGAAACTATAAGGGTTCCTAGTTGACTACGGAACCCTAAAAATACCATTCCAGTTTGGAACCGTGTGTAATTAACTACATTTCAGAAAATTCAATACATGGCGGCTACAATCATAGCACGTGAAAGTGCAACGAAATTATAATTAAGGACTCGTGATGGCTGCTAACTTTAATTGTACTGTACTCGTAACTACTTTAATTGTGTGTATTATAAAGAATTTTTGTGCAGACTCGTAGCTAGTATATATCAGTGTACTCTCTGACCCCTCCCCAATCAAGCCTTATCTAGTGTTATGCGGTAATTGAAATTCTCGTTAATAATTTGATGATCAATATACTGAAAACCTATACCCGTCATAATATAAAAACATGTTATGTGCTCTGTAGAATATTTTAATATTTACAATGTACATATGAAATTCTCCTGTACGTGTGTTGGTCTCCGCTAGGGGTGAAACTTCAATACAAACCTAACACTGAAATTTTGTGTGACGCCTGAGCGCCATCTTTAGGGCGCCGTCATGCAACTTAATTAAACTTGAATAGAAAACCATTGAAGTAATATGTACGTGTACTAGAACAGCTATCTCAAACAAAAAATGTGCGCTACTCTGTGTTCGCGCGGTTGGTTTTTTTTATCATAGAATAAACATAGGTAGAATGACCCGTAGGTAATAGTAGTTTGTGTTGTTAAATAGGTAAATCATATCGAGAACAATATTTAAATTTTGTCATTTATTTTGTATATTATATTTTTTTATAGGATATGGTGACAAACTAGCACACAGTGCACCTGATGGTAAGTTGCTGTGGCCCATAGAAATCCACATCTATCCTCAGTTACAGATCAAAATGCAGATGCAATGTTACCAGTGAGGACTAAGATGGAATGCCTCGTTTCCAGTAAAAAGGGTCTCCGGTTCTCTACACTCACCATACGAAACACAGCAGGATTAAGCTACTATTTTACGCTGGTATTCTGTGAGAGCGTGGCCCTTCCCCAGTCGAGCCGACCCATTCGTGCTACAACTATACTACTAATATAACTACAGCATGGCTCTACCACGTAAATTTGCTTATTTAATATAATATTACATAATGTTATATCACAATTACATTTTAAATGATATTTTTATATGAATATTTTAAAAAGTATCTATGTCAAATATAAAAACATACTAAATGTATGTTTACAAAACTTATTAACATAACATTTAAATTACAAATCTGCCTGCTACCTAACAACATTTTATAGTGACCATATCAATGTTTAAAATCTTTTATGTTTTAAAAATATATATTGACTTGGCAATTGCACTAAGCGATCTAATTTAATATAATATGTATTACTTGTGAGATACATTGTGTTTTTATGCGATGGCCAAATCAATATATATTTTTAAAATATAAAAGAGTTTTAACATTGAAACAATACTACTTTTTACGGAATTTATCGCGTATATTTAACTTTTTAATACCCGACGTTTCGAGAGCTTTACAGCACCCATGACTGCAGACTTCCCGGAGCGTCGATGTGAACATGTACAGGATCGCCCCCGTCACTACATCAGATTTGATAGACCACAAATCCTCGCTAAAGAACACCGATTCCTTTTAAGGATGATTCGCGAGGCTATTGAAATCAAAAAACATCCTAATTTCAATAGAAAAGATGGCTGGGTGCTACCATCTGCTTGGGATCCTATAATAAATAAAATTAAATCCCAACCCAAGCATACAACTGCAAGACTTCATGATACCATAAGTTCATACTGTGTAGATCGGAACAAAAGTTAAATTTTAATCTATGGTAACCGCGGTTAACTATGACATCTGGACGTTAAACATCTCAGTCCTTCCCGTGACCATGGGTGCTGTAAAGCTCTCGAAACGTCGGGTATTAAAAAGTTAAATATACGCGATAAATTCCGTTAAAAGTAGTATTATTTCAATGTGTAGTGTTCGCGTAAATATAAGAAATCATTATGAGTTTTAACATTGATATGGTCACTATAAAATGTTGTTAGGTTAGCTAATTACGTAATAACTTAAAACAGAAGGACCCTTAAGTAGGGACTGAATAAATTAACCGACTTGGTATTACATGGATCTCACAACTTTTTATGGTAGAAGAACTGAGTTGCGAGACTTGGTTTTTTTACAAGCTATGTTTTTGATAGCATATATTTATTTAAATTAGGATAAGGGTTGTTCATCAATGCTGGGCACGCAAGAGTTAAAAATGGACGAATTTATACCACTTTGACTTTGATGTGGAAACCTAAAAATAAATTAAGGGTATGTTCCGAAATACAACCCAGTACACTGTTAAATGCTAATGACGTCATCAATTGACACTAGGTATATTGTACTGGCGTGCCGCCGCCATATTGCGTCGGATATCCTGCCACAATAAAACAATTTTTAATTGTGTGTGCGCTGAATGAAGTATGCCAGAATTTGTTTCTATTTATTCAAATACAAAAAATTATAGAATAATTGCATGGTTTTTGGATCACAAAATGACAAAATAATCGCCTACACTTTTCTAAATAAAAACTTACATATGTTTCTAAAAAAAATTGTATAATAATATAATCGTCCTATACTTAAGTACCCACAGAAATGTCGCATCTGAACATATTGATTTCATAATCTATATTCCATGACACGAGATGGAGTCTTAGGAATATTTTTTTTTATTATTAATCTATAATTCTTTTTTATTGATTAAGTATCTTATTAACCGATGAAAAGTAATTCTTTATACGTGGTATTATTTATACTTATTATTTATATGTGGTAGAGCCATGCTGCAGTTATATTAGTAGTATAGTTGTAGGACGAATGGGTCGGCTCGACCGGGGAAGGACCACGCTCTCACAGAATACCAGCGTGAAATAGTAGCTTAATGCTGCTATATTTCGTATGGTGAGTGTAGAGAACCGGAGACCCTTTTTACTGGAAACGAGGCATTCCATCTCAGTCCTCACGGGTGACAACGCATCTGCATTTTGATTCGTAATCGAGGATAGATGTAGATGTCTATGGGCCACAGCAACCACTTACCATCGGGTGGACTGTGTGCTCGTTTGTCACCCTATCCTATAAAAAAATCATTGGTTTTTACTGACATTTCTTGAATTATTTGCGCAATATCTAAGTACACACGACGGCATATTTTTATCAAGAGTTTTTTTTTTAATCAACACGACACCTGACAACTCTACAAGCGCCTTGCGAGTGACTGGTTAAAGTGCGGTATATGCACCGCAGTTGAGTGGAACAGAGTAGCTGAATGCAGTGTTGCCTATAGTACGTAGAACGTAAAGGTGCGCTTACACGGGCAACTAAAATTGCTCAATTCCAGTCAATACTCGTCAACTATGACGTCACGACTACTTCAAGCAATTTACGGCAACGGCAACAAGCATCAATAGTGCGCAATACAATATTGAGCGATATGGCGCAACTTCATCAACTAGGCAATACTGTCCTACACGAGCATTTCAGTATTCGCTCGCTATGGACGACATTGTTCTTGCTGCGCAGGGCTTGTAGCGCTTTTTTTATTATTAATCAAAAACAAAAAAGAAAGAAAAGGAATGGACGTATCTGGATGCGATCGTTTTTGGCAAAGAGGCCGCAATTTTCATTGTGTAAAGAATAGGATGATATATTATTCAAAAACTTTACTAGAATGTCACGAACAGACCCGACCTCTCGCTCTCCCGCGGAAGCAAGACGGCAAGCCGCAAAACAAACAAGTGCGAATGAGATATATACTAAAATTGCTAGGAATTTCCAAGCCCATTGGATATTCGTCAATTCGTATCTGTGACACTGAGCGATATGAAATATCTGGAGAAATTAGAAGCAATATTGCCGAAATAATTGCCGCAATTTGCTCCATTGCTTTGAAATTGCTCCATTAATTCCTCCAGATCGGTCCATTCGTGTCGCCGAGCAATTATTGCCCTCGTGTAAGCGCACCTTAATAGCTCAATGTAGAAAACTTAGATTTCGATGTCAAATGTGTTTGGGTGTTCATATAAAGAACATGGTAGAATTGGAAGAATTATATTAATTGTGGTTTTTGTTTTTGGTTTTCAATTATTGCAAACTTTACAATAACACTATAAAAAATATAACAAACTAAAAAACTACTTCTCTTCAAATGTTATTAAAGCATTTTGGCAGTTATTTTTTAAATGTTATAAGGTAATTAAGTAATTTGTAATTCTGGTTATGGCAAGTTGCCATTGGCAACTTTTGACATTGCAGGCCGGTAGAAAAGTTTTGAAATTTTTCTGACTTTCTGCTTTGTTGGTGTAAGTTTGCTTCATGAAAATTGTATTAGGGAATTACTTTATTTTAACCCGGAGTACCTTCAGCTTCCCATCAACGCAGAATGAACTTACTGCGTCTTGAAGTCTTGCAATGGTATGCTTGGGTTTTTTTTTATATTAATTACTGGATCGCAAGCGGATGGTAGTACCCATCCTCCTTGTCTATTTAAATTAGGATGTTTTTTTAAATTTCAATAGCCTCACGGTTCACCCTTGGTAGGAAACGATGTTCTTTCGCGTAGATTTGTGGTTTATCAAATCTGATGTAATAGTGAGGCCCGTATAGAATAAGATCACAAACTTCTGGGAATGTTGGTACTTCGCTTCAGCTATATGTTCTTTTACGCGAGTTTCAATTGATCTTTTTGAGATCCCTATACATGAGAGACCATATTTAAAATCAAGCTTGAACGTTCCTGCATCTTGTAGAGGAACATAACTCTTGATGGAAGATAAAAACTGACTAATATTCTTCGGCAGCTTGTAGAATGTTCTAATAGAAGCTCGCTTCAAGATGTAGCCAATCTCACTCGTGACACTTTGAAATATGATAGTACAGGAGGCACATGTTCGACTATGGCTGGATTCACTCGGTCACTGTGAATTAGTCGCGACCGCGTAGACCGAAGCTTGTTGTCGCGCTGAACTTGCTGGATGTGCTAAATCTCGGCGGCCAGTTGTTTGCTGTCACAGATCGTTCTTGCACTCTGTAACAAAGGTTTGCCCACAGTTGCTAACTTTGAAGGGTGACGGTGAAATTCACCATTGAAATATCGTTTTGTATGGGATTTTTTTCTATACACAGTTAGTTATTGTTACTAACACATCCAGGAAAGGTAAGAAATTATTTGCCTCTAACTCTACTTATAGTAAATGGAATTTTAGAGGTTATGGGGTTAAGGCGTTCTAAAGATGCAGTTTCTTTGTGTAATGGTAAAATTGTAAAAGTATCGTCTACGTAGCGCTTGTAGAACTTTAGAGTTACAGCTGCAGTACCTAAGAAGAGTTTTTTCCTCAGTCTTCAATGAATTTATCGAAGACAATGGGAGATACAGGTGTAAGCCCATAGATTTCTCAACCTTTTCATTTAATATGATTCCTGCTGAATTATTTTTTATACTGTTTTGTGCAGAATGGTCTGAAACATGTAAATGAAACACTGCAGTTATATTATGATTGTAGTATAAATGGGTTGACTCGACCGTGGTAGGACCACGGTTTCACAGAATAGCAGCATAAAATAGCAACTTAATACTGCTTTGTTTCGTAAGGTAAGATGATGAGTGTAGAGAACTGGAGACCCTTTTTAACAGGAAATGAGGCATTCCATCTCAGTCCTTAGGGTTGACAACACGTCTTGTTTATTTCATAATTGAGAATAAATGTAGATGACTATGAGCCACTGTATCTACTATTTTATAGAAGAGGCAAACCAGCTTGCGGCTCACCTGGTAAATGACTACTGCCGCCCATAAACAACTGCAACACCAGAGAAATTGCAGATGCGTTGCCAGCCTTTTAGAAAAGAGTAGGCTCCTTTCTTGAAGGTCCCTAAGTCGTATCGGTCCGAAAATTTGCTGGTGGTATTCGATTCTTCAGGGAAATTGTGCGAGGAAGAAAACTTCTTCTAAACCGCACAATGATGAATCGCCAAGTATCCAGAAGGTATAAATGGTATCTCGAGTTTTGTCGCTATGTTCTATTGTGAAATTGAGCGGCGGAAATTCCTGAAGGTCCGAACAATTCCTGAGAGAACTCCCCGTGGTAGATCCGCCACGACGACATTCCGCAGTGAAAAAAAAATCGGTCACCGTCGATTCGAACCACTCTGCGCTGAATGCAATCAAATGGAGGGAGCTGGCAGTATTCCATGCCGAACCTGCGCCTTGTAATTTTTTAGGCAGTGTGCCGGCTTATAAAACTGTCTTACTCTGCTGTTCAGAGACCAATTTGGTCTTCTCTTCCAAGTGCCCAAGACTCTGCACGTCAATCGATATATCGATGCCGAGGATTCAGATACTAGCTGAGGCATCAGGGGAGTGCCCTGAACCTGAAAAAATACGACAGAGGTTTTTTTTTAGCAGTAAACGCGCAAACTTGTGTCTTTAGGGGATTGAACCGGATTATATTTTTTCGCCCTTAGTCCGAAACTTCAACAATGTCTCGACTTCAGACACAAGTTTAATTCGGTACTCCGCAACGTTTTCCTGAGAAATATTGGCACGGCCGGTCCATAAATCATCACCAGTGCTGTCGTATACATAGCAATTAATGTAACCGTTTTACAACATATCATTGATATGTAGCAGAAACAGCATTGGTGATAGCACGCAGCCTTGTGGAACACCAGCGTTAATGGGTTTGTAATTGGAGCATACACCTTCCACTACGAATTTGATGCTCCGATCTGCAAGAAAACTGGTGATCCAATTGCAAAGCATCTCGGGAAGCCCATAAAAAGAAGCTTTGAAAGAAGCGCTTTGTGCCAAGACCCTATTACGGCCTTCGCTATGTCTAAGCTAAAGGCCCGCGAGTCAGTAGAGTTCCAGGGAGAGACCTTTGGACTCTACTACCTCCGCTCATCCGTGAGTTAGGTAACCCAGAAGATTTCCAGCTAAGTGACACCAACAGAAACCATACTGATGGTTACTAATAACCTTGTGAACCTCAAGGTACTTTATAAGCTGGCAGTTAATAATTGTTTCCGTTATTTTGGAGAAAAAGGAGATGATAGCGATAGGCCTGTAGTTGCACGGACGGAAAGTTACGCAGACAAACACGGGTTTAAAATAGGTCACTCGGCATATACTGGACTGCGCGTAAATTTTGAGGTTTTTCCTATACCTAGTCCTACGATAACAAGCGTTTACCTACACGCTTTATTTAAAGGCTACAGGTGAGCCTCCTACATTTCACATTAATGACGAGTGTCAAATGGCTGCACTAAGCAGCATCAGGTGGTCTGTATTTTCGTCCATACTTTATAGTCTATAGAAGTCCAATGTTGTCTCTCTGTAGGTGCCTCCTCCATAGATTAGCTCATATTTGAATGGATTTTACCATAGCTTCACCTGCGGGTTGACATTCGCTGTTTTTATTGTTTATAAATACTCATTTTATTTTACACAATATAAAGAACGTGTCAATAAAACTAATTTATCACGAATATGCTGCTGCTCAACTCCTTTTTAGTTTCCGTCTGTTACCTGCATTACGAAAATTTACTCCTGAAAAGAAAAAAAAAACTATAAAGGAGTTTTTATGCACAATAATTTGTTCCATTTGCATGACAAATCCTCGGAAAATAATTTCTTATCTGTGGGATTATCTAGATAAAGATTATTACATATGCTTTACGTAACATAACATTTTAATATTGAAATGCCATATTTCTCGTATATTCATAAAATATTTTACGACTTTTATGAACACGACGCCAGGAAAATTGACACAAATGTAATTTGCGATTGGCTCATATCTTTTAATGTTTCTGATGTATGTCAAAGTTTCTATTTAGTACATGGAATATGTTGGTATAACAAGTCTTGACATTAAATAATTTTTGAATCAAATGCGTTGAAAACTGATTAGTTAAGATATAAGCGTTATAAAATAAAATGATGAATCTTTAGTTAGTTTGAATGAAAAGTGTTGTCCTGAATGATACAACCCACAAAATGGAAAAAATAATGATCCAGAAGCACTTTTATCAGTTTATTTTCAAATATGAAAGTCTTCTAAAACATAAAAAGTAATCCCATAATTTATATTTTTACTACTATACATAACATAATATAATAGGGCTTCTGCCACAAGGAAAATGTTTTATTCTTTTAAATCTGAAAATCTTTATGTCTTTGTAGGATTTTTTATAGAATATGCATGACAAACGAGCACACAGTCCATCTTATGATAAGTAAGTGCTCCATGCAGGATGTGCTGTTAACACAGCGCTCGGTGCGCAAAGCACTCCTCTCCACGGACGTCAACAAGTCGAGTAGGTCTGGAGTCCCACCCATTGTGCTGAAGTCGTGTACACGCGTCGTTTCTAGAACTCCTACTCCTTAGGCATCCAATCCCTAAAAAAGGCGACTGCTCAGATCCGTCTCCGTCCAACTACAGGCCTATCGCTATCATCTCCTTTTTCTCCAAAATAATGGAAACAATTATTAACTGCCAGCTTATAAAGTACCTTGAGGATCACAAGCTAATTAGTAACCATCAGTACGGTTTCTGTTGGTGTCACTTAGCTGGAGATCTTCTGGGTTACGTAACTCACAGATAAGCGGAGGTAGTAGCATAGATAAGAGTGTAGGTAGTAGAGTCCAAAGGTCTCTCCCTAGGACTGTACTGACTCGTGGGCCTTAATATAATAGGGTCTTGGCACAAAGCGCTTCTTTCAAAGCTTCTTTTTACCGGCTTCCCGAGATGCTTTGCTATTGAATCACCAGTTTTCTTGCAGATCGGAGGATCAGAGTCGTAGTAGACGGTGTATGCTCCAATTACAAACCCATTAACGCTGGTGTTTCACAAGGCTGCGTGCTATCACCAATGCTGTTTCTTCTGCATATCAATGACATGTTGTAAAACAGTTACATTAATTCTAATGTACGAGTATACGACAGCACTGGTTATACTAGGACTAGCCGTCCCAATATTTCTCGGGAAAACGTTGCGGAGTACCAAATAAAACTTGTGTCTGAAGTCGAGATATTGTTGAACAAAGTTTCGGACTAAGGGCGAAAAAATTATATCCAGTTCAATCCCTGAAGACGCATAGTTTGCGCGTTTACTGCTAAAAAAACCTCTTTGTCGTATCTCCTTAGGTTCAGGGCTCTCCCCCGATTTCTCGGCTAGTATCTGAATCCTCGGCGGCGATAATATATAGAGTGTCGTGCAGTTTCGTGGGCACTTGGAAAAAAAGATCAAATTGGTCTCTGAAAAGCTTGGTGTGCTCAGTAAAGTAGGACAGTTTTATATGCCGGCACACTGTCTGAAAATTTACAAGACGCAGGTTCGGCTTCACATGGAATACTGTTTCCATCTCTGGTCTGGGGCTCCCCGGTGCCAGATCCCTCCACTTAATTGCATTCAGCGCAGAGTGGTTCGAAACGACGGTGACCGATTTCTTTTTCACAGCGGAGTGTCGCCGTGGAGGATCTACCACTGAGAGTGCTCTAAGGAGTTGTTGGGACAAATTCCAGCCAAATTACAGCTCAATTTCACAACAGAACATAGCGACAAAACTCGCGATTTATACCTTCTGGATACTTGACGGTTTTTCACTGTGCGATTTAGAAAAAGTTTTCTTCCTCGCACAATTTCCTTGTGGAATCGAATACCACCAGCAAATTTTCGGAACAATAAGACTTGGGGATCTTCCAGAAAAGAGCCTACTCTTTTCTAAAAGGCTGGCAACGTATCTGCAATTTCCCTGTGCAGTTGTTTATGGCCAGCAGTAGTCACTTACCTTCAGGTGAGCCGCAAGCTCGTTTGCCTCTTTTATAAAATAGTAGATACAGTGGCTCATAGTCATCTACATTTATTCTCTATTATGAAATAAAATAAAGATGCGTTGTCAACCCTAAGACTGAGATGGAATGCCTCATTTCCTGTTAAAAAGGGTCTCCAGTTCTCTACACTCACCATCTTACCATACGAAACAAAGCAGTATTAAGCTGCTATTTTATGCAGCTATTCTGTGAAACCGTAGTCCTACCACGGTCGAGTCAACCATTTATACTACAATCATAATATAACTGCAGTATTTCATTTACATGTTTCAGACCATTCTGCACAAAACAGTATAAAAAATAATTCAGCAGGAATCATATTTAATGAAAAGGTTAAGAAATATATGGACTTACACCTGTATCTATTTTATACGTGGTAGAGCCATGCTGCAGTTATATTAGTAGTATAGTTGTAGCACGAATCGGTCGGCTCGACCGGGAAAGGACCACGCTCTCACAGAATACCAGCGTGAAATAGTAGCTTAATGCTGCTGTATTTCGTATGGTGAGTGTAGAGAACCGAAGACCTTTTTACTGGAAACGAGGCATTCCATCTTAGTCCTCACGGGTGACAACGCATCTGCGTTTTGATTCGTAATCGAGGATAGATGTAGATGTCTATGGGCCACAGCAACCACTTACCATCAGGTGGACTGTGTGCTCGTTTGTCACCCTATCCTATAAAAAAATCTTCCATTATTTTCGATAAATTCATGGAAGACTGAGGAAAAAAACTCTTCTTAAGTACTGCAGCTGTAACTCTAAAGTTCTACAAGCGCTACGTAGACGATACTTTCACAATTTTACCATTGGACAAAGAAACTGCATCTTTAGAACGCCTTAACCCCATAAACTCAAAATAAAAAATTCCATTTACTATAAGTAGAGTTGGAGGCAAATAATTCCTTGGCTTTCCTGGATGTGTGTTAGTAACAATAACTAACTGTGTAGAGAAAAAATTCCACATAAAACGATATTTAAATGGTGAATTTCACCGTCACCCTTCACAGTTAGCTACTGTGGGCAAACCTTTGTTACAGAGTGCAAGAATGATCTGTGACAGCAAACAACTGGCCGCCGAGATTCAGCACATCCAGCAAGTTCAGCACGACAACAAGCTTCGGTCTACGCGGTCGCGACTAAGTCACAGTGACCGAGTGAATCCAGCCATAGTCGAACCTGTGTGTGTGTGAGAAGTGTCACGGGTGAGATTGGCTACATCTTGAAGCGAGCTTCTATTAGAACATTCTACAAGCTGCCGAAGAATATTAGTGAGTTTTTATCTTCCGTCAAGTGTTATATTCCTCTACAAGTTGCAGGAGCGTTCAAGCTTAATTTTAAATGTGGTCTCTCATGTATAGGGTAAACAAAAAGATCAATTGAAACTCGCGTAAAAGAACATATAGCTGAAGCGTAGTACCAACATTCCCAGAAGTTTGTGATCTTATCCTATACGGGACTCTCTATTACATCAGATTTGATAAACCACAAATCTACGCGAAAGAACATCGTTTCATACCAAGGGTGAACCGTGAGGCTATTGAAATTTAAAAAAACATCCTAATTTAAATAGACAAGGAGAATGGGTACTACCATCCGCTTGCGATCCGGTAATTAATATAAAAAAAAACAAAACCCTAGCATACCATTGCAAGACTTCAAGACGCAGTAAGTTCATTCTGCGTAGATGGGAAGCTGAAGGTACTCCGGGTTAACACTCACATCGGGACGTCAGTCACCTCAGTCCCCCGTGACCACGGGTGCTGGAAAGCACCAGAAACGTCGGGAATTAAAAATAAAAAATCCGTAAAAGTAGTTTTAATCAACATAGGTGGTGCTCTCATTTTGCGCATGATGGCATCAAATATGTCCCAGAAATTTTGGGAAAGCATCCCAGAAATTACTACAGCAGAGCAATCCCAATATCATCTGAAATAGGTGCATTATTGTATTGCACGCGTCTAACATCCAGCGACCTTTTGGTGTGATAAACCTTGCATCTTCTGAAAGACTTCTCATATAAAAGCTTCGAAAATGTGCTTTGAAAAGTGTGATTTTAATTCGGCCCGTAGAACGGGGAATACCTTTTGGCCGTGGTAGTGTTAGCGCGCATCCAACACTACCACGCAGCCCAGGAGCCCTATGCTCTTCTACTTTACATACACCATCGCAAAGATCGTCAAAAAGTTTGATGTTTTTGTTAATGTTTTAATTAAGATTCTCTATTTATTTTACGCTATCCCTTGAACGTTTGATTAAAAGGAATATAAGTATACCTTTATAATAAAAGTGAAATTATTATTCGTAATTTATTATTTGTCTCTTTTCAGCTGTTAAAATATTTTGTTTATAGAATACAATGTTAATTAGGAATTTTCGTAAAGGGATAAATCAAATGGTTTCACTTTCAATCTATTTCTTATATGCTTTGTGTTATAGTTAATTGTTTATGAAAAATTTATAACTGTAAACCTTTTTTTTTTCATTGGTAAATTAAATTTAAGAATGTCTTTCAAAAAGTATTATTTATAAGTTATATTGAATAAAGAAGTCCATTTCTATTTCTATATTATCTAATACAATTTAAATTGTTTAAGCTACATCAAATCTCATCAGAGAAAGGAAAATATCATATAAAATTGGCATGAGCATACTGCTTTCCTAGTGATACGAGGTAGGTACCAATCAAATCTTTTATTACTGAAAGAAATGTGATTAACGAGAACACAATCAATTCGACGGTAAGTGGGTTGTGATATTAGTATATGCGCTAGTGCGCATACGACATTTATATGTACCTAAAAAGTTTCATATTATAATTAAAGTTGCAAATCTTTCATTTACACCTTTCTAATTTGATGGTGATCCTGCCATGAAGAGGCTTTCCAACAGATTATTAATTAGATCAGAAAATGTTATGTTGTACAAGTTGATTGTGGCATAAATACATGCATGTGACACAAATATATCATATGGGTAGAGTCACACTGCATTTATATTATGGTTGTAGCATGTACGTCGGCTTGACCGGGGAAGGATCACGCTCTCACAGAATACCAACGGAAAATGGCAAATTAATGGTGCTTTTTTATGGTATGGTGATAGTACAGAACCGGAGACCCTTTTTTACGGAAACGAGGCGTTCCATCTTAGTATTAAGGGATGACATCGCACCTTAATTTACATTCTTAATCGGGATTAACCTTTTGAGCGCCACGCCAAAAACGCATTACCGTGTCCTGTACGCCAAAGCAAAAATTGAACAAAAATACCTACGAAAAAATAGTGTTGCCAAGAGTTGATATATCGATAACACAAAATAACTTGATTTTGTTAGTTTTTTATGCAATAAATGACTCATTATAATCTGGTATGTTATATTTAATCTTGTGCTGTCTTCCGCTCTTTTTATATATGTACTTTGTACATAAATAAAAACAAACAATAACAATAAAATAATAGTGAACCACAACACTACTCTCCATCGTGATGACGTCACTGTCACGACTGGACGACAACGGCGTAGCTGACCTTCCTTTTTGAAACGTTCTGAGAGATGTAGCCGTGTCGCACGTTGTGTATCGATTTCGAAATCGATCTAACCAAAATATACCGAGATCGACTCAAAATATTTTATGTGTCGGGGGAGGCGTAGGCCAAGTAAAGCAAAGAAGAAAAGTCTTACCTCTTATGACAATGGGGGTTTGATATGATGCTGATTGCTACCAGATGATTTTGAGATAATCATAATCTTTATTGCAATCAAATGGTAACAATAGATGTGATGTTTTAAAAAAAATAGTCTACATTATTTGAACACAGTTTGGGCGTATCAATTATAAAAATATTATTTTTAAACTGCAATATTAGATTTCATTAATAAATTACGTTATTAGATTATATTATTCTAAAATTCTGTAAATTTAATTAAATTAATAATCACAATGTCAAGTAAAAAAATTATTATTATTATTATAAATAAAAATAAAATTAAGAAAAAATAATAATTGAATAAAAAAAATTAAATTAAATTAGATAGGCAAAGGCCGAAGTTGTCCACACAAATTAAATAATATTTATATCAAAATATTCATTTAAATAATAGAAACATTTTTCAATGAAATATAACTTTAATTTCGATAAAAATAATGTAGTACTCGTTTAATTTTTTATGTCATTTAGAAGGTTATTAAAAATTTAAACTGCTATACAGTAGGGACTAGAGCTATGCAAAGCAAGAGTAGATTTCGGCAATTATAGCCTATTTTTATTTGATCTAATTGAGTATTTGTAATTTGTTTCACTTAATTTGGTAAATAGTTCTGGGTGGTTCTTTTACAAATTTGCATGTTTCCCAAATAAAATAGTCGTCGACGACGCGAGTGACGTCAAAGTCAAAATTTTAAACTTTTTGAAGTGGGGCTTACAACTTTCTGGAATTTTTATGTTTGCCAAGATTCTTATATTTTTTTTTGCGTTATAAATAATTTCTGTGCATCTTTACTATTTCCCCACAACACGACGCCGTATGACAGCCACGAAGATGTGTATGCGTAATATGCTGACAGAACGCTGGAGACATCTGTGGTTTGCTTTATTTCTCGTAATACGTAAGTAAATTTTGATAGCCTATTTTTACTTTATTTATATGGGCTTTCCAGTTTATATGGCAGTCGATTTCCGGGCCTAACAAGTTGTAGTTTTCATCAGTTACTATTGGTATATTATTATAAGTAAAAACGATATTTAGTGGTGATTTTTGAACTGGTCGGAATTGCATAATTTTGGTTTTATTAAAATTAATCTCTAGGTTGTGATGTGTTGATGTGTACCAATTTGTAACCTGGTTCAATACTTGATTCAATTTATTATTTAAATTCTGGTCTTTTGTGTGCGGAATAATAATGGAAATGTCATCAGCAAATATAATAGAGGTTTCAGTCAATACCCTATATTGAGAAAGAAAATAGCACAACACAAAATGTAAAATTGCTCGTCATACCTTAAGAAAAATATAAATATTTATTATTATATTACTAAAATAAAAAAAATTCAAAATCATCGCCGCTTTCCGAAATGCGAATGAGTTCTGAGGAATCGTTCATGTTGCACTGCACTACTTTTTCCGCTATTCGTTTATGACGTCATCAGGGTGTCGTCTATACTTGACCACGGCGCCCAATGAACTGATAATCGATGACGCGCTAAGGATGCGCCAGAGTTGAGATATTAGATTTATTATGCGAAGTTGATTTGATTAAATTTTCTTTTATTTATGTAGCTGATGATAGTTTTATGTTTCTTACCTTTTGTTTTATTCAAATATCAATAATAATTTTAAAAAAATAACACGTTTGCGTTTAATTTTGAATAGTTTTCAATAAATCTATGCCTAACGCATTACAACACTAGCGGTCACACATAGACGACTTTGTCGTGCTGGACATAGCATTTGCTTAGATAAAAATCCATTTTTTAGTTCGATGTTTCTTAGTACGCGTGGCTCTAGGAGACTTGTTTTATATACTAACATGTTGCTAGGTTATTCTTCTTCGAGGAGGGTAGAATTAAAATACCAGTAATTACTTCCCAATATCGATATTTCATATTTTTGTGGGCCAGGTTTTTTGTCAACTATAGACGTCGTTGGCGCTCAGAGCTCGCAGGTGCTTGTCAAGTATAGGCGACTATGGCGCTCAAAAGGTTTTTTTTTTATTTACAACTACTAAAATACATACTAAACAAATTTCATAAATACAGTGCAACATAAACCTATATAAGATTTTTCTGTACACTGCAGTTCGCCGTCGTTCGAGCGCAAACATTTTAATATTATTTAGAGTAAGAAGGTAGTTCGCTCATTTCTATACAAATAACATGAGGATAAGTTGTAGTGACTATTTAGTTAGAGTAGTATACAGAATGTTTGGAGAAAATATTATTTTACATTTTTGGAATATACATATGGTAATTATATTACATATGGTAAGTATGTTAGTTTTTAGTTATATCATGTTAGTTGATTCAAAAAGTATGTTTTTAATTTTTATTTAATATTTTTGGGATTGATATTTTCCTTCGAGGTTTTAGGTAGTTTATTAATTAATTTAGGAATAATCTTAGTTTGATGATTGCCATACGTATTATGAGTTTTAGCTATAGTTAATTTAGGGTTATATATACTTCTAAGCTGATGTTTGTACGTAGGTATGACTTGTAATTTTGTATTAAAGAATTGTTCTACAAGTAAAGTAAGTTTTAATTTTTTTCTATTGGCAAGACACCACAGTATTTAAATAATTGGTTGTAATTGTCCTTATATTGTTGTTTGATTTTAGGGGGGACAATTGTTTTGATGATTCTAAGTTGTAATTCATGGATTCTACAAAGATGCGATTTCCAGGTTCTACCATAGCTACTTAATCCGTATTGTATTATTAATTCGGCCAGAGCCTTATAAAGGGACAATAGTGTAGGAAAGGGAACTTTATACCTAACTATAAAAAATTTGGCAAGTATGGCCCTTAACTTATCACACACTTTATTAATATGGTGCGTCCATTTAAATCGACTGTCTATTATGAGTCCAAGGTAAGGTTGTTTTTCTACTAATTCAATATGAGTACAATTACAAGTCTGGTTAGACATGTTATTATGGAGACATTGGTGGCTGTGGGCAACGAGTTTTAAAGGAACAGATACTCTATTATGACTGGATCAAATGTACATCATTTTTGTTTTTGTGGCATTCAGAACAAGCCCCGCATCGTGAGACCATTTCATAAGGTTAGTAAAATCTTCTTGCAATTTCTGTAATGCCACATATATGTCATTTTCCACCGCTTGTATGCATGTATCGTCTGCAAACTGATATATCTTGCAGTTTTTAATTACATTGGCAACATTATTAACATAGGTCAAGTAATGCAAAGGCCCAAGCACAGATCCCTGTGCAGTACCATGAGTGACTGTTTTCTTTGTACTTGTAGCATTTCCTACTTTAACTCTATATGCTCTCTCTTTAACATAGTCTTTGCACCAATTTAAAAGGGGTCCTCGCAGTCCACATTCATCAAGCCTTTCAATCGGTAAGTCATGTCTAAGGGTGTCGAACGCTTTACTATAATCAATGAAAAGAACTAGAACATGTTTTTTATTATCAAGATAATGGTTTACGTCGTCAGTAAAAGAAGATAAAAGTTGAGTGGTACTTTTATGCTGCTGAAAATCATACTGACTTTTATTTAAAATTGGGTGTTGACTATAGATATTATTTATTTGTTTACTTATATATTTTTCAATTATTTTGCCTAGTGTAGGTAATATTGTTATTGGGCGATAATTGTCGTAATCCGTTTTGCTACCTTTTTTATGTACGGGTCTTACAATTCCAGTTTTTAATTCAGTAGGGTACTTGCCTTTTTCTATACACGCATTTATTAGGTCGGCTATAGTTACCGATATTTTATCCGCAATAGATATTAAGTCTCGTATGTTGTCTGTGCCTGGTGCTTTGTTCGTTTGAATGTTTTTTATTATTTTAGCTACTGAGCTTGGAGTAGCCTTTTGATATCGAAATGTTACGTTTACAGGCAATCTGTACAGGTTTATCGGTAAAAGGGGTCGATTGCAGGACGGTACGATGCTTGAAACATTTTTCTGAAAGGCCTGAGCGAAATTATTAGCGATATCATGTGGCGTCACTTTTTCATTTTGAAATGAATTTAAAATTATATTATCGATGGAAGGACTTGTCCGTCCCGTGTCTTATTTAGTATTTGCCAAAGTCTCATCTGATTATTTTTATTATTATGTATATCCGTTTTGATGTACCAATTTTTTGTTTTTTGTATCAGCTTGTTAGTCGAATTTCGCATTTTATTATATATTTGTTTAGTAATCATATTGTCTGTATTTTTTAACCACAAATAATACCAATAGTCCCTATTCTCACATGCCCTTTTAGTTCTTTCATTAATCCATTTCGTTTCTGTCCTCGTTAATGTTCTATTTTTTTTGTCGAATTGTTGTTAAGGCATCATTGTAGCATCTATTGAAATTGTCTTTAATGAATTTGTATATTTCAATGGGGCAACTAATACCTATAGTTAATTCCCAATCTATTTTATTTAATAAAATAGAAACTTTTTTGTGGTCAATATATGTTTTAAATTTAGAAGCCGCCTCTATATAGTGCTGAGATCCAACACAAGCGAATGTCGTCGCACAGTGGTCCGCTAGTACGGTTCTAAGTGTCGCAGTGTATACGTCTTGTGAATGGGACCGTGCTATTATATGGTCAATACACGATTTACTAATTATGTTATTTCTTAATTCAGTTCTAGTATATTCCGAGATCCCACTCACAAGTCCGTACGTCGAGAACCTTGTTGTGTATTTATGTTTTATAGGTGTTTCCACAGCGACGTCGATGTTTAAATCGCCTATTATAAAAAATTCTTCGTGTTTATTAATTTTGTCGCATGATTGCTGCAATTCGTTTATAAATAGGTGTTTGCTTAAATTAGGCGGACGGTATATAGCGAGTAGATTGCAAGTGTAATTCGTAGGTGTGATTATTTTTGTTAGTAATCCCTCAAAATATAAAGTTTTTGTTATCGTAGTCGACACTTTATGTTTTTATGTACGTAAATAATAACTCCACCTCCCTTTCTGTCTTTTTTTAGGTTTACATGAGTGTTATAGTTCTTTAGTTGGAAAAGATCGATTAAATGTTCTGGGTCATTCACTTCTGGTAGAATAATTAAATCAATACTAATTGGACAAGTGACTATAATGTGTTCTAAACTAGAAAAATTTGAAATTATTGACCTTATGTTAAAATGGATACACGTTAGATTAGTTTTATGGGGAATTTTATGAATAAAGTCAGTTAGGTTAATACAGTTTTTCAATTCAGTTACGTTATTAGGTAAATTCATTGTTATTATTCTGAATATGCGGAAATGTATGTAAGCTTAAAAGAAAGTTTAGATAAAAGAGAATATGCGTTGATATATAAATATACAGTCAATACTTTTAGCAAATTACCTACTTAGGCTCTAACTAGTCTGGCGATATCTTCTTCGCGACGGATTATGATGATGTCACCTTTTTCTTCTTTTCGTGCTCGGATGATACCTCGTTTACACCATACGTATTTGTAGGTTGGTTTTAACTTTTGTTTCGCCCCCCATAGTAATTTCCTGTTATAATAAGATAAAGCTTCACGTATGTAAATAAGCTGTTTCCCTGTTGCCTCCGACAAGTTATCCACGATATCATGAGCATATAGCTTTGAATTTTTCGCTGCTGTGATCCATTTTGTTGATGTTGTTTCATTTTTAAATGTAATTTCAATATTTCCCGGCTTTTCTTTTTTTCCTGGTACACGTTTAGTAGTGTCAATGTCATCAACAGATATTGATAACACTGGTCGGCATCAAAATAAGAGCAAAAAAATGTATATATGGAAGTTATTACGTTAGTTACGTTAAATCCAAATATGTAGTTAGAATTCACCTAGCACGTCTAGTTGCGACGCAATAGCATTTTTTGTTTGCACTAGAATTGTTTGCTTATAGTTGTAGGCAGCGGTATTTGTGAACGTTGGTATGTACATGTATTTAGTTGTGTTCTGAGTCTGTTCTACTGTTCAAATCAAAGTTGGTAGATAAAGAAAGAAGAGCATGTGTAGCTTTTGAAAATGTATGTCGCAATTTTCTTTGCAATAAAAAGGCTGAAAATTACACAGAGCTGATAGAAGAACTGCTTTCGTCGTATCATAAACTTGGATGCAATATGTCTTTAAAATTCACTTCTTGCATTCGCATTTAGATTTTTCCCAGAAAATCTTGGTGCCATGTCTGATGAGCATGGTGAAAGATTCCACCAAGACATTGCACATACGGAAAAAAGATACAGCGGCCAGTGGACCCCAGCAATGTTAGCTGATTTTTGTTGGAAAATAAATCTAGAAACAGCAGTTAAAATGTATTAAAAGAAAGCGATCTACCAAATAAGTCATCAATCAGTGTAAATTTTTTCGTTCTAAAATATATATATATATATATATATATATATATATATATATATCAATACCGATATTTTATTTAAATGTAAATATCTGAAAAGCTAGAGGTGATAGTTGAAATCTTTAAACAGATTTGGACTCAACAAATCAAAGCCAATAGAAACCACGTAGTAAACTTTTTGCTCCCGGATTTTTTTTTTTTTTGCCGACCAATATAATTTATCTGCAATTTTTTTGACAATGTCGCTTACTATTTCCGTGTTATTATGAGGGATATTTAATATTTCAATTTGTTTGTTTAGTTATGACTGTTCAATATCCTTCAAACGTTGCTCTAGTGCACCAACGCGCGTTTCTAAATAACTATTTTTGTTAAAGAGTTCTACATTTTTCTTCTGTAGTTCTTTCATTATTAATTTTAAGGTATCTAAAGATACTGTCATCTCGTCCATTTTATCGCTTTGATGTTGTAGAGATTTGACTATGTCTTGCAGTTCTCTTTGAAGAGCTTTTTCCATCTCTTTTGATATATCTTTCAATAACCGCTTGATATCAATTTGTACGTTTTTGTAATAGTTTCCTGTATCATGAGCATTATCTTCCTCTTCCTCTTCGTCTTTATCACCCGGAACGTATATGGAGCTACGTCTCGGGGAATGTTCAAGACAATCTTGGCATGTCCATCCTAGATCCTCAGCGGCCTTTAGTGCATTCTTTTGCTTGTTAGTAAGACCAGAGCAGTTCCCACTTAAGTGAACTATTTTCTCGCACTGGTTACATTCTATTCCAGGATTACTTTTGGTTATATTTTTTCCACATTTATCACATTTTGTCATGTTGAGGGTAGATTAATACTCAGCTTGCGGACTAACTTAACGTGCTTTTAGATCAAATGAACGACGACGAATCAAATGTAGATATCTATGAGCCACGGCATCCACTTACCATCAGGTGGACTATTTTCGATAAAAATAAACGTGATTACGAGCCATTGTGATTATAAGATGAGATTGTGATTAGAACCCAAGCCAAAACAAACACTAAATCCGTATATTTCTTCTGAGGAGTCCATCAGGCTTTATCTCGTCCTGTTTTTACCGCGAAACAGTAGCACTTACATTGGTGTTTTCCCGTTTAGAGAGTATAATTACAGGCTGTGACACATTCCTTCTTAGTTCTCAGAGATGACAACGTATCTGTTTCTTTCCTTTATAAAAGTTGACTGCAGGTGTATATGGATTACAATATCCACTTACTATCACGTCGTCTAGGTCCGTATATTAGTTTGCCATTTCATAAAAAACGGAGTAGTGGAGAGATATCCTACACCTACCGTAAGTAAGCAGTTCTTGTTTATGTGAAAATGGTTACTATAAAATAGCGCTAACGATTCGGTGATCGTCTTGTATTTAGATGACATGGATTTTTCCAAGTTTACCTAGACCTTAAGTGTTACGCCCGAAAAAAATATTTTAACTCAGATACGTTTTTTGTTTTGTAACATATACAATACAAAAAACGTATCTGTAAAATTATTTTCTAAGGTTTACATCCCTGAATCCTCCGGTCCTCCTAATCAACATCCCACATCATTTTCGAGTACACGTATTGATTAACGCATTAGTTGTTCAAGTTTATCAATCATACGTAATCCAATATTTGTTTAGTTCTCGGTCTTACCTCGTAGTTCTAGACGAAATAATTTCAGCATATTTGTATTTAATGTAGCTCTGATAACTTAGGAAACTAAGGGCTCTCTGTAAATTTCACATTACGCGATTAACCCAAGTTCAATTCCCAATTCAATTTTTAACTGTTTGCTGTTCTTTCTGAGCTAGCGGGTTAATTGAAATTTTAAGTGTTGAATGCATGACCGAAAAATTAAAAAATATATTTTATATACATGTGAAGTATAAGCGAACGCGAATTTGGAATGGCGTGGTAAACAACTTCTTGTGCTACAACCATCTCAGAACTGAGAAAAACAATTGGTCCTGTGCCCAGAAATGAGACGTATAAATGCTGTAACTTTACTTTTTATCCAAACCGAAGTGACAGTAGCCTAATATATTAGGGTGCGGACCATGAACACAAATTTTGTGGGTTTGAATCCGCCATTTGACTATTGTCGTGGGCCACTCCTAACACAAGCATTTTAAGCTCACCTGCCGGGCTAGCATGAGCAGGGGATAAAAATTTTATCCACCGATTATATCCACTGACAAGGGATAAAATTGTCTTATCCCTATGTCAAAGCTTCATCCACCCTGCGAGCATGGGCCTATGGTGGATATAATATTGACAGTAGATAAACTTATCCCCGCGCATAGATAATATACCATAGTATAAAGCTATAAACTATACTAGCTATAAACTAGTTTAAAGATTAAGTAGATTTACATTAACTTATATTTTCTTTTACCTTTTGTTTATTATATTGCTAAACTGTTCATAATTTTTGTTAAACAATATGTCATTTATAATATTTGTTATATTTATTTTAAGCGTATTTCTGCCTTGTTTTTATTTTTTTCTATTATTCTAATTCTTTCTTTATTTTCTTTTGTATAATATTTAAGTTAAATATACATTGCTTGTATCAAATCGCAGGTATTGCTTCGCTTGTGATAGCATTTATTAAAAAATATGTGTTTAGAATTAAGCCAATTGTGAAACTGGACAATACAGACCCTTTGGAGGTGGTGTAATCTCTTGAAGAAATTAAAATATATATATATATATATATATATATATATATATCCCCGCAATTACTGCCATTATAAGAAAATTACAAAATACATCAAAATTGATGTCTACTCAAGTCTCAAAGATTTAATTTTAATTGAAAATAATGAAGCATGAAGAATAAAAATGTAATGATTTCAAACAAAACAAGGAATAAATAATTTTATAATCGTGAGTATAGTATATTTAGCAAGCTTTGCTAAAGAATTAACATATTTCTTAATTTAAACCTTTGAATTGTAACTTTACTAAGTTTGATAACTTTATTTTAAAACGTTATAATACTTACCTAAAATATAGTATAGACCGATTCTATTATCATTAAATTTGACTTGACCATGGACTCGCCTTGGGTATTGTTGAGACAACCTATGTAATTAAATCATGGCATTGAGCTATTGAGACTATTCTGGACAAGGTGGTTGTAATAGATGCTTACTTCAATATGCACTGGTAGTCCATCCACAGAATTAATAGGCTTTAAAGCCTCATAGAGTTCTTTACACAAATACAAAACAATCTTTAAGCATCCGAAACCGGCGTAGAAATTCGTTGTCGGAGAATTCCAATAGATTAAGTATTCTGATCACGTATCGATCGCTGATGTAATTCTCTTTCTTGTTTTTCAATTTCTGACACGAAAATGTAGTTGCAATAGGCTCGAGACATCTTTTTTGTATTAAAATGGTTTGAAGATAAACTTAAACCCATGTCCGCGAAAGAGGATAAAATTGTCCCTTTCAAATGTCAAAAAGGGATAATTTTATCTCTTTCCCTTGGCCTCATGCTACGGACGGGGAGATATATGTCTACTCGTTATGTCAAACGGGGATATACTATAGAGATAAGATAATTTTATCTCTTGTCAGTGGATATAATCGGGGGATATAATTTTTGTCTCTTGCCCATGCTCGCAGGGTGGATAAAACTAAGCAAGGGATAAAAATTATATCCTCTCTCCGGGGATATATTCTCTCCGACTCATGCTAGCCCGGCAGGAGTGATTAAAAGGGAATAATTGAAATTTTGATAGCATAACTAGGACCGTTTTTAAATAAAATAAACTATATCTTGAACTATTTGAGTAATTCTCTTTGTAGAAGTTCATGGTGTTAAATACTGTTACGAAAGTGTAAGTTATATGAACCACTGCATTGACTTTCGTTTATTCATCATTCATTACCGACTCAATATCTACAGTCGGTCAGCCTCCTCAAATATTGCCATATAAGTGGAATACGAGATAATTCATAGTTGCTACTATTGGCAGGCGAGTTGGCAACCGCAGTTTATTATTTCTTAGGAAAACGCTACTTTACTCTGAGACAGTACAGCTGATTTTGTAAATGGATGGACATTAAACGGAAAATGGTGGAAACCGAAAGAATGTACAAATAATATCAAAATAATTTAAATATTTGAATGAAGAAAATCACGTTGCCCTTTTCTTATTTTTAATTAATATACTTATATCTTTTTTGTTACATAATATTTCAAGTACTACTTAGACAATTAAAGAGGAAAATTGAACAAAATAAACAAAATAGAACGAAAATAACAATTAAAAAATCAAACAAAGAAGATTAGACACCCGTTATCCAAAAGCTAGACCATCGTTTATCCGGGCCAACTCATGAATATGAGATCAGCGGTCCTCCTTTACCCACAATGTACATTTATTCGGTGCCGGTGATCCATCATGTTGGGACTAGAAAATCTAAATACACAGATATATATTGGGGTTGAATGTCTAAATCGAACGTCGAAAGCTTTCAAAACACCAAGATTATGAAATATGGATAAATTGAGATGTACACACACGTATATATATATATATATATATATATATATATATATATATATATATATATATATATATATATATATTAATCGGAACCTCGAAAACGGCTCCAAAGATTTTCATAAAATTTTGTGTCCAGGGAGTTTTGGGGGCAATAAATCGATCTAGCTAGGATTTATTTTTAGATAATCTTTTTGTCCGTGTTTTCAGGCAATGAAAAACTGCTACAATATACGAAGGTAAATTTTGACACTGTGTTAATGATCGTAATAGCTCAAGTGGATATGGAGCGGTCGAGAAATCGTAATGCCTTGGTTCGCGTCCTGTCTTCGGTCCAACTTTTTTTCCTTTTTTTCAAGCTCCCTTCTTTTGTGAGAAAGTCTATTATTTCGAGCCCTTTTTTGTATTTTTTAAAAATACGAAAATTTTAATTAAACTAACTGCACCCATGATGTTTTATTCAAATAACCAGTTCAATTTTTTCTATTATGTCAATAAGATCAAAAAATATTATTGTGTTGTCTCATCAGTATGTAATTTATATCTAAATGTATTTTTTTTAAAACCCGAGCAAAGCTCGGTCATCAAGGTACTCATTTAATTAAGTTTACATTGGTGCATTATTATTTATTTTTTCTATAATGGGAAAATCAAAACCGAAACTCTGAAATACACACTAAAGACAAATTTTGATTTCCATAATATGTAGACTTGAAACAGTAATCATGCGTAGACGACCTTTGTATCGGTCTGTGTAGAAGTGTCAAGTCCAAAGACGTGGACAAGGACGAAGTTTGTGCGAGAGTGAGAGGCTAAACGCGAGAGGCTAAGTGCGAGAGTAGTAGGCTAAACGGGAGTAGGACAACACTCTCACAGAATAACAACGTAAAATAGCAGCTAAATGCTGTTGAGTTTCATATGGTGAGTGAAGAGAACTGGAGGCCTATTTTAATGAAACGAGGAATTCCATCTTAGTCCTCGGGGGTGACAACGTATCTGCAATTTGATATGATAAATGTAGATGTCTATGGGTGACAACTTCCACTTACAATCAGGTGAACTGTGTGCTTATTTGTCACCTTTATTCTAAAAAAAACAAGTGAGTGGGCATTGTTTATAGTCGTGGCTTCTGTCGGTGCGCTAAGATATGCAAATAGTTTATACGATGATTTTGCTCATGATGATATTTCGCCGATTGTTTTTAATGGTGACGTGAACGTTGCAAATCCGTTGTTACAAGTTTTAAAGCTCGGTCGTTTACTACGCTGTCGTTTCGGTAAGTTACACATCATCACATTCATAATAAATGTCTTTTTATTTACATTGACAAACAAACAAACATTTCAACTGGTAATAAATAAAAAAATACAAATACATGTAAAACTAAGGCTCATGGTTAAAAATCAAAATGCAGTTGCGTCTTAATCTGTTAACTAAGATAGAATTCCCTACAACCGGAAATAAGGGTATCTGTTTCTCTACACAACACATATGGTGTTATGTTGCTATTTTGGTATTCTGTAAGAGTGTGGTCATTTTTCAGCTGCATTTGTACCATAATAGTATAAAATATTATTTAAATTGAAGCAAAATTATTTCGTAGAGATTCAATATATAGATAGAGAATAACACAGTTTAAGAAACTGTTTGATTCTATTTTAAATATAAGGTTTTCAAAGCAATTTCTCAAAGTTTTCAAAAAAATTATTTTCTTAACTTTCTCAAAACTATTTTATATAATTGCTTATCATCGAGAGAATCAAGTTTTTTTTAAATTGAATGAACACAGCCGCACCTGATTATAAGTGGATGCGGTGGCCCATAGACATCAACATTTATTTTCGGTTAAGAATAAAATACAGATTCGTTGTCACCCGTAAAGACTAAGACTAAAGACTGGAATGCTACATTTCCAGTCAAAAAGGGCCTCCGATTCTGTACAATCGCCATACGAAACATATCAGTATTAAGCTGCTATTTTACGCTGGTATTTTGTGACAGCGTGGTATTACCTCGGTTGAGCCGACTTATTCGTGTTACAAGCATAACATAGCTACAGCTGGCTCTACCACGTATAAGTATATTATCGTTCAATTATTACTTTATTTATTATTATTATTTTAGGTATAATCTCAAGATATTCGTATGACAGTGCCCCAGACAACTTCCGGTACCTTTGCGACATTATCATGACACATAAACTTTGTCTTATCTATGTTCAATTTACGACCTATCCGTTGGGAGGTACTGTTAAGGTTGTTGAGCATACTGCTGAGGTTCTCCGGCGATTCTGCCATAAAGACTGTTTTATCGGCAAATCGAAGGCAAGTGATGTACTCGCCATTGATGTTGATGCAGTGTCCCTCCAATCCAGTAGCTTAAAAACTTTTTCCAACGCTGTGTTGAAGAGTTTCGGGGATATAACTTTACCCTATCTTACACCTCTTTAGTTGGAAAAGTTTAATTGTGCAATAAAAATATTTCAAAAATTGTCAAACAAGTAAAAAAACAACGATAATACTGGTTATTGCTGAATGCTATTTCAATATTGTAATTTCGTTACGTATTAAAAGCAATTTGAAATTTTAATTTGATGTTTAGTTAGCAGAATATAGGAATGTAATTATACAATTGTGAAGTTCGTTAGCTTCAACGCTGTAATTACCAAATTCTGTTATATGTGGCTACATGACTCACAATGCTCTATGTATGCGTAACATAGTCACCATCATGATTACAGCCCATCAATACAGGTCATAATTTTTTTTAATAGAGTAAGGGTAACAATCGAGCATATAGTTCACCAGATGGTACGTGGATGCTGTAGCCCATAGACATCTACATTCGATTAAGAATCAAAATGTAGATGTGTTGTCACCCCTGAGGACTAACATGGAATGCCTCGATCCCAGTAAAACGGGTCTCCGTTTCTCTACACTCACCATACGAAATACAGCAGCATTAATAAGCTGCTATTTTACGCTGGTTTTCTGTGAGAGCGTGGTCCTTCCCCGGTCGAGCTGACCCATTCATGCTACAACCATAATATAGCTGCAGCGTGGCTCTACCACGTAAATTGGAATATGTTTGAAAAAAAAGTTCCGCTGGGATTCTTGCTGGTTCTTCCCAGGACAGAGGTTTTTGCGAATCAGTTGTAAATAAATAAAAAATGACTTTCAATAAGTATTATATAATCTATTTTTAATAAAGACCATTTAGGATTTCATTTCATGGTTTCTCTAAAGCAGTGATTTTCAAAGTGGTCTATATCGACCCCTGGGTGTCTATGACAACCTGCAAGGAGTCTACGTCAGCGAAAAAAAATTTGGGGGTCAATGAAATGAAAATGGGGATCCACGATAGTGGATCTCAACACATACACTGATAGTACCTATTTACCTACATCATACTATCTTATAATATAAAAACATATACATTATTTATAGAAGTACCTATGAAGTAAAAAAATTATTATATATGTTTATAAAATTGTGTAAGTTGTAGGATGTTGGTATTCGCTTTGTGGTCGCAATATATTTTGAATTTGTAAAAACCTGAGAGTCACAGTCTCAGAGCTTCGCTACCTTGCACTGACTTGTTCAATTCGTCACACTATAAATACGAATGTGTTGTCCCATACGTTTATTCGTTTCCTGAATCTTGAAAAGGCAAGTGCTAAGAAAATATTTTAAAAATATAAACAGATAGTATATCACACAAATTATAGTGAGTCATTGTTATTTTGTTTGAGAGTGCTGGAGAAAAGTAAGTACATTATTTTTTATTAAATTTTAGTTTTGTACTCGTAGTTAGCAAAGACAGATAAATTACGCCAATCATGACTTTAGTTATTAGAAGTTTAATATTCAATCATGCGATATTACACGAGTACTCCTCTATCGTTTCTTTTTCAAAGTTTTAGCAATCGGTATTATAATTGCAGTGCAATTTCCGTAATTAGAGCTAATTGTTGCAAGAAGATGTTCCAATTATGTAATGTTTTCGGAAAAATCTAAAAATATTTTTAATATGCAGCTGCTGGATTTTCTGTCTTATTTAAATAATTTAATTTCGCCCACAGATGACTGATGCCATGTCCGAATCTAAAAAGAAATGTAGACAGTACAGTGTCGATTATTTGAAATTTAGCTTCATTCCATCATTGCTGGACAAACAATCGCCTGTGTGCCTATTATGCAACAAAGTTTTGGGCAATGACGCTATGAAACCATCTAAGCCGCAAGATCATCTGAGAAGATGCCACCCTGATAAAACAGAGAAAGATTTGAAATACTTTCAAACACTCAAAGATAAACTTCAGAAGAGGCCTACGCTGGACAGAACGTTCGCTTCGACGTCACAAAGAAATGATGATGGTTTGCGGGCGTATTACAATATCTCGTTACTTATAGCAAAATCCGGAGAACCGCATACTATCGGAGAGAAGTTAATTTTGCCAGCCGTTGAAGGGGTTTTAAAAACTGTTTTACACAAACCTGCATCTGATATCATTAAAAGAATTCCCTTAAGCAACAATACTGTTGAAAGAAGTATTGATGAAATGAGTTCTGATATTGAAATCTTCTTATGTAATTATTTGCAATCGACCCATTTCTCTATACAACTGGACGAGTCAACTTTACCTGATAATGCAGCATTATTATTGACATATGTTCGTTTTATTATGAATCAAGAAATCTACGAAGAACTGCTCTTCGCAAGAACTTTGATAACCGACACTAAAGGTGAATCAATATTTCATGTTTTGAAGGATTACTTCATTGAAAAATCAATTCCTTTATCAAATATAATATCAGTAGCTACAGATGGTGCAACTGCCATGGTTGGACGTTATCGTGGATTTATAAGCTATTTAAAACAAAATGTGTCAGGGGTGTTAGCAATACATTGTGTCATCCATCGACAATATTAGGTTGCTAAAAATTTGAGTGTTAGATTGCATGAATCACTTCATTTAGTCATTGATGCAGTAAACCGAATCCGAAGCAACGCGTTGAATACGCGGTTATTTGCGCAGTTGTGTGAAGAAAATGACGAACACTTTCATCAATTACTCCTTCACACTGAAGTACGCTGGCTGTCGAAAGGCTTATGTTTGACAAGATTTTTTGCACTTTTTGAGACTATTTTAGAATTTCTGGATACTAAAGATAAAATTTTTAAAGAAAATTGAATGAAGAGGAAAACAGACGTCGCCTATTTAACAGATTTGTTTACAAAATTTAATATGGTTGATTTGCAACTACAAGGCGACAGTTTAAATTTGATTAAAACAAAGTCCATCTTATCAGCGTTTTTGCCAGAGTTAAAAACTAATGAAGCAAAATATTGGACGGGGCGAATTTTCTCAGTTCCCCAATTTGTCACAGACAAGCTGCCAGGAAGACGACGTTTCAACTTACGTTCAACATTTAAATGCCCTCTATTCAGATTTTGAATCTGGGTTTGAGGATATTTTGACTATAATAGTACCACCGTGGATAATTAATCCATATGGTGACATAGAAGAAACGAATGTCATAATACGAGAGGAACTGACTGAACTAAGTACGAACGAAGAACTTAAGGTTCAGTTTAAAAACGGATATCAGCAATTCTGGCTGCAAAACAACATACCCGTTACTTATCCCGTATTATGGAATATAGCGAGGAAATTTTTAATTTCCTTTCCATCGTCATACCTAGTGGAAAGGGGGTTCAGCGCTGTTACCAATCTCCTAACGAAAGAAAAAGAAACAGACTGGACATCATTAGCCGAGGAGATTTAAGATTAACCCTTACAAAATTGACGCCAAATGTTGATAATTTAATATTAAAGCATCGGGTTCATCCTTCTCACTAAAAAAATTTACTTATTGCTTATGTTATTTTATTTATAGTTTATTTTATGTTTATTTAATGCTACGTATATTTTACATAACGGATACAAAAATTTATTTTGAGTAGTTTCAATTTAAATTCAATCAATAAATGTATAAATTAACATGTGTTTTTACTTTAAGTTTTTAACACTAAACTTCACTACAGTTAGACTTTTACAGGAAATCAATATCAGGTAAGTAGGGGGTCTACCCAACACGGAAAAACATGGCAAGGGGTCTACGACACAAAAAAGTTTGGGGAACTCTGTAAAGGTATAGGTACTACTGACTTCTCAACACAAATTTGAAGCTTGTGATGGTATAGGTATTTTTTGTGACCTATCTTAGGCGTTTGATTGCGTAAATTGTGATACACTGTAAGCAAATTGAGACATTAATGGTGTCTTAAAAATCGGTTAACTTATTAAAAATCTTTTTAATGGTACTAAATTACCGATTTTCTGGAGCACCCTTAATTATGAGCGTGTCCCACGGATAAATATTGGGCATAATACAATTATCTTACTCCTGATACTCTGCATTTGTCTTATGATCTTGAAGCTTAGTTTCCTGAAAGTTTTACTTCTACCGCGTGTGAACTAGACACACATATTGATTTATTTGTGTTTGTGTTTTGTCGCACAGACGGATACAAACAATACAACCAAAGAGATTTTTCTTCAATTTTATACAAACAAAATACGAAAAAGCTTTTTCGCCGACCTATTAGTTAGCTTTATGTGATAACTTCGTTTTGGCTTTGTTGCGTAAAAATTTGAATTTCAAATTCGATGCTTAGTGGAATATTCATCTGCCGCCACAGTTGCTAAGTTCGTTAACGGCTTTAATTTAATCGTCACTATATTTGAACGTTATCGTTGGTAGTAATTTAGTTCAGTTTACGGTGAGAATAGACTAGTATTGCCAGCCTAATATATGATATAGTTTCCTACTCTATTAGGAGTCTACATACTACAAATTCGTAAAAATGTATAGTAGACGAAACTGCTAAGTTTTAGTAGTAAAAATGTGTGTGTAGTAAAAAAGCTGCTTTTAAGCAGCATATTTATTCCAAAAAAGAAATTGAATTTTATAACTATTTTAAGACTCGAAAATTCTATATATTATGTTAAAAAGCTGCCAAACCTTATTTAGGCAGAGGACACTTTCTCAACGGCAGCGACAAGACTAGTTTACTATGGCTACCACCAACTGCAGTAGCAGCCATCGTCATTGGGCTTTTTGTAGAGGACCAGTAATAAATTCTTCATATGTAATTTCTGTAACTAATGAGACATTTAACATACATAAATTGTACAAAAACTAACATTAATATCAGAAACATTTATTAGTTGACTATATTACCAAGGTAATTGTAGGCTATAAAAAGTCTAGGGCAAGCAGAGTGTAAAACAGGCCACCAGCTGGAGTATCTTGGTGAAGGCTTTTGTCCAGCAGTGGATTTTCGAAGGTTTATAACGATGATGATGAAATAATATTTTTTAAAAACACCAATGAAGTGCAAAGTTTGAATATGAACAAAAAACTCGATTTGTTATGAAAGTCAAGGTACCTGATCTCGGTGCTAGTGTGAGTGTGAGATGAATTGGAAAATTATCCCGTATATTATCGACGTTACGAGTTTTTTTTTTGTTAGTAGTTAGTAGTAGTGGTTATTGATAGAAACTATAATGAGGCAGAATCATCCGCCAAGTTCTGTTTTTCCATCCGATTAAAATATGGGCATTCTCAAGGCAAAAGTAAATAGCCTTTTGTTACACTAAGTCAATGCGATTTACCTTCTTCGCCATCACTTACATTGCTCAAGGGAAATAAGTCAAGCACATAAACATGCATGGGAGAAATTACGAAAATTATACGATAAAATGTTTATAGCGTGATATTGGTTCATAATTTTTCTGTGATTATAGTTTTATTTTCACATCGTGAGTTGCAATGCATTTAACATAAAAATCAACTACAATTAGCCCCGATAGTTTAGCGGTGAGTATGCACCGGGCTTGTATAAAATAAGTTTCGGATGAAACTAATATTCGTAACGTAATTGTATTTTATAATATTGTCACTATAAGTTTGTTACAAAAACGAGTTATTTTACATAAAATAGTAAAGTGGAAACTTATAAAGGTCACAGAATTTATCATTTTGCAAGCGTTTGGGAACAGAAAAGAGTCTACAGAGCTACCCCCGTATCGGTTTATTTAAATTCTATTATACGTGTTACCTAATACGCAGACATATAGGTGTTTTCAAACGATTAATTGCTTAACCAACGACCACAGACTTTCTTTAACACATGACATCTTAAATGTCAACTTTAGTAGCGTCAGTGCGTATTAAATCGAATTGCTGGGGTAGAATGACTAACTACAACTATATTTAAGGCGCAAGCTTAGTCCTCGATCTATCAATGCTCTTTAAAATTTATGGTCTAAAAATTAATTAATTTCAGAGGCATCACCTATACTTATTTGTCATTATATTTCAGCATCGTTCAACTGCAATGGAAGTTATTCCCTTTTAACAGATTAACGCCTCATTAGAAAGTTGGCTTATTAGATCAGTAAATGGAGTTCGGTAAATTTGCATTCTAATAAACATTGAATATGTTTCGGTAACTATTGTCACACTTTTTATGGCCACCAAACTTATATTTCCTTCTTAAATAATAAAAAAATTAAAAATAAAAACACTCAAAAATCTAGCCTTAAAAATAAGTATTCTTTCCTTATGTACCCATTCATGCATTACAGCCTATCAAAGTTCACTTCTGAATATATAACGAGTCCATATATACATTGTCTCATAAACGAAAATTTTTACCATAGTTGCTATGCTTAGTAGTCTGGTTGGCAAACACAGTATTTTTTTTAAATCCAATGCTTACCACGACAGCATGGTTCCCTATCTCCTGTTTGATTTCCCTTTGCCGCCTCTTACGCGATCATAATTTTAACATTGTAGTGATTCTCTTACGCCGCTAATACTCACAACTCCGCAACTCGTTTCATACATAAGTACCCGGATGACCGGTTTTTTTTTGAAATAATATTTAGATACAAATTACATACTGATGAAACATAAATAATATTTTTTGATCTTATTGACATAATAGAAAAAAAACTGAACTGTTTATTTGAATAAAACATCATGAGTGCAATTAGTTTAATTAAAATATTCGTATTTTTAAAAAAAATACAAAAAAAGGGCTTAAAATAATAGATTTTCTCACAAAAGAAGGGAACTTAAAAAAAAGGGAATCAAAATCGGACCGAAGACAGGACTCGAACTAAAGCATTACGATTTCGCGACCGCTCGATATCCACATGAGCAATCACGGTTTACCTTCTTATATTGTAGCAGTTTCTCACTGTCTGAAAATACTGACAAAAAGACATTTTCTAAAAATAAATTCTAGCTAGATCGGTTTATTACCCCCGAAACTCCCTGGACACTAAATTTTACGAAAATCGTTGGAGCCGTTTTCGAGATTATGATTATATATATATATATATATATATATATATATATATATATATATATATATATATATATATATATATATATATATATATATATATATATATATATATATATATATATATATATATAATTAATACAATAATTGCTCGTTTAAAGGTGTAGGATACATAATTACTCACGCCTGTCACCCAGAGGGGTAGGCAGAGATTATGGACTTCCATTTGGCACGATCTTGTCAAACCTCTCCTGTCTCCTTTACATTTATATACCTACGTATACGGTACGGTTGAGGGTACGGTTAATCTGGCCCATTTTAAATATACGCCAGTTCGGTCGTAAAACTTTCATCAAGGTTATCTCTTCCTGACTCTACCGTTCACTTCTGCAACATAAATTTGCTTTGTCATTCTTTACTCGTTCATTCTTTTTACATGATCAAACCACCAAAGCATTCTTTTTTAATCCTGGATACAACATACATCGTTTTTCTCGTACCACAAAATTTCTCACCTTATCATTCAGACTCAGGACTAAAATATGCCTTAACGATGGCATTTCTACAGCATTTATTCTACTCTCGCTACTATACATTAAGGAAGAAGCTAGCAGAGCATTTTGTTTTGCTACACGTGCCTTTTCGACACATTCTAGCATCCCACGAGTGATGAGCCCCATTTCGTTTTACACTAACATCTTATTACTTTTTCTTAAAACTTACCGACCTCATTTCAAAGATTTCTGTATGTTGTTGCTTCATCGAGATATCTCCTATTCGTACGAAATAGTTAAATTCATATTTCATTTACATTTGAAATAAGTGGACTGTGGCATACCCTGTCAACCTAATCCTTCCTTTCTAATCCTTTGCTAATTTTAGTATAGATGACATCCACTAATGTACGATCATCAACGGAATCTGTTGTTGTGTGGTGGATCTGGAATTTTTGACAAAACCATAATGGTGCATAGTATGCAGTAGTTTAAAAGTCAATATAGAAATAAACCAGAAAAATATTATCTAATGATCGCGAAAAATATTTAGGTTCAGCTGTCTTGTTAAAATACGGAGTGTACTGCGTTATTCCCTCTTTAGACACAAATTATGGATTTCACGCATTAATAATAAAATAAAAATACGAACAAATAAAGTTCTGCTCCGATCTTTTTTTAAAATTATCACTTCCATCGGGTTTTAACAAATGAGTGTAAAGTTTTAAATTTGCGTCCAATTAAAAAGTTACTAGATTTAGTGTCAAGTTGATAACAATCGAAAATTTAAGACCTAATAAATATCTCTTCAAAATTATGTTGTAATTTTTATTCAAAAATCGAAATTTACTAATCGTATTTAAAGTATCATCTAAATGTATTTGACGTGAAATCTTATCAATTTCTCGTAAACTGTGCAACATATCTCCGCATCGAGTCAAAATGCAGGAAATATTTGAGTCGTTTCTCATTTTAATTTGAAAGAAAGCTTTGGTGACGATTTCAGTATTTGGAGCAAGCTTGATCCCGTGCTTGTACGTGATCAAGCTTGCTCAGATGCGGATTATATATATTTATGCAGTTTATAAACGCATTATATATGTATTGAAGGGCTTGAGTCCGAAAAAAAGACAGACTTCTTCTAAAAACACTACTTTTTCCCAAAATACATTGTTTACATATACTAATACTTCTTACTACCTAACAAGTCATCATACTACTGTTACCGTACCGTTGCTAACTTTTATAGCTAATGTCATAGATAATACACTCTAGTCTTCTTGTATTTTATTGCATTCTGAATTAAAAGAATGATCACAGGATCACGATCATGTTTGCTTCTCAATTATATAGATTATAAAGACAACAGAAAACAAAACTACACTTTAAAAATTAAATTCTTAAAACTCGTCCTTTCTTCAACTCAGTCTGGTCTTATACTGACTATATTAAGGCTATATTACACATTAAGTTAATACAACAACATAAAATATTTTTTTCTAAATATATTTTAAAATATTTGTTGAAAAACTAATAGTTACAATTTTACATACATAAACACTCACGCCTGTCACCCAGTGGGGTAGGCAGAGACTACGGACTTCCATTTGTTTGACACGATCCTGACATACCTCTTTCGCCTCTTTTACATCCATATATCTACGCATACATGCTCGTCGGTTAAGGGTACTTCTAACGTGGCCCATTTTCAAAATATCGCCAATTTGGTCGATAAACTTTTTCCTAGGGCGTCCCTTCCCGACTCGGCCGTTCACATCTGCCATATAAATTTGCTTACGTGATCAAGCTTGCTCCAAATACTTTTATACTTTTTTAGTACTCAACCTAGTTCAGGCAGGTAGCTAATATTATAAACTTGACATTTCCATTTTTCTTTTGTAGATTCTTCACTATTAAGCTACACATAGTTTTAATTGTTACTTTATTTAATTGTGTTCATATTTTTCCTGTATGTAAACATGTGTAATTGGAAAAAAATTACTAAATGAGGTTTTCAATGTGTACAGGAACGGGAGGCAGGTGCTCTTCAATGATTGATTTATTGAACGTTTGTTGGTTATATTTAAGTCGTCTTATTGCTAACAGTGTGTATCAGGTAATAATCAAAATTTAAACAGACAGATCTTATAACTAATTGCACGACGTGCTGTGATTGGTTGCCAACAATGACGAGCTCTGATTCGTAGATAAAAGTTTGATGTTCCGGTGCGTCGCTACACGGCGTTAGTAGTCGCGCCAACATGCCGGCCGCCTTGGAAGCTCCAGCTTCCAATGATGTATCTACGTTGCCGCTTGATTGGAGATGCCGCAGGCTGCATTCATATTGTCGTCCTCTGCTGATGATACAGGCTGAGGGCAGATTTTCGAGAACGCTCGTTGTACAGGACCAGTTGCAGTTTGGATGGTGGCGACACGCGACACGCCGTCCATTCCGGGGAAAATATGGGTAACTGTCCATACGCCATTTAAGGGGTGGTAAATTGTCCTCCTTAATAACGACAAGCGTGTTTAATGCTATGTCTTGACTGTTCGCCTTCCACTTCGTTCTTGTCTGAAGTTCAGCAACATACTCTTGTGACCAGCGTTTCCAGAAGTGCTGTTTTATTTGTTCCACTCTTTGAAACCGTTTCAAGCTGTGAGTCCGTGCTTCGGTAAGGTCTCTGCAGGCTGGTTAAGTGAGTGGCCGGCCGATGAGGAAATGACTTGGGATTAGTGGACGAAGATCATGTGGATCTGAGGACATAGGACTTATAGGACGGGAGTTTAGGACTGCTTCGATCTGTGCCAACACAGTGCTGAACTCTTCGTACGTCAAGTTAGCGGTACCCACGACACGCTTAAGGTGGAACTTACAGGATTTCACTCCTGCTTCCCACAATCCCCCAAAACGAGGAGCATAAGGGGTAATAAATTTAAATTCAATATTGTCAGTTGATAATTTATCAATTATTTGCTTTGAATTTCGCTCTAACATTTTGTTAATCTCTTTCGTGGCTCCAATGAAAGTTCTACCGTTATCTGAGAAAATTTGAGCTGGTTTACCTCGTCGTGAGATAAATCTTTTAAGTGCTAATATAAATTCTTGAGCAGCTAACGTACTGACAAGTTCTAGATGAATGGCCCGGGTAACAAAACAAACGAATATGCAAATATAGCCCTTTTCCAATTTAGCTCCCCTTCCTTTGCGATTCAGTACGTTTATGGGACCCGCATAATCCACTCCACATCGAATGAATGGGAAACCAGGTTCTATTCGTTCAGACGGAAGGTTGCCCATGATTGGCGTTAGGGTTTTACCTTTCATTCGAGTGCAGCAGACACATTGGTGGACAAACTTTCTAGCTAGGTTTCTACCCCCTAACGGCCACCAATTCTCACGCACGGTGGCCAATAGCAGCTGGGGACCAGCATGAAGAAGCTCTTTTTGTTGATGTTGAAACAACAATTGTGTGAAGTTGTGTTTACTTGATAAAAGTATCGGGTGCTTCTTGTCGTAATTAAAGTCAGGCGAGTTACTAAGACGGCCACCTACTCTAATTATATCCCTTGTCGTGAAGCGACAATAAAAACTAAAGAACCTAACTTAACTACAACGAAAACAACCAAAATAAAATAAATTATTTAAAAATTTGAAAAGTTTTACAGATTCTTTTATAAAAAAAAGGTATGAAGGTGATGATGGGTTGTAATGAAGATAGTGATTTACAATATTATTAAAAAAAATAACAAAGATAAAGATACTGCAACGAAGTATGCACAGGCTATGCCTATGATAGGTGCACAGCTCCTGCTCTAGGTACACGCAGAATCTGGAGAAAGCACACGCAGCGTTTGGAGAAGGTACACGCAGTGCTTGGAGTAGACACACGCAACGCTCGGAGTAAGTACACGCAGCACCCGTAGTAGGTATACGCAACGTCTGGAGTAGGCACGCAGCGTTTGAAGTAGGTACACGCGGCGCTTGAAGTAGGCAAACACAACTTCCGGAGTAGACACACACAGCGTCCGGAATAGACACGCAGTGTCTGGAGTAGGTCCACGCAACGTCTGGAGTAGGCGCGCACGAAACCCGAAATTGCAGAGTTATGGAGAACTAAATAAAAGATCGAAAAAGGTAGACTCCATTGACACCGATTTAAAAAGTGCTGATAGCATGAAAAATACGAAGTGAAAATGATTTGTTATTGTGTTCTTATGAATTAAAAATATTACAGGATCCTATGGAAATAAAGACGATGCAAAATATCAAGTTTTGAGACGAATGCAGAACATCAAAAACAGAATGGAAAAATAAATTTAAAATAGTGTAAAATGATATGTAATTATGTATAAGCATAACACTACACCCTTTCATCTAGAAATATATTAAGCCTAGAAATCGAACCTGAAGTTTTTAAAGGTACGTTTTAACTTATCATATTCCATCGGAAACGTTCGCGTTGAGCAAGACGCGCTAACGACTGTAATGAGTCATTCAATTCATCTACTGATAACGGCCCCTGTGTTGTAGTGTTATGCTTATACATACTTACATATCATTTTACACTATTTTAAATTTATTTTTCCATTCTGTTTTCTATTTTCTGCATTCATCTCAAAACTAGATATTTTTCATCACCTTTATTTCCATAGGAACCTGAAACATTTTTAAACCATAAGAACACAATAACAAATCATTTTCACGTCGTATTTTCACGTTATCAGCACTTTTTAAATCGATGTCAATGGAGTCTACCTTTTTCGGTCTTTTATTTAGTTCTCCGTAACTCTGCAATTTCGGGTTTCGTGCGCGCTGTTGCGCTACTTTTTTTTTCCTATATAAATAATATCTCATTTTTCACTTAAATCTTGCCGTTTCTGTATTACGAGCCTAAAACCAAAATTTGACATGTTTTGACATCGTTGTTTATCAGGTTGTCATGGCAATTTTTATTCAAATATCGTTACCGGCCTGATGTTTTTACTTCAAAATACTCCTTTCTTCTTGGCCATTTACAAGAATTTGCTTTTAATTTAAATAATTTCAAATTTAATGAGAATAATATTACGTTCTTATGTGAGATCCGTCAAAAAGCAAAAATAAGCCGAACTCAATCGGCGAATGGGGAGTCTGACTTGAGCTTTGATACTTGAAGCATCTCCTAAAGGCCTTTTCTGCACTGCCTCGGGATCCTGCAAGCCTCTGCCCGCTCCTTAAGTCGTCGCCTAGCCACGCCTACGCCTCCGCCTACTAGTGCGCTGTGTTTACTTACTTCAAACGCTGCGTGCCTTCTCCTGACGTTGCGAGGACCTACATTAAACGCTGCGTGCCTTCTCCTGACGTTGCGTGGACCTACTTCAGACGCTGCGTGTTTATTCCGGACGCTGTGTGGGTCTACTCCGGAAGTTGTGTTTGCCTACTCCAAGCGCCGCGTGTACCTACTTTAAACGCTGCGTGCCTACTCCAGACGTTTCGTGGACCTACTCCCGACGCTGCGTACCGGCTCAAGACGCTGTGTGGGTCTACTCCAAGCGCTGCGTGTACCTTCTCCAGACGCTGCGTGTGTTTTCTCCAGATTCTACGTGTTCCTAGAGCAGGAGCTGTGCACCTATCATAGGCATAGCCTGTGCATACTTCGTTGCAGTATCTTTTGTTTTTTTTTTTTAATAATATTGTAAATCACCATCTTCATTACAACCCATCATCACCTTCATACCTTTTTTTTATAAAAGATACTGTAAAACTTCAAATTTTTAAATAATTTATTTTATTTTGGTTGTTTTCGTTCTAGTTAAGTTAGGTTCTTAGTTTTTTTATTGTCGCTTCACGACATTTGGCGCCCGACGTAAAAGTTCTTCTTTTCTTCACCTTAGCTACGCCTTATCCATTTCCTTTTGATTGAATTGCTTTCTCTTTCGTTCTTAACTCTTTATTTACTCATCCTTATCATATCTTCCAAATTCTAAAACAAAACTTCTTCTAGTTTTTCAACTTATCTGGATTGTATTTAGGCCTACATATAACACTTCACCTACATTCATCACTTTAATATGTTTATTCTCGATAACTTAAAGAGGTACAACCTTCCAAATTCTAAAACAAAACTTCATCTAGTTTTTCAACTTATCTGGATTATATTTAGACCTACATAGAACACTTCACTTACATTCATCACTTTAATATTTTTATTCTAGATAACTTAAAGAGGTACAATCTTCCAAATTCTAAAACAAAACTTCATCTAGTTTTTCTACTTATCTGGATTATATTTAGACCTACTTATAACACTTCACTTACATTCATCACTTTAATATTTTTATTCTAAATAACTTAAAGAGGTACAATTTTTAATTAAATTTTTATTTCTTAAACTTAACTTTACAATTAATTATATACAAATTTCTTAACAAGGCCGAACTTGAATACGAAGTGAATATTAGATATGAGGAACCAGCTAATACTGTTTTGCATGACACTACATTTGTATATATGTTTGTATATTTGTATATAAGTTTGTATATATGTATAAATATCAATTTCAGACACATCTCGTTAGTGATGTTGCTGATCTCTGGCTTTGAGCCCTACCGCTCTGGCCGTTCTTAATCTTTACTTAAGTCATAGCGACTAAAGCTTGCTTAAGATTAATTTCTTTAACTTTATCTTCACTCAGGAGCGGATGACAACTCCTTAAATAAGCCTGAACGTCCTTTCGAAATGTTTTTTTTTCCACGCAGGAGCGGATGACAACTCCTTAAATAAGCCTGAACGTCCTTTAGAAATGTTTTTTTTTCCACGCAGGAGCGGATGACAACTCCTTAAATAAGCCTGAATGTCCTTTCGAAAACACACTTTTAGAGTGGTAGTCATTGAATGTGAACTCCACCCTTACCTGAATGCAGATGATGAATGTAAGAGATAGTATATCTGATTTTGCCTGGTGATGTCTGTTACTGCAAAGCTGTGTTTTCATGGTGTCTTTTAGAATGTACATATCAAAATTTTTGCTGAGTCAAAAATTTTCCAGGGTCGGGGGGAAAATGTAGTGTTATGCTTATACATACTTACATATCATTTTACACTATTTTAAATTTATTTTTCCATTCTGTTTTCTATTTTCTGCATTCATCTCAAAACTAGATATTTTTCATCACCTTTATTTCCATAGGAACCTGAAACATTTTTAAACCATAAGAACACAATAACAAATCATTTTCACGTCGTATTTTCACGTTATCAGCACTTTTTAAATCGATGTCAATGGAGTCTACCTTTTTCGGTCTTTTATTTAGTTCTCCGTAACTCTGCAATTTCGGGTTTCGTGCGCGCTGTTGCGCTACTTTTTTTTTCCTATATAAATAATATCTCATTTTTCACTTAAATCTTGCCGTTTCTGTATTACGAGCCTAAAACCAAAATTTGACATGTTTTGACATCGTTGTTTATCAGGTTGTCATGGCAATTTTTATTCAAATATCGTTACCGGCCTGATGTTTTTACTTCAAAATACTCCTTTCTTCTTGGCCATTTACAAGAATTTGCTTTTAATTTAAATAATTTCAAATTTAATGAGAATAATATTACGTTCTTATGTGAGATCCGTCAAAAAGCAAAAATAAGCCGAACTCAATCGGCGAATGGGGAGTCTGACTTGAGCTTTGATACTTGAAGCATCTCCTAAAGGCCTTTTCTGCACTGCCTCGGGATCCTGCAAGCCTCTGCCCGCTCCTTAAGTCGTCGCCTAGCCACGCCTACGCCTCCGCCTACTAGTGCGCTGTGTTTACTTACTTCAAACGCTGCGTGCCTTCTCCTGACGTTGCGTGGACCTACATTAAACGCTGCGTGCCTTCTCCTGACGTTGCGTGGACCTACTTCAGACGCTGCGTGTTTATTCCGGACGCTGTGTGGGTCTACTCCGGAAGTTGTGTTTGCCTACTCCAAGCGCCGCGTGTACCTACTTTAAACGCTGCGTGCCTACTCCAGACGTTTCGTGGACCTACTCCCGACGCTGCGTACCGGCTCAAGACGCTGTGTGGGTCTACTCCAAGCGCTGCGTGTACCTTCTCCAGACGCTGCGTGTGTTTTCTCCAGATTCTACGTGTTCCTAGAGCAGGAGCTGTGCACCTATCATAGGCATAGCCTGTGCATACTTCGTTGCAGTATCTTTTGTTTTTTTTTTTTTAATAATATTGTAAATCACCATCTTCATTACAACCCATCATCACCTTCATACCTTTTTTTTATAAAAGATACTGTAAAACTTCAAATTTTTAAATAATTTATTTTATTTTGGTTGTTTTCGTTCTAGTTAAGTTAGGTTCTTAGTTTTTTTATTGTCGCTTCACGACAGTGTACGATCTTTCTTTGGTGTGCCTAAGTTATGTATGTATCGCAACAGGTAAGCGCCGGCGCGCACGATACGCTGATAAGAACGAAACCTTTCAAAATTAATAATTTTATTCTTTGTTACATCACAAACCATAACCGTTGTCGTTTGGGATTTTAGTTCTGGTAAGTCGGAGTGTGTAGTTGAAGATCGCTGTGACCATGCTGACTCAGAATTTTTTAAGAACTCAGGTCCGCTCCACCACAGATTACTGTCAATGAGTACATCAAGACTAAGACCGCGCGAGACCAGATCCGCTGGGTTATTTTTGGTTCCTACATGTAACCATAACGCATTACTTGTTATTTCATTAATCTCCACTATCCTATTTTGAACGAATGTTTTTAACGATTGTGGTGACGTACGAAGCCATCCAAGGACAATAGTTGAATCTGTCCAAAAGTAAATTTTGTGGAAATTAACACGCAATGACTCGATAATTTTCCTATATAATCGTGCGCCTATTAAAGCCCCGCACAGTTCTAATCGGGGTATGCTGACTGGTTTAATTGGTGCAACTTTACTCTTTGCACACAATAATCTAATAGTCACCGATGAGTCATCAGAGTAGGTGCGAACATATGCACATGCACCATACGCACTCTGCGACGCGTCCGTGAATACGTGTAATTCTGTAAACTGTGTGTGTGCGCTCATAACATGACGCGGAATACGTAGGTTATGCAAATATTGAAGTGTGTCAATAATTTTTTCCCAGGATAAAGCAACATCACTGGGAACGGGATCATCCCAATTTATCTTGCACAACCACACTTTTTGCATCAATATTTTAGCTACTACGACAGCCGGTGTTAAAATTCCTAGAGGATCGTATATTTGTGCGATTATCGACAACATTGTACGTTTATTTAGTAAATTCGGTCTAACTACTCGTGTGGTAAAATGAAGTTCATCACTTTTATTATACCAACCCACTCCTAAAGTCTTAGTTTGGCAATGTTCGCCTAATGACAAGTCTTTAGATATGTCGTGGTCACTGATATCAACGTTAAACAACCACTTATACAACGGTAAACAAGCCGAGTTTAAAGTATTTCGTAACTTCTCACGGGTATCGAGTAAGCTATTTAAATCATTGTCACCTAGGATGACGTCATCAACGAAAAAATCCTCTCGGATTACTCTCGCAACCTGCTGATCCTTACATTCCAGCGCAAGCTGACGTAAACATCTCATACTAAGGTATGGCGCAGACGCGGTGCCATACGTCATGGTGTTTAGGCGATATACACGTATTGGGTCCGACGGAAGTTTACGCCATAATATCAATTGTAAATCTCGTTGATCTGGTTGTACAAGAAAATTCTGAAACATTTTCTCAATTTCCGCACAACCTACGTATTTATATTGCTTAAAGCGTAATAAAATGCTAAAAATGTCATTCTGAAGTGGTGGACCAATATGTTGAATATCGTTCAACGACTTACCGGACGAAAACAGTGCGCAGTTTAGTCGTACTGCTATTTTCATTAATAACGCCGTGATGAGGCAAAAATAGTGGGGTGACTCATAAGTTTCAACGCAACTCATATGACCGAGCCTTTCATATTCCCCCATAAAATCTACGTATTTTTCCCGAAATTGTGGCGAACGAGCGAATTTTCGTTCTAACGACAACAAACGTTTTTCAGCCGTTGTGTAACTGTCTCCGAGCACATCAGCTGATTCCTTTAAAGGAATGCGTACGGAAAACCTACCATCTTCCATACGTTTTGTCGTTTTGACAAAAATGTCTTCGCACGCACGCTCGTCAGCACTAAGGATGTTTTATTTACGTTATTGTTTATCTGTTCGAGTTCCCAAAACAATTTCAACTGTGTGTCAATTGTTTGGGAGAAATTACATTGCACACTCTTAACGGGAAGTGGGTTATTATGTAAGAGTCCCGACATTATCCAACCCAATTTTGTATTTTGTAAATAAGGTCCTTTATTCAACTTAATGTTGCCATCACACAATAATTCCCAGAACTTATCCGCGCCTATCAGTATATCGATGTCTGAAGTGAGTGAAAGTTCGGATCCGTAAGTTGAATATTATCAGGTAAACTCATATTATTTACATCGACACTAAATGTGGGTAATCGATTTGTAATGCACGGAAACACTAAACAATCAATGTTCATACAAAACGAATTTAACCTTGAACGTAATTTTATTTTACAAATGTTGACTACCATTATCAAGCAGAATGCATACAGTGTGATATTTGTTATTATAATCTGTTATGTCCACTAACGCTGTGGACAGCAAAACGTTGGGTAATAACGAATATTCCTGATTACTGTTTTGCGATTCTGAATGGTTAGCCGTAACGTGTAAAGATGACGAGACAGTGGAGACGTTAGCGGTGGCCGGCTGTGCTGATGCACTCGACCCGCTCACCTGTATGCGCCGTCTACCTGCCCATCAATGTGAAGCAAACTGTTGTGCCTTTTATCACACAACCTACATGGCCCAAACTTGCATTCGTCAAGTAGGTGGGTTGCGCGTAAACAATTGATGCACAGCTGATGCGTTTTAACTATCTTATTCCTTTCTTGGATAGACGAATTAAGAAACCTTGAACAGGAATAAATCGCGTGATTACCATGACACGTCACACACACGCGGCTTTGTTTTAGATTCGTATTACCCTTATTGTTATTGTTAGTAACGTTCGTAGCAATATGAGTATGTGTACGAGGTGTGTTCAAAAAGTAAGGTGACTTTTTGAATTTCGCGGGCAACGCACATTCGATTTTCGATTTTTGTATTTTGTTGCGTTGGTACACATGTCCTGAGCATATGTTTCAAGTTTGAAGTGTATAGCATGTTTAGTTTATTTTTGACAGTTACAAAGGTCAGACGTACTTTGGTGTGCTCGGCGATTTTCTTCTATCAAAAAAAATGGATCAAAGAATTTGCATCAAATTTTGTGTAAAAAATGGAATTACGTGCTCCAAAACACTTGAAATGTTGACAGTGGCATACATTGAGTCTACTCTTAGTAAAAAAAACGTTTATAAGTGGTACAAGCTCTTTCAAGATGGCCGAGAAGATGCCAATGACGAACCTCGCTCTGGACGCCCCAGCACGTCAACAACCGATGAAAACGTTGAAATAGTGAAGAAAATTGTTTTGGAAAATCGTCGAATCACTATCAGAGAAGTTGCGGAGGATGTTGGCATATCGGTTGGCTCTTGCCATGAAATTTTTTTGGATATTTTGGGCTTGAAACGTGTGTCAGCGAAATTTATTCCAAAATTGCTCAATTTCGACCAAAAGAACCGTCGCCTATGACAATCGCTCAAGAGCTATTGGATGATGTCAACAACGACCCAGATTTGCTCAAAAGGGTCGTAATAGGTGACGAAACATGGGTATACGGTTATGACGTCGAAACTAAGACTCAATCGTCCCAGTGGAAGCACACTGAATCACCAAGACCAAAAAAAGCACGCCAAGTTCGATCAAATGTGAAGGTTTTGCTTACAGTTTTCTTCGACTGTAGGGGTGTGGTGCATCATGAGTTCTTGCCACAAGGTCGTACGGTCAATAAGGAGTATTACCTTGAAGTTATGCGCCATTTGCGAGAAGCAATACGTAAGAAACGTCCCGAATTGTGGGTAAACGATTCATGGTTTTTGCATCACGATAATGCACCTGCTCACTCATCGTTGCTTGTGAGAGGTTTTTTGACCAAAAACAACACTACAATCATGCCTCAGCCACCATATTCACCGGATTTGGCCCCATGTGACTTTTTCCTGTTCCCAAAACTGAAGAGACTTATGAAAGGACGAAGATTTGCAAAGATTGAAGAGATAAAAACTGCATCGCTGAAAGAGCTGAAGGCTATACCAGAAAGTGATTTTCAGAAATGATTTAACGATTGGAAAAAGCGTTGGCACAGGTGTATTATATCTGAGGGGGATTACTTTGAAGGGGACAACATAAATATTGATGAATAAATAAATAGTTTTTCATAAAAATATAAAGTCACCTTACTTTTTGAACACACCTCGTATATTGTTTCTTGGAGCGCGTTTATTCGCCGCCTTTGTTCTAGTGGGATTTGTTATGGTTCACTTTTATCATTTCTAAAACGTCGGCGCGGTCCTTAAGAAATTTAAGTAGGTCATCCAGTTTCAAAGCTGACCTTGATTCAATTAACGAACTAGCTGTACCTTGAAAATCTTCCCATTCGCGTTCAGTGGCCTGATCTAATTTGGATACGACCATGTAAATGATTAAAGTGTCCCATGAATCTGTTGGTTCACCTAACGTTTTAAGGGCACGCAAATTTCTCAAAACAATATCTGTTAAGTTCCTAATCTGGGAAGCGGACTCTTTATTTAACGATGGAATTTTAAATAATGCCTTCACATGATTATGAACCAATAGTCGCGGATTATTAAATCTATTCTCTAATAGCTCCCATGCGTGAGAATAGTTATTAGCCGTAAATTCTAATGCACCTATGACGTGTGCCGCGGTACCGGACAATGACGATTTTAAATAATGAAATTTTTGAACAGGAACTAAATCATCGCGATCATGAATCAATCTAACGTAAGAATTTTTAAACTCTAGCCAGCAATCGTATGAACCGTCAAAGGAAGGTATTTTAATATCGGGTAACTTTATGCCTATCGGTTTACATGTTGAAACACTAGATTTGTCAGCTACTTCCTTTCTCAATAAAAGTTTTGCAGAAGCTACAGCACAATAAAATAGATTTTCGAAACGATCTCTCTCTTCCAGCTGTTTTACAAGATCGAGATCTTCCGCTACCTCTTCTTCAATTTTAGTCTGTATTTCACTATACATCTCTATCAAACTCGAAGTACTCTCGACACGTAAATTTAATTCTAATGACTGTTGTTCAGTCAAGGGTAAAGTGAACTTTTTAACATAATTTTCAAACAGAGTAAATCGACCTTTTAAAACTCCTCTTTTCTTAATTAAATCTGACAATTTGGGCTCACTGATTTTGGGAATTAAGGAAATCAAGAGTACTTACAGTTGCCAATTTGTAGATGCGTGCGAACCAAGGTGGGTGCCGTTGTGCAGGTAGGTACCGCCACCTGAGCACTGCCACTCCTGTCTGTCGATGCCTTAACCTTGCAGCTCTTCGCTCGATACGTGAATCTCCTCTTCGTATTTTGGTGCGACGAATCTTCGGAGATTTCAAGCTTGAACTCCTTATTCGGCTCGATAGGACCACTTTATGTACAGGACGGGAGGCAGGTGCTCTTCAATGATTGATTTATTGAACGTTTGCTGGTTATATTTAAATCGTCTTATTGCTAACAGTGTGTATCAGGTAATAATATAAATTTAAACGGACAGATATTATAACTAATTGCACGACGTGCTATGATTGGTTGCCAACAATGACGAGCTCTGATTCGTAGATAAAAGTTTGGTGTTCCGGTGCGTCCTTCCCCGGGAGGAGCCGACCATTCGTGCTACAACTATAATACAGCTGCAGCATTTATTTTGAATACAATTATTAATTTTTTTCTATAGAGCACATGAAATAATTGTTTGTAAGTGTAGTTTTAAAAAGACAATAGGTATCTACGAGTATCTGTATGGAACAAAGTTGAGATTATTTTTGATATATAAAATTGTAACTAATTTTAATAATAATAATTCCGGATTAAGAAAGGAATGCTTCGGTGGTTTGGTCATGTGGAAAGAATGAATGAGGAAAGAGTGACAAAGCAAATTTATATGGCAGATGTGAACGGCCGAGTCGGGAAGGGACGCCCTAGGAAAAAGTTTATCGACCAAATTGGCGATATTTTGAAAATGGGCCACGTTAGAAGTACCCTTAACCGACGAGCATGTATGCGTAGATATATGGATGTAAAAGAGGCGAAAGAGGTATGTCAGGATCGTGTCAAACAAATGGAAGTCCGTAGTCTCTGCCTACCCCACTGGGTGACAGGCGTGAGTGTTTATGTATGTAAAATTGTAACTATTAGTTTTTCAACAAATATTTTAAAATATATTTAGAAAAAAATATTTTATGTTGTTGTATTAACTTAATGTGTAATATAGCCTTAATATAGTCAGTATAAGACCAGACTGAGTTGAAGAAAGGACGAGTTTTAAGAATTTAATTTTTAAAGTGTAGTTTTGTTTTCTGTTGTCTTTATAATCTATATAATTGAGAAGCAAACATGATCGTGATCCTGTGATCATTCTTTTAATTCAGAATGCAATAAAATACAAGAAGACTAGAGTGTATTATCTATGACATTAGCTATAAAAGTTAGCAACGGTACGGTAACAGTAGTATGATGACTTGTTAGGTAGTAAGAAGTATTAGTATATGTAAACAATGTATTTTGGGAAAAAGTAGTGTTTTTAGAAGAAGTCTGTCTTTTTTTCGGACTCAAGCCCTTCAATACATATATAATGCGTTTATAAACTGCATAAATATATATAATCCGCATCTGAGCAAGCTTGATCACGTACAAGCACGGGATCAAGCTTGCTCCAAATACTGAAATCGTCACCAAAGCTTTCTTTCAAATTAAAATGAGAAACGCCTCAAATATTTCCTGCATTTTGACTCGATGCGGAGATAAGTTGCACAGTTTACAAGGAATTGATAAGATTTCAGGTCAAATACATTTAATTAATACTTTAAATATAATTAGTAAATTTCGATTTTTGAATAAAAATTACAACATAATTTTGAAGAGATATTTATTAGGTCTTAAATTTCCGATTGTTATCAACTTGACATGAAATCTAGTAACTTTTTAACTGGACGCAAATTTAAAACTTTACACTCATTTGTTAAAACCCGATGGAAGTCATAATTTAAAAAAAAGATCGGAGCAGAACTTTCTTTGTTCGTATTTTTATTTTATTATTAATGCGTGAAATCCATAATTTGTGTCTAAAGAGCGAATAACGAAGTACACTCCGTATTTTAACAAGGCAGCTTAACCTAAATATTTTTCGTGATCATTAGATAATATTTTTCTGGTTTATTTCTATATTGGCTTTTAAACTACTGCTTACTGTGCACCATTATGGTTTTGTCCAAAATTCCAGATCCACCATACAACAACAGATTCCGTTGATGATCGTACATTAGTGGATGTCATCTGATGTCATCTATACTAAAATAAGCAAAGGATTAGGAAAGAAGGATTAGGTTGACAGAGTATGCCACAGTCCACTTATTTCAAATGTAAATGAAATATGAATTTAACTATTTCGTACGAATAGAAGATATCTCTATGAAGCAACAACAAACAGAAATCTTTGAAATGAGGTCGGTAAGTTTTAAGAAAGTAGTAATAAGATGTTAGTATAAAACGAAATGGGGCTCATCGCTCGTGGGAAGGTAGAATGTGTCGAAAAGGCATGTGTGGTAAAATGAAATGCTCTGCTAGTTTCTTCCTTAATGTATAGTAGCGAGAGTAGAATAAATGCTGTAGAAATGCGATCATTAAGGCGTATTTTAGTCCTGAGTCGAATGATAAGGTGAGAAATTTTGTGGTATGAGAAAAACGATGTATGTTGCATCCATGATTAAAAAAGAATGCTTTGGTGGTTTGATCATGTAAAAAGAATGAACGAGTAAAGAATGATAAAGCAAATTTATGTTGCAGAAGTGAACGGTAGAGTCAGGAGGAGATAACATTGATGAAAGTTTTACGACCAAACTGGCGTATATTTAAAATGGGCCGGATTAACAGTACCCTTAACCGTACCGTATACGTAGGTATAGGAATGTAAAGGAGACAGGAGAGGTTTGACAAGATCGTGCCAAATGGAAGTCCATAATCTCTGCCTACCCCTCTGAGTGACAGGCGTGAGTATTTATGTATCCTATGTATACATACATATATATATATATATATATAGAAACATAAAAAAAAACATAAACACTCACGCCTGTCACACAGAGGGGTAGGCAGAGACTACGGACTTCCATTTGGCACGATCCTGACATACCTCTTTCGCCTCTTTTACATTCATATATCTACGCATACATGCTCGTCGGTTAAGGGTACTTCTAACGTGGCCCATTTTCAAAATATCGCCAATTTGGTCGATAAACTTTTTCCTAGGGCTTCCCTTCCCGACTCGGCCGTTCACATCTGCCATATAAATTTGCTTTGTCACTCTTTCCTCATTCATTCTTTCCACATGACCAAATCACCGAAGCATTCCTTTCTTAATCCTGGTCACAACATCATCATGCATACCACATTTATCTCTCATCACGCGATTTCTCACCCTGAGTTTTATGGGGTAATTTTATTTGTTGCAGCTTAACTATGGAAAACCAATTGATGGAATTAGTTGCCGAACCTTCCGGTGAATTTAAAAAGTTTACTCGAATGTCTTTAGAAGATTTTGAGTACTTACTAAATAAGGTTTCACTAGTGATTATGAAACAAGATACTCAACTGCGAAAAGCAATTCCAGCTCGAATGCGTCTCGCTGTCACGTTAAGATTCTTGGCTTCTGGAGATAGTTATGAAAGCTTGCATTTCTTATTCAAAATTTCACCTCAATTAGTTTCGGAGATCATACCTGAAGTATGCCTGGCTTTGAATCAAGTCTTGAAGGAGGAAGTTAAGGTAATAAAATAAAATTTTACTTGAAATCGTGTTTATTTATTTAAAATGGAAATAATCACTTATTATCATAACTGAATTAACTTATAAGTAGCTCCTCCAATAACTAAATATAAAAAGTGAATCATCTTTATCTTGATTATGTCAAGAGCACGGAAAGCTTCAGACTTTGAAATTTGTAATGTTTTCTTATGCCATACATAATAATAAATAGAATAGAACTGAAAGAGTGAAGCTTGACATGCACTTGTCTGTACTTATTCTGAGATCAATCCTAATAAAAAAACATAATGAAACATAAAAAAAAATAGCAATGTTTTGGCTTACAGTTAGGCAAGATGAAATGCTTTATTAATTACATTTCCAAATTCAGTCTGTGCATCTTCTGTCACTCAATATGGAGTCTCTGTGTTTGCAAGATAGTGCGTGGCTGGAGATTCTACGTCATTGGATGTTACCATAAATCTCGAACTAGTGTTTCTACTATTTTCAGGATTGTGAATGACTTGAGGTTCTATAACTTCATCCGATGTTACCATAGCTCTCGAATCAGCGTTTTTGCTATAGTCAGGAATATGAATGCGTTTAGATTTTATTACTTTATTTGATGTTATCATAACTCTAGAACCGGTATTTCTGCTATAATCAGTAACATGAATGACTGGAGGTTCTCCAACTTCATCCGATGTTACCATAACTCTCGAACCAGTGTATGTATTAGAGTCAGTATTGTGAGTGACTGAAAGTGGCGAATTATTCGTTATATGCTCGGAATAAATTGAATGAGTTGTGCTAGGTCTCCCATATAGAGCAGTGGATGGAGGCGGAGATTGGTATTCAGAATACATTGAGCGTGATGTGCTAGGTCTCTCATATAACGCAGTACATGGAGGTGGAGATTGGTGTTCAGAATACGTTGAACGTGATGTGCTAGGTCTCTCATAAAACGCAGTACATGGAGGTAGAGATTGGTGTTCAGAATATGTTGAACGTGATGTGCTACGTCTCCCATACTGAGCTGGACTATTAGAGAATCTGTTGTATCGATTTCGACTATTTTCTTGGTGGCGTAAGAATATGCCGTCTATTTCATACATGAAAGGTAATCTGTCATCTTCAGGTAATGTCTTTATTTTTTTGGATAACATTTTACCATATAGGTCATAAACTTCATCTTGGTCGGAGTGGGATTCTTTCCTATTGATGGTTGATTGTAATGTAGCAAGAGCATCTTGTACGACTTTGCCGGCATCTTGAAGTTCAGGTGGATTGTTGCGCCGACGGATTGTGTGTGGTAACTTTTTTTGGTAATTCAGGTTTTGTACATCTTGTTGTTCTTTGACCTCTTTATTGTCACCCGATTCTTCCTCCTGAAAAAAGTGTAAAAAAATAATTATAACAATATTTTTTTTACTTTATTATTTTACAGATTCCATCGACCGCAGAAGAATGGCTAGATATCGAAAATGGATTTGCTCGTAAATATCCTCGTGCTATTGGATCCATAGACGGAAAGCACATCACTCTAGAATGTCCAAGTAACTCAGGATCAGAGTATTATAACTACAAAAAAACATTCAGCGTAGTGTTGCTAGCATTGGTGGACAGCAGTTACAATTTTATTTTTGCAGATATTGGTTCTCAGGGCAGGATTAGTGATGGCGGAGTATTTCGGAATAGTTTGCCTATGGCAAAAAATTTGCGCAAATGCTTTAAATATTCCTGAACCAAGCCCTCTCCCAGGCTCGAATGTCGATGTACCGTACGTATTTTTGGGAGACGGTGCTTTTGCACTTACAGATCATGTGATGAAACCTTATCCAGGCAACCATGAATGTAGTTCTCCAAAACGTATATTTAACCAAGCATTGTCACGAGCACGTGTTGTAGAGAATACATTCGGAATACTTGTGACGAAATTTCGTGTGTTTAAAAAACCGTTTCAGTTATGCCCAGAAAAGGTTTCTCTTATTACAACGACTTGTATATTGTTGCATAATTATCTCAGAAGGAGCAATACTTCGTTACCCATATATACACCGCCCGGGACCATCGACATGTATGATAACAATGACGTACTCATACACCCCGGTTCCTGGAGACAAGAATTGGAAAGCAATTCTGCTGTTCGTGATTTGCCACACGTACCTCGTCGACCAGCTTCGAATGCGAGAGAAATAAGAGAAGAATTCACAAATTATTTTTTTGCACTAAACCAACAACAAAATATGCCTTAAGAGGAAACATCATGGCCGTTTTTCCATATAAACGTAGTTCCTTTTTCCTCCCTAGAAAATGCCAGCAGTACAATATATTTTTTTCAAGAAATCTATGGCCGCTATTGCCATGTCCCTGTTTTCCTTATTTTTATAAATTAATTATTAAAAGAGAAATTAAATTTCAAAAACCTAAAAAATTGGCTAGATTTTCAGCCGTATTCAAACATCCATAAAACATTGACTAGATTATATAAAAAAGGAAAACATAGGAACACGGCCAAAAATTTTCTTTAATTTTTAATGACAAAAGTAATTAAATAACAAATACCTATTTTCCAATTCTCTCGCCCTCAATGTTTCCTCTTAATCTTTACATGTTGATATTAATAATAAATTGCAAATAAAACATACTAACCGTATTTGTAGTTTTTTTGCAATTATCGCTTTCTCCTAGAAAGGCATCGATCGCGTCAAAGGCACACCAAATGGGCTTGTAAATTTCGTCACTGCTTGCTCCAGACTTCCTTTCGGAATCTTTCACCTTTTTCCTATAATTCCTATAACTGGACATGAGATTTTCTTTTTTTTTTTAAATCAGTCACTTCAATGTTCATTATTTCCCTTATTCGTATCCATGCATCATGTACTTTTATTTTATTTTTGTGGTCTTTGTGTTTAGCATCCCATAAAATGGGTTCGGCATGATAACACTCGATCAATAAGAGTTCCTGCTCGTTCGTCCAACTGACGCTCATTTTGACGCACCGTCCTCCGTAAACAAATACTAATAAGCACAACCTCAACGCACCGAGTCCCGTACGTTACTGAGTTCACGCGCGAGTGTGGATGCGCTTGCGTTCACGGAAGGTTCACGCTCCGTAAACCCTTTGAAGCGGGCGCAAAATACCGACACTGGACGGGGAACACGGCGTGAAAAGGCGCGAAGCCCGTGAACGGGCGTGAAAGCCATCCACATTCGCGGTTCACGCCTTTCACGGGTGTTCACGGCGTGAATGTGGAGGGCGCTTTATAACATCAGCTATGTGCCGGTTGAAGTCCAAATGTCTGGAACAATTTCGACGGACACATAGACATACAAATGCATAGACAGAGAGAACTTAAAAATTTTTTTTTTGTTAAAGTACTATATATTTTTATATAAGTAGTATAAGTAGCAGAAAGATGTTATTTTAACATTACAAACAGGTAGTCTAATTTTATTTATTTTTATAGATATGTTAGTAACATAAATAAAGTTTAATATACTAGGGAGTGAGCTAGGGTAGCTACTAGTAAATTAAATGTAGTATACTGTAGTACGACTTTTATTACGGTTATTTCCCGTGAGTGTAGTTAAAGTTAATTAAAAAGGATATGTCTGAAAATTTTGTAGCTTTCGATAGATGACGGCATACCACGTCCTTAAAGCCAGAAGTCGACGCCAAACGAGTAACGGGAAGCTTCGTTAATCGCTCAAACGTCTGGTACCGGAGTCTGGTTCGTTAATATTATGTCAATTTTTAGTTAAACTAAATTTTTCTAAAACTCCACATACTTATATTTAAAAAACATTATAAAATAGCGTCTACTAAATATATTATCGTGAAAAAAATATTCTGAGTATTATTACAATATAGGGTATTAGTGTTAATCAGCTGTTACCAAGCCCTGAGTTAGATAAAGATGAAAAGCCTCAAAGGCTAACAGCGCTAACATCACAGAATAAAGATGGGTTTTTTTGTATGTAAAGTAAGACAGAACACCAGCGTAAACTATTAAAGTAATGGGGCTGTTTTTCGTTCGTTAAGTATAGAGAACCAAAACACCATTTTCACTAAAAAAAGGCATTCAGTTTAGTGATCATGGGTGACAACGAATCTGCATTTTTATTTTAATCGACGGCAGATGTAGATGTCTAATGGGACACAGCATTAATTTGCCACTCAGTTCAGTGCATTGTTGATTTGCCACCCTTATTCTAAATCTTAATGAGAAATCGTCACACGTACAGAACTGTATCGACATGAGGTGGCTGACGATTTAAATCTGTAGACTGTACATTGTTCATTGGCTACATAGTATTGAGGGCTTAGTTATTAAAACTCAACTGCTTACTTCAAACACAATAAAAAGGATGAGAGAGGGGAATACCAAGGTAACCGCGAATAATTTGTAATGAAGGAGCTCGTTAGGATTATACGAGTATTTACAAACGTATTACAAGAGCTTAATCAAATACGCTCAATAGAAGTATATTGTACTACTTAGTTTTAATAGACTCATTGCTAGCTGTATCTTTGACTGCTTCGTTGGTCTATTACTTCCTGATCTTGATTTTCCAGGTTCGAATGGTCGGGTCGAAATCAGTTATTGAGTTTTTCTGTCAAGAAAGCTCGGTTGCAGCGTGAAGTCAGGAAGTTGCCGGTGGTTCACCCGGATGCCTTGGAAAGCACTTGAAGTCGTTGGCCCTTGATCTTTCTCCGGTCGTGTCAGATTTCCGTCCCACTGGACTATGAGAGAGTATGGGCTTTATACGTGGTAGAGCCTTGCTGCAGCTACATTATGGCTTTAGCACTTACTTTAATGCTGTTGTGTTTCGTATGGTGAGTGTAGAAAACCGGAAACCCTTTTTGCCTAAAATGAGGCATTCCATATTAGCCCTCAGGGGTGAGAAAGCATCTGCATTATGATTCTTAATCGAAGATAAATGTAGATGTCTGCGGGCCACAGCATTTACTTCCCATCAGGCGAACTGTGTGCTCGCTTATCACCCATATTTTGAAAGGAGGAGTAAAGAGTGCAGCTGTGTTTCCGCACACACTCATGTACTATAATCAAATCCTGTGCATCTGTGCATAATTGGTTAGTCTCTAGTCTGGAGGATATTATTACAGATTTGATAGACACAGCGATGAGAAGGACAGTTTCGAAGCACTAGTAGCCTAATGCTGTCATTAAACTTAAGTGACAAATGAGCTAACAGTTCGCCTAATGGTGAGTGGTTACTGCAGCCCATGGACACCTGCAGACAACTTCCAAGAAAGAAGACTACAGATGTGTCATCACATCTGAGGACTGTGATGGATTGCCTTTTACCTTGTAATTATACTTCCATGCTATTTCCCTATTTTGCCTCTTACAATTCCCTCTAGATGATACATGGTTGTTTGATTTACGTGCACCGTCAATACACGGCAAATGTGTAGAGTATAAAATTAAAATTAAGCTCACAGAATTAAAATTCAGATCGAAAAATTTATAATTTACTCGGTTCTTTAATAACCGAGGGTAGTATTTTATGTGAACTAAGGGCGAGGGCCTTAATAAAAGAATTGAAAAATGAAACTTTAAACATCATAGGAAACTCCAATAGGAAAATTGCATCACCTACGAGTACACGACTCTACAGTTAACCGAGACTCAAAGAGTATCGGCTATAGTTTTTGACTTACGTTGCTAGAAGAAGTATCGTTTCATTCTCATTTATTATATTGATTTACATGTAAAGTAAATTAAATTGTAGTATCTGTCTGTAGTGTCTAAATAACTGCCTTTTATGCTCACATGTGCTCACAGAGTTGTTTGCATGGATAACCACGATTCAAGACATACATAATAATTTATAAAAAATTTGTCTACTTGTCAGTTTGTCCGAACGTAATGGCTAAACCGATTGTAGTCGATTGTATTCGTGAAGTTTCGTTGTAATGAAACTTCACAAATAGATTTCTTTGTAGAATTTATAAGTTAAATGCCTCTTGATTATTACTTGAATTCGAAATTACGTCACATTTATAGATTCCACCTAGACGAAACTGGGACGGGGTGCTAGTATTATGAAATATAGCTATTGAGACGTCATTTCACGTTTACATTTAACGTTTACAACTGTTATTCTTAACTGATTAAGATATTTTGTTTTCAAACTTTAATAAATAGATTATGTTGCAAAATGGCTTTTATTTATATTATATTATAAACTTCATCATTAACCTGGGACAGTTCACTGCTAAACTAAGAGATTTATAATGACATTTATAAGATAACTGGAAAAATGCTTAAAAGTTGTATAAGTCCTGGAGGGTGTTCATGTTGAGGTTTGTGTGGAGGAGGTGCTAGAGACGCATACCCAAGGTCGTACATATATTTGGGGTGGTCGGGTGCCCGACTGCTTGAAGTACTGTAGCGCAATGACTAGTCCTATCAGGGACTTATGATAGTAAAGTCTATGATACAAAAGTAATACTATAGAAGGTCTCTATAATGAATTAGCATTACAATACTAGAGTTGTGAGTTGAAGTCCCATATATTAAAGATATATAATAATAAGGCCTACGATACAAAAGCATTACTATAGAAGGTCTCTATGAAGTATTAGCATTACAATAGTAGAGTTGTGGGTTGAAGCCATATATAAAAGACATATAATAATAAGGTCTATGGAATCAAGCCAATCCAAGTATGTGGAAGGTCTTAAATAAGTAAAAGCATTATATTAATAGAAATAGGGCTTGAAAAGGATTATTATAGTGGCGTGTATGCTGCTTCGCGAGCAACTGAGACCGAGGTAAACTTGGACCCGCTAACCGATGTGTCCTAGACATATCATCTTAGTGACGGTGGTAAGCGGGTTTGTTGTAGCAATACGGCTTTCCCGTGGACATCGCACACCCATATCGTTTGTGGGCGTCGTAGCGCATAGCGATGCGTCTATATCAATCTATCTTTCGGATTGGGATGACGGTGTGTTTGGTAGCAGTTTTAAGTGTAACAAGCATACTCAACTTCATGTCTTAGTGCATTAACACTTTGATACGTGGAGTTTTACTCACTAGCGTCTTAGTAACGTGCTACTATGATACGTTGATGCTATTTTTTAGTTAACAACAATACTAATTTTATTACCAAAGTCAATAGGGATCATGTACACGCCGTATTGCGTCTTGTGATGGATGTCTGCGGGAATGCTGCACCTGATTCGACGCACTCTTTTGGTTCTGGTCGATGGAGGTATGCGGGTGGTGATGTCTGCTGGGATGTATGAGGACCTTGGGATGGTGTAAACCGACAATAATCGTATTGATGCTTGGTGCGTTCTGCAGCATTACGTCTCTGCGATGGTTGTTTGGTGGGACGCTATTCTCAATGACGCTCTCCACGTCTAGGTTTGACTCACACCTAAGTAGCTTTGCCCAAGTCGGGACCCTTCATTACGGAGCTGCAGACTGACTGACCTACATGATGTTTTATATAACAACATAATAATATATCTCTGTAACTTTCCCACCTTTGAATGATTGAAGGCAACTTGTTGGTGGGTGAGACAACAAAAAATGCATATACTCAACGTCAGTGACACAAAACCTTTCTGATGGCAAATTATTGCTAACATCTTATAACTACCTTTTGGCTATATTTGCCGTTGTATTGGTTGGTGTAGGATATGTGTCGACCTTATGCGGGTGGTAGCTGGAGGGAGGATCTGAGGAGACTCTCAAAGCTGCGGCCGAAAGCCGCACAACGTGGGACCCCATTGCCTTGAGGTGAGCGGCAGACTCATGATACGCTCTGTGGCTAGTAGCAGTGCTGATCATGCAATTGGTGGTGATGCCATACACTTACATCACGTCTGCAGGAGCGGCGGTCTGGCAAATGGTGGCGCTCACGGAGGGTTTACGGCCAGTGTGCCTATTTGCCTAAACCGTGTGACGTACATTCACTGTAGTTGGATTCGTTCGGATTCTGTATGGCGTTTAAACGCATTGATATACGCGACTTCGGTCGATGTTTGTGCTTACGCACTACCAAGGGGCCAAGCCTCTTTTATTGGTTCTCCAGTTACTTTGCTGTTGACTACGGTCCAGTTCGATGTACTTTTACAGATCGATGTAAATCCCATTTAAACAAAATTTCATAATAGAAGTTTTAAGAAATATATAGGACTTGTGTTAAAAATGTAGTTTTAATCTTCTTTCAAAGTATTCTTTAGCAAATAATAATTAATAATAATGAAGTACTATTTCTTGTTTTATTTTATTTTTAAACGATTAACTTTAAAAAAGTAATAATTTTATCAATCAATAAATAATTTCGTGAACATACAGAAGTTCAGCGCGAAGAATTCCGTCCTGTTTAAAAAAAAAATATCTGAAATATAAAAATACCTGTGGCCAACATTAGGATGTATAAAGGCTGTTTGGGTGTTTCTATATTGAAGTTGCACATCTTACATTTGTGCTTGTAAAAGATAGGCGCAATTAAAAAAAGTGCAATTTAAAATTTTGATTTGATTGTATTTCTAGTTATACATCACTACGTTTTTACGATTAAAATGTTAAAAGAACATATTAAAGTTTACATTGCTTGTTTAAAAATGGACGTAATAAAATAAAATAAAATACGGTCGCTGGTAAAAATGATATAATGTCTTGCTAATATCTTTGCCGGTACAATGGTAAGACCTTTCTAAAAAAAGATTGCCGCTGGGCGCCCTCTGGCGCCTTGTTTTATACTGCTGATTATTAGTCGGTGTTGCCGCAACATTGCGCTATAAGTAATTACGCCTGTAAGTCTAAAATATATCAGTGAAATAGTTATGAAAACACATAGACACTTGTTAAATATTATAGGTACTTTTTATAACCAAAATAGAATTACGTTAATATTTATTTTGTGAGAAAACATATATTTTTTGTATATTGTGTTTTAATTTTAGGTAAAAGTATATCAATCAAGAACAACATGTTAAATAATTTCATCACACATTCTAAGATAAGATTAAAATGCATTTGATGACCTACCCACCGTTGAACAAATTCGTACTTACATTTCAATATAATAAACATAACTTTTGACAGAATAAACCGAATTTAATAAAGCTGCGACATGAGTACTTTAAACTTGTTATGTTTATAAACCAACAGACATACAATTTTGAAAATTATAGAAATGTATATGTTTCATTATTAGTCTCTCTTAACTGTTTTTGTCTCAATGTTATTAAATGTACAACCACCTGATATTTATAAGTTTATTGGTATATATTTTATTAATTTATAATATATATAATTGTTTTGTACGTATTAATAAGATGCAAAATCCATAATACATAAACACTCCTGAACATTGAACATTCACTTAAAATACGTGAACTTCCAAGCTTACTTTGAGGGGGAGTTTATTTTCTCGGGATCAAGTTACGCCTTTGTTGAGCAAAATTGCGCGTAGTACGTTCGTAAGTTTACATACCACTTATGTAGTCACGTTAGCGTAAGTGAGTAAGTGAGCTCTCATTCTAATTTATAGCTCAGGTTCTAGTCCTCGTAGACTTTTGTATAGAATAGGGGTTATAAACGAGCGCACAGTCCAATTTATTATAAGTTGCCTTTGGTCCATAGACATCAACATTTATCTTTCATTATGAGTCAAAATGGGTAGTCACCCCTGGGAACTTAGATTAAATGACTTGTATCCAGTAAAAAGGGTCTTCGGTTCTCTAAACCCACCATACGAAATGCAGTAGCATTAAGCTGCTATTTTACACTGGTACTCTGTAAGAGCGTGGTCGTTCCCCAGATTTGGCTGAACCATTGGTGCTACAAACATAATAAAGCTGCAATAAGGGTCTATCATGAAAAGGTTTATGAATAAAAGCCCAAGCCAGGCACGACTAGTATTCCTACATTTTTAGGATAAACCATTTCACTAAAGTAATCCTCCAAATTTTGTACGAAATAATAAACTATACGCGTTGGCCTGTCCGCAAACGTAACAAATTAACTTTCAGCTTCATTTACTGTTAATTACTGGCAGTATGTGTAGGATCGTACCAATTATATAAACTGTCAACTCTCGACTGTTGTCACGCCAGCTATCTTTGCCAGCCGTAATGTAATATTCGCAGCATATTTCACAAACTAATTACTCGACGTGATAAAAATAATTTTGGGTAGAATCCTTGAACATAATATTCCTTATAAAATTATAATTTCCTTATAAAATTATAAGTTCTTTGCAGTTTATAATCAATGCAAAGCTTTCAATAATACTGGAATGGTAGTGTGTCTTTTGAATTAACTAACGAATCGTTCCGGCTTCGCCTTCGGCAGTGTGACATAATTAAGATTTAAGATAACCATCAAAGATCAATTGTTTTATCATTGTTTCGATTTATCGATTTATTCGATTTTACAGGCAATCACTTCATTTGTTTTTATATATGTATTATAGAATATAATTAATACAAAAACAGCCGTGGTAGATCAGGTTCTAAGCGGTCGCCGCAAATTTCACAGTACACAAAAACCTCGGATTTGAGCCCCGCTGGAACCAGTAAAATTTTTAATTTTATTTTTAGTGATGATTTACTACGTGCTCTGCTGTAAAAGAAACATCGTGAGAAAACCTGCATGACTACGGCAGACGGACTGCTTCATAACCCCTTCAGAAATATATAGGCTACGCCCAACTGTGGGTACGTCCCACACATATGGGATTCCCTTTTTCTACCCGACTGATCCAGCAGTTTCTTGCTTGAGTCTCATTAGTTGTTGGAAGTAGAGATCAGAGTCGATGGTCTTTCCCAGCGGTTAAAGCTAAGCTAAATATCCCGTTTTTGCTCCACATTTTTTAAAAATAGCATTGGATGCCTCCATTTTATTCCATATACAAGAGTATATATAGAATTAGTTTAGTTTTAATTTCTTTTTAGGTATCAGGTATCGTAGGACGTGGCAGATTGTACTCTTCGGTCTTCTGTACAATCTGCCTCAGTAAATGTGTGGTCTATGTTACTGAAGGCTTTTCGAAAACCGGCTTGTTCGGGAGGTTGGAAGAATTTGATTTTTTCAAAGGGATATTATTATTACTATTACAACTGTACTGCAAAATAGAAAAAAGTGTTAAGTTAATTATATTATATAAAAGCTCCTTAAAAGTATCCATTATTTTATACATTAGTCGTAATCTAATGGTATAACTTAGGTGGGTGCAAAATACTGGAAATGAGGCATTTCACCTTAATCCTCAGGGAAGACGACGCATCTGCGTTTTGATTCTTAACTGAGAATAGATGTTGATGTCTATTGACCACAGGATCGCCTTACCATCTGGTGGACTGAGTGCTCATTTGTCATTTTTATTCTATAAAGGTTATAAACGAACATACAGTCTACTGGATTGTTCATACATGCTCTATATATATATATATCAATACCGATATTTTATTTAAATGTAAATATCTGAAAAGCTAGAGGTGATAGTTGAAATCTTTAAACAGATTTGGACTCAACAAATCAAAGCCAATAGAAACCACATAGTAAACTTTTTGCTCCCGGATTTTTTTTTTTGCCGACCAATATAATTTATCTGCAATTTTTTTGACAATGTCGCTTACTATTTCCGTGTTATTATGAGGGATATTTCATATTTCAATTTGTTTGTTTAGTTATGACTGTTCAATATCCTTCAAACGTTGCTCTAGTGCACCAACGCGCGTTTCTAAATAACTATTTTTGTTAAAGAGTTCTACATTTTTCTTCTGTAGTTCTTTCATTATCCTATACCTTTAAACGAGCAATTCTTGTATATATATATATATATATAAATATATAATCGGAATCTCGGAAACGGCTCCAACGATTTCCATAAAATTTTGTGTGCAGGGAGTTTCGGGGGCAATAAATCGATCTAGCTAGGATTTATTTTTAGAAAATGTCTTTTTCTCCATGTTTTTAGGCAATGAAAAACTGCTATAATATCGTTAGAATAAGAAGGTAAATTTTGACGGTTTATTAATGATTACAAATAGCTTAATTGGTATATTGGGCAGTCACAAAATCGTAATACCATGGTTCGAGCCCAGACCGGCCGACCAACTTTTTTTAAATTATTTTTCAAGTTCCTTTCTTTTTTGAGAAAATCTATTTTTAGAGCCCTTTTTTTAGTATTTTTTAAAAACACGAAAATTTAAATTAAACTAATTGCACTCATGATTTTTTAATCAAATAACCAGTTCAGTTTTTTCTATTATGTCGCTACGATCAAAAATATTATTCGTATTTCATCAGTATGTAATTTATATCTAAATATAATTTCCAAAACACACGAATTAAAAAAACCGAGCGAAAAATACCGAGCAAAGCTCGGTCAACCAGGTACTTAATTTTAAGGTATCTAAAGATACTGTCATCTCGTCCATTTTATCGCTTTGATGTTGTAGAGATTTGACTATGTCTTGCAGTTCTCTTTGAAGAGCTTTTTCCATCTCTTTTGATATATCTTTCAATAACCGCTTGATATCAATTTGTACGTTTTTGTAATAGTTTCCTGTATCATGAGCATTATCTTCCTCTTCCTCTTCGTCTTTATCACCCGGAACGTATATGGAGCTACGTCTCGGGGAATGTTCAAGACAATCTTGGCATTTCCATCCTAGATCCTCAGCGGCCTTTAGTGCATTCTTTTGCTTGTTAGTAAGACCAGAGCAGTTCCCACTTAAGTGAACTATTTTCTCGCACTGGTTACATTCTATTCCAGGATTACTTTTGGTTATATTTTTTCCACATTTATCACATTTTGTCATGTTGAGGGTAGATTAATACTCAGCTTGCGGACTAACTTAACGTGCTTTTAGATCAAATGAACGACGACGAATCAAATGTAGATGTCTATGAGCCACGGCATCCACTTACCATCAGGTGGACTATTTTCGATAAAAATAAACGTGATTACGAGCCATTGTGATTATAAGATGAGATTGTGATTAGAACCCAAGCCAAAACAAACACTAAATCCGTATATTTCTTCTGAGGAGTCCATCAGGCTTTATCTCGTCCTGTTTTTACCGCGAAACAGTAGCACTTACATTGGTGTTTTCCCGTTTAGAGAGTATAATTACAGGCTGTGACACATTCCTTCTTAGTTCTCAGAGATGACAACGTATCTGTTTCTTTCCTTTATAAAAGTTGACTGCAGGTGTATATGGATTACAATATCCACTTACTATCACGTCGTCTAGGTCCGTATATTAGTTTGCCATTTCATAAAAAACGGAGTAGTGGAGAGATATCCTACACCTACCGTAAGTAAGCAGTTCTTGTTTATGTGAAAATGGTTACTATAAAATAGCGCTAACGATTCGGTGATCGTCTTGTATTTAGATGACATGGATTTTTCCAAGTTTACCTAGACCTTAAGTGTTACGCCCGAAAATAATATTTTAACTCAGATACGTTTTTTGTTTTGTAACATATACAATACAAAAAACGTATCTGTAAAATTATTTTCTAAGGTTTACATCCCTGAATCCTCCGGTCCTCCTAATCAACATCCCACATCATTTTCGAGTACACGTATTGATTAACGCATTAGTTGTTCAAGTTTATCAATCATACGTAATCCAATATTTGTTTAGTTCTCGGTCTTACCTCGTAGTTCTAGACGAAATAATTTCAGCATATTTGTATTTAATGTAGCTCTGATAACTTAGGAAACTAAGGGCTCTCTGTAAATTTCACATTACGCGATTAACCCAAGTTCAATTCCCAATACAATTTTTAACTGTTTGCTGTTCTTTCTGAGCTAGCGGGTTAATTGAAATTTTAAGTGTTGAATGCATGACCGAAAAATTAAAAAATATATTTTATATACATGTGAAGTATAAGCGAACGCGAATTTGGGATGGCGTGGTAAACAACTTCTTGTGCTACAACCATCTCAGAACTGAGAAAAACAATTGGTCCTGTGCCCAGAAATGAGACGTATAAATGCTGTAACTTTACTTTTTATCCAAACCGAAGTGACAGTAGCCTAATTATATTAGGGTGCGTACCATGAACACAAATTTTGTGGGTTTGAATCCGCCATTTGACTATTGTCGTGGGCCACTCCTAACACAAGCATTTTAAGCTCACCTGCCGGGCTAGCATGAGCAGGGGATAAAAATTTTATCCACCGATTATATCCACTGACAAGGGATAAAATTGTCTTATCCCTATGTCAAAGCTTCATCCACCCTGCGAGCATGGGCCTATGGTGGATATAATATTGACAGTAGATAAACTTATCCCCGCGCATAGATAATATACCATAGTATAAAGCTATAAACTATACTAGCTATAAACTAGTTTAAAGATTAAGTAGATTTACATTAACTTATATTTTCTTTTACCTTTTGTTTATTATATTGCTAAACTGTTCATAATTTTTGTTAAACAATATGTCATTTATAATATTTGTTATATTTATTTTAAGCGTATTTCTGCCTTGTTTTTATTTTTTTCTATTATTCTAATTCTTTCTTTATTTTCTTTTGTATAATATTTAAGTTAAATATACATTGCTTGTATCAAATCGCAGGTATTGCTTCGCTTGTGATAGCATTTATTAAAAAATATGTGTTTAGAATTAAGCCAATTGTGAAACTGGACAATACAGACCCTTTGGAGGTGGTGTAATCTCTTGAAGAAATTAAAATATATATATATATATATATATATATATATATATATATATATATATATATATATATATATATATATATATATCCCCGCAATTACTGCCATTATAAGAAAATTACAAAATACATCAAAATTGATGTCTACTCAAGTCTCAAAGATTTAATTTTAATTGAAAATAATGAAGCATGAAGAATAAAAATGTAATGATTTCAAACAAAACAAGGAATAAATAATTTTATAATCGTGAGTATAGTATATTTAGCAAGCTTTGCTAAAGAATTAACATATTTCTTAATTTAAACCTTTGAATTGTAACTTTACTAAGTTTGATAACTTTATTTTAAAACGTTATAATACTTACCTAAAATATAGTATAGACCGATTCTATTATCATTAAATTTGACTTGACCATGGACTCGCCTTGGGTATTGTTGAGACAACCTATGTAATTAAATCATGGCATTGAGCTATTGAGACTATTCTGGACAAGGTGGTTGTAATAGATGCTTACTTCAATATGCACTGGTAGTCCATCCACAGAATTAATAGGCTTTAAAGCCTCATAGAGTTCTTTACACAAATACAAAACAATCTTTAAGCATCCGAAACCGGCGTAGAAATTCGTTGTCGGAGAATTCCAATAGATTAAGTATTCTGATCACGTATCGATCGCTGATGTAATTCTCTTTCTTGTTTTTCAATTTCTGACACGAAAATGTAGTTGCAATAGGCTCGAGACATCTTTTTTGTATTAAAATGGTTTGAAGATAAACTTAAACCCATGTCCGCGAAAGAGGATAAAATTGTCCCTTTCAAATGTCAAAAAGGGATAATTTTATCTCTTTCCCTTGGCCTCATGCTACGGACGGGGAGATATATGTCTACTCGTTATGTCAAACGGGGATATACTATAGAGATAAGATAATTTTATCTCTTGTCAGTGGATATAATCGGGGGATATAATTTTTGTCTCTTGCCCATGCTCGCAGGGTGGATAAAACTAAGCAAGGGATAAAAATTATATCCTCTCTCCGGGGATATATTCTCTCCGACTCATGCTAGCCCGGCAGGAGTGATTAAAAGGGAATAATTGAAATTTTGATAGCATAACTAGGACCGTTTTTAAATAAAATAAACTATATCTTGAACTATTTGAGTAATTCTCTTTGTAGAAGTTCATGGTGTTAAATACTGTTACGAAAGTGTAAGTTATATGAACCACTGCATTGACTTTCGTTTATTCATCATTCATTACCGACTCAATATCTACAGTCGGTCAGCCTCCTCAAATATTGCCATATAAGTGGAATACGAGATAATTCATAGTTGCTACTATTGGCAGGCGAGTTGGCAACCGCAGTTTATTATTTCTTAGGAAAACGCTACTTTACTCTGAGACAGTACAGCTGATTTTGTAAATGGATGGACATTAAACGGAAAATGGTGGAAACCGAAAGAATGTACAAATAATATCAAAATAATTTAAATATTTGAATGAAGAAAATCACGTTGCCCTTTTCTTATTTTTAATTAATATACTTATATCTTTTTTGTTACATAATATTTCAAGTACTACTTAGACAATTAAAGAGGAAAATTGAACAAAATAAACAAAATAGAACGAAAATAACAATTAAAAAATCAAACAAAGAAGATTAGACACCCGTTATCCAAAAGCTAGACCATCGTTTATCCGGGCCAACTCATGAATATGAGATCAGCGGTCCTCCTTTACCCACAATGTACATTTATTCGGTGCCGGTGATCCATCATGTTGGGACTAGAAAATCTAAATACACAGATATATATTGGGGTTGAATGTCTAAATCGAACGTCGAAAGCTTTCAAAACACCAAGATTATGAAATATGGATAAATTGAGATGTACACACACGTATATATATATATATATATATATATATATATATATATATATATATATATATATATATATATATATATATATATATATATATATTAATCGGAACCTCGAAAACGGCTCCAAAGATTTTCATAAAATTTTGTGTCCAGGGAGTTTTGGGGGCAATAAATCGATCTAGCTAGGATTTATTTTTAGATAATCTTTTTGTCCGTGTTTTCAGGCAATGAAAAACTGCTACAATATACGAAGGTAAATTTTGACACTGTGTTAATGATCGTAATAGCTCAAGTGGATATGGAGCGGTCGAGAAATCGTAATGCCTTGGTTCGCGTCCTGTCTTCGGTCCAACTTTTTTTCCTTTTTTTCAAGCTCCCTTCTTTTGTGAGAAAGTCTATTATTTCGAGCCCTTTTTTGTATTTTTTAAAAATACGAAAATTTTAATTAAACTAACTGCACCCATGATGTTTTATTCAAATAACCAGTTCAATTTTTTTCTATTATGTCAATAAGATCAAAAAATATTATTGTGTTGTCTCATCAGTATGTAATTTATATCTAAATGTATTTTTTTTAAAACCCGAGCAAAGCTCGGTCATCAAGGTACTCATTTAATTAAGTTTACATTGGTGCATTATTATTTATTTTTTCTATAATGGGAAAATCAAAACCGAAACTCTGAAATACACACTAAAGACAAATTTTGATTTCCATAATATGTAGACTTGAAACAGTAATCATGCGTAGACGACCTTTGTATCGGTCTGTGTAGAAGTGTCAAGTCCAAAGACGTGGACAAGGACGAAGTTTGTGCGAGAGTGAGAGGCTAAACGCGAGAGGCTAAGTGCGAGAGTAGTAGGCTAAACGGGAGTAGGACAACACTCTCACAGAATAACAACGTAAAATAGCAGCTAAATGCTGTTGAGTTTCATATGGTGAGTGAAGAGAACTGGAGGCCTATTTTAATGAAACGAGGAATTCCATCTTAGTCCTCGGGGGTGACAACGTATCTGCAATTTGATATGATAAATGTAGATGTCTATGGGTGACAACTTCCACTTACAATCAGGTGAACTGTGTGCTTATTTGTCACCTTTATTCTAAAAAAAACAAGTGAGTGGGCATTGTTTATAGTCGTGGCTTCTGTCGGTGCGCTAAGATATGCAAATAGTTTATACGATGATTTTGCTCATGATGATATTTCGCCGATTGTTTTTAATGGTGACGTGAACGTTGCAAATCCGTTGTTACAAGTTTTAAAGCTCGGTCGTTTACTACGCTGTCGTTTCGGTAAGTTACACATCATCACATTCATAATAAATGTCTTTTTATTTACATTGACAAACAAACAAACATTTCAACTGGTAATAAATAAAAAAATACAAATACATGTAAAACTAAGGCTCATGGTTAAAAATCAAAATGCAGTTGCGTCTTAATCTGTTAACTAAGATAGAATTCCCTACAACCGGAAATAAGGGTATCTGTTTCTCTACACAACACATATGGTGTTATGTTGCTATTTTGGTATTCTGTAAGAGTGTGGTCATTTTTCAGCTGCATTTGTACCATAATAGTATAAAATATTATTTAAATTGAAGCAAAATTATTTCGTAGAGATTCAATATATAGATAGAGAATAACACAGTTTAAGAAACTGTTTGATTCTATTTTAAATATAAGGTTTTCAAAGCAATTTCTCAAAGTTTTCAAAAAAATTATTTTCTTAACTTTCTCAAAACTATTTTATATAATTGCTTATCATCGAGAGAATCAAGTTTTTTTTAAATTGAATGAACACAGCCGCACCTGATTATAAGTGGATGCGGTGGCCCATAGACATCAACATTTATTTTCGGTTAAGAATAAAATACAGATTCGTTGTCACCCGTAAAGACTAAGACTAAAGACTGGAATGCTACATTTCCAGTCAAAAAGGGCCTCCGATTCTGTACAATCGCCATACGAAACATATCAGTATTAAGCTGCTATTTTACGCTGGTATTTTGTGACAGCGTGGTATTACCTCGGTTGAGCCGACTTATTCGTGTTACAAGCATAACATAGCTACAGCTGGCTCTACCACGTATAAGTATATTATCGTTCAATTATTACTTTATTTATTATTATTATTTTAGGTATAATCTCAAGATATTCGTATGACAGTGCCCCAGACAACTTCCGGTACCTTTGCGACATTATCATGACACATAAACTTTGTCTTATCTATGTTCAATTTACGACCTATCCGTTGGGAGGTACTGTTAAGGTTGTTGAGCATACTGCTGAGGTTCTCCGGCGATTCTGCCATAAAGACTGTTTTATCGGCAAATCGAAGGCAAGTGATGTACTCGCCATTGATGTTGATGCAGTGTCCCTCCAATCCAGTAGCTTAAAAACTTTTTCCAACGCTGTGTTGAAGAGTTTCGGGGATATAACTTTACCCTATCTTACACCTCTTTAGTTGGAAAAGTTTAATTGTGCAATAAAAATATTTCAAAAATTGTCAAACAAGTAAAAAAACAACGATAATACTGGTTATTGCTGAATGCTATTTCAATATTGTAATTTCGTTACGTATTAAAAGCAATTTGAAATTTTAATTTGATGTTTAGTTAGCAGAATATAGGAATGTAATTATACAATTGTGAAGTTCGTTAGCTTCAACGCTGTAATTACCAAATTCTGTTATATGTGGCTACATGACTCACAATGCTCTATGTATGCGTAACATAGTCACCATCATGATTACAGCCCATCAATACAGGTCATAATTTTTTTTAATAGAGTAAGGGTAACAATCGAGCATATAGTTCACCAGATGGTACGTGGATGCTGTAGCCCATAGACATCTACATTCGATTAAGAATCAAAATGTAGATGTGTTGTCACCCCTGAGGACTAACATGGAATGCCTCGATCCCAGTAAAACGGGTCTCCGTTTCTCTACACTCACCATACGAAATACAGCAGCATTAATAAGCTGCTATTTTACGCTGGTTTTCTGTGAGAGCGTGGTCCTTCCCCGGTCGAGCTGACCCATTCATGCTACAACCATAATATAGCTGCAGCGTGGCTCTACCACGTAAATTGGAATATGTTTGAAAAAAAAGTTCCGCTGGGATTCTTGCTGGTTCTTCCCAGGACAGAGGTTTTTGCGAATCAGTTGTAAATAAATAAAAAATGACTTTCAATAAGTATTATATAATCTATTTTTAATAAAGACCATTTAGGATTTCATTTCATGGTTTCTCTAAAGCAGTGATTTTCAAAGTGGTCTATATCGACCCCTGGGTGTCTATGACAACCTGCAAGGAGTCTACGTCAGCGAAAAAAAATTTGGGGGTCAATGAAATGAAAATGGGGATCCACGATAGTGGATCTCAACACATACACTGATAGTACCTATTTACCTACATCATACTATCTTATAATATAAAAACATATACATTATTTATAGAAGTACCTATGAAGTAAAAAAATTATTATATATGTTTATAAAATTGTGTAAGTTGTAGGATGTTGGTATTCGCTTTGTGGTCGCAATATATTTTGAATTTGTAAAAACCTGAGAGTCACAGTCTCAGAGCTTCGCTACCTTGCACTGACTTGTTCAATTCGTCACACTATAAATACGAATGTGTTGTCCCATACGTTTATTCGTTTCCTGAATCTTGAAAAGGCAAGTGCTAAGAAAATATTTTAAAAATATAAACAGATAGTATATCACACAAATTATAGTGAGTCATTGTTATTTTGTTTGAGAGTGCTGGAGAAAAGTAAGTACATTATTTTTTATTAAATTTTAGTTTTGTACTCGTAGTTAGCAAAGACAGATAAATTACGCCAATCATGACTTTAGTTATTAGAAGTTTAATATTCAATCATGCGATATTACACGAGTACTCCTCTATCGTTTCTTTTTCAAAGTTTTAGCAATCGGTATTATAATTGCAGTGCAATTTCCGTAATTAGAGCTAATTGTTGCAAGAAGATGTTCCAATTATGTAATGTTTTCGGAAAAATCTAAAAATATTTTTAATATGCAGCTGCTGGATTTTCTGTCTTATTTAAATAATTTAATTTCGCCCACAGATGACTGATGCCATGTCCGAATCTAAAAAGAAATGTAGACAGTACAGTGTCGATTATTTGAAATTTAGCTTCATTCCATCATTGCTGGACAAACAATCGCCTGTGTGCCTATTATGCAACAAAGTTTTGGGCAATGACGCTATGAAACCATCTAAGCCACAAGATCATCTGAGAAGATGCCACCCTGATAAAACAGAGAAAGATTTGAAATACTTTCAAACACTCAAAGATAAACTTCAGAAGAGGCCTACGCTGGACAGAACGTTCGCTTCGACGTCACAAAGAAATGATGATGGTTTGCGGGCGTATTACAATATCTCGTTACTTATAGCAAAATCCGGAGAACCGCATACTATCGGAGAGAAGTTAATTTTGCCAGCCGTTGAAGGGGTTTTAAAAACTGTTTTACACAAACCTGCATCTGATATCATTAAAAGAATTCCCTTAAGCAACAATACTGTTGAAAGAAGTATTGATGAAATGAGTTCTGATATTGAAATCTTCTTATGTAATTATTTGCAATCGACCCATTTCTCTATACAACTGGACGAGTCAACTTTACCTGATAATGCAGCATTATTATTGACATATGTTCGTTTTATTATGAATCAAGAAATCTACGAAGAACTGCTCTTCGCAAGAACTTTGATAACCGACACTAAAGGTGAATCAATATTTCATGTTTTGAAGGATTACTTCATTGAAAAATCAATTCCTTTATCAAATATAATATCAGTAGCTACAGATGGTGCAACTGCCATGGTTGGACGTTATCGTGGATTTATAAGCTATTTAAAACAAAATGTGTCAGGGGTGTTAGCAATACATTGTGTCATCCATCGACAATATTAGGTTGCTAAAAATTTGAGTGTTAGATTGCATGAATCACTTCATTTAGTCATTGATGCAGTAAACCGAATCCGAAGCAACGCGTTGAATACGCGGTTATTTGCGCAGTTGTGTGAAGAAAATGACGAACACTTTCATCAATTACTCCTTCACACTGAAGTACGCTGGCTGTCGAAAGGCTTATGTTTGACAAGATTTTTTGCACTTTTTGAGACTATTTTAGAATTTCTGGATACTAAAGATAAAATTTTTAAAGAAAATTGAATGAAGAGGAAAACAGACGTCGCCTATTTAACAGATTTGTTTACAAAATTTAATATGGTTGATTTGCAACTACAAGGCGACAGTTTAAATTTGATTAAAACAAAGTCCATCTTATCAGCGTTTTTGCCAGAGTTAAAAACTAATGAAGCAAAATATTGGACGGGGCGAATTTTCTCAGTTCCCCAATTTGTCACAGACAAGCTGCCAGGAAGACGACGTTTCAACTTACGTTCAACATTTAAATGCCCTCTATTCAGATTTTGAATCTGGGTTTGAGGATATTTTGAATATAATAGTACCACCGTGGATAATTAATCCATATGGTGACATAGAAGAAACGAATGTCATAATACGAGAGGAACTGACTGAACTAAGTACGAACGAAGAACTTAAGGTTCAGTTTAAAAACGGATATCAGCAATTCTGGCTGCAAAACAACATACCCGTTACTTATCCAGTATTATGGAATATAGCGAGGAAATTTTTAATTTCCTTTCCATCGTCATACCTAGTGGAAAGGGGGTTCAGCGCTGTTACCAATCTCCTAACGAAAGAAAAAGAAACAGACTGGACATCATTAGCCGAGGAGATTTAAGATTAACCCTTACAAAATTGACGCCAAATGTTGATAATTTAATATTAAAGCATCGGGTTCATCCTTCTCACTAAAAAAATTGACTTATTGCTTATGTTATTTTATTTATAGTTTATTTTATGTTTATTTAATGCTACGTATATTTTACATAACGGATACAAAAATTTATTTTGAGTAGTTTCAATTTAAATTCAATCAATAAATGTATAAATTAACATGTGTTTTTACTTTAAGTTTTTAACACTAAACTTCACTACAGTTAGACTTTTACAGGAAATCAATATCAGGTAAGTAGGGGGTCTACCCAACACGGAAAAACATGGCAAGGGGTCTACGACACAAAAAAGTTTGGGGAACTCTGTAAAGGTATAGGTACTACTGACTTCTCAACACAAATTTGAAGCTTGTGATGGTATAGGTATTTTTTGTGACCTATCTTAGGCGTTTGATTGCGTAAATTGTGATACACTGTAAGCAAATTGAGACATTAATGGTGTCTTAAAAATCGGTTAACTTATTAAAAATCTTTTTAATGGTACTAAATTACCGATTTTCTGGAGCACCCTTAATTATGAGCGTGTCCCACGGATAAATATTGGGCATAATACAATTATCTTACTCCTGATACTCTGCATTTGTCTTATGATCTTGAAGCTTAGTTTCCTGAAAGTTTTACTTCTACCGCGTGTGAACTAGACACACATATTGATTTATTTGTGTTTGTGTTTTGTCGCACAGACGGATACAAACAATACAACCAAAGAGATTTTTCTTCAATTTTATACAAACAAAATACGAAAAAGCTTTTTCGCCGACCTATTAGTTAGCTTTATGTGATAACTTCGTTTTGGCTTTGTTGCGTAAAAATTTGAATTTCAAATTCGATGCTTAGTGGAATATTCATCTGCCGCCACAGTTGCTAAGTTCGTTAACGGCTTTAATTTAATCGTCACTATATTTGAACGTTATCGTTGGTAGTAATTTAGTTCAGTTTACGGTGAGAATAGACTAGTATTGCCAGCCTAATATATGATATAGTTTCCTACTCTATTAGGAGTCTACATACTACAAATTCGTAAAAATGTATAGTAGACGAAACTGCTAAGTTTTAGTAGTAAAAATGTGTGTGTAGTAAAAAAGCTGCTTTTAAGCAGCATATTTATTCCAAAAAAGAAATTGAATTTTATAACTATTTTAAGACTCGAAAATTCTATATATTATGTTAAAAAGCTGCCAAACCTTATTTAGGCAGAGGACACTTTCTCAACGGCAGCGACAAGACTAGTTTACTATGGCTACCACCAACTGCAGTAGCAGCCATCGTCATTGGGCTTTTTGTAGAGGACCAGTAATAAATTCTTCATATGTAATTTCTGTAACTAATGAGACATTTAACATACATAAATTGTACAAAAACTAACATTAATATCAGAAACATTTATTAGTTGACTATATTACCAAGGTAATTGTAGGCTATAAAAAGTCTAGGGCAAGCAGAGCGTAAAACAGGCCACCAGCTGGAGTATCTTGGTGAAGGCTTTTGTCCAGCAGTGGATTTTCGAAGGTTTATAACGATGATGATGAAATAATATTTTTTAAAAACACCAATGAAGTGCAAAGTTTGAATATGAACAAAAAACTCGATTTGTTATGAAAGTCAAGGTACCTGATCTCGGTGCTAGTGTGAGTGTGAGATGAATTGGAAAATTATCCCGTATATTATCGACGTTACGAGTTTTTTTTTGTTAGTAGTTAGTAGTAGTGGTTATTGATAGAAACTATAATGAGGCAGAATCATCCGCCAAGTTCTGTTTTTCCATCCGATTAAAATATGGGCATTCTCAAGGCAAAAGTAAATAGCCTTTTGTTACACTAAGTCAATGCGATTTACCTTCTTCGCCATCACTTACATTGCTCAAGGGAAATAAGTCAAGCACATAAACATGCATGGGAGAAATTACGAAAATTATACGATAAAATGTTTATAGCGTGATATTGGTTCATAATTTTTCTGTGATTATAGTTTTATTTTCACATCGTGAGTTGCAATGCATTTAACATAAAAATCAACTACAATTAGCCCCGATAGTTTAGCGGTGAGTATGCACCGGGCTTGTATAAAATAAGTTTCGGATGAAACTAATATTCGTAACGTAATTGTATTTTATAATATTGTCACTATAAGTTTGTTACAAAAACGAGTTATTTTACATAAAATAGTAAAGTGAAACTTATAAAGGTCACAGAATTTATCATTTTGCAAGCGTTTGGGAACAGAAAAGAGTCTACAGAGCTACCCCCGTATCGGTTTATTTAAATTCTATTATACGTGTTACCTAATACGCAGACATATAGGTGTTTTCAAACGATTAATTGCTTAACCAACGACCACAGACTTTCTTTAACACATGACATCTTAAATGTCAACTTTAGTAGCGTCAGTGCGTATTAAATCGAATTGCTGGGGTAGAATGACTAACTACAACTATATTTAAGGCGCAAGCTTAGTCCTCGATCTATCAATGCTCTTTAAAATTTATGGTCTAAAAATTAATTAATTTCAGAGGCATCACCTATACTTATTTGTCATTATATTTCAGCATCGTTCAACTGCAATGGAAGTTATTCCCTTTTAACAGATTAACGCCTCATTAGAAAGTTGGCTTATTAGATCAGTAAATGGAGTTCGGTAAATTTGCATTCTAATAAACATTGAATATGTTTCGGTAACTATTGTCACACTTTTTATGGCCACCAAACTTATATTTCCTTCTTAAATAATAAAAAAATTAAAAATAAAAACACTCAAAAATCTAGCCTTAAAAATAAGTATTCTTTCCTTATGTACCCATTCATGCATTACAGCCTATCAAAGTTCACTTCTGAATATATAACGAGTCCATATATACATTGTCTCATAAACGAAAATTTTTACCATAGTTGCTATGCTTAGTAGTCTGGTTGGCAAACACAGTATTTTTTTTAAATCCAATGCTTACCACGACAGCATGGTTCCCTATCTCCTGTTTGATTTCCCTTTGCCGCCTCTTACGCGATCATAATTTTAACATTGTAGTGATTCTCTTACGCCGCTAATACTCACAACTCCGCAACTCGTTTCATACATAAGTACCCGGATGACCGGTTTTTTTTTGAAATAATATTTAGATACAAATTACATACTGATGAAACATAAATAATATTTTTTGATCTTATTGACATAATAGAAAAAAAACTGAACTGTTTATTTGAATAAAACATCATGAGTGCAATTAGTTTAATTAAAATATTCGTATTTTTAAAAAAAATACAAAAAAAGGGCTTAAAATAATAGATTTTCTCACAAAAGAAGGGAACTTAAAAAAAAGGGAATCAAAATCGGACCGAAGACAGGACTCGAACTAAAGCATTACGATTTCGCGACCGCTCGATATCCACATGAGCAATCACGGTTTACCTTCTTATATTGTAGCAGTTTCTCACTGTCTGAAAATACTGACAAAAAGACATTTTCTAAAAATAAATTCTAGCTAGATCGGTTTATTACCCCCGAAACTCCCTGGACACTAAATTTTACGAAAATCGTTGGAGCCGTTTTCGAGATTATGATTATATACATATATATATATATATATATATATATATATATATATATATATATATATATATATATATATATATATATATATATATATATATATATATATATATATATATATATATAATTAATACAATAATTGCTCGTTTAAAGGTGTAGGATACATAATTACTCACGCCTGTCACCCAGAGGGGTAGGCAGAGATTATGGACTTCCATTTGGCACGATCTTGTCAAACCTCTCCTGTCTCCTTTACATTTATATACCTACGTATACGGTACGGTTGAGGGTACGGTTAATCTGGCCCATTTTAAATATACGCCAGTTCGGTCGTAAAACTTTCATCAAGGTTATCTCTTCCTGACTCTACCGTTCACTTCTGCAACATAAATTTGCTTTGTCATTCTTTACTCGTTCATTCTTTTTACATGATCAAACCACCAAAGCATTCTTTTTTAATCCTGGATACAACATACATCGTTTTTCTCGTACCACAAAATTTCTCACCTTATCATTCAGACTCAGGACTAAAATATGCCTTAACGATGGCATTTCTACAGCATTTATTCTACTCTCGCTACTATACATTAAGGAAGAAGCTAGCAGAGCATTTTGTTTTGCTACACGTGCCTTTTCGACACATTCTAGCATCCCACGAGTGATGAGCCCCATTTCGTTTTACACTAACATCTTATTACTTTTTCTTAAAACTTACCGACCTCATTTCAAAGATTTCTGTATGTTGTTGCTTCATCGAGATATCTCCTATTCGTACGAAATAGTTAAATTCATATTTCATTTACATTTGAAATAAGTGGACTGTGGCATACCCTGTCAACCTAATCCTTCCTTTCTAATCCTTTGCTAATTTTAGTATAGATGACATCCACTAATGTACGATCATCAACGGAATCTGTTGTTGTGTGGTGGATCTGGAATTTTTGACAAAACCATAATGGTGCATAGTATGCAGTAGTTTAAAAGTCAATATAGAAATAAACCAGAAAAATATTATCTAATGATCGCGAAAAATATTTAGGTTCAGCTGTCTTGTTAAAATACGGAGTGTACTGCGTTATTCCCTCTTTAGACACAAATTATGGATTTCACGCATTAATAATAAAATAAAAATACGAACAAATAAAGTTCTGCTCCGATCTTTTTTTAAAATTATCACTTCCATCGGGTTTTAACAAATGAGTGTAAAGTTTTAAATTTGCGTCCAATTAAAAAGTTACTAGATTTAGTGTCAAGTTGATAACAATCGAAAATTTAAGACCTAATAAATATCTCTTCAAAATTATGTTGTAATTTTTATTCAAAAATCGAAATTTACTAATCGTATTTAAAGTATCATCTAAATGTATTTGACGTGAAATCTTATCAATTTCTCGTAAACTGTGCAACATATCTCCGCATCGAGTCAAAATGCAGGAAATATTTGAGTCGTTTCTCATTTTAATTTGAAAGAAAGCTTTGGTGACGATTTCAGTATTTGGAGCAAGCTTGATCCCGTGCTTGTACGTGATCAAGCTTGCTCAGATGCGGATTATATATATTTATGCAGTTTATAAACGCATTATATATGTATTGAAGGGCTTGAGTCCGAAAAAAAGACAGACTTCTTCTAAAAACACTACTTTTTCCCAAAATACATTGTTTACATATACTAATACTTCTTACTACCTAACAAGTCATCATACTACTGTTACCGTACCGTTGCTAACTTTTATAGCTAATGTCATAGATAATACACTCTAGTCTTCTTGTATTTTATTGCATTCTGAATTAAAAGAATGATCACAGGATCACGATCATGTTTGCTTCTCAATTATATAGATTATAAAGACAACAGAAAACAAAACTACACTTTAAAAATTAAATTCTTAAAACTCGTCCTTTCTTCAACTCAGTCTGGTCTTATACTGACTATATTAAGGCTATATTACACATTAAGTTCATACAACAACATAAAATATTTTTTTCTAAATATATTTTAAAATATTTGTTGAAAAACTAATAGTTACAATTTTACATACATAAACACTCACGCCTGTCACCCAGTGGGGTAGGCAGAGACTACGGACTTCCATTTGTTTGACACGATCCTGACATACCTCTTTCGCCTCTTTTACATCCATATATCTACGCATACATGCTCGTCGGTTAAGGGTACTTCTAACGTGGCCCATTTTCAAAATATCGCCAATTTGGTCGATAAACTTTTTCCTAGGGCGTCCCTTCCCGACTCGGCCGTTCACATCTGCCATATAAATTTGCTTACGTGATCAAGCTTGCTCCAAATACTTTTATACTTTTTTAGTACTCAACCTAGTTCAGGCAGGTAGCTAATATTATAAACTTGACATTTCCATTTTTCTTTTGTAGATTCTTCACTATTAAGCTACACATAGTTTTAATTGTTACTTTATTTAATTGTGTTCATATTTTTCCTGTATGTAAACATGTGTAATTGGAAAAAAATTACTAAATGAGGTTTTCAATGTGTACAGGAACGGGAGGCAGGTGCTCTTCAATGATTGATTTATTGAACGTTTGTTGGTTATATTTAAGTCGTCTTATTGCTAACAGTGTGTATCAGGTAATAATCAAAATTTAAACAGACAGATCTTATAACTAATTGCACGACGTGCTGTGATTGGTTGCCAACAATGACGAGCTCTGATTCGTAGATAAAAGTTTGATGTTCCGGTGCGTCGCTACACGGCGTTAGTAGTCGCGCCAACATGCCGGCCGCCTTGGAAGCTCCAGCTTCCAATGATGTATCTACGTTGCCGCTTGATTGGAGATGCCGCAGGCTGCATTCATATTGTCGTCCTCTGCTGATGATACAGGCTGAGGGCAGATTTTCGAGAACGCTCGTTGTACAGGACCAGTTGCAGTTTGGATGGTGGCGACACGCGACACGCCGTCCATTCCGGGGAAAATATGGGTAACTGTCCATACGCCATTTAAGGGGTGGTAAATTGTCCTCCTTAATAACGACAAGCGTGTTTAATGCTATGTCTTGACTGTTCGCCTTCCACTTCGTTCTTGTCTGAAGTTCAGCAACATACTCTTGTGACCAGCGTTTCCAGAAGTGCTGTTTTATTTGTTCCACTCTTTGAAACCGTTTCAAGCTGTGAGTCCGTGCTTCGGTAAGGTCTCTGCAGGCTGGTTAAGTGAGTGGCCGGCCGATGAGGAAATGACTTGGGATTAGTGGACGAAGATCATGTGGATCTGAGGACATAGGACTTATAGGACGGGAGTTTAGGACTGCTTCGATCTGTGCCAACACAGTGCTGAACTCTTCGTACGTCAAGTTAGCGGTACCCACGACACGCTTAAGGTGGAACTTACAGGATTTCACTCCTGCTTCCCACAATCCCCCAAAACGAGGAGCATAAGGGGTAATAAATTTAAATTCAATATTGTCAGTTGATAATTTATCAATTATTTGCTTTGAATTTCGCTCTAACATTTTGTTAATCTCTTTCGTGGCTCCAATGAAAGTTCTACCGTTATCTGAGAAAATTTGAGCTGGTTTACCTCGTCGTGAGATAAATCTTTTAAGTGCTAATATAAATTCTTGAGCAGCTAACGTACTGACAAGTTCTAGATGAATGGCCCGGGTAACAAAACAAACGAATATGCAAATATAGCCCTTTTCCAATTTAGCTCCCCTTCCTTTGCGATTCAGTACGTTTATGGGACCCGCATAATCCACTCCACATCGAATGAATGGGAAACCAGGTTCTATTCGTTCAGACGGAAGGTTGCCCATGATTGGCGTTAGGGTTTTACCTTTCATTCGAGTGCAGCAGACACATTGGTGGACAACCTTTCTAGCTAGGTTTCTACCCCCTAACGGCCACCAATTCTCACGCACGGTGGCCAATAGCAGCTGGGGACCAGCATGAAGAAGCTCTTTTTGTTGATGTTGAAACAACAATTGTGTGAAGTTGTGTTTACTTGATAAAAGTATCGGGTGCTTCTTGTCGTAATTAAAGTCAGGCGAGTTACTAAGACGGCCACCTACTCTAATTATATCCCTTGTCGTGAAGCGACAATAAAAACTAAAGAACCTAACTTAACTACAACGAAAACAACCAAAATAAAATAAATTATTTAAAAATTTGAAAAGTTTTACAGATTCTTTTATAAAAAAAAGGTATGAAGGTGATGATGGGTTGTAATGAAGATAGTGATTTACAATATTATTAAAAAAAATAACAAAGATAAAGATACTGCAACGAAGTATGCACAGGCTATGCCTATGATAGGTGCACAGCTCCTGCTCTAGGTACACGCAGAATCTGGAGAAAGCACACGCAGCGTTTGGAGAAGGTACACGCAGTGCTTGGAGTAGACACACGCAACGCTCGGAGTAAGTACACGCAGCACCCGTAGTAGGTATACGCAACGTCTGGAGTAGGCACGCAGCGTTTGAAGTAGGTACACGCGGCGCTTGAAGTAGGCAAACACAACTTCCGGAGTAGACACACACAGCGTCCGGAATAGACACGCAGTGTCTGGAGTAGGTCCACGCAACGTCTGGAGTAGGCGCGCACGAAACCCGAAATTGCAGAGTTATGGAGAACTAAATAAAAGATCGAAAAAGGTAGACTCCATTGACACCGATTTAAAAAGTGCTGATAGCATGAAAAATACGAAGTGAAAATGATTTGTTATTGTGTTCTTATGAATTAAAAATATTACAGGATCCTATGGAAATAAAGACGATGCAAAATATCAAGTTTTGAGGCGAATGCAGAACATCAAAAACAGAATGGAAAAATAAATTTAAAATAGTGTAAAATGATATGTAAGTATGTATAAGCATAACACTACACCCTTTCATCTAGAAATATATTAAGCCTAGAAATCGAACCTGAAGTTTTTAAAGGTACGTTTTAACTTATCATATTCCATCGGAAACGTTCGCGTTGAGCAAGACGCGCTAACGACTGTAATGAGTCATTCAATTCATCTACTGATAACGGCCCCTGTGTACGATCTTTCTTTGGTGTGCGTAAGTTATGTATGTATCGCAACAGGTAAGCGCCGGCGCGCACGATACGCTGATAAGAACGAAACCTTTCAAAATTAATAATTTTATTCTTTGTTACATCACAAACCATAACCGTTGTCGTTTGGGATTTTAGTTCTGGTAAGTCGGAGTGTGTAGTTGAAGATCGCTGTGACCATGCTGACTCAGAATTTTTTAAGAACTCAGGTCCGCTCCACCACAGATTACTGTCAATGAGTACATCAAGACTAAGACCGCGCGAGACCAGATCCGCTGGGTTATTTTTGGTTCCTACATGTAACCATAACGCATTACTTGTTATTTCATTAATCTCCACTATCCTATTTTGAACGAATGTTTTTAACGATTGTGGTGACGTACGAAGCCATCCAAGGACAATAGTTGAATCTGTCCAAAAGTAAATTTTGTGGAAATTAACACGCAATGACTCGATAATTTTCCTATATAATCGTGCGCCTATTAAAGCCCCGCACAGTTCTAATCGGGGTATGCTGACTGGTTTAATTGGTGCAACTTTACTCTTTGCACACAATAATCTAATAGTCACCGATGAGTCATCAGAGTAGGTGCGAACATATGCACATGCACCATACGCACTCTGCGACGCGTCCGTGAATACGTGTAATTCTGTAAACTGTGTGTGTGCGCTCATAACATGACGCGGAATACGTAGGTTATGCAAATATTGAAGTGTGTCAATAATTTTTTCCCAGGATAAAGCAACATCACTGGGAACGGGATCATCCCAATTTATCTTGCACAACCACACTTTTTGCATCAATATTTTAGCTACTACGACAGCCGGTGTTAAAATTCCTAGAGGATCGTATATTTGTGCGATTATCGACAACATTGTACGTTTATTTAGTAAATTCGGTCTAACTACTCGTGTGGTAAAATGAAGTTCATCACTTTTATTATACCAACCCACTCCTAAAGTCTTAGTTTGGCAATGTTCGCCTAATGACAAGTCTTTAGATATGTCGTGGTCACTGATATCAACGTTAAACAACCACTTATACAACGGTAAACAAGCCGAGTTTAAAGTATTTCGTAACTTCTCACGGGTATCGAGTAAGCTATTTAAATCATTGTCACCTAGGATGACGTCATCAACGAAAAAATCCTCTCGGATTACTCTCGCAACCTGCTGATCCTTACATTCCAGCGCAAGCTGACGTAAACATCTCATACTAAGGTATGGCGCAGACGCGGTGCCATACGTCATGGTGTTTAGGCGATATACACGTATTGGGTCCGACGGAAGTTTACGCCATAATATCAATTGTAAATCTCGTTGATCTGGTTGTACAAGAAAATTCTGAAACATTTTCTCAATTTCCGCACAACCTACGTATTTATATTGCTTAAAGCGTAATAAAATGCTAAAAATGTCATTCTGAAGTGGTGGACCAATATGTTGAATATCGTTCAACGACTTACCGGACGAAAACAGTGCGCAGTTTAGTCGTACTGCTATTTTCATTAATAACGCCGTGATGAGGCAAAAATAGTGGGGTGACTCATAAGTTTCAACGCAACTCATATGACCGAGCCTTTCATATTCCCCCATAAAATCTACGTATTTTTCCCGAAATTGTGGCGAACGAGCGAATTTTCGTTCTAACGACAACAAACGTTTTTCAGCCGTTGTGTAACTGTCTCCGAGCACATCAGCTGATTCCTTTAAAGGAATGCGTACGGAAAACCTACCATCTTCCATACGTTTTGTCGTTTTGACAAAAATGTCTTCGCACGCACGCTCGTCAGCACTAAGGATGTTTTTATTTACGTTATTGTTTATCTGTTCGAGTTCCCAAAACAATTTCAACTGTGTGTCAATTGTTTGGGAGAAATTACATTGCACACTCTTAACGGGAAGTGGGTTATTATGTAAGAGTCCCGACATTATCCAACCCAATTTTGTATTTTGTAAATAAGGTCCTTTATTCAACTTAATGTTGCCATCACACAATAATTCCCAGAACTTATCCGCGCCTATCAGTATATCGATGTCTGAAGTGAGTGAAAGTTCGGATCCGTAAGTTGAATATTATCAGGTAAACTCATATTATTTACATCGACACTAAATGTGGGTAATCGATTTGTAATGCACGGAAACACTAAACAATCAATGTTCATACAAAACGAATTTAACCTTGAACGTAATTTTATTTTACAAATGTTGACTACCATTATCAAGCAGAATGCATACAGTGTGATATTTGTTATTATAATCTGTTATGTCCACTAACGCTGTGGACAGCAAAACGTTGGGTAATAACGAATATTCCTGATTACTGTTTTGCGATTCTGAATGGTTAGCCGTAACGTGTAAAGATGACGAGACAGTGGAGACGTTAGCGGTGGCCGGCTGTGCTGATGCACTCGACCCGCTCACCTGTATGCGCCGTCTACCTGCCCATCAATGTGAAGCAAACTGTTGTGCCTTTTATCACACAACCTACATGGCCCAAACTTGCATTCGTCAAGTAGGTGGGTTGCGCGTAAACAATTGATGCACAGCTGATGCGTTTTAACTATCTTATTCCTTTCTTGGATAGACGAATTAAGAAACCTTGAACAGGAATAAATCGCGTGATTACCATGACACGTCACACACACGCGGCTTTGTTTTAGATTCGTATTACCCTTATTGTTATTGTTAGTAACGTTCGTAGCAATATGAGTATGTGTACGAGGTGTGTTCAAAAAGTAAGGTGACTTTTTGAATTTCGCGGGCAACGCACATTCGATTTTCGATTTTTGTATTTTGTTGCGTTGGTACACATGTCCTGAGCATATGTTTCAAGTTTGAAGTGTATAGCATGTTTAGTTTATTTTTGACAGTTACAAAGGTCAGACGTACTTTGGTGTGCTCGGCGATTTTCTTCTATCAAAAAAAAATGGATCAAAGAATTTGCATCAAATTTTGTGTAAAAAATGGAATTACGTGCTCCAAAACACTTGAAATGTTGACAGTGGCATACATTGAGTCTACTCTTAGTAAAAAAAACGTTTATAAGTGGTACAAGCTCTTTCAAGATGGCCGAGAAGATGCCAATGACGAACCTCGCTCTGGACGCCCCAGCACGTCAACAACCGATGAAAACGTTGAAATAGTGAAGAAAATTGTTTTGGAAAATCGTCGAATCACTATCAGAGAAGTTGCGGAGGATGTTGGCATATCGGTTGGCTCTTGCCATGAAATTTTTTTGGATATTTTGGGCTTGAAACGTGTGTCAGCGAAATTTATTCCAAAATTGCTCAATTTCGACCAAAAGAACCGTCGCCTATGACAATCGCTCAAGAGCTATTGGATGATGTCAACAACGACCCAGATTTGCTCAAAAGGGTCGTAATAGGTGACGAAACATGGGTATACGGTTATGACGTCGAAACTAAGACTCAATCGTCCCAGTGGAAGCACACTGAATCACCAAGACCAAAAAAAGCACGCCAAGTTCGATCAAATGTGAAGGTTTTGCTTACAGTTTTCTTCGACTGTAGGGGTGTGGTGCATCATGAGTTCTTGCCACAAGGTCGTACGGTCAATAAGGAGTATTACCTTGAAGTTATGCGCCATTTGCGAGAAGCAATACGTAAGAAACGTCCCGAATTGTGGGTAAACAATTCATGGTTTTTGCATCACGATAATGCACCTGCTCACTCATCGTTGCTTGTGAGAGGTTTTTTGACCAAAAACAACACTACAATCATGCCTCAGCCACCATATTCACCGGATTTGGCCCCATGTGACTTTTTCCTGTTCCCAAAACTGAAGAGACCTATGAAAGGACGAAGATTTGCAAAGATTGAAGAGATAAAAACTGCATCGCTGAAAGAGCTGAAGGCTATACCAGAAAGTGATTTTCAGAAATGATTTGACGATTGGAAAAAGCGTTGGCACAGGTGTATTATATCTGAGGGGGATTACTTTGAAGGGGACAACATAAATATTGATGAATAAATAAATAGTTTTTCATAAAAATATAAAGTCACCTTACTTTTTGAACACACCTCGTATATTGTTTCTTGGAGCGCGTTTATTCGCCGCCTTTGTTCTAGTGGGATTTGTTATGGTTCACTTTTATCATTTCTAAAACGTCGGCGCGGTCCTTAAGAAATTTAAGTAGGTCATCCAGTTTCAAAGCTGACCTTGATTCAATTAACGAACTAGCTGTACCTTGAAAATCTTCCCATTCGCGTTCAGTGGCCTGATCTAATTTGGATACGACCATGTAAATGATTAAAGTGTCCCATGAATCTGTTGGTTCACCTAACGTTTTAAGGGCACGCAAATTTCTCAAAACAATATCTATTAAGTTCCTAATCTGGGAAGCGGACTCTTTATTTAACGATGGAATTTTAAATAATGCCTTCACATGATTATGAACCAATAGTCGCGGATTATTAAATCTATTCTCTAATAGCTCCCATGCGTGAGAATAGTTATTAGCCGTAAATTCTAATGCACCTATGACGTGTGCCGCGGTACCGGACAATGACGATTTTAAATAATGAAATTTTTGAACAGGAACTAAATCATCGCGATCATGAATCAATCTAACGTAAGAATTTTTAAACTCTAGCCAGCAATCGTATGAACCGTCAAAGGAAGGTATTTTAATATCGGGTAACTTTATGCCTATCGGTTTACATGTTGAAACACTAGATTTGTCAGCTACTTCCTTTCTCAATAAAAGTTTTGCAGAAGCTACAGCACAATAAAATAGATTTTCGAAACGATCTCTCTCTTCCAGCTGTTTTACAAGATCGAGATCTTCCGCTACCTCTTCTTCAATTTTAGCCTGTATTTCACTATACATCTCTATCAAACTCGAAGTACTCTCGACACGTAAATTTAATTCTAATGACTGTTGTTCAGTCAAGGGTAAAGTGAACTTTTTAACATAATTTTCAAACAGAGTAAATCGACCTTTTAAAACTCCTCTTTTCTTAATTAAATCTGACAATTTGGGCTCACTGATTTTGGGAATTAAGGAAATCAAGAGTACTTACAGTTGCCAATTTGTAGATGCGTGCGAACCAAGGTGGGTGCCGTTGTGCAGGTAGGTACCGCCACCTGAGCACTGCCACTCCTGTCTGTCGATGCCTTAACCTTGCAGCTCTTCGCTCGATACGTGAATCTCCTCTTCGTATTTTGGTGCGACGAATCTTCGGAGATTTCAAGCTTGAACTCCTTATTCGGCTCGATAGGACCACTTTATGTACAGGACGGGAGGCAGGTGCTCTTCAATGATTGATTTATTGAACGTTTGCTGGTTATATTTAAATCGTCTTATTGCTAACAGTGTGTATCAGGTAATAATATAAATTTAAACGGACAGATATTATAACTAATTGCACGACGTGCTATGATTGGTTGCCAACAATGACGAGCTCTGATTCGTAGATAAAAGTTTGGTGTTCCGGTGCGTCCTTCCCCGGGAGGAGCCGACCATTCGTGCTACAACTATAATACAGCTGCAGCATTTATTTTGAATACAATTATTAATTTTTTTCTATAGAGCACATGAAATAATTGTTTGTAAGTGTAGTTTTAAAAAGACAATAGGTATCTACGAGTATCTGTATGGAACAAAGTTGAGATTATTTTTGATATATAAAATTGTAACTAATTTTAATAATAATAATTCCGGATTAAGAAAGGAATGCTTCGGTGGTTTGGTAATGTGGAAAGAATGAATGAGGAAAGAGTGACAAAGCAAATTTATATGGCAGATGTGAACGGCCGAGTCGGGAAGGGACGTCCTAGGAAAAAGTTTATCGACCAAATTGGCGATATTTTGAAAATGGGCCACGTTAGAAGTACCCTTAACCGACGAGCATGTATGCGTAGATATATGGATGTAAAAGAGGCGAAAGAGGTATGTCAGGATCGTGTCAAACAAATGGAAGTCCGTAGTCTCTGCCTACCCCACTGGGTGACAGGCGTGAGTGTTTATGTATGTAAAATTGTAACTATTAGTTTTTCAACAAATATTTTAAAATATATTTAGAAAAAAATATTTTATGTTGTTGTATTAACTTAATGTGTAATATAGCCTTAATATAGTCAGTATAAGACCAGACTGAGTTGAAGAAAGGACGAGTTTTAAGAATTTAATTTTTAAAGTGTAGTTTTGTTTTCTGTTGTCTTTATAATCTATATAATTGAGAAGCAAACATGATCGTGATCCTGTGATCATTCTTTTAATTCAGAATGCAATAAAATACAAGAAGACTAGAGTGTATTATCTATGACATTAGCTATAAAAGTTAGCAACGGTACGGTAACAGTAGTATGATGACTTGTTAGGTAGTAAGAAGTATTAGTATATGTAAACAATGTATTTTGGGAAAAAGTAGTGTTTTTAGAAGAAGTCTGTCTTTTTTTCGGACTCAAGCCCTTCAATACATATATAATGCGTTTATAAACTGCATAAATATATATAATCCGCATCTGAGCAAGCTTGATCACGTACAAGCACGGGATCAAGCTTGCTCCAAATACTGAAATCGTCACCAAAGCTTTCTTTCAAATTAAAATGAGAAACGCCTCAAATATTTCCTGCATTTTGACTCGATGCGGAGATAAGTTGCACAGTTTACAAGGAATTGATAAGATTTCAGGTCAAATACATTTAATTAATACTTTAAATATAATTAGTAAATTTCGATTTTTGAATAAAAATTACAACATAATTTTGAAGAGATATTTATTAGGTCTTAAATTTCCGATTGTTATCAACTTGACACGAAATCTAGTAACTTTTTAACTGGACGCAAATTTAAAACTTTACACTCATTTGTTAAAACCCGATGGAAGTCATAATTTAAAAAAAAGATCGGAGCAGAACTTTCTTTGTTCGTATTTTTATTTTATTATTAATGCGTGAAATCCATAATTTGTGTCTAAAGAGGGAATAACGCAGTACACTCCGTATTTTAACAAGACAGCTTAACCTAAATATTTTTCGTGATCATTAGATAATATTTTTCTGGTTTATTTCTATATTGGCTTTTAAACTACTGCTTACTGTGCACCATTATGGTTTTGTCCAAAATTCCAGATCCACCATACAACAACAGATTCCGTTGATGATCGTACATTAGTGGATGTCATCTGATGTCATCTATACTAAAATAAGCAAAGGATTAGGAAAGAAGGATTAGGTTGACAGAGTATGCCACAGTCCACTTATTTCAAATGTAAATGAAATATGAATTTAACTATTTCGTACGAATAGGAGATATCTCTATGAAGCAACAACAAACAGAAATCTTTGAAATGAGGTCGGTAAGTTTTAAGAAAGTAGTAATAAGATGTTAGTATAAAACGAAATGGGGCTCATCGCTCGTGGGAAGGTAGAATGTGTCGAAAAGGCATGTGTGGTAAAATGAAATGCTCTGCTAGTTTCTTCCTTAATGTATAGTAGCGAGAGTAGAATAAATGCTGTAGAAATGCGATCATTAAGGCGTATTTTAGTCCTGAGTCGAATGATAAGGTGAGAAATTTTGTGGTATGAGAAAAACGATGTATGTTGCATCCATGATTAAAAAAGAATGCTTTGGTGGTTTGATCATGTAAAAAGAATGAACGAGTAAAGAATGATAAAGCAAATTTATGTTGCAGAAGTGAACGGTAGAGTCAGGAGGAGATAACATTGATGAAAGTTTTACGACCAAACTGGCGTATATTTAAAATGGGCCGGATTAACAGTACCCTTAACCGTACCGTATACGTAGGTATAGGAATGTAAAGGAGACAGGAGAGGTTTGACAAGATCGTGCCAAATGGAAGTCCATAATCTCTGCCTACCCCTCTGAGTGACAGGCGTGAGTATTTATGTATCCTATGTATACATACATATATATATATATATATATAGAAACATAAAAAAAAACATAAACACTCACGCCTGTCACACAGAGGGGTAGGCAGAGACTACGGACTTCCATTTGGCACGATCCTGACATACCTCTTTCGCCTCTTTTACATTCATATATCTACGCATACATGCTCGTCGGTTAAGGGTACTTCTAACGTGGCCCATTTTCAAAATATCGCCAATTTGGTCGATAAACTTTTTCCTAGGGCTTCCCTTCCCGACTCGGCCGTTCACATCTGCCATATAAATTTGCTTTGTCACTCTTTCCTCATTCATTCTTTCCACATGACCAAATCACCGAAGCATTCCTTTCTTAATCCTGGTCACAACATCATCATGCATACCACATTTATCTCTCATCACGCGATTTCTCACCCTGAGTTTTATGGGGTAATTTTATTTGTTGCAGCTTAACTATGGAAAACCAATTGATGGAATTGGTTGCCGAACCTTCCGGTGAATTTAAAAAGTTTACTCGAATGTCTTTAGAAGATTTTGAGTACTTACTAAATAAGGTTTCACTAGTGATTATGAAACAAGATACTCAACTGCGAAAAGCAATTCCAGCTCGAATGCGTCTCGCTGTCACGTTAAGATTCTTGGCTTCTGGAGATAGTTATGAAAGCTTGCATTTCTTATTCAAAATTTCACCTCAATTAGTTTCGGAGATCATACCTGAAGTATGCCTGGCTTTGAATCAAGTCTTGAAGGAGGAAGTTAAGGTAATAAAATAAAATTTTACTTGAAATCGTGTTTATTTATTTAAAATGGAAATAATCACTTATTATCATAACTGAATTAACTTATAAGTAGCTCCTCCAATAACTAAATATAAAAAGTGAATCATCTTTATCTTGATTATGTCAAGAGCACGGAAAGCTTCAGACTTTGAAATTTGTAATGTTTTCTTATGCCATACATAATAATAAATAGAATAGAACTGAAAGAGTGAAGCTTGACATGCACTTGTCTGTACTTATTCTGAGATCAATCCTAATAAAAAAACATAATGAAACATAAAAAAAATAGCAATGTTTTGGCTTACAGTTAGGCAAGATGAAATGCTTTATTAATTACATTTCCAAATTCAGTCTGTGCATCTTCTGTCACTCAATATGGAGTCTCTGTGTTTGCAAGATAGTGCGTGGCTGGAGATTCTACGTCATTGGATGTTACCATAAATCTCGAACTAGTGTTTCTACTATTTTCAGGATTGTGAATGACTTGAGGTTCTATAACTTCATCCGATGTTACCATAGCTCTCGAATCAGCGTTTTTGCTATAGTCAGGAATATGAATGCGTTTAGATTTTATTACTTTATTTGATGTTATCATAACTCTAGAACCGGTGTTTCTGCTATAATCAGTAACATGAATGACTGGAGGTTCTCCAACTTCATCCGATGTTACCATAACTCTCGAACCAGTGTATGTATTAGAGTCAGTATTGTGAGTGACTGAAAGTGGCGAATTATTCGTTATATGCTCGGAATAAATTGAATGAGTTGTGCTAGGTCTCCCATATAGAGCAGTGGATGGAGGCGGAGATTGGTATTCAGAATACATTGAGCGTGATGTGCTAGGTCTCTCATATAACGCAGTACATGGAGGTGGAGATTGGTGTTCAGAATACGTTGAACGTGATGTGCTAGGTCTCTCATAAAACGCAGTACATGGAGGTAGAGATTGGTGTTCAGAATATGTTGAACGTGATGTGCTACGTCTCCCATACTGAGCTGGACTATTAGAGAATCTGTTGTATCGATTTCGACTATTTTCTTGGTGGCGTAAGAATATGCCGTCTATTTCATACATGAAAGGTAATCTGTCATCTTCAGGTAATGTCTTTATTTTTTTGGATAACATTTTACCATATAGGTCATAAACTTCATCTTGGTCGGAGTGGGATTCTTTCCTATTGATGGTTGATTGTAATGTAGCAAGAGCATCTTGTACGACTTTGCCGGCATCTTGAAGTTCAGGTGGATTGTTGCGCCGACGGATTGTGTGTGGTAACTTTTTTTGGTAATTCAGGTTTTGTACATCTTGTTGTTCTTTGACCTCTTTATTGTCACCCGATTCTTCCTCCTGAAAAAAGTGTAAAAAAATAATTATAACAATATTTTTTTTACTTTATTATTTTACAGATTCCATCGACCGCAGAAGAATGGCTAGATATCGAAAATGGATTTGCTCGTAAATATCCTCGTGCTATTGGATCCATAGACGGAAAGCACATCACTCTAGAATGTCCAAGTAACTCAGGATCAGAGTATTATAACTACAAAAAAACATTCAGCGTAGTGTTGCTAGCATTGGTGGACAGCAGTTACAATTTTATTTTTGCAGATATTGGTTCTCAGGGCAGGATTAGTGATGGCGGAGTATTTCGGAATAGTTTGCCTATGGCAAAAAATTTGCGCAAATGCTTTAAATATTCCTGAACCAAGCCCTCTCCCAGGCTCGAATGTCGATGTACCGTACGTATTTTTGGGAGACGGTGCTTTTGCACTTACAGATCATGTGATGAAACCTTATCCAGGCAACCATGAATGTAGTTCTCCAAAACGTATATTTAACCAAGCATTGTCACGAGCACGTGTTGTAGAGAATACATTCGGAATACTTGTGACGAAATTTCGTGTGTTTAAAAAACCGTTTCAGTTATGCCCAGAAAAGGTTTCTCTTATTACAACGACTTGTATATTGTTGCATAATTATCTCAGAAGGAGCAATACTTCGTTACCCATATATACACCGCCCGGGACCATCGACATGTATGATAACAATGACGTACTCATACACCCCAGTTCCTGGAGACAAGAATTGGAAAGCAATTCTGCTGTTCGTGATTTGCCACACGTACCTCGTCGACCAGCTTCGAATGCGAGAGAAATAAGAGAAGAATTCACAAATTATTTTTTTGCACTAAACCAACAACAAAATATGCCTTAAGAGGAAACATCATGGCCGTTTTTCCATATAAACGTAGTTCCTTTTTCCTCCCTAGAAAATGCCAGCAGTACAATATATTTTTTTCAAGAAATCTATGGCCGCTATTGCCATGTCCCTGTTTTCCTTATTTTTATAAATTAATTATTAAAAGAGAAATTAAATTTCAAAAACCTAAAAAATTGGCTAGATTTTCAGCCGTATTCAAACATCCATAAAACATTGACTAGATTATATAAAAAAGGAAAACATAGGAACACGGCCAAAAATTTTCTTTAATTTTTAATGACAAAAGTAATTAAATAACAAATACCTATTTTCCAATTCTCTCGCCCTCAATGTTTCCTCTTAATCTTTACATGTTGATATTAATAATAAATTGCAAATAAAACATACTAACCGTATTTGTAGTTTTTTTGCAATTATCGCTTTCTCCTAGAAAGGCATCGATCGCGTCAAAGGCACACCAAATGGGCTTGTAAATTTCGTCACTGCTTGCTCCAGACTTCCTTTCGGAATCTTTCACCTTTTTCCTATAATTCCTATAACTGGACAAGAGATTTTCTTTTTTTTTTTAAATCAGTCACTTCAATGTTCATTATTTCCCTTATTCGTATCCATGCATCATGTACTTTTATTTTATTTTTGTGGTCTTTGTGTTTAGCATCCCATAAAATGGGTTCGGCATGATAACACTCGATCAATAAGAGTTCCTGCTCGTTCGTCTAACTGACGCTCATTTTGACGCACCGTCCTCCGTAAACAAATACTAATAAGCACAACCTCAACGCACCGAGTCCCGTACGTTACTGAGTTCACGCGCGAGTGTGGATGCGCTTGCGTTCACGGAAGGTTCACGCTCCGTAAACCCTTTGAAGCGGGCGCAAAATACCGACACTGGACGGGGAACACGGCGTGAAAAGGCGCGAAGCCCGTGAACGGGCGTGAAAGCCATCCACATTCGCGGTTCACGCCTTTCACGGGTGTTCACGGCGTGAATGTGGAGGGCGCTTTATAACATCAGCTATGTGCCGGTTGAAGTCCAAATGTCTGGAACAATTTCGACGGACACATAGACATACAAATGCATAGACAGAGAGAACTTAAAAAATTTTTTTTTGTTAAAGTACTATATATTTTTATATAAGTAGTATAAGTAGCAGAAAGATGTTATTTTAACATTACAAACAGGTAGTCTAATTTTATTTATTTTTATAGATATGTTAGTAACATAAATAAAGTTTAATATACTAGGGAGTGAGCTAGGGTAGCTACTAGTAAATTAAATGTAGTATACTGTAGTACGACTTTTATTACGGTTATTTCCCGTGAGTGTAGTTAAAGTTAATTAAAAAGGATATGTCTGAAAATTTTGTAGCTTTCGATAGATGACGGCATACCACGTCCTTAAAGCCAGAAGTCGACGCCAAACGAGTAACGGGAAGCTTCGTTAATCGCTCAAACGTCTGGTACCGGAGTCTGGTTCGTTAATATGTCAATTTTTAGTTAAACTAAATTTTTCTAAAACTCCACATACTTATATTTAAAAAACATTATAAAATAGCGTCTACTAAATATATTATCGTGAAAAAAATATTCTGAGTATTATTACAATATAGGGTATTAGTGTTAATCAGCTGTTACCAAGCCCTGAGTTAGATAAAGATGAAAAGCCTCAAAGGCTAACAGCGCTAACATCACAGAATAAAGATGGGTTTTTTTGTATGTAAAGTAAGACAGAACACCAGCGTAAACTATTAAAGTAATGAGGCTGTTTTTCGTTCGTTAAGTATAGAGAACCAAAACACCATTTTCACTAAAAAAAGGCATTCAGTTTAGTGATCATGGGTGACAACGAATCTGCATTTTTATTTTAATCGACGGCAGATGTAGATGTCTAATGGGACACAGCATTAATTTGCCACTCAGTTCAGTGCATTGTTGATTTGCCACCCTTATTCTAAATCTTAATGAGAAATCGTCACACGTACAGAACTGTATCGACATGAGGTGGCTGACGATTTAAATCTGTAGACTGTACATTGTTCATTGGCTACATAGTATTGAGGGCTTAGTTATTAAAACTCAACTGCTTACTTCAAACACAATAAAAAGGATGAGAGAGGGGAATACCAAGGTAACCGCGAATAATTTGTAATGAAGGAGCTCGTTAGGATTATACGAGTATTTACAAACGTATTACAAGAGCTTAATCAAATACGCTCAATAGAAGTATATTGTACTACTTAGTTTTAATAGACTCATTGCTAGCTGTATCTTTGACTGCTTCGTTGGTCTAGTACTTCCTGATCTTGATTTTCCAGGTTCGAATGGTCGGGTCGAAATCAGTTATTGAGTTTTTCTGTCAAGAAAGCTCGGTTGCAGCGTGAAGTCAGGAAGTTGCCGGTGGTTCACCCGGATGCCTTGGAAAGCACTTGAAGTCGTTGGCCCTTGATCTTTCTCCGGTCGTGTCAGATTTCCGTCCCACTGGACTATGAGAGAGTATGGGCTTTATACGTGGTAGAGCCTTGCTGCAGCTACATTATGGCTTTAGCACTTACTTTAATGCTGTTGTGTTTCGTATGGTGAGTGTAGAAAACCGGAAACCCTTTTTGCCTAAAATGAGGCATTCCATATTAGCCCTCAGGGGTGAGAAAGCATCTGCATTATGATTCTTAATCGAAGATAAATGTAGATGTCTGCGGGCCACAGCATTTACTTCCCATCAGGCGAACTGTGTGCTCGCTTATCACCCATATTTTGAAAGGAGGAGTAAAGAGTGCAGCTGTGTTTCCGCACACACTCATGTACTATAATCAAATCCTGTGCATCTGTGCATAATTGGTTAGTCTCTAGTCTGGAGGATATTATTACAGATTTGATAGACACAGCGATGAGAAGGACAGTTTCGAAGCACTAGTAGCCTAATGCTGTCATTAAACTTAAGTGACAAATGAGCTAACAGTTCGCCTAATGGTGAGTGGTTACTGCAGCCCATGGACACCTGCAGACAACTTCCAAGAAAGAAGACTACAGATGTGTCATCACATCTGAGGACTGTGATGGATTGCCTTTTACCTTGTAATTATACTTCCATGCTATTTCCCTATTTTGCCTCTTACAATTCCCTCTAGATGATACATGGTTGTTTGATTTACGTGCACCGTCAATACACGGCAAATGTGTAGAGTATAAAATTAAAATTAAGCTCACAGAATTAAAATTCAGATCGAAAAATTTATAATTTACTCGGTTCTTTAATAACCGAGGGTAGTATTTTATGTGAACTAAGGGCGAGGGCCTTAATAAAAGAATTGAAAAATGAAACTTTAAATATCATAGGAAACTCCAATAGGAAAATTGCATCACCTACGAGTACACGACTCTACAGTTAACCGAGACTCAAAGAGTATCGGCTATAGTTTTTGACTTACGTTGCTAGAAGAAGTATCGTTTCATTCTCATTTATTATATTGATTTACATGTAAAGTAAATTAAATTGTAGTATCTGTCTGTAGTGTCTAAATAACTGCCTTTTATGCTCACATGTGCTCACAGAGTTGTTTGCATGGATAACCACGATTCAAGACATACATAATAATTTATAAAAAATTTGTCTACTTGTCAGTTTGTCCGAACGTAATGGCTAAACCGATTGTAGTCGATTGTATTCGTGAAGTTTCGTTGTAATGAAACTTCACAAATAGATTTCTTTGTAGAATTTATAAGTTAAATGCCTCTTGATTATTACTTGAATTCGAAATTACGTCACATTTATAGATTCCACCTAGACGAAACTGGGACGGGGTGCTAGTATTATGAAATATAGCTATTGAGACGTCATTTCACGTTTACATTTAACGTTTACAACTGTTATTCTTAACTGATTAAGATATTTTGTTTTCAAACTTTAATAAATAGATTATGTTGCAAAATGGCTTTTATTTATATTATATTATAAACTTCATCATTAACCTGGGACAGCTCACTGCTAAACTAAGAGATTTATAATGACATTTATAAGATAACTGGAAAAATGCTTAAAAGTTGTATAAGTCCTGGAGGGTGTTCATGTTGAGGTTTGTGTGGAGGAGGTGCTAGAGACGCATACCCAAGGTCGTACATATATTTGGGGTGGTCGGGTGCCCGACTGCTTGAAGTACTGTAGCGCAATGACTAGTCCTATCAGGGACTTATGATAGTAAAGTCTATGATACAAAAGTAATACTATAGAAGGTCTCTATAATGAATTAGCATTACAATACTAGAGTTGTGAGTTGAAGTCCCATATATTAAAGATATATAATAATAAGGCCTACGATACAAAAGCATTACTATAGAAGGTCTCTATGAAGTATTAGAATTACAATAGTAGAGTTGTGGGTTGAAGCCATATATAAAAGACATATAATAATAAGGTCTATGGAATCAAGCCAATCCAAGTATGTGGAAGGTCTTAAATAAGTAAAAGCATTATATTAATAGAAATAGGGCTTGAAAAGGATTATTATAGTGGCGTGTATGCTGCTTCGCGAGCAACTGAGACCGAGGTAAACTTGGACCCGCTAACCGATGTGTCCTAGACATATCATCTTAGTGACGGTGGTAAGCGGGTTTGTTGTAGCAATACGGCTTTCCCGTGGACATCGCACACCCATATCGTTTGTGGGCGTCGTAGCGCATAGCGATGCGTCTATATCAATCTATCTTTCGGATTGGGATGACGGTGTGTTTGGTAGCAGTTTTAAGTGTAACAAGCATACTCAACTTCATGTCTTAGTGCATTAACACTTTGATACGTGGAGTTTTACTCACTAGCGTCTTAGTAACGTGCTACTATGATACGTTGATGCTATTTTTTAGTTAACAACAATACTAATTTTATTACCAAAGTCAATAGGGATCATGTACACGCCGTATTGCGTCTTGTGATGGATGTCTGCGGGAATGCTGCACCTGATTCGACGCACTCTTTTGGTTCTGGTCGATGGAGGTATGCGGGTGGTGATGTCTGCTGGGATGTATGAGGACCTTGGGATGGTGTAAACCGACAATAATCGTATTGATGCTTGGTGCGTTCTGCAGCATTACGTCTCTGCGATGGTTGTTTGGTGGGACGCTATTCTCAATGACGCTCTCCACGTCTAGGTTTGACTCACACCTAAGTAGCTTTGCCCAAGTCGGGACCCTTCATTACGGAGCTGCAGACTGACTGACCTACATGATGTTTTATATAACAACATAATAATATATCTCTGTAACTTTCCCACCTTTGAATGATTGAAGGCAACTTGTTGGTGGGTGAGACAACAAAAAATGCATATACTCAACGTCAGTGACACAAAACCTTTCTGATGGCAAATTATTGCTAACATCTTATAACTACCTTTTGGCTATATTTGCCGTTGTATTGGTTGGTGTAGGATATGTGTCGACCTTATGCGGGTGGTAGCTGGAGGGAGGATCTGAGGAGACTCTCAAAGCTGCGGCCGAAAGCCGCACAACGTGGGACCCCATTGCCTTGAGGTGAGCGGCAGACTCATGATACGCTCTGTGGCTAGTAGCAGTGCTGATCATGCAATTGGTGGTGATGCCATACACTTACATCACGTCTGCAGGAGCGGCGGTCTGGCAAATGGTGGCGCTCACGGAGGGTTTACGGCCAGTGTGCCTATTTGCCTAAACCGTGTGACGTACATTCACTGTAGTTGGATTCGTTCGGATTCTGTATGGCGTTTAAACGCATTGATATACGCGACTTCGGTCGATGTTTGTGCTTACGCACTACCAAGGGGCCAAGCCTCTTTTATTGGTTCTCCAGTTACTTTGCTGTTGACTACGGTCCAGTTCGATGTACTTTTACAGATCGATGTAAATCCCATTTAAACAAAATTTCATAATAGAAGTTTTAAGAAATATATAGGACTTGTGTTAAAAATGTAGTTTTAATCTTCTTTCAAAGTATTCTTTAGCAAATAATAATTAATAATAATGAAGTACTATTTCTTGTTTTATTTTATTTTTAAACGATTAACTTTAAAAAAGTAATAATTTTATCAATCAATAAATAATTTCGTGAACATACAGAAGTTCAGCGCGAAGAATTCCGTCCTGTTTAAAAAAAAAATATCTGAAATATAAAAATACCTGTGGCCAACATTAGGATGTATAAAGGCTGTTTGGGTGTTTCTATATTGAAGTTGCACATCTTACATTTGTGCTTGTAAAAGATAGGCGCAATTAAAAAAAGTGCAATTTAAAATTTTGATTTGATTGTATTTCTAGTTATACATCACTACGTTTTTACGATTAAAATGTTAAAAGAACATATTAAAGTTTACATTGCTTGTTTAAAAATGGACGTAATAAAATAAAATAAAATACGGTCGCTGGTAAAAATGATATAATGTCTTGCTAATATCTTTGCCGGTACAATGGTAAGACCTTTCTAAAAAAAGATTGCCGCTGGGCGCCCTCTGGCGCCTTGTTTTATACTGCTGATTATTAGTCGGTGTTGCCGCAACATTGCGCTATAAGTAATTACGCCTGTAAGTCTAAAATATATCAGTGAAATAGTTATGAAAACACATAGACACTTGTTAAATATTATAGGTACTTTTTATAACCAAAATAGAATTACGTTAATATTTATTTTGTGAGAAAACATATATTTTTTGTATATTGTGTTTTAATTTTAGGTAAAAGTATATCAATCAAGAACAACATGTTAAATAATTTCATCACACATTCTAAGATAAGATTAAAATGCATTTGATGACCTACCCACCGTTGAACAAATTCGTACTTACATTTCAATATAATAAACATAACTTTTGACAGAATAAACCGAATTTAATAAAGCTGCGACATGAGTACTTTAAACTTGTTATGTTTATAAACCAACAGACATACAATTTTGAAAATTATAGAAATGTATATGTTTCATTATTAGTCTCTCTTAACTGTTTTTGTCTCAATGTTATTAAATGTACAACCACCTGATATTTATAAGTTTATTGGTATATATTTTATTAATTTATAATATATATAATTGTTTTGTACGTATTAATAAGATGCAAAATCCATAATACATAAACACTCCTGAACATTGAACATTCACTTAAAATACGTGAACTTCCAAGCTTACTTTGAGGGGGAGTTTATTTTCTCGGGATCAAGTTACGCCTTTGTTGAGCAAAATTGCGCGTAGTACGTTCGTAAGTTTACATACCACTTATGTAGTCACGTTAGCGTAAGTGAGTAAGTGAGCTCTCATTCTAATTTATAGCTCAGGTTCTAGTCCTCGTAGACTTTTGTATAGAATAGGGGTTATAAACGAGCGCACAGTCCAATTTATTATAAGTTGCCTTTGGTCCATAGACATCAACATTTATCTTTCATTATGAGTCAAAATGGGTAGTCACCCCTGGGAACTTAGATTAAATGACTTGTATCCAGTAAAAAGGGTCTTCGGTTCTCTAAACCCACCATACGAAATGCAGTAGCATTAAGCTGCTATTTTACACTGGTACTCTGTAAGAGCGTGGTCGTTCCCCAGATTTGGCTGAACCATTGGTGCTACAAACATAATAAAGCTGCAATAAGGGTCTATCATGAAAAGGTTTATGAATAAAAGCCCAAGCCAGGCACGACTAGTATTCCTACATTTTTAGGATAAACCATTTCACTAAAGTAATCCTCCAAATTTTGTACGAAATAATAAACTATACGCGTTGGCCTGTCCGCAAACGTAACAAATTAACTTTCAGCTTCATTTACTGTTAATTACTGGCAGTATGTGTAGGATCGTACCAATTATATAAACTGTCAACTCTCGACTGTTGTCACGCCAGCTATCTTTGCCAGCCGTAATGTAATATTCGCAGCATATTTCACAAACTAATTACTCGACGTGATAAAAATAATTTTGGGTAGAATCCTTGAACATAATATTCCTTATAAAATTATAATTTCCTTATAAAATTATAAGTTCTTTGCAGTTTATAATCAATGCAAAGCTTTCAATAATACTGGAATGGTAGTGTGTCTTTTGAATTAACTAACGAATCGTTCCGGCTTCGCCTTCGGCAGTGTGACATAATTAAGATTTAAGATAACCATCAAAGATCAATTGTTTTATCATTGTTTCGATTTATCGATTTATTCGATTTTACAGGCAATCACTTCATTTGTTTTTATATATGTATTATAGAATATAATTAATACAAAAACAGCCGTGGTAGATCAGGTTCTAAGCGGTCGCCGCAAATTTCACAGTACACAAAAACCTCGGATTTGAGCCCCGCTGGAACCAGTAAAATTTTTAATTTTATTTTTAGTGATGATTTACTACGTGCTCTGCTGTAAAAGAAACATCGTGAGAAAACCTGCATGACTACGGCAGACGGACTGCTTCATAACCCCTTCAGAAATATATAGGCTACGCCCAACTGTGGGTACGTCCCACACATATGGGATTCCCTTTTTCTACCCGACTGATCCAGCAGTTTCTTGCTTGAGTCTCATTAGTTGTTGGAAGTAGAGATCAGAGTCGATGGTCTTTCCCAGCGGTTAAAGCTAAGCTAAATATCCCGTTTTTGCTCCACATTTTTTAAAAATAGCATTGGATGCCTCCATTTTATTCCATATACAAGAGTATATATAGAATTAGTTTAGTTTTAATTTCTTTTTAGGTATCAGGTATCGTAGGACGTGGCAGATTGTACTCTTCGGTCTTCTGTACAATCTGCCTCAGTAAATGTGTGGTCTATGTTACTGAAGGCTTTTCGAAAACCGGCTTGTTCGGGAGGTTGGAAGAATTTGATTTTTTCAAAGGGATATTATTATTACTATTACAACTGTACTGCAAAATAGAAAAAAGTGTTAAGTTAATTATATTATATAAAAGCTCCTTAAAAGTATCCATTATTTTATACATTAGTCGTAATCTAATGGTATAACTTAGGTGGGTGCAAAATACTGGAAATGAGGCATTTCACCTTAATCCTCAGGGAAGACGACGCATCTGCGTTTTGATTCTTAACTGAGAATAGATGTTGATGTCTATTGACCACAGGATCGCCTTACCATCTGGTGGACTGAGTGCTCATTTGTCATTTTTATTCTATAAAGGTTATAAACGAACATACAGTCTACTGGATTGTTCATACATGCTCTATATATATATATATCAATACCGATATTTTATTTAAATGTAAATATCTGAAAAGCTAGAGGTGATAGTTGAAATCTTTAAACAGATTTGGACTCAACAAATCAAAGCCAATAGAAACCACATAGTAAACTTTTTGCTCCCGGATTTTTTTTTTTGCCGACCAATATAATTTATCTGCAATTTTTTTGACAATGTCGCTTACTATTTCCGTGTTATTATGAGGGATATTTCATATTTCAATTTGTTTGTTTAGTTATGACTGTTCAATATCCTTCAAACGTTGCTCTAGTGCACCAACGCGCGTTTCTAAATAACTATTTTTGTTAAAGAGTTCTACATTTTTCTTCTGTAGTTCTTTCATTATCCTATACCTTTAAACGAGCAATTCTTGTATATATATATATATATATATATAAATATATAATCGGAATCTCGGAAACGGCTCCAACGATTTCCATAAAATTTTGTGTGCAGGGAGTTTCGGGGGCAATAAATCGATCTAGCTAGGATTTATTTTTAGAAAATGTCTTTTTCTCCATGTTTTTAGGCAATGAAAAACTGCTATAATATCGTTAGAATAAGAAGGTAAATTTTGACGGTTTATTAATGATTACAAATAGCTTAATTGGTATATTGGGCAGTCACAAAATCGTAATACCATGGTTCGAGCCCAGACCGGCCGACCAACTTTTTTTAAATTATTTTTCAAGTTCCTTTCTTTTTTGAGAAAATCTATTTTTAGAGCCCTTTTTTTAGTATTTTTTAAAAACACGAAAATTTAAATTAAACTAATTGCACTCATGATTTTTTAATCAAATAACCAGTTCAGTTTTTTCTATTATGTCGCTACGATCAAAAATATTATTCGTATTTCATCAGTATGTAATTTATATCTAAATATAATTTCCAAAACACACGAATTAAAAAAACCGAGCGAAAAATACCGAGCAAAGCTCGGTCAACCAGGTACTTAATTTTAAGGTATCTAAAGATACTGTCATCTCGTCCATTTTATCGCTTTGATGTTGTAGAGATTTGACTATGTCTTGCAGTTCTCTTTGAAGAGCTTTTTCCATCTCTTTTGATATATCTTTCAATAACCGCTTGATATCAATTTGTACGTTTTTGTAATAGTTTCCTGTATCATGAGCATTATCTTCCTCTTCCTCTTCGTCTTTATCACCCGGAACGTATATGGAGCTACGTCTCGGGGAATGTTCAAGACAATCTTGGCATTTCCATCCTAGATCCTCAGCGGCCTTTAGTGCATTCTTTTGCTTGTTAGTAAGACCAGAGCAGTTCCCACTTAAGTGAACTATTTTCTCGCACTGGTTACATTCTATTCCAGGATTACTTTTGGTTATATTTTTTCCACATTTATCACATTTTGTCATGTTGAGGGTAGATTAATACTCAGCTTGCGGACTAACTTAACGTGCTTTTAGATCAAATGAACGACGACGAATCAAATGTAGATGTCTATGAGCCACGGCATCCACTTACCATCAGGTGGACTATTTTCGATAAAAATAAACGTGATTACGAGCCATTGTGATTATAAGATGAGATTGTGATTAGAACCCAAGCCAAAACAAACACTAAATCCGTATATTTCTTCTGAGGAGTCCATCAGGCTTTATCTCGTCCTGTTTTTACCGCGAAACAGTAGCACTTACATTGGTGTTTTCCCGTTTAGAGAGTATAATTACAGGCTGTGACACATTCCTTCTTAGTTCTCAGAGATGACAACGTATCTGTTTCTTTCCTTTATAAAAGTTGACTGCAGGTGTATATGGATTACAATATCCACTTACTATCACGTCGTCTAGGTCCGTATATTAGTTTGCCATTTCATAAAAAACGGAGTAGTGGAGAGATATCCTACACCTACCGTAAGTAAGCAGTTCTTGTTTATGTGAAAATGGTTACTATAAAATAGCGCTAACGATTCGGTGATCGTCTTGTATTTAGATGACATGGATTTTTCCAAGTTTACCTAGACCTTAAGTGTTACGCCCGAAAATAATATTTTAACTCAGATACGTTTTTTGTTTTGTAACATATACAATACAAAAAACGTATCTGTAAAATTATTTTCTAAGGTTTACATCCCTGAATCCTCCGGTCCTCCTAATCAACATCCCACATCATTTTCGAGTACACGTATTGATTAACGCATTAGTTGTTCAAGTTTATCAATCATACGTAATCCAATATTTGTTTAGTTCTCGGTCTTACCTCGTAGTTCTAGACGAAATAATTTCAGCATATTTGTATTTAATGTAGCTCTGATAACTTAGGAAACTAAGGGCTCTCTGTAAATTTCACATTACGCGATTAACCCAAGTTCAATTCCCAATACAATTTTTAACTGTTTGCTGTTCTTTCTGAGCTAGCGGGTTAATTGAAATTTTAAGTGTTGAATGCATGACCGAAAAATTAAAAAATATATTTTATATACATGTGAAGTATAAGCGAACGCGAATTTGGGATGGCGTGGTAAACAACTTCTTGTGCTACAACCATCTCAGAACTGAGAAAAACAATTGGTCCTGTGCCCAGAAATGAGACGTATAAATGCTGTAACTTTACTTTTTATCCAAACCGAAGTGACAGTAGCCTAATTATATTAGGGTGCGTACCATGAACACAAATTTTGTGGGTTTGAATCCGCCATTTGACTATTGTCGTGGGCCACTCCTAACACAAGCATTTTAAGCTCACCTGCCGGGCTAGCATGAGCAGGGGATAAAAATTTTATCCACCGATTATATCCACTGACAAGGGATAAAATTGTCTTATCCCTATGTCAAAGCTTCATCCACCCTGCGAGCATGGGCCTATGGTGGATATAATATTGACAGTAGATAAACTTATCCCCGCGCATAGATAATATACCATAGTATAAAGCTATAAACTATACTAGCTATAAACTAGTTTAAAGATTAAGTAGATTTACATTAACTTATATTTTCTTTTACCTTTTGTTTATTATATTGCTAAACTGTTCATAATTTTTGTTAAACAATATGTCATTTATAATATTTGTTATATTTATTTTAAGCGTATTTCTGCCTTGTTTTTATTTTTTTCTATTATTCTAATTCTTTCTTTATTTTCTTTTGTATAATATTTAAGTTAAATATACATTGCTTGTATCAAATCGCAGGTATTGCTTCGCTTGTGATAGCATTTATTAAAAAATATGTGTTTAGAATTAAGCCAATTGTGAAACTGGACAATACAGACCCTTTGGAGGTGGTGTAATCTCTTGAAGAAATTAAAATATATATATATATATATATATATATATATATATATATATATATATATATATATATATATATATATATATATATATATCCCCGCAATTACTGCCATTATAAGAAAATTACAAAATACATCAAAATTGATGTCTACTCAAGTCTCAAAGATTTAATTTTAATTGAAAATAATGAAGCATGAAGAATAAAAATGTAATGATTTCAAACAAAACAAGGAATAAATAATTTTATAATCGTGAGTATAGTATATTTAGCAAGCTTTGCTAAAGAATTAACATATTTCTTAATTTAAACCTTTGAATTGTAACTTTACTAAGTTTGATAACTTTATTTTAAAACGTTATAATACTTACCTAAAATATAGTATAGACCGATTCTATTATCATTAAATTTGACTTGACCATGGACTCGCCTTGGGTATTGTTGAGACAACCTATGTAATTAAATCATGGCATTGAGCTATTGAGACTATTCTGGACAAGGTGGTTGTAATAGATGCTTACTTCAATATGCACTGGTAGTCCATCCACAGAATTAATAGGCTTTAAAGCCTCATAGAGTTCTTTACACAAATACAAAACAATCTTTAAGCATCCGAAACCGGCGTAGAAATTCGTTGTCGGAGAATTCCAATAGATTAAGTATTCTGATCACGTATCGATCGCTGATGTAATTCTCTTTCTTGTTTTTCAATTTCTGACACGAAAATGTAGTTGCAATAGGCTCGAGACATCTTTTTTGTATTAAAATGGTTTGAAGATAAACTTAAACCCATGTCCGCGAAAGAGGATAAAATTGTCCCTTTCAAATGTCAAAAAGGGATAATTTTATCTCTTTCCCTTGGCCTCATGCTACGGACGGGGAGATATATGTCTACTCGTTATGTCAAACGGGGATATACTATAGAGATAAGATAATTTTATCTCTTGTCAGTGGATATAATCGGGGGATATAATTTTTGTCTCTTGCCCATGCTCGCAGGGTGGATAAAACTAAGCAAGGGATAAAAATTATATCCTCTCTCCGGGGATATATTCTCTCCGACTCATGCTAGCCCGGCAGGAGTGATTAAAAGGGAATAATTGAAATTTTGATAGCATAACTAGGACCGTTTTTAAATAAAATAAACTATATCTTGAACTATTTGAGTAATTCTCTTTGTAGAAGTTCATGGTGTTAAATACTGTTACGAAAGTGTAAGTTATATGAACCACTGCATTGACTTTCGTTTATTCATCATTCATTACCGACTCAATATCTACAGTCGGTCAGCCTCCTCAAATATTGCCATATAAGTGGAATACGAGATAATTCATAGTTGCTACTATTGGCAGGCGAGTTGGCAACCGCAGTTTATTATTTCTTAGGAAAACGCTACTTTACTCTGAGACAGTACAGCTGATTTTGTAAATGGATGGACATTAAACGGAAAATGGTGGAAACCGAAAGAATGTACAAATAATATCAAAATAATTTAAATATTTGAATGAAGAAAATCACGTTGCCCTTTTCTTATTTTTAATTAATATACTTATATCTTTTTTGTTACATAATATTTCAAGTACTACTTAGACAATTAAAGAGGAAAATTGAACAAAATAAACAAAATAGAACGAAAATAACAATTAAAAAATCAAACAAAGAAGATTAGACACCCGTTATCCAAAAGCTAGACCATCGTTTATCCGGGCCAACTCATGAATATGAGATCAGCGGTCCTCCTTTACCCACAATGTAGCTTTCAAAACACCAAGATTATGAAATATGGATAAATTGAGATGTACACACACGTATATATATATATATATATATATATATATATATATATATATATATATATATATATATATATATATATATATATATATATATATATTAATCGGAACCTCGAAAACGGCTCCAAAGATTTTCATAAAATTTTGTGTCCAGGGAGTTTTGGGGGCAATAAATCGATCTAGCTAGGATTTATTTTTAGATAATCTTTTTGTCCGTGTTTTCAGGCAATGAAAAACTGCTACAATATACGAAGGTAAATTTTGACACTGTGTTAATGATCGTAATAGCTCAAGTGGATATGGAGCGGTCGAGAAATCGTAATGCCTTGGTTCGCGTCCTGTCTTCGGTCCAACTTTTTTTCCTTTTTTTCAAGCTCCCTTCTTTTGTGAGAAAGTCTATTATTTCGAGCCCTTTTTTGTATTTTTTAAAAATACGAAAATTTTAATTAAACTAACTGCACCCATGATGTTTTATTCAAATAACCAGTTCAATTTTTTTCTATTATGTCAATAAGATCAAAAAATATTATTGTGTTGTCTCATCAGTATGTAATTTATATCTAAATGTATTTTTTTTAAAAACCGAGCAAAGCTCGGTCATCAAGGTACTCATTTAATTAAGTTTACATTGGTGCATTATTATTTATTTTTTCTATAATGGGAAAATCAAAACCGAAACTCTGAAATACACACTAAAGACAAATTTTGATTTCCATAATATGTAGACTTGAAACAGTAATCATGCGTAGACGACCTTTGTATCGGTCTGTGTAGAAGTGTCAAGTCCAAAGACGTGGACAAGGACGAAGTTTGTGCGAGAGTGAGAGGCTAAACGCGAGAGGCTAAGTGCGAGAGTAGTAGGCTAAACGGGAGTAGGACAACACTCTCACAGAATAACAACGTAAAATAGCAGCTAAATGCTGTTGAGTTTCATATGGTGAGTGAAGAAAACTGGAGGCCTATTTTAATGAAACGAGGAATTCCATCTTAGTCCTCGGGGGTGACAACGTATCTGCAATTTGATATGATAAATGTAGATGTCTATGGGTGACAACTTCCATTTACAATCAGGTGAACTGTGTGCTTATTTGTCACCTTTATTCTAAAAAAAACAAGTGAGTGGGCATTGTTTATAGTCGTGGCTTCTGTCGGTGCGCTAAGATATGCAAATAGTTTATACGATGATTTTGCTCATGATGATATTTCGCCGATTGTTTTTAATGGTGACGTGAACGTTGCAAATCCGTTGTTACAAGTTTTAAAGCTCGGTCGTTTACTACGCTGTCGTTTCGGTAAGTTACACATCATCACATTCATAATAAATGTCTTTTTATTTACATTGACAAACAAACAAACATTTCAACTGGTAATAAATAAAAAAATACAAATACATGTAAAACTAAGGCTCATGGTTAAAAATCAAAATGCAGTTGCGTCTTAATGTGTTAACTAAGATAGAATTCCCTACAACCGGAAATAAGGGTATCTGTTTCTCTACACAACACATATGGTGTTATGTTGCTATTTTGGTATTCTGTAAGAGTGTGGTCATTTTTCAGCTGCATTTGTACCATAATAGTATAAAATATTATTTAAATTGAAGCAAAATTATTTCGTAGAGATTCAATATATAGATAGAGAATAACACAGTTTAAGAAACTGTTTGATTCTATTTTAAATATAAGGTTTTCAAAGCAATTTCTCAAAGTTTTCAAAAAAATTATTTTCTTAACTTTCTCAAAACTATTTTATATAATTGCTTATCATCGAGAGAATCAAGTTTTTTTTAAATTGAATGAACACAGCCGCACCTGATTATAAGTGGATGCGGTGGCCCATAGACATCAACATTTATTTTCGGTTAAGAATAAAATACAGATTCGTTGTCACCCGTAAAGACTAAGACTAAAGACTGGAATGCTACATTTCCAGTCAAAAAGGGCCTCCGATTCTGTACAATCGCCATACGAAACATATCAGTATTAAGCTGCTATTTTACGCTGGTATTTTGTGACAGCGTGGTATTACCTCGGTTGAGCCGACTTATTCGTGTTATAAGCATAACATAGCTACAGCTGGCTCTACCACGTATAAGTATATTATCGTTCAATTATTACTTTATTTATTATTATTATTTTAGGTATAATCTCAAGATATTCGTATGACAGTGCCCCAGACAACTTCCGGTACCTTTGCGACATTATCATGACACATAAACTTTGTCTTATCTATGTTCAATTTACGACCTATCCGTTGGGAGGTACTGTTAAGGTTGTTGAGCATACTGCTGAGGTTCTCCGGCGATTCTGCCATAAAGACTGTTTTATCGGCAAATCGAAGGCAAGTGATGTACTCGCCATTGATGTTGATGCAGTGTCCCTCCAATCCAGTAGCTTAAAAACTTTTTCCAACGCTGTGTTGAAGAGTTTCGGGGATATAACTTTACCCTATCTTACACCTCTTTAGTTGGAAAAGTTTAATTGTGCAATAAAAATATTTCAAAAATTGTCAAACAAGTAAAAAAACAACGATAATACTGGTTATTGCTGAATGCTATTTCAATATTGTAATTTCGTTACGTATTAAAAGCAATTTGAAATTTTAATTTGATGTTTAGTTAGCAGAATATAGGAATGTAATTATACAATTGTGAAGTTCGTTAGCTTCAACGCTGTAATTACCAAATTCTGTTATATGTGGCTACATGACTCACAATGCTCTATGTATGCGTAACATAGTCACCATCATGATTACAGCCCATCAATACAGGTCATAATTTTTTTTAATAGAGTAAGGGTAACAATCGAGCATATAGTTCACCAGATGGTACGTGGATGCTGTAGCCCATAGACATCTACATTCGATTAAGAATCAAAATGTAGATGTGTTGTCACCCCTGAGGACTAACATGGAATGCCTCGATCCCAGTAAAACGGGTCTCCGTTTCTCTACACTCACCATACGAAATACAGCAGCATTAATAAGCTGCTATTTTACGCTGGTTTTCTGTGAGAGCGTGGTCCTTCCCCGGTCGAGCTGACCCATTCATGCTACAACCATAATATAGCTGCAGCGTGGCTCTACCACGTAAATTGGAATATGTTTGAAAAAAAAGTTCCGCTGGGATTCTTGCTGGTTCTTCCCAGGACAGAGGTTTTTGCGAATCAGTTGTAAATAAATAAAAAATGACTTTCAATAAGTATTATATAATCTATTTTTAATAAAGACCATTTAGGATTTCATTTCATGGTTTCTCTAAAGCAGTGATTTTCAAAGTGGTCTATATCGACCCCTGGGTGTCTATGACAACCTGCAAGGAGTCTACGTCAGCGAAAAAAAATTTGGGGGTCAATGAAATGAAAATGGGGATCCACGATAGTGGATCTCAACACATACACTGATAGTACCTATTTACCTACATCATACTATCTTATAATATAAAAACATATACATTATTTATAGAAGTACCTATGAAGTAAAAAAATTATTATATATGTTTATAAAATTGTGTAAGTTGTAGGATGTTGGTATTCGCTTTGTGGTCGCAATATATTTTGAATTTGTAAAAACCTGAGAGTCACAGTCTCAGAGCTTCGCTACCTTGCACTGACTTGTTCAATTCGTCACACTATAAATACGAATGTGTTGTCCCATACGTTTATTCGTTTCCTGAATCTTGAAAAGGCAAGTGCTAAGAAAATATTTTAAAAATATAAACAGATAGTATATCACACAAATTATAGTGAGTCATTGTTATTTTGTTTGAGAGTGCTGGAGAAAAGTAAGTACATTATTTTTTATTAAATTTTAGTTTTGTACTCGTAGTTAGCAAAGACAGATAAATTACGCCAATCATGACTTTAGTTATTAGAAGTTTAATATTCAATCATGCGATATTACACGAGTACTCCTCTATCGTTTCTTTTTCAAAGTTTTAGCAATCGGTATTATAATTGCAGTGCAATTTCCGTAATTAGAGCTAATTGTTGCAAGAAGATGTTCCAATTATGTAATGTTTTCGGAAAAATCTAAAAATATTTTTAATATGCAGCTGCTGGATTTTCTGTCTTATTTAAATAATTTAATTTCGCCCACAGATGACTGATGCCATGTCCGAATCTAAAAAGAAATGTAGACAGTACAGTGTCGATTATTTGAAATTTAGCTTCATTCCATCATTGCTGGACAAACAATCGCCTGTGTGCCTATTATGCAACAAAGTTTTGGGCAATGACGCTATGAAACCATCTAAGCCGCAAGATCATCTGAGAAGATGCCACCCTGATAAAACAGAGAAAGATTTGAAATACTTTCAAACACTCAAAGATAAACTTCAGAAGAGGCCTACGCTGGACAGAACGTTCGCTTCGACGTCACAAAGAAATGATGATGGTTTGCGGGCGTATTACAATATCTCGTTACTTATAGCAAAATCCGGAGAACCGCATACTATCGGAGAGAAGTTAATTTTGCCAGCCGTTGAAGGGGTTTTAAAAACTGTTTTACACAAACCTGCATCTGATATCATTAAAAGAATTCCCTTAAGCAACAATACTGTTGAAAGAAGTATTGATGAAATGAGTTCTGATATTGAAATCTTCTTATGTAATTATTTGCAATCGACCCATTTCTCTATACAACTGGACGAGTCAACTTTACCTGATAATGCAGCATTATTATTGACATATGTTCGTTTTATTATGAATCAAGAAATCTACGAAGAACTGCTCTTCGCAAGAACTTTGATAACCGACACTAAAGGTGAATCAATATTTCATGTTTTGAAGGATTACTTCATTGAAAAATCAATTCCTTTATCAAATATAATATCAGTAGCTACAGATGGTGCAACTGCCATGGTTGGACGTTATCGTGGATTTATAAGCTATTTAAAACAAAATGTGTCAGGGGTGTTAGCAATACATTGTGTCATCCATCGACAATATTAGGTTGCTAAAAATTTGAGTGTTAGATTGCATGAATCACTTCATTTAGTCATTGATGCAGTAAACCGAATCCGAAGCAACGCGTTGAATACGCGGTTATTTGCGCAGTTGTGTGAAGAAAATGACGAACACTTTCATCAATTACTCCTTCACACTGAAGTACGCTGGCTGTCGAAAGGCTTATGTTTGACAAGATTTTTTGCACTTTTTGAGACTATTTTAGAATTTCTGGATACTAAAGATAAAATTTTTAAAGAAAATTGAATGAAGAGGAAAACACACGTCGCCTATTTAACAGATTTGTTTACAAAATTTAATATGGTTGATTTGCAACTACAAGGCGACAGTTTAAATTTGATTAAAACAAAGTCCATCTTATCAGCGTTTTTGCCAGAGTTAAAAACTAATGAAGCAAAATATTGGACGGGGCGAATTTTCTCAGTTCCCCAATTTGTCACAGACAAGCTGCCAGGAAGACGACGTTTCAACTTACGTTCAACATTTAAATGCCCTCTATTCAGATTTTGAATCTGGGTTTGAGGATATTTTGACTATAATAGTACCACCGTGGATAATTAATCCATATGGTGACATAGAAGAAACGAATGTCATAATACGAGAGGAACTGACTGAACTAAGTACGAACGAAGAACTTAAGGTTCAGTTTAAAAACGGATATCAGCAATTCTGGCTGCAAAACAACATACCCGTTACTTATCCCGTATTATGGAATATAGCGAGGAAATTTTTAATTTCCTTTCCATCGTCATACCTAGTGGAAAGGGGGTTCAGCGCTGTTACCAATCTCCTAACGAAAGAAAAAGAAACAGACTGGACATCATTAGCCGAGGAGATTTAAGATTAACCCTTACAAAATTGACGCCAAATGTTGATAATTTAATATTAAAGCATCGGGTTCATCCTTCTCACTAAAAAAATTGACTTATTGCTTATGTTATTTTATTTATAGTTTATTTTATGTTTATTTAATGCTACGTATATTTTACATAACGGATACAAAAATTTATTTTGAGTAGTTTCAATTTAAATTCAATCAATAAATGTATAAATTAACATGTGTTTTTACTTTAAGTTTTTAACACTAAACTTCACTACAGTTAGACTTTTACAGGAAATCAATATCAGGTAAGTAGGGGGTCTACCCAACACGGAAAAACATGGCAAGGGGTCTACGACACAAAAAAGTTTGGGGAACTCTGTAAAGGTATAGGTACTACTGACTTCTCAACACAAATTTGAAGCTTGTGATGGTATAGGTATTTTTTGTGACCTATCTTAGGCGTTTGATTGCGTAAATTGTGATACACTGTAAGCAAATTGAGACATTAATGGTGTCTTAAAAATCGGTTAACTTATTAAAAATCTTTTTAATGGTACTAAATTACCGATTTTCTGGAGCACCCTTAATTATGAGCGTGTCCCACGGATAAATATTGGGCATAATACAATTATCTTACTCCTGATACTCTGCATTTGTCTTATGATCTTGAAGCTTAGTTTCCTGAAAGTTTTACTTCTACCGCGTGTGAACTAGACACACATATTGATTTATTTGTGTTTGTGTTTTGTCGCACAGACGGATACAAACAATACAACCAAAGAGATTTTTCTTCAATTTTATACAAACAAAATACGAAAAAGCTTTTTCGCCGACCTATTAGTTAGCTTTATGTGATAACTTCGTTTTGGCTTTGTTGCGTAAAAATTTGAATTTCAAATTCGATGCTTAGTGGAATATTCATCTGCCGCCACAGTTGCTAAGTTCGTTAACGGCTTTAATTTAATCGTCACTATATTTGAACGTTATCGTTGGTAGTAATTTAGTTCAGTTTACGGTGAGAATAGACTAGTATTGCCAGCCTAATATATGATATAGTTTCCTACTCTATTAGGAGTCTACATACTACAAATTCGTAAAAATGTATAGTAGACGAAACTGCTAAGTTTTAGTAGTAAAAATGTGTGTGTAGTAAAAAAGCTGCTTTTAAGCAGCATATTTATTCCAAAAAAGAAATTGAATTTTATAACTATTTTAAGACTCGAAAATTCTATATATTATGTTAAAAAGCTGCCAAACCTTATTTAGGCAGAGGACACTTTCTCAACGGCAGCGACAAGACTAGTTTACTATGGCTACCACCAACTGCAGTAGCAGCCATCGTCATTGGGCTTTTTGTAGAGGACCAGTAATAAATTCTTCATATGTAATTTCTGTAACTAATGAGACATTTAACATACATAAATTGTACAAAAACTAACATTAATATCAGAAACATTTATTAGTTGACTATATTACCAAGGTAATTGTAGGCTATAAAAAGTCTAGGGCAAGCAGAGTGTAAAACAGGCCACCAGCTGGAGTATCTTGGTGAAGGCTTTTGTCCAGCAGTGGATTTTCGAAGGTTTATAACGATGATGATGAAATAATATTTTTTAAAAACACCAATGAAGTGCAAAGTTTGAATATGAACAAAAAACTCGATTTGTTATGAAAGTCAAGGTACCTGATCTCGGTGCTAGTGTGAGTGTGAGATGAATTGGAAAATTATCCCGTATATTATCGACGTTACGAGTTTTTTTTTTGTTAGTAGTTAGTAGTAGTGGTTATTGATAGAAACTATAATGAGGCAGAATCATCCGCCAAGTTCTGTTTTTCCATCCGATTAAAATATGGGCATTCTCAAGGCAAAAGTAAATAGCCTTTTGTTACACTAAGTCAATGCGATTTACCTTCTTCGCCATCACTTACATTGCTCAAGGGAAATAAGTCAAGCACATAAACATGCATGGGAGAAATTACGAAAATTATACGATAAAATGTTTATAGCGTGATATTGGTTCATAATTTTTCTGTGATTATAGTTTTATTTTCACATCGTGAGTTGCAATGCATTTAACATAAAAATCAACTACAATTAGCCCCGATAGTTTAGCGGTGAGTATGCACCGGGCTTGTATAAAATAAGTTTCGGATGAAACTAATATTCGTAACGTAATTGTATTTTATAATATTGTCACTATAAGTTTGTTACAAAAACGAGTTATTTTACATAAAATAGTAAAGTGGAAACTTATAAAGGTCACAGAATTTATCATTTTGCAAGCGTTTGGGAACAGAAAAGAGTCTACAGAGCTACCCCCGTATCGGTTTATTTAAATTCTATTATACGTGTTACCTAATACGCAGACATATAGGTGTTTTCAAACGATTAATTGCTTAACCAACGACCACAGACTTTCTTTAACACATGACATCTTAAATGTCAACTTTAGTAGCGTCAGTGCGTATTAAATCGAATTGCTGGGGTAGAATGACTAACTACAACTATATTTAAGGCGCAAGCTTAGTCCTCGATCTATCAATGCTCTTTAAAATTTATGGTCTAAAAATTAATTAATTTCAGAGGCATCACCTATACTTATTTGTCATTATATTTCAGCATCGTTCAACTGCAATGGAAGTTATTCCCTTTTAACAGATTAACGCCTCATTAGAAAGTTGGCTTATTAGATCAGTAAATGGAGTTCGGTAAATTTGCATTCTAATAAACATTGAATATGTTTCGGTAACTATTGTCACACTTTTTATGGCCACCAAACTTATATTTCCTTCTTAAATAATAAAAAAATTAAAAATAAAAACACTCAAAAATCTAGCCTTAAAAATAAGTATTCTTTCCTTATGTACCCATTCATGCATTACAGCCTATCAAAGTTCACTTCTGAATATATAACGAGTCCATATATACATTGTCTCATAAACGAAAATTTTTACCATAGTTGCTATGCTTAGTAGTCTGGTTGGCAAACACAGTATTTTTTTTAAATCCAATGCTTACCACGACAGCATGGTTCCCTATCTCCTGTTTGATTTCCCTTTGCCGCCTCTTACGCGATCATAATTTTAACATTGTAGTGATTCTCTTACGCCGCTAATACTCACAACTCCGCAACTCGTTTCATACATAAGTACCCGGATGACCGGTTTTTTTTTGAAATAATATTTAGATACAAATTACATACTGATGAAACATAAATAATATTTTTTGATCTTATTGACATAATAGAAAAAAAACTGAACTGTTTATTTGAATAAAACATCATGAGTGCAATTAGTTTAATTAAAATATTCGTATTTTTAAAAAAAATACAAAAAAAGGGCTTAAAATAATAGATTTTCTCACAAAAGAAGGGAACTTAAAAAAAGGGAATCAAAATCGGACCGAAGACAGGACTCGAACTAAAGCATTACGATTTCGCGACCGCTCGATATCCACATGAGCAATCACGGTTTACCTTCTTATATTGTAGCAGTTTCTCACTGTCTGAAAATACTGACAAAAAGACATTTTCTAAAAATAAATTCTAGCTAGATCGGTTTATTACCCCCGAAACTCCCTGGACACTAAATTTTACGAAAATCGTTGGAGCCGTTTTCGAGATTATGATTATATACATATATATATATATATATATATATATATATATATATATATATATATATATATATAATTAATACAATAATTGCTCGTTTAAAGGTGTAGGATACATAATTACTCACGCCTGTCACCCAGAGGGGTAGGCAGAGATTATGGACTTCCATTTGGCACGATCTTGTCAAACCTCTCCTGTCTCCTTTACATTTATATACCTACGTATACGGTACGGTTGAGGGTACGGTTAATCTGGCCCATTTTAAATATACGCCAGTTCGGTCGTAAAACTTTCATCAAGGTTATCTCTTCCTGACTCTACCGTTCACTTCTGCAACATAAATTTGCTTTGTCATTCTTTACTCGTTCATTCTTTTTACATGATCAAACCACCAAAGCATTCTTTTTTAATCCTGGATACAACATACATCGTTTTTCTCGTACCACAAAATTTCTCACCTTATCATTCAGACTCAGGACTAAAATATGCCTTAACGATGGCATTTCTACAGCATTTATTCTACTCTCGCTACTATACATTAAGGAAGAAGCTAGCAGAGCATTTTGTTTTGCTACACGTGCCTTTTCGACACATTCTAGCATCCCACGAGTGATGAGCCCCATTTCGTTTTACACTAACATCTTATTACTTTTTCTTAAAACTTACCGACCTCATTTCAAAGATTTCTGTATGTTGTTGCTTCATCGAGATATCTCCTATTCGTACGAAATAGTTAAATTCATATTTCATTTACATTTGAAATAAGTGGACTGTGGCATACCCTGTCAACCTAATCCTTCCTTTCTAATCCTTTGCTAATTTTAGTATAGATGACATCCACTAATGTACGATCATCAACGGAATCTGTTGTTGTGTGGTGGATCTGGAATTTTTGACAAAACCATAATGGTGCATAGTATGCAGTAGTTTAAAAGTCAATATAGAAATAAACCAGAAAAATATTATCTAATGATCGCGAAAAATATTTAGGTTCAGCTGTCTTGTTAAAATACGGAGTGTACTGCGTTATTCCCTCTTTAGACACAAATTATGGATTTCACGCATTAATAATAAAATAAAAATACGAACAAATAAAGTTCTGCTCCGATCTTTTTTTAAAATTATCACTTCCATCGGGTTTTAACAAATGAGTGTAAAGTTTTAAATTTGCGTCCAATTAAAAAGTTACTAGATTTAGTGTCAAGTTGATAACAATCGAAAATTTAAGACCTAATAAATATCTCTTCAAAATTATGTTGTAATTTTTATTCAAAAATCGAAATTTACTAATCGTATTTAAAGTATCATCTAAATGTATTTGACGTGAAATCTTATCAATTTCTCGTAAACTGTGCAACATATCTCCGCATCGAGTCAAAATGCAGGAAATATTTGAGTCGTTTCTCATTTTAATTTGAAAGAAAGCTTTGGTGACGATTTCAGTATTTGGAGCAAGCTTGATCCCGTGCTTGTACGTGATCAAGCTTGCTCAGATGCGGATTATATATATTTATGCAGTTTATAAACGCATTATATATGTATTGAAGGGCTTGAGTCCGAAAAAAAGACAGACTTCTTCTAAAAACACTACTTTTTCCCAAAATACATTGTTTACATATACTAATACTTCTTACTACCTAACAAGTCATCATACTACTGTTACCGTACCGTTGCTAACTTTTATAGCTAATGTCATAGATAATACACTCTAGTCTTCTTGTATTTTATTGCATTCTGAATTAAAAGAATGATCACAGGATCACGATCATGTTTGCTTCTCAATTATATAGATTATAAAGACAACAGAAAACAAAACTACACTTTAAAAATTAAATTCTTAAAACTCGTCCTTTCTTCAACTCAGTCTGGTCTTATACTGACTATATTAAGGCTATATTACACATTAAGTTAATACAACAACATAAAATATTTTTTTCTAAATATATTTTAAAATATTTGTTGAAAAACTAATAGTTACAATTTTACATACATAAACACTCACGCCTGTCACCCAGTGGGGTAGGCAGAGACTACGGACTTCCATTTGTTTGACACGATCCTGACATACCTCTTTCGCCTCTTTTACATCCATATATCTACGCATACATGCTCGTCGGTTAAGGGTACTTCTAACGTGGCCCATTTTCAAAATATCGCCAATTTGGTCGATAAACTTTTTCCTAGGGCGTCCCTTCCCGACTCGGCCGTTCACATCTGCCATATAAATTTGCTTACGTGATCAAGCTTGCTCCAAATACTTTTATACTTTTTTAGTACTCAACCTAGTTCAGGCAGGTAGCTAATATTATAAACTTGACATTTCCATTTTTCTTTTGTAGATTCTTCACTATTAAGCTACACATAGTTTTAATTGTTACTTTATTTAATTGTGTTCATATTTTTCCTGTATGTAAACATGTGTAATTGGGAAAAAATTACTAAATGAGGTTTTCAATGTGTACAGGAACGGGAGGCAGGTGCTCTTCAATGATTGATTTATTGAACGTTTGTTGGTTATATTTAAGTCGTCTTATTGCTAACAGTGTGTATCAGGTAATAATCAAAATTTAAACAGACAGATCTTATAACTAATTGCACGACGTGCTGTGATTGGTTGCCAACAATGACGAGCTCTGATTCGTAGATAAAAGTTTGATGTTCCGGTGCGTCGCTACACGGCGTTAGTAGTCGCGCCAACATGCCGGCCGCCTTGGAAGCTCCAGCTTCCAATGATGTATCTACGTTGCCGCTTGATTGGAGATGCCGCAGGCTGCATTCATATTGTCGTCCTCTGCTGATGATACAGGCTGAGGGCAGATTTTCGAGAACGCTCGTTGTACAGGACCAGTTGCAGTTTGGATGGTGGCGACACGCGACACGCCGTCCATTCCGGGGAAAATATGGGTAACTGTCCATACGCCATTTAAGGGGTGGTAAATTGTCCTCCTTAATAACGACAAGCGTGTTTAATGCTATGTCTTGACTGTTCGCCTTCCACTTCGTTCTTGTCTGAAGTTCAGCAACATACTCTTGTGACCAGCGTTTCCAGAAGTGCTGTTTTATTTGTTCCACTCTTTGAAACCGTTTCAAGCTGTGAGTCCGTGCTTCGGTAAGGTCTCTGCAGGCTGGTTAAGTGAGTGGCCGGCCGATGAGGAAATGACTTGGGATTAGTGGACGAAGATCATGTGGATCTGAGGACATAGGACTTATAGGACGGGAGTTTAGGACTGCTTCGATCTGTGCCAACACAGTGCTGAACTCTTCGTACGTCAAGTTAGCGGTACCCACGACACGCTTAAGGTGGAACTTACAGGATTTCACTCCTGCTTCCCACAATCCCCCAAAACGAGGAGCATAAGGGGTAATAAATTTAAATTCAATATTGTCAGTTGATAATTTATCAATTATTTGCTTTGAATTTCGCTCTAACATTTTGTTAATCTCTTTCGTGGCTCCAATGAAAGTTCTACCGTTATCTGAGAAAATTTGAGCTGGTTTACCTCGTCGTGAGATAAATCTTTTAAGTGCTAATATAAATTCTTGAGCAGCTAACGTACTGACAAGTTCTAGATGAATGGCCCGGGTAACAAAACAAACGAATATGCAAATATAGCCCTTTTCCAATTTAGCTCCCCTTCCTTTGCGATTCAGTACGTTTATGGGACCCGCATAATCCACTCCACATCGAATGAATGGGAAACCAGGTTCTATTCGTTCAGACGGAAGGTTGCCCATGATTGGCGTTAGGGTTTTACCTTTCATTCGAGTGCAGCAGACACATTGGTGGACAACCTTTCTAGCTAGGTTTCTACCCCCTAACGGCCACCAATTCTCACGCACGGTGGCCAATAGCAGCTGGGGACCAGCATGAAGAAGCTCTTTTTGTTGATGTTGAAACAACAATTGTGTGAAGTTGTGTTTACTTGATAAAAGTATCGGGTGCTTCTTGTCGTAATTAAAGTCAGGCGAGTTACTAAGACGGCCACCTACTCTAATTATATCCCTTGTCGTGAAGCGACAATAAAAACTAAAGAACCTAACTTAACTACAACGAAAACAACCAAAATAAAATAAATTATTTAAAAATTTGAAAAGTTTTACAGATTCTTTTATAAAAAAAGGTATGAAGGTGATGATGGGTTGTAATGAAGATAGTGATTTACAATATTATTAAAAAAAAATAACAAAGATAAAGATACTGCAACGAAGTATGCACAGGCTATGCCTATGATAGGTGCACAGCTCCTGCTCTAGGTACACGCAGAATCTGGAGAAAGCACACGCAGCGTCTGGAGAAGGTACACGCAGTGCTTGGAGTAGACACACGCAACGCTCGGAGTAAGTACACGCAGCACCCGTAGTAGGTATACGCAACGTCTGGAGTAGGCACGCAGCGTTTGAAGTAGGTACACGCGGCGCTTGAAGTAGGCAAACACAACTTCCGGAGTAGACACACACAGCGTCCGGAATAGACACGCAGTGTCTGGAGTAGGTCCACGCAACGTCTGGAGTAGGCGCGCACGAAACCCGAAATTGCAAAGTTATGGAGAACTAAATAAAAGATCGAAAAAGGTAGACTCCATTGACACCGATTTAAAAAGTGCTGATAGCATGAAAAATACGAAGTGAAAATGATTTGTTATTGTGTTCTTATGAATTAAAAATATTACAGGATCCTATGGAAATAAAGACGATGCAAAATATCAAGTTTTGAGGCGAATGCAGAACATCAAAAACAGAATGGAAAAATAAATTTAAAATAGTGTAAAATGATATGTAAGTATGTATAAGCATAACACTACACCCTTTCATCTAGAAATATATTAAGCCTAGAAATCGAACCTGAAGTTTTTAAAGGTACGTTTTAACTTATCATATTCCATCGGAAACGTTCGCGTTGAGCAAGACGCGCTAACGACTGTAATGAGTCATTCAATTCATCTACTGATAACGGCCCCTGTGTACGATCTTTCTTTGGTGTGCGTAAGTTATGTATGTATCGCAACAGGTAAGCGCCGGCGCGCACGATACGCTGATAAGAACGAAACCTTTCAAAATTAATAATTTTATTCTTTGTTACATCACAAACCATAACCGTTGTCGTTTGTGATTTTAGTTCTGGTAAGTCGGAGTGTGTAGTTGAAGATCGCTGTGACCATGCTGACTCAGAATTTTTTAAGAACTCAGGTCCGCTCCACCACAGATTACTGTCAATGAGTACATCAAGACTAAGACCGCGCGAGACCAGATCCGCTGGGTTATTTTTGGTTCCTACATGTAACCATAACGCATTACTTGTTATTTCATTAATCTCCACTATCCTATTTTGAACGAATGTTTTTAACGATTGTGGTGACGTACGAAGCCATCCAAGGACAATAGTTGAATCTGTCCAAAAGTAAATTTTGTGGAAATTAACACGCAATGACTCGATAATTTTCCTATATAATCGTGCGCCTATTAAAGCCCCGCACAGTTCTAATCGGGGTATGCTGACTGGTTTAATTGGTGCAACTTTACTCTTTGCACACAATAATCTAATAGTCACCGATGAGTCATCAGAGTAGGTGCGAACATATGCACATGCACCATACGCACTCTGCGACGCGTCCGTGAATACGTGTAATTCTGTAAACTGTGTGTGTGCGCTCATAACATGACGCGGAATACGTAGGTTATGCAAATATTGAAGTGTGTCAATAATTTTTTCCCAGGATAAAGCAACATCACTGGGAACGGGATCATCCCAATTTATCTTGCACAACCACACTTTTTGCATCAATATTTTAGCTACTACGACAGCCGGTGTTAAAATTCCTAGAGGATCGTATATTTGTGCGATTATCGACAACATTGTACGTTTATTTAGTAAATTCGGTCTAACTACTCGTGTGGTAAAATGAAGTTCATCACTTTTATTATACCAACCCACTCCTAAAGTCTTAGTTTGGCAATGTTCGCCTAATGACAAGTCTTTAGATATGTCGTGGTCACTGATATCAACGTTAAACAACCACTTATACAACGGTAAACAAGCCGAGTTTAAAGTATTTCGTAACTTCTCACGGGTATCGAGTAAGCTATTTAAATCATTGTCACCTAGGATGACGTCATCAACGAAAAAATCCTCTCGGATTACTCTCGCAACCTGCTGATCCTTACATTCCAGCGCAAGCTGACGTAAACATCTCATACTAAGGTATGGCGCAGACGAGGTGCCATACGTCATGGTGTTTAGGCGATATACACGTATTGGGTCCGACGGAAGTTTACGCCATAATATCAATTGTAAATCTCGTTGATCTGGTTGTACAAGAAAATTCTGAAACATTTTCTCAATTTCCGCACAACCTACGTATTTATATTGCTTAAAGCGTAATAAAATGCTAAAAATGTCATTCTGAAGTGGTGGACCAATATGTTGAATATCGTTCAACGACTTACCGGACGAAAACAGTGCGCAGTTTAGTCGTACTGCTATTTTCATTAATAACGCCGTGATGAGGCAAAAATAGTGGGGTTGACTCATAAGTTTCAACGCAACTCATATGACCGAGCCTTTCATATTCCCCCATAAAATCTACGTATTTTTCCCGAAATTGTGGCGAACGAGCGAATTTTCGTTCTAACGACAACAAACGTTTTTCAGCCGTTGTGTAACTGTCTCCGAGCACATCAGCTGATTCCTTTAAAGGAATGCGTACGGAAAACCTACCATCTTCCATACGTTTTGTCGTTTTGACAAAAATGTCTTCGCACGCACGCTCGTCAGCACTAAGGATGTTTTTATTTACGTTATTGTTTATCTGTTCGAGTTCCCAAAACAATTTCAACTGTGTGTCAATTGTTTGGGAGAAATTACATTGCACACTCTTAACGGGAAGTGGGTTATTATGTAAGAGTCCCGACATTATCCAACCCAATTTTGTATTTTGTAAATAAGGTCCTTTATTCAACTTAATGTTGCCATCACACAATAATTCCCAGAACTTATCCGCGCCTATCAGTATATCGATGTCTGAAGTGAGTGAAAGTTCGGATCCGTAAGTTGAATATTATCAGGTAAACTCATATTATTTACATCGACACTAAATGTGGGTAATCGATTTGTAATGCACGGAAACACTAAACAATCAATGTTCATACAAAACGAATTTAACCTTGAACGTAATTTTATTTTACAAATGTTGACTACCATTATCAAGCAGAATGCATACAGTGTGATATTTGTTATTATAATCTGTTATGTCCACTAACGCTGTGGACAGCAAAACGTTGGGTAATAACGAATATTCCTGATTACTGTTTTGCGATTCTGAATGGTTAGCCGTAACGTGTAAAGATGACGAGACAGTGGAGACGTTAGCGGTGGCCGGCTGTGCTGATGCACTCGACCCGCTCACCTGTATGCGCCGTCTACCTGCCCATCAATGTGAAGCAAACTGTTGTGCCTTTTATCACACAACCTACATGGCCCAAACTTGCATTCGTCAAGTAGGTGGGTTGCGCGTAAACAATTGATGCACAGCTGATGCGTTTTAACTATCTTATTCCTTTCTTGGATAGACGAATTAAGAAACCTTGAACAGGAATAAATCGCGTGATTACCATGACACGTCACACACACGCGGCTTTGTTTTAGATTCGTATTACCCTTATTGTTATTGTTAGTAACGTTCGTAGCAATATGAGTATGTGTACGAGGTGTGTTCAAAAAGTAAGGTGACTTTTTGAATTTCGCGGGCAACGCACATTCGATTTTCGATTTTTGTATTTTGTTGCGTTGGTACACATGTCCTGAGCATATGTTTCAAGTTTGAAGTGTATAGCATGTTTAGTTTATTTTTGACAGTTACAAAGGTCAGACGTACTTTGGTGTGCTCGGCGATTTTCTTCTATCAAAAAAAAATGGATCAAAGAATTTGCATCAAATTTTGTGTAAAAAATGGAATTACGTGCTCCAAAACACTTGAAATGTTGACAGTGGCATACATTGAGTCTACTCTTAGTAAAAAAAACGTTTATAAGTGGTACAAGCTCTTTCAAGATGGCCGAGAAGATGCCAATGACGAACCTCGCTCTGGACGCCCCAGCACGTCAACAACCGATGAAAACGTTGAAATAGTGAAGAAAATTGTTTTGGAAAATCGTCGAATCACTATCAGAGAAGTTGCGGAGGATGTTGGCATATCGGTTGGCTCTTGCCATGAAATTTTTTTGGATATTTTGGGCTTGAAACGTGTGTCAGCGAAATTTATTCCAAAATTGCTCAATTTCGACCAAAAGAACCGTCGCCTATGACAATCGCTCAAGAGCTATTGGATGATGTCAACAACGACCCAGATTTGCTCAAAAGGGTCGTAATAGGTGACGAAACATGGGTATACGGTTATGACGTCGAAACTAAGACTCAATCGTCCCAGTGGAAGCACACTGAATCACCAAGACCAAAAAAAGCACGCCAAGTTCGATCAAATGTGAAGGTTTTGCTTACAGTTTTCTTCGACTGTAGGGGTGTGGTGCATCATGAGTTCTTGCCACAAGGTCGTACGGTCAATAAGGAGTATTACCTTGAAGTTATGCGCCATTTGCGAGAAGCAATACGTAAGAAACGTCCCGAATTGTGGGTAAACAATTCATGGTTTTTGCATCACGATAATGCACCTGCTCACTCATCGTTGCTTGTGAGAGGTTTTTTGACCAAAAACAACACTACAATCATGCCTCAGCCACCATATTCACCGGATTTGGCCCCATGTGACTTTTTCCTGTTCCCAAAACTGAAGAGACCTATGAAAGGACGAAGATTTGCAAAGATTGAAGAGATAAAAACTGCATCGCTGAAAGAGCTGAAGGCTATACCAGAAAGTGATTTTCAGAAATGATTTGACGATTGGAAAAAGCGTTGGCACAGGTGTATTATATCTGAGGGGGATTACTTTGAAGGGGACAACATAAATATTGATGAATAAATAAATAGTTTTTCATAAAAATATAAAGTCACCTTACTTTTTGAACACACCTCGTATATTGTTTCTTGGAGCGCGTTTATTCGCCGCCTTTGTTCTAGTGGGATTTGTTATGGTTCACTTTTATCATTTCTAAAACGTCGGCGCGGTCCTTAAGAAATTTAAGTAGGTCATCCAGTTTCAAAGCTGACCTTGATTCAATTAACGAACTAGCTGTACCTTGAAAATCTTCCCATTCGCGTTCAGTGGCCTGATCTAATTTGGATACGACCATGTAAATGATTAAAGTGTCCCATGAATCTGTTGGTTCACCTAACGTTTTAAGGGCACGCAAATTTCTCAAAACAATATCTATTAAGTTCCTAATCTGGGAAGCGGACTCTTTATTTAACGATGGAATTTTAAATAATGCCTTCACATGATTATGAACCAATAGTCGCGGATTATTAAATCTATTCTCTATTAGCTCCCATGCGTGAGAATAGTTATTAGCCGTAAATTCTAATGCACCTATGACGTGTGCCGCGGTACCGGACAATGACGATTTTAAATAATGAAATTTTTGAACAGGACCTAAATCATCGCGATCATGAATCAATCTAACGTAAGAATTTTTAAACTCTAGCCAGCAATCGTATGAACCGTCAAAGGAAGGTATTTTAATATCGGGTAACTTTATGCCTATCGGTTTACATGTTGAAACACTAGCTTTGTCAGCTACTTCCTTTCTCAATAAAAGTTTTGCAGAAGCTACAGCACAATAAAATAGATTTTCGAAACGATCTCTCTCTTCCAGCTGTTTTACAAGATCGAGATCTTCCGCTACCTCTTCTTCAATTTTAGTCTGTATTTCACTATACATCTCTATCAAACTCGAAGTACTCTCGACACGTAAATTTAATTCTAATGACTGTTGTTCAGTCAAGGGTAAAGTGAACTTTTTAACATAATTTTCAAACAGAGTAAATCGACCTTTTAAAACTCCTCTTTTCTTAATTAAATCTGACAATTTGGGCTCACTGATTTTGGGAATTAAGGAAATCAAGAGTACTTACAGTTGCCAATTTGTAGATGCGTGCGAACCAAGGTGGGTGCCGTTGTGCAGGTAGGTACCGCCACCTGAGCACTGCCACTCCTGTCTGTCGATGCCTTAACCTTGCAGCTCTTCGCTCGATACGTGAATCTCCTCTTCGTATTTTGGTGCGACGAATCTTCGGAGATTTCAAGCTTGAACTCCTTATTCGGCTCGATAGGACCACTTTATGTACAGGACGGGAGGCAGGTGCTCTTCAATGATTGATTTATTGAACGTTTGCTGGTTATATTTAAATCGTCTTATTGCTAACAGTGTGTATCAGGTAATAATATAAATTTAAACGGACAGATATTATAACTAATTGCACGACGTGCTATGATTGGTTGCCAACAATGACGAGCTCTGATTCGTAGATAAAAGTTTGGTGTTCCGGTGCGTCCTTCCCCGGGAGGAGCCGACCATTCGTGCTACAACTATAATACAGCTGCAGCATTTATTTTGAATACAATTATTAATTTTTTTCTATAGAGCACATGAAATAATTGTTTGTAAGTGTAGTTTTAAAAAGACAATAGGTATCTACGTGTATCTGTATGGAACAAAGTTGAGATTATTTTTGATATATAAAATTGTAACTAATTTTAATAATAATAATTCCGGATTAAGAAAGGAATGCTTCGGTGGTTTGGTCATGTGGAAAGAATGAATGAGGAAAGAGTGACAAAGCAAATTTATATGGCAGATGTGAACGGCCGAGTCGGGAAAGGACGCCCTAGGAAAAAGTTTATCGACCAAATTGGCGATATTTTGAAAATGGGCCACGTTAGAAGTACCCTTAACCGACGAGCATGTATGCGTAGATATATGGATGTAAAAGAGGCGAAAGAGGTATGTCAGGATCGTGTCAAACAAATGGAAGTCCGTAGTCTCTGCCTACCCCACTGGGTGACAGGCGTGAGTGTTTATGTATGTAAAATTGTAACTATTAGTTTTTCAACAAATATTTTAAAATATATTTAGAAAAAAATATTTTATGTTGTTGTATTAACTTAATGTGTAATATAGCCTTAATATAGTCAGTATAAGACCAGACTGAGTTGAAGAAAGGACGAGTTTTAAGAATTTAATTTTTAAAGTGTAGTTTTGTTTTCTGTTGTCTTTATAATCTATATAATTGAGAAGCAAACATGATCGTGATCCTGTGATCATTCTTTTAATTCAGAATGCAATAAAATACAAGAAGACTAGAGTGTATTATCTATGACATTAGCTATAAAAGTTAGCAACGGTACGGTAACAGTAGTATGATGACTTGTTAGGTAGTAAGAAGTATTAGTATATGTAAACAATGTATTTTGGGAAAAAGTAGTGTTTTTAGAAGAAGTCTGTCTTTTTTTCGGACTCAAGCCCTTCAATACATATATAATGCGTTTATAAACTGCATAAATATATATAATCCGCATCTGAGCAAGCTTGATCACGTACAAGCACGGGATCAAGCTTGCTCCAAATACTGAAATCGTCACCAAAGCTTTCTTTCAAATTAAAATGAGAAACGCCTCAAATATTTCCTGCATTTTGACTCGATGCCGAGATAAGTTGCACAGTTTACAAGGAATTGATAAGATTTCAGGTGAAATACATTTAATTAATACTTTAAATATAATTAGTAAATTTCGATTTTTGAATAAAAATTACAACATAATTTTGAAGAGATATTTATTAGGTCTTAAATTTCCGATTGTTATCAACTTGACACGAAATCTAGTAACTTTTTAACTGGACGCAAATTTAAAACTTTACACTCATTTGTTAAAACCCGATGGAAGTCATAATTTAAAAAAAAGATCGGAGCAGAACTTTCTTTGTTCGTATTTTTATTTTATTATTAATGCGTGAAATCCATAATTTGTGTCTAAAGAGCGAATAACGAAGTACACTCCGTATTTTAACAAGACAGCTTAACCTAAATATTTTTCGTGATCATTAGATAATATTTTTCTGGTTTATTTCTATATTGGCTTTTAAACTACTGCTTACTGTGCACCATTATGGTTTTGTCCAAAATTCCAGATCCACCATACAACAACAGATTCCGTTGATGATCGTACATTAGTGGATGTCATCTGATGTCATCTATACTAAAATAAGCAAAGGATTAGGAAAGAAGGATTAGGTTGACAGAGTATGCCACAGTCCACTTATTTCAAATGTAAATGAAATATGAATTTAACTATTTCGTACGAATAGGAGATATCTCTATGAAGCAACAACAAACAGAAATCTTTGAAATGAGGTCGGTAAGTTTTAAGAAAGTAGTAATAAGATGTTAGTATAAAACGAAATGGGGCTCATCGCTCGTGGGAAGGTTGAATGTGTCGAAAAGGCATGTGTGGTAAAATGAAATGCTCTGCTAGTTTCTTCCTTAATGTATAGTAGCGAGAGTAGAATAAATGCTGTAGAAATGCGATCATTAAGGCGTATTTTAGTCCTGAGTCGAATGATAAGGTGAGAAATTTTGTGGTATGAGAAAAACGATGTATGTTGCATCCATGATTAAAAAAGAATGCTTTGGTGGTTTGATCATGTAAAAAGAATGAACGAGTAAAGAATGATAAAGCAAATTTATGTTGCAGAAGTGAACGGTAGAGTCAGGAGGAGATAACATTGATGAAAGTTTTACGACCAAACTGGCGTATATTTAAAATGGGCCGGATTAACAGTACCCTTAACCGTACCGTATACGTAGGTATATGAATGTAAAGGAGACAGGAGAGGTTTGACAAGATCGTGCCAAATGGAAGTCCATAATCTCTGCCTACCCCTCTGAGTGACAGGCGTGAGTATTTATGTATCCTATGTATACATATATATATATATATATATATATATATAGAAACATAAAAAAAAACATAAACACTCACGCCTGTCACACAGAGGGGTAGGCAGAGACTACGGACTTCCATTTGGCACGATCCTGACATACCTCTTTCGCCTCTTTTACATTCATATATCTACGCATACATGCTCGTCGGTTAAGGGTACTTCTAACGTGGCCCATTTTCAAAATATCGCCAATTTGGTCGATAAACTTTTTCCTAGGGCTTCCCTTCCCGACTCGGCCGTTCACATCTGCCATATAAATTTGCTTTGTCACTCTTTCCTCATTCATTCTTTCCACATGACCAAATCACCGAAGCATTCCTTTCTTAATCCTGGTCACAACATCATCATGCATACCACATTTATCTCTCATCACGCGATTTCTCACCCTGAGTTTTATGGGGTAATTTTATTTGTTGCAGCTTAACTATGGAAAACCAATTGATGGAATTAGTTGCCGAACCTTCCGGTGAATTAAAAAAGTTTACTCGAATGTCTTTAGAAGATTTTGAGTACTTACTAAATAAGGTTTCACTAGTGATTATGAAACAAGATACTCAACTGCGAAAAGCAATTCCAGCTCGAATGCGTCTCGCTGTCACGTTAAGATTCTTGGCTTCTGGAGATAGTTATGAAAGCTTGCATTTCTTATTCAAAATTTCACCTCAATTAGTTTCGGAGATCAACCTGAAGTATGCCTGGCTTTGAATCAAGTCTTGAAGGAGTAAGTTAAGGTAATAAAATAAAATTTTACTTGAAATCGTGTTTATTTATTTAAAATGGAAATAATCACTTATTATCATAACTGAATTAACTTATAAGTAGCTCCTCCAATAACTAAATATAAAAAGTGAATCATCTTTATCTTGATTATGTCAAGAGCACGGAAAGCTTCAGACTTTGAAATTTGTAATGTTTTCTTATGCCATACATAATAATAAATAGAATAGAACTGAAAGAGTGAAGCTTGACATGCACTTGTCTATACTTATTCTGAGATCAATCCTAATAAAAAAACATAATGAAACATAAAAAAAATAGCAATGTTTTGGCTTACAGTTAGGCAAGATGAAATGCTTTATTAATTACATTTCCAAATTCAGTCTGTGCATCTTCTGTCACTCAATATGGAGTCTCTGTGTTTGCAAGATAGTGCGTGGCTGGAGATTCTACGTCATTGGATGTTACCATAAATCTCGAACTAGTGTTTCTACTATTTTCAGGATTGTGAATGTCTTGAGGTTCTATAACTTCATCCGATGTTACCATAGCTCTCGAATCAGCGTTTTTGCTATAGTCAGGAATATGAATGCGTTTAGATTTTATTACTTTATTTGATGTTATCATAACTCTTGAACCGGTGTTTCTGCTATAATCAGTAACATGAATGACTGGAGGTTCTCCAACTTCATCCGATGTTACCATAACTCTCGAACCAGTGTATGTATTAGAGTCAGTATTGTGAGTGACTGAAAGTGGCGAATTATTCGTTATATGCTCGGAATAAATTGAATGAGTTGTGCTAGGTCTCCCATATAGAGCAGTGGATGGAGGCGGAGATTGGTATTCAGAATACATTGAGCGTGATGTGCTAGGTCTCTCATATAACGCAGTACATGGAGGTGGAGATTGGTGTTCAGAATACGTTGAACGTGATGTGCTAGGTCTCTCATAAAACGCAGTACATGGAGGTAGATATTGGTGTTCAAAATATGTTGAACGTGATGTGCTACGTCTCCCATACTGAGCTGGACTATTAGAGAATCTGTTGTATCGATTTCGACTATTTTCTTGGTGGCGTAAGAATATGCCGTCTATTTCATACATGAAAGGTAATCTGTCATCTTCAGGTAATGTCTTTATTTTTTTGGATAACATTTTACCATATAGGTCATAAACTTCATCTTGGTCGGAGTGGGATTCTTTCCTATTGATGGTTGATTGTAATGTAGCAAGAGCATCTTGTACGACTTTGCCGGCATCTTGAAGTTCAGGTGGATTGTTGCGCCGACGGATTGTGTGTGGTAACTTTTTTTGCTAATTCAGGTTTTGTACATCTTGTTGTTCTTTGACCTCTTTATTGTCACCCGATTCTTCCTCCTGAAAAAAGTGAAAAAAATAATTATAACAATATTTTTTTTACTTTATTATTTTACAGATTCCATCGACCGCAGAAGAATGGCTAGATATCGAAAATGGATTTGCTCGTAAATATCCTCGTGCTATTGGATCCATAGACGGAAAGCACATCACTCTAGAATGTCCAAGTAACTCAGGATCAGAGTATTATAACTACAAAAAAACATTCAGCGTAGTGTTGCTAGCATTGGTGGACAGTAGTTACAATTTTATTTTTGCAGATATTGGTTCTCAGGGCAGGATTAGTGATGGCGGAGTATTTCGGAATAGTTTGCCTATGGCAAAAAATTTGCGCAAATGCTTTAAATATTCCTGAACCAAGCCCTCTCCCAGGCTCGAATGTCGATGTACCGTACGTAATTTTGGGAGACGGTGCTTTTGCACTTACAGATCATGTGATGAAACCTTATCCAGGCAACCATGAATGTAGTTCTCCAAAACGTATATTTAACCAAGCATTGTCACGAGCACGTGTTGTAGAGAATACATTCGGAATACTTGTGACGAAATTTCGTGTGTTTAAAAAACCGTTTCAGTTATGCCCAGAAAAGGTTTCTCTTATTACAACGACTTGTATATTGTTGCATAATTATTTCAGAAGGATCAATACTTCGTTACCCATATATACACCGCCCGGGACCATCGACATGTATGATAACAATGACGTACTCATACACCACGGTTCCTGGAGACAAGAATTGGAAAGCAATTCTGCTGTTCGTGATTTGCCACACGTACCTCGTCGACCAGCTTCGAATGCGAGAGAAATAAGAGAAGAATTCACAAATTATTTTTTTGCACTAAACCAACAACAAAATATGCCTTAAGAGGAAACATCATGGCCGTTTTTCCATATAAACGTAGTTCCTTTTTCCTCCCTAGAAAATGCCAGCAGTACAATATATTTTTTTCAAGAAATCTATGGCCGCTATTGCCATGTCCCTGTTTTCCTTATTTTTATAAATTAATTATTAAAAGAGAAATTAAATTTCAAAAACCTAAAAAATTGGCTAGATTTTCAGCCGTATTCTAGCATCCATAAAACATTGACTAGATTATATAAAAAAGGAAAACATAGGAACACGGCCAAAAATTTTCTTTAATTTTTAATGACAAAAGTAATTAAATAACAAATACCTATTTTCCAATTCTCTCGCCCTCAGTGTTTCCTCTTAATCTTTACATGTTGATATTAATAATAAATTGCAAATAAAACATACTAACCGTATTTGTAGTTTTTTTGCAATTATCGCTTTCTCCTAGAAAGGCATCGATCGCGTCAAAGGCACACCAAATGGGCTTGTAAATTTCGTCACTGCTTGCTCCAGACTTCCTTTCGGAATCTTTCACCTTTTTCCTATAATTCCTATAACTGGACATGAGATTTTCTTTTTTTTTTTTTAAATCAGTCACTTCAATGTTCATTATTTCCCTTATTCGTATCCATGCATCATGTACTTTTATTTTATTTTTGTGGTCTTTGTGTTTAGCATCCCATAAAATGGGTTCGGCATGATAACACTCGATCAATAAGAGTTCCTGCTCGTTCGTCCAACTGACGCTCATTTTGACGCACCGTCCTCCGTAAACAAATACTAATAAGCACAACCTCAACGCACCGAGTCCCGTACGTTACTGAGTTCACGCGCGAGTGTGGATGCGCTTGCGTTCACGGAAGGTTCACGCTCCGTAAACCCTTTGAAGCGGGCGCAAAATACCGACACTGGACGGGGAACACGGCGTGAAAAGGCGCGAAGCCCGTGAACGGGCGTGAAAGCCATCCACATTCGCGGTTCATGCCTTTCACGGGTGTTCACGGCGTGAATGTGGAGGGCGCTTTATAACATCAGCTATGTGCCGGTTGAAGTCCAAATGGCTGTAACAATTTCGACGGACACATAGACATACAAATGCGTAGACAGAGAGAACTTAAAAAATTTTTTTTTGTTAAAGTACTATATATTTTTATATAAGTAGTATAAGTAGCAGAAAGATGTTATTTTAACATTACAAACAGGTAGTCTAATTTTATTTATTTTTATAGATATGTTAGTAACATAAATAAAGTTTAATATACTAGGGAGTGAGCTAGGGTAGCTACTAGTAAATTAAATGTAGTATACTGTAGTACGACTTTTATTACGGTTATTTCCCGTGAGTGTAGTTAAAGTTAATTAAAAAGGATATGTCTGAAAATTTTGTAGCTTTCGATAGATGACGGCATACCACGTCCTTAAAGCCAGAAGTCGACGCCAAACGAGTAACGGGAAGCTTCGTTAATCGCTCAAACGTCTGGTACCGGAGTCTGGTTCGTTAATATGTCAATTTTTAGTTAAACTAAATTTTTCTAAAACTCCACATACTTATATTTAAAAAACATTATAAAATAGCGTCTACTAAATATATTATCGTGAAAAAAATATTCTGAGTATTATTACAATATAGGGTATTAGTGTTAATCAGCTGTTACCAAGCCCTGAGTTAGATAAAGATGAAAAGCCTCAAAGGCTAACAGCGCTAACATCACAGAATAAAGATGGGTTTTTTTGTATGTAAAGTAAGACAGAACACCAGCGTAAACTATTAAAGTAATGAGGCTGTTTTTCGTTCGTTAAGTATAGAGAACCAAAACACCATTTTCACTAAAAAAAGGCATTCAGTTTAGTGATCATGGGTGACAACGAATCTGCATTTTTATTTTAATCGACGGCAGATGTAGATGTCTAATGGGACACAGCATTAATTTGCCACTCAGTTCAGTGCATTGTTGATTTGCCACCCTTATTCTAAATCTTAATGAGAAATCGTCACACGTACAGAACTGTATCGACATGAGGTGGCTGACGATTTAAATCTGTAGACTGTACATTGTTCATTGGCTACATAGTATTGAGGGCTTAGTTATTAAAACTCAACTGCTTACTTCAAACACAATAAAAAGGATGAGAGAGGGGAATACCAAGGTAACCGCGAATAATTTGTAATGAAGGAGCTCGTTAGGATTATACGAGTATTTACAAACGTATTACAAGAGCTTAATCAAATACGCTCAATAGAAGTATATTGTACTACTTAGTTTTAATAGACTCATTGCTAGCTGTATCTTTGACTGCTTAGTTGGTCTAGTACTTCCTGATCTTGATTTTCCAGGTTCGAATGGTCGGGTCGAAATCAGTTATTGAGTTTTTCTGTCAAGAAAGCTCGGTTGCAGCGTGAAGTCAGGAAGTTGCCGGTGGTTCACCCGGATGCCTTGGAAAGCACTTGAAGTCGTTGGCCCTTGATCTTTCTCCGGTCGTGTCAGATTTCCGTCCCACTGGACTATGAGAGAGTATGGGCTTTATACGTGGTAGAGCCTTGCTGCAGCTACATTATGGCTTTAGCACTTACTTTAATGCTGTTGTGTTTCGTATGGTGAGTGTAGAAAACCGGAAACCCTTTTTGCCTAAAATGAGGCATTCCATATTAGCCCTCAGGGGTGAGAAAGCATCTGCATTATGATTCTTAATCGAAGATAAATGTAGATGTCTGCGGGCCACAGCATTTACTTCCCATCAGGCGAACTGTGTGCTCGCTTATCACCCATATTTTGAAAGGAGGAGTAAAGAGTGCAGCTGTGTTTCCGCACACACTCATGTACTATAATCAAATCCTGTGCATCTGTGCATAATTGGTTAGTCTCTAGTCTGGAGGATATTATTACAGATTTGATAGACACAGCGATGAGAAGGACAGTTTCGAAGCACTAGTAGCCTAATGCTGTCATTAAACTTAAGTGACAAATGAGCTAACAGTTCGCCTAATGGTGAGTGGTTACTGCAGCCCATGGACACCTGCAGACAACTTCCAAGAAAGAAGACTACAGATGTGTCATCACATCTGAGGACTGTGATGGATTGCCTTTTACCTTGTAATTATACTTCCATGCTATTTCCCTATTTTGCCTCTTACAATTCCCTCTAGATGATACATGGTTGTTTGATTTACGTGCACCATCAATACACGGCAAATGTGTAGAGTATAAAATTAAAATTAAGCTCACAGAATTAAAATTCAGATCGAAAAATTTATAATTTACTCGGTTCTTTAATAACCGAGGGTAGTATTTTATGTGAACTAAGGGCGAGGGCCTTAATAAAAGAATTGAAAAATGAAACTTTAAATATCATAGGAAACTCCAATAGGAAAATTGCATCACCTACGAGTACACGACTCTACAGTTAACCGAGACTCAAAGAGTATCGGCTATAGTTTTTGACTTACGTTGCTAGAAGAAGTATCGTTTCATTCTCATTTATTATATTGATTTACATGTAAAGTAAATTAAATTGTAGTATCTGTCTGTAGTGTCTAAATAACTGCCTTTTATGCTCACATGTGCTCACAGAGTTGTTTGCATGGATAACCACGATTCAAGACATACATAATAATTTATAAAAAATTTGTCTACTTGTCAGTTTGTCCGAACGTAATGGCTAAACCGATTGTAGTCGATTGTATTCGTGAAGTTTCGTTGTAATGAAACTTCACAAATAGATTTCTTTGTAGAATTTATAAGTTAAATGCCTCTTGATTATTACTTGAATTCGAAATTACGTCACATTTATAGATTCCACCTAGACGAAACTGGGACGGGGTGCTAGTATTATGAAATATAGCTATTGAGACGTCATTTCACGTTTACATTTAACGTTTACAACTGTTATTCTTAACTGATTAAGATATTTTGTTTTCAAACTTTAATAAATAGATTATGTTGCAAAATGGCTTTTATTTATATTATATTATAAACTTCATCATTAACCTGGGACAGTTCACTGCTAAACTAAGAGATTTATAATGACATTTATAAGATAACTGGAAAAATGCTTAAAAGTTGTATAAGTCCTGGAGGGTGTTCATGTTGAGGTTTGTGTGGAGGAGGTGCTAGAGACGCATACCCAAGGTCGTACACATATTTGGGGTGGTCGGGTGCCCGACTGCTTGAAGTACTGTAGCGCAATGACTAGTCCTATCAGGGACTTATGATAGTAAAGTCTATGATACAAAAGTAATACTATAGAAGGTCTCTATAATGAATTAGCATTACAATACTAGAGTTGTGAGTTGAAGTCCCATATATTAAAGATATATAATAATAAGGCCTACGATACAAAAGCATTACTATAGAAGGTCTCTATGAAGTATTAGCATTACAATAGTAGAGTTGTGGGTTGAAGCCATATATAAAAGACATATAATAATAAGGTCTATGGAATCAAGCCAATCCAAGTATGTGGAAGGTCTTAAATAAGTAAAAGCATTATATTAATAGAAATAGGGCTTGAAAAGGATTATTATAGTGGCGTGTATGCTGCTTCGCGAGCAACTGAGACCGAGGTAAACTTGGACCCGCTAACCGATGTGTCCTAGACATATCATCTTAGTGACGGTGGTAAGCGGGTTTGTTGTAGCAATACGGCTTTCCCGTGGACATCGCACACCCATATCGTTTGTGGGCGTCGTAGCGCATAGCGATGCGTCTATATCAATCTATCTTTCGGATTGGGATGACGGTGTGTTTGGTAGCAGTTTTAAGTGTAACAAGCATACTCAACTTCATGTCTTAGTGCATTAACACTTTGATACGTGGAGTTTTACTCACTAGCGTCTTAGTAACGTTCTACTATGATACGTTGATGCTATTTTTTAGTTAACAACAATACTAATTTTATTACCAAAGTCAATAGGGATCATGTACACGCCGTATTGCGTCTTGTGATGGATGTCTGCGGGAATGCTGCACCTGATTCGACGCACTCTTTTGGTTCTGGTCGATGGAGGTATGCGGGTGGTGATGTCTGCTGGGATGTATGAGGACCTTGGGATGGTGTAAACCGACAATAATCGTATTGATGCTTGGTGCGTTCTGCAGCATTACGTCTCTGCGATGGTTGTTTGGTGGGACGCTATTCTCAATGACGCTCTCCACGTCTAGGTTTGACTCACACCTAAGTAGCTTTGCCCAAGTCGGGACCCTTCATTACGGAGCTGCAGACTGACTGACCTACATGATGTTTTATATAACAACATAATAATATATCTCTGTAACTTTCCCACCTTTGAATGATTGAAGGCAACTTGTTGGTGGGTGAGACAACAAAAAATGCATATACTCAACGTCAGTGACACAAAACCTTTCTGATGGCAAATTATTGCTAACATCTTATAACTACCTTTTGGCTATATTTGCCGTTGTATTGGTTGGTGTAGGATATGTGTCGACCTTATGCGGGTGGTAGCTGGAGGGAGGATCTGAGGAGACTCTCAAAGCTGCGGCCGAAAGCCGCACAACGTGGGACCCCATTGCCTTGAGGTGAGCGGCAGACTCATGATACGCTCTGTGGCTAGTAGCCGTGCTGATCATGCAATTGGTGGTGATGCCATACACTTACATCACGTCTGCAGGAGCGGCGGTCTGGCAAATGGTGGCGCTCACGGAGGGTTTACGGCCAGTGTGCCTATTTGCCTAAACCGTGTGACGTACATTCACTGTAGTTGGATTCGTTCGGATTCTGTATGGCGTTTAAACGCATTGACATACGCGACTTCGGTCGATGTTTGTGCTTACGCACTACCAAGGGGCCAAGCCTCTTTTATTGGTTCTCCAGTTACTTTGCTGTGGACTACGGTCCAGTTCGATGTACTTTTACAGATCGATGTAAATCCCATTTAAACAAAATTTCATAATAGAAGTTTTAAGAAATATATAGGACTTGTGTTAAAAATGTAGTTTTAATCTTCTTTCAAAGTATTCTTTAGCAAATAATAATTAATAATAATGAAGTACTATTTCTTGTTTTATTTTATTTTTAAACGATTAACTTTAAAAAAGTAATAATTTTATCAATCAATAAATAATTTCGTGAACATACAGAAGTTCAGCGCGAAGAATTCCGTCCTGTTTAAAAAAAAATTATCTGAAATATAAAAATACCTGTGGCCAACATTAGGATGTATAAAGGCTGTTTGGGTGTTTCTATATTGAAGTTGCACATCTTACATTTGTGCTTGTAAAAGATAGGCGCAATTAAAAAAAGTGCAATTTAAAATTTTGATTTGATTGTATTTCTAGTTATACATCACTACGTTTTTACGATTAAAATGTTAAAAGAACATATTAAAGTTTACATTGCTTGTTTAAAAATGGACGTAATAAAATAAAATAAAATACGGTCGCTGGTAAAAATGATATAATGACTTGCTAATATCTTTGCCGGTACAATGGTAAGACCTTTCTAAAAAAAGATTGCCGCTGGGCGCCCTCTGGCGCCTTGTTTTATACTGCTGATTATTAGTCGGTGTTGCCGCAACATTGCGCTATAAGTAATTACGCCTGTAAGTCTAAAATATATCAGTGAAATAGTTATGAAAACACATAGACACTTGTTAAATATTATAGGTACTTTTTATAACCAAAATAGAATTACGTTAATATTTATTTTGTGAGAAAACATATATTTTTTGTATATTGTGTTTTAATTTTAGGTAAAAGTATATCAATCAAGAACAACATGTTAAATAATTTCATCACACATTCTAAGATAAGATTAAAATGCACTTGATGACCTACCCACCGTTGAACAAATTCGTACTTACATTTCAATATAATAAACATAACTTTTGACAGAATAAACCGAATTTAATAAAGCTGCGACATGAGTACTTTAAACTTGTTTTGTTTATAAACCAACAGACATACAATTTTGAAAATTATAGAAATGTATATGTTTCATTATTAGTCTCTCTTAACTGTTTTTGTCTCAATGTTATTAAATGTACAACCACCTGATATTTATAAGTTTATTGGTATATATTTTATTAATTTATAATATATATAATTGTTTTGTACGTATTAATAAGATGCAAAATCCATAATACATAAACACTCCAGAACATTGAACATTCACTTAAAATACGTGAACTTCCAAGCTTACTTTGAGGGGGAGTTTATTTTCTCGGGATCAAGTTACGCCTTTGTTGAGCAAAATTGCGCGTAGTACGTTCGTAAGTTTACATACCACTTATGTAGTCACGTTAGCGTAAGTGAGTAAGTGAGCTCTCATTCTAATTTATAGCTCAGGTTCTAGTCCTCGTAGACTTTTGTATAGAATAGGGGTTATAAACGAGCGCACAGTCCAATTTATTATAAGTTGCCTTTGGTCCATAGACATCAACATTTATCTTTCATTATGAGTCAAAATGGGTAGTCACCCCTGGGAACTTAGATTAAATGACTTGTATCCAGTAAAAAGGGTCTTCGGTTCTCTAAACCCACCATACGAAATGCAGTAGCATTAAGCTGCTATTTTACACTGGTACTCTGTAAGAGCGTGGTCGTTCCCCAGATTTGGCTGAACCATTGGTGCTACAAACATAATAAAGCTGCAATAAGGGTCTATCATGAAAAGGTTTATGAATAAAAGCCCAAGCCAGGCACGACTAGTATTCCTATATTTTTAGGATAAACCATTTCACTAAAGTAATCCTCCAAATTTTGTACGAAATAATAAACTATACGCGTTGGCCTGTCCGCAAACGTAACAAATTAACTTTCAGCTTCATTTACTGTTAATTACTGGCAGTATGTGTGGGATCGTACCAATTATATAAACTGTCAACTCTCGACTGTTGTCACGCCAGCTATCTTTGCCAGCCGTAATGTAATATTCGCAGCATATTTCACAAACTAATTACTCGACGTGATAAAAATAATTTTGGGTAGAATCCTTGAACATAATATTCCTTATAAAATTATAATTTCCTTATAAAATTATAAGTTCTTTGCAGTTTATAATCAATGCAAAGCTTTCAATAATACTGGAATGGTAGTGTGTCTTTTGAATTAACTAACGAATCGTTCCGGCTTCGCCTTCGGCAGTGTGACATAATTAAGATTTAAGATAACCATCAAAGATCAATTGTTTTATCATTGTTTCGATTTATCGATTTATTCGATTTTACAGGCAATCACTTCATTTGTTTTTATATATGTATTATAGAATATAATTAATACAAAAACAGCCGTGGTAGATCAGGTTCTAAGCGGTCGCCGCAAATTTCACAGTACACAAAAACCTCGGATTTGAGCCCCGCTGGAACCAGTAAAATTTTTAATTTTATTTTTAGTGATGATTTACTACGTGCTCTGCTGTAAAAGAAACATCGTGAGAAAACCTGCATGACTACGGCAGACGGACTGCTTCATAACCCATATATAGGCTACGCCCAACTGTGGGTACGTCCCACACATATGGGATTCCCTTTTTCTACCCGACTGATCCAGCAGTTTCTTGCTTGAGTCTCATTAGTTGTTGGAAGTAGAGATCAGAGTCGATGGTCTTTCCCAGCGGTTAAAGCTAAGCTAAATATCCCGTTTTTGCTCCACATTTTTTAAAAATAGCATTGGATGCCTCCATTTTATTCCATATACAAGAGTATATATAGAATTAGTTTAGTTTTAATTTTTTTTTAGGTATCAGGTATCGTAGGACGTGGCAGATTGTACTCTTCGGTCTTCTGTACAATCTGCCTCAGTAAATGTGTGGTCTATGTTACTGAAGGCTTTTCGAAAACCGGCTTGTTCGGGAGGTTGGAAGAATTTGATTTTTTCAAAGGGATATTATTATTACTATTACAACTGTACTGCAAAATAGAAAAAAGTGTTAAGTTAATTATATTATATAAAAGCTCCTTAAAAGTATCCATTATTTTATACATTAGTCGTAATCTAATGGTATAACTTAGGTGGGTGCAAAATACTGGAAATGAGGCATTTCACCTTAATCCTCAGGGAAGACGACGCATCTGCGTTTTGATTCTTAACTGAGAATAGATGTTGATGTCTATTGACCACAGGATCGCCTTACCATCTGGTGGACTGAGTGCTCATTTGTCATTTTTATTCTATAAAGGTTATAAACGAACATACAGTCTACTGGATTGTTCATACATGCTCCCGTATGTGGTCTACAGGTACCCATAAAATTAAAAATTCAGTAGCTCCGTCACCCTTAAGGATTTAGATGAAAATCACCTTGCCAAAAAAGTGTATCTGGTTCTTAAAAATTCTTACATTTTAATCTAAATCAAATTTGCACATTTTACCATGTTGAACGCAACATTTTTCACACAAATTGAACCACTGTCATCCATCAATGCCGTCTTTTAATTTTAGCAAGTCCATGTTCGAGCCACTCATCGTCGCGTCATTCATCATGTCAGCAGTAGCGTATTCGAGTCCCATTGTTTCGAACAAATAACCAATAGTTTTATCTTGGAAACCCGCCCGTGATCATCTTTTATACTTATATGTATATTTATTTGGTTAAATTACTTACTTATATGATATAATGTAAGTACATAAGATTTTTGGTCGTGCAGAAAGAATGGAGGAAATAGTAACAAATTACATGACATTGTTCGGCGTCCATACATCGTTGACCTAAGAACCAACGGGAGGTGAATTCACTTTTTAATTTGAGGTTTTTAATAGGCAAAGGTTAAGACAGGGTGACGTTATATCCCCGAAACTCTTCACCGCTGCATTGGAAGACGTTTTCAAGCTACTGGACTGGAAAGGATACGGTATTGACATCAATGGCGAGTACATCATTCACCTTCGATTTGCCGACGATATAGTCCTTATGGCAGAATCGCTGGAGGACTTAAGCACTATGCTCAATGACCTCAATAGTGCCTCCCAACGGATAGGTCTTAAGATGAACATGGACAAAACAAAGATCATGTTCAATGTCCATGTCACACCTATGCCGGTAGTTGTTGGGAGCACTATGCTCGAAGTTGTTGACGAGTACGTTTACCTGGGACAAATAGTCCGACTAGGTAAGTCCAACTTCGACCAAGAGGTCAATCGATGGATTCAACTCGACTGGGCAGCGTTCGGGAAATTACGACATATATTTTCGTCAGGTACACCTCAATCTCTAAAAACTAGATTGTACAACCAGTGCGTGTTGCCAGTGATGACTTACGGATCTGAGACGTGGTCCTTCACTGCTGGCCGTATGAGGACGCTCAAGGTCGCTCAGCGAGCTATGGAGAGGGCTATGCTCGGAGTTTCTCTGCGTGATAGACTCAGAAATGAGGATATCCGCAGTAAAACTAGAGTGACCGACATAGCCCAACGGATTAGTAAGCTGAAGTGGCCGGCCATATAGCTCGAAGAACCGATAACCGATGGGGAAGAATGGTTCTTGAGTGGCAGCCTCGTACCGGTAGGCGTAGTGTAGGGCGACCCCCCACTAGATGGAGTGACGACCTGGTAAGATATGCAGGAAGTCGATGGATGCAGGTGGCTCAGGACCGTGCTTTGTGGCATTACTTGGGGGAGGCCTATATTCAGCAGTGGACTTGTGAAGGGCTGCAATGATGATGATGATGAATAGGCAAAGATATTGAGCAGCTGTTTTTATGACAGCGCGATTAGTACTAGTTTAATATAGATAAGCGTTACAAAACTAAAACAGAATACAACTAAGAAAATCCAAACAAATTAAACAGATTGGGTGCGTTTGGCAGAAAAAAGCGCTAGCAAGCGCTTGTAAGCAAAATGGCGATCGTAAGCTGTAAGCGCTGTCAAATCGTAAGTAGCTATTTTACTCCAGGACACGATGTTAGTATTAACCGGGGAACCTAACCTAATTTAAATATATGTTTGTAAAGTATTCATATTAAAACTTACTAATCATGAATTTTTAATAACATGTATATTTTTATTCATGTCATTATATTACTTAAAACTAATATTGCACAAAACAACTTATAAACTCTACTTCAAAACAAACAAATTAAATAAGCAAAATGGCGGATTGTGTCAGCGCTACTGAAGTAGCAATCGTGTCCTGGCCGAAAACTATTTCAGCGCTTATAAGCGCTTGCTAGCGCTTTTTTCTGCCAAACGCACCCAATGTGTGTACCGTGTACAGAACATTTAATATAGCTAGTATATTAGGTGTTCTGTGGTGCCGTGCGAGTGGCATTACTATCAAATGTCAAATGTCGTCATCTGCCAAGTTCATCGACGTCAGTGAAGATGTTGCTCGTTTCACACAGAACTTTCAATCGCTGTAACTAAAACTAAATCGTTAATAACTAAAAACCATATTCATAGATTTTTGTAAAGCTTGTCTGTATCAAACTCTTATTAAGTGCGCTGCTTCGAGCTAAAAAATTCTACGCTCGAAAGTGCGCTGTCACAAAGACTTGGCTGTATGATCTACAATATATTCAACTATTAAAACCTCAAATTAAACCAAAAAATAATAGCACCGCATAGTAATACCGGTACCGGGTAATAAGACGGAAGTGAATTACTTTTTAAAATGTTTTCGAAATTATGAAGTGTCCTTTTTATTGAAATAATTGTAATGTAATTTATTTAAAAAAAAACTAGTAATTATTGTAAAGGTTTCATGCTTGTTGATTCATAGGCCATTTTTGACATTGCTCTTTATTTAGCAAATAATGGCGGAGTCGGTAAGGGACTCCCTTGACGGATTTTTATTGACCTAATTGGCGATATATTGAAGATGGGTTAAATGTATTCTGTGTATTGGCGGTGTATGAATATCTACTACCCCATATCATTCCAAAGGTCCTAACAAGCAACACAGAGATACTGAAACAGGAGGTGGGCGGCAGCATCTTTCTGATAACAATTCTAAATATTATTTCTGGTTAAACCCTTAAAAAGTAAGAGTGTTTTGAAATGTGGGTTAGCATCCTCAAACTATTTCGGTGTTATCATGACCATTTTTCACATTTTTAACGTTCATTGATTCTTCTACTTTAAAAGAAGCCGCAGTTTGGTTTATCTATTTCTTATCTAATCAACATAAAGTAAAAATTTTCTTACAAATTCACTTCCACTGTTATGAAATCTGTACAATATTTTACCTCAGTGGCCTTACACTTGTGGCAGAAAAAATCGTGGAAATTATCTAGGATTACGTCATATTCTATCAAAATGATTTACTTCGTCGTTCATAACTCGTATATCAAAGGACTGAATTAGCCACCATCAACGTCCCTTCCTTCGCAGATAGCTAGCGCGGGAATTTTTTTTTTCAGAGAGCACAGGGGATCTGTGACAGTAAACACCTTGCCACCGATCTCCAACATGTCATACAAGTTTTGCGCGACAACAAGCTTCAATTCACGCAGCTCTATCACTGTTAGGTAACTGTGATTTCGGCCACAATCGAGATTGCGCCTGTTGCACTGCCATATGTCGTAGGAGTCACAGACAAGATTAGCTACATCTTGAAGCAAGCTTCTATTAGAACATACTACAAGCCGCCAAAGAAGATTCGTGTTCTTACGATCCGTAAAGTGTTATATCTCTCCACAAAATATAGGATTGTACAAGCTTGATTGTGAATTTGGTCTCTCACATAATATAAATAAATAAATAAAAAGCCTTTTTATTTCTTACAAACAAATGAAAAAGTATTTAACAGTGTTATCTTATTACTAAACCTAATAATTTTTTTTATATATATAACCTAGATTATATCTATTTATGTGTATTTATTTATCTATGATTGTAGTAATTATTTTTTCAAGCTAATTTGGTTTGCAAGAACCCCTCCTCGGGTGAAGGCCTCCTCCAAAGAATCCCAATGGTCTCTGTCTTTGGCTATTTGTAACCAATATATGCTCGCTATCTTTGTGATGTCGTCTTGTCATCTCGCATGGGGTCTTCCTCTGTAGCGTTTCCTTGTTGGGCCGTTCCATGAAGTAATTTTTTTGGTCCATCTCTCATCTTGTAATCGCGCTACATGTGAAATAGAGCATCTGTAGCTTTTGAAATATTTCTTATTTTAGTGTGTCTTATTTTTTGTCTTTTTTGGATATTCAACATACTACGTTCCATACCGCGTTGGCAGCTGATTATTTTGTTCCTTACTTTACTAGAATATCTCCAGGTCTGGCAAGGATAGGTTAAGCATGGTAGGAGACATGTGTTCATGACTTTAGTTTTTATCTTTACTGGCATATCACCCTTAAATATTTCCTTTAAGCTCCAGTTTTTATTCCAGGATCTATGTATCCTTCGTTCTAATTCGAACTCATTGTTTTTCCTGTCAAAAGATATTTGTTTACCTAGGTAGATGTAGTTTTCTGTATAGGTAAGTATCTCGTTGTCGACTGATATTCTTAATTTTGTACTGTTCGTCATTACCATTGTTTTTGACAGGTTAATTTCCAAACCTACTTGTTTGCCGGCTTCGTTCAGTGAATGAATCATGAGTTGTAGTTGTGTACCCGTTTCTGACAACAGAACCAGATCATCGGTGATGCGGAGGTGGCTAAGGTATTTGCCGTCGATATTTATACCATACTTTTTCCAATCCAGTTTCCTCATTGTATTGTTACGCACCGAAGTCGACGGCACTAGCGCCATCTAGACTCGAACCGAAGAACTAAACTCCTAGAAATTGAAACTCGAACTCTCGGTACCTTGCGCGTGTTTACTTGAATATTCTGGATATTTCGGTGCTGATTTAATTTGGCGAAGAAGTTGTTACTCAAGTGTGCGGATGTATTCTCATCAAACGATGCTGACATAGGAAAGACTGGCTTAGTTCAACACAAAATAAACACTGGAGAAGTGCCTATCCGTCAGCGACCAAGAAGATTGCCGGTAGCACGTGAAAAGGAAGTGGAAACCATGATTGAAGGAATGGTGAAGGATGTTGTTATTGAACCTTCATCTAGACCATGGTGTTCACCAGTGGTGCTGGTAAAGAAGAAGGGAACCTGATGCTGACATTCGTCGACGGCAACCGTGACCTGGAAGTCAGAGCTGCTGTGAGGCTCGGGCACCACGAGATGCTTAGGGACGCCTTGGTCCATGCACTGGAGGTGGAAGCCGTGCGGCAGGATCATCGTTCCCATCGCGTCAGGGAGGTTGCAGCAGCTACAGTTCGCGACCGCAACAAAGGATACAGCCCCAGGTGCTATGGCTGTGGGGAAAGGGGCCATCTTCGATCCAGCTGCCCTAAGCGAACCGCAGAAAGGGAAAGTGAACGATATCAGGTGGGTAGTGCAGCTAACGGCACTGCCTGGTGGCGACAGGATCGTCGTTCACCTCACGCTAGGGAGGTTGCAGCAGTTACGGTTCGCGACCACAATAAAGGATACAGCCCTAGGTGCTATGGCTGTAGGGAAGCGGGCCATCTTCGATCCAGCTGCCCTAAGCGAACCCTAGAAAGGTATGGTGAACGATCTCAGAAGGGAAGTGCGGCTAAAATCACCGCCCAGCAGCAGCCGGGATATGACTTTACTATCAGACATCGTAGCGGAAAATCTTATGGCAACGCAGATGCATCGCCAAGAAGACCTTGTCCTGAAGATTGGAAACATTGTACTAGGAAAGAGAGTAAGGAAGTGGTATCCGTGAGGATACTCAGGATAGACCACCTCAGCAACGGGTGGAAGGACAGCCTACGACATGCACAGCAGGAAGATCCGGACATCAAGCCGATTCTGGAAGAGATGAAGGCCCGTGCTACCAAGCCTAAGTGGAAGGACGTCTCAGCGATGAGTTCAACCACGAAAAGCTATTGGGCCCAATGTGACAGCTTGCTGATTCAGGATGGAGTCCTGTGCCGTAAATGGGACAATGGTCGAGGAGACAGCTGTCGTTTGCTAATGGTTGTCCCTAAAGCTAAAGTGCCGAATGTTCTACAGCTGTGCCATAATGGTCGTTCAAGAGTCCGTCTGGGAGTTAAACGAACTCTACTGAAGGTCCGAGAACAGTTTTACTGGGTCCATTATCGTGGCGATGTCGAGGATTGCTGTCGTTCATGTACAAGTTGTGCGGCCGTGAAGGGACCTCAGACACGTAGTAGAGGAGTATCGAAATTGTACAATGTTGGTGCACCATGGGATAGGACAGCCCTAGACATTGCGGAGCCGTTACAGAAAGGCGCAAGAGGGACTCCTAAGATCGCCCATGTGGATCGCCTGGCGTGTTATTATGGGGCCGATAATGCTTGGGACGAGCATTTCTTAGGAGGGAGCAGTGTTACGCGCCAAAGTCGACGGCACTAGCGCCATCTAGTCTCGAACCGAAGAACTGAACTCCTAGAAGTTGAAACTCGAACTCTCGGTACCTTGCGCGTGTTTACTTGAATATTCTGGATATTTCGGTGCTAATTTATGTTTATAGGCGCTGCATGATGCGATCGAGGAAGTATTGAAGTTGGCGAAACAAGCGAAGCTTCGGAGCGGAATAAAGTGAATTAGTGTGTTTAATTATTAGTGATTCAAGTTTAATTAGTGTAAAGTGAATTAAAGTGTTAATTTAGGTAATTCTATCGGCAATTTTTATTGTCACGAACCCTAAGCTCGTAAAAGTATTTTCTAGGATGGAAATAAATAATTGCGGAGAGAGAGGGTCGCCCTGTCTTACCCCTCTGGCAGTGGGAAAACTTGGTCCAGTTTTTTCCAGTTTTACTCTACCTTTATTGTTCAAATATATGTTTTTAATAACTTGTATGTATACATTTTCTACCCCCTGCTCTTCCAGCGTTTCCCAGATGCTTGAGTAAAACACTGTGTCGAATGCTTTTTTGTAATCTACGAAAGCGATTTAGAGAGCTCTCCTTCGTTCTTGATATTTTTCGATTAGTAGTTCCAAGGTGTGGATGTGGTCTATAGTAGAGAACCCCTTTCTAAATCCCGCTTGCTCAATGGGCTGTTCCGAATCTAATGTATTGCTTATTCTTTGATTTATTAGCGAAGACAAGAGTTTGTACAAGCACGGTAATAAGCTTATTGGCCTGTAGTTACCCATATCGCGTGGGTCTCCTTTTTTATAAATTAATATTATATTTGACTCTGACCATTGAGTAGGTGTATCGGTAGTTTCTAGTATGCGGTTGAACAGGAGAGTCAGAGGTAGAGCAAGCTGAGTGCAGGCTGTTTTTATTGCTTCGTTAGTTACGTTGTCTGGGCCTGGGCTTTTTTCTGATTTCATACGTTTAATTGCTTCCGCTATTTCTTTTACGTCGAACTGTGCTCTAGCTTCTTTGCTATAAGGGTTTAAAATATTGGTTTTTGTCTGTCCTGTCAAGTTTTGTTCATTGCCTTTGTATAAGGTTTTATAAAATTCAGTTGCAATGTTTATAACGTCATTTCGATTATTAAATGTTTTATTTGGCCGATTTAGTCCGTCGATCCATGTTTTACATGTTTGCAACTTTTTAAATGCTCTTTTTGAGCTGCCTGCCTGTACCATGTGTCTTTCGATGGTGTTAAATCTATATTTTGTATAATCTTGTTTTATAAGTTTGCTTATTAACTTATACAGTGCTGAAAGCTCATTTTTTAGTGGGCGTATTTTATTTTTAGTTCTTTGTAGCTCATGTCTTCTTTTCATGAGTGTTAAGGTACGCTCTGATAATTATCCTTTACTTTTGTTGTCATTTTTACTGAATGCGCACTCTGAAGACTTTGGCAGATAGCTTTTATTATTTTATCGTAGTAGGTTTGTACAGAAGTGGTGGAGCAGTCTTGTAAGTCTGGTATATAGGATGTAACACTCTCTTTGTATCTCAATATTTCCTCTTCTTTCCTTAATGTAGAGTGTTGGCAGCTGCTAAAATTTGACCTATTTTTTTGTGTTTTGTTAATATTATTGTCGCTCTTACTGGTCTTTGGCCTGAAGAAAAGTTGACATTTAATACTTCAATGTTTTGAAACAGTTTTGGTTGATTTGACATGATGAAATCGATTTCATTTTTGTACGTTCCATTTGGTAAACGCCATGTCCATCGTTGGTTCGGCTTTTTTTTGAAATAGGTGTTTAGGATTGCTATTTTATTTTCAAGCGCGAAGTTTATCAATCTCTCACCTCTCTGGTTTCTTTCTCCGTATCCGTTTGATTTCGTAACTAAGTATTCATCTTGTCTGGGTTGTCCTAATTTAGCATTTAAATCGCCCATTATTATAAAAGTTCTATGTGCTTGGTGAATAGCTTTATTTACATTTGTATAAAAAAATATCAATTTCTTCTTCTTTCGCTAATTCTGTGGGTGCATATACTTGTATAAGAGATAATTCGTTTCCTTGTATTTTTAAATTCAATAGTGCTACTCTATCAGTTATACCTATGAAGTTTACTATGTTATTTATATGTTTTTTATGTAGTAAAAATCCGACGCCATATTTTCCAGCTGTAAGTCCTATGTGGCATGAAATAAAATTGTCATATTCCTCTATTTTTGTTCCTTGACGTCTCACTTCCAATAGTCCCATTATGTCGAATTTTATATCTTTCATTGCCTCTACCAATTTTATTAAACGTTCGGACGATGACAGTGTTCTTATATTGTAGGTTAATATGTAAAGCTTGGTTGGTAAGATAGTTATAGGGTTTGTTAACATGGTTGTACTTTTCTTTGGAGGGTTGTGGTCGTGATCTTCCTCGGTGACCAACCGTATTGGAAGATAGTTTTTGTTTCTTATTATAATATGTTCGTGTATGAGATCTTCGTGGGAAGGGTGGGTTGGTTGTTATATATTCTTGTTTTTGGTATCTTGGTTGTTTGTTACAGTATTTGTATTTTTGTTGGTTAAGAAGTTCAACATACCCGGTTTTAGGACACCATCCGATAAGCTATTTGATCTTTGAATCGATGTCTGTGGTTTGTTCTTTTTGGTGGCACGAGTGTTTCTATCGTCCTGTAGTAGGGAATTTTTTTCGGGTGATGTAGGGAGTGTTCTTTTATTGTTAGATTTTATTACGATCAGTTTATCATATTTTATTCTTACTATATTGCCTTTTCCTTTCTCTAGGATCATTTGCTGCTGTAGTTCCTTTCTTTTTTCTAAAATGTATTTTGGATAGTCCTCTTTCATATAATATTCAGAGTCTTTCAGTGCTCCCTTTTGTTTAAATATGTTTATTTTGAGACCGAGAGTAGTGAAGGTTACTATTATTGGCCGAGGTCTTTTGCTTTTTTTCCAATTCTCTTTACCTCCTTAATGTCATTATGGTCTAACCTAATAGAAAGACGTTCTCCTATCTACTTGACGATGTTGTTTTCCAGTTCTCCGTACGAAGATTCTCTTTCCTCGATGCCAAAGAACACTATATTTCTCTGTCTTGACTGTTTGTCTAAAAAGTATATTCGTTTCTCTTGATTTTCTACCTTTTCTTTTAATTTTTCAATCTTTTCTTCATATACAGAAAATTTTTCATCTAATATTTTATTTACATTAAGAGTTACTTGATGTGTTACGTTTTCCCCACTTTGGCGGATCATTGTTTTATGTTCTTCAAGCTCTTTTTGTATGGTGCGAAGTGCATTAAGGTGGATGCTTCGACCGTCCGTCCATACATTTTATTAACCAAAATCTTCACTAAACACAGACACTCTTTCTTTAAAACTAAACATTTTATCACTTCTCTACAATGAAATGTGTACGCGTCTGACCTTTATAGGCAATAACTTACATTATATACTGCGAAAAACAATAGTGAAATCCCGGAAAAATTTGACACTTCTTTAGTAGTGTGCGTGACTTTTGACAAGCAAACGAAAGGCGACGTTTAAACATTGCCACACTAGATGGCATCCAAGTGATCTTAAATAATTCTGATAAATCAATATCTTAAGTTCAATAATTGGTTAATTTCCTTTCCAACCGTTAATAAACCGTTTAAAATAACATAAAACTAATGACCTTAGACACCTATGTTTTTTTGTAAACAATTTTATTACTTATTATCGTTGTGTGACATACCAAAAGTCGTAGGTAAAGTGACGTTGCCGTCCTTTCTGACAACAAACTGCCATAGACAGAGAAGTCTACGGTACTAACGTATTCCTGACCTTGAATTGACGAAACAAAGGCGTTGCCAAACTTACGTACGTTCACTTGTTTGACTTGTATAAAATATATATTCTGATTTCGGTTTTCACGCGCTATGATTTGCGCGCGGAAATTCTTGTGTATCATACATATTCTGTATGTATGTTTTCATTGATTCGAATTGCAATATTTCTCTAGTATATATTTGAGACTATATTGTAATTTATCGTAGGTATAGTAATTAATTATTTTAAAAACGCAATAATTTTCCGATAGTATTATTAACAGCATGCTGGCCCGTGATTTTCTGAAATATCGTCACAATACTGATTACCCACGTCATACGTGTCAGTGTTTCATATGTGAATGTGTTTGAATATGTTTTTGGTCAACAATAAATACAATTATTATAAATCGGTAAACGACCAAAGCAGTCACAAAATTAAACTTGCAAACATTTGATAAATTAGGTTTTGCCGGGTTACATTAAACATCCTTTACGCATTTTGCAAACACTTTCAGACAGACACACATTATTAGTTTGTTATATTTTGTAGAGCTCAAGTTTACTCGTCACTACGTCACACCTTATGATGCGTTCAGAAACAAATATCAGTTACATAAAATCCTTTTTTCTGTTCCGTGCTTTATTGTTTATAAATAAATAGCTTATTCTAATCTGTGTTATATTTTTCTTATTCGTCGGCCAATTCTACCAGTAATATAAAGATAACATTGAAATAAAAAGATAAGTAAATTTTTGTACATTTTAGTGTTCTGGATCTTGTGTTCCGAACGCAACCACGATCACATTCATATAGAATTGAAGGAAGATTTGTCTACGATCTGGACTATCTTCTAGTCGGCACTCTGCACCACTTGCGGATGCGATATATTTTATTCAAATACTTTTTTTTCTATACTGTTCTCTACTGTTTGTTTTTCTATATTTCAGGTTTAGATTGCGTCTACAATGTCTGCTCAAACAAGCAAGGCGTCGTACAAACGACACCCATATTCGGGGAAGCGCAAATCATTGAAACGAGTACGATCTGCACTAAAACGATTTCATGATACAGAGAGGTAAGTAAACATGCATAATACAAGTAACTCTGTATCCGGCTTCTTAGTAAACACGGCCAAGTTTGGATCACAGAACACTATTACTCCTAGCGGAGAGTTTGGATGTAGGGATTTCGCGCTATATCACGATCACACTTCTTATCGTACCTACCTACCTACTTGCCTACATTTTCTATAGACAAAAGTTTCACTCTTATATTTTATTACAGCCGTTTGAAAGCTTGGCGTTCTGAAGAAACGAAGAAGAAGCCATTGAATGAAGAAATCGTCATAGATAACTCTGTAATGTACGTATCAAATAAGCATGATTTATTATTAAAGGAACACTACATGTACGTACGCACCTAAGAAATTGTTGCTTTGGTCGAAAACCATAAGATGACGTAAAAAACCCGCGAAATATTCAGAAAGGGGAAAATAGGTCTAGGATATAGGTTATATACTTTTATTATATGGTCATCACAATTTGATTTGTTTCTTTCAGTACTCAGAATACACAACCATGAACATATGCGCATGTAAAACCGAAAACCCGCTTAGAGGCCACCTACAGTGCTCCTAGTACTAGCACAGTGACAGGTGAACCTGTGGTTGAACCTTTAGAGATTAATTGGCCGCAAGCTGATCCTCAAAATTGATTCATTTTAATTGATTGTGGAAGCTGTTCCAAATAAATGTTTATCTGAGATATCTGGGTATCGCATTGTGGACTTGAAGCATGCAACACAGTGGGCAATGCTTATGGAAAGACATCGAAATATGTGTGAATCATCACAAATTGATTTTGTTGGTGAAAGACTTGATGGATTTCGAAGTGAATTAATTTTCAAGTGCAATATGTGTGATAAAGCATGGAGGCATTTTACGGAGAGCAGTGATAAAATAAATACTGCATTTGTGTGGGCAACTGTCACTTCTGGTAGCTTCTACACTCAAGCAGCTCACATAACAAGTCTTATGGATATTCCAACAATGTCAGCTAATAAATTTCGTCGTATTGAAAAAAATTAGGCAGTGTGTGGTTCGAACATTTGACAGAGGAAATTAAAATTCCTGGTGAACAAGAAAGATCAATTGCAATTAAAAAAGGTCATGTGTCTTCAGATGTAGTTCCATTTGTTACTGTATATGTAGACGGAGGATGGTTGAAAAGGTCATATGGGCATAACTATGATTCATCGTCTGGTATGGTAAGTTAATTATTTACTCAAAACAAATTTGGTTCTTTGTGGCATTTTTATTTTGTGCAATATTTACAAGTGTTGCTTTTCATTTCCAGGCCTGCATTATTGGTAAAGAAACTAAAAAAATGTCTATTTCTTGGTGTTAGAAATAAATATTGTTATACATGTCAATATTATGAGAGAAGAAACATGGATATGAAAGCACATAATTGCTGCAAAAAATTTACTGGACCATCTACAGCAATGGAATCAGATATTGTTGTAGAAGGCTTTCAAAAGAGTGAAGAAATACATCAACTTCGCTATTTGAGTTTTATTGGTGACGGAGACTCCTCTGTGTTTGCAAAATTGAAAGAGAAAGTGTCATATGCGAACATAATAAAAAAATTGAATGCAAGAATCATGTAATCAAAAACTATACTAGTGCACTCTACAAGGTAAATGAATACATTAAATTTCTAAAGACATCTCAAGATCAGTGAAGCATATTATTCTGTATTTATATTTTGTACTTTTAAGATCTTGGCCAACACTAAGCTCCCTCTTTCTGGGCTAAATATTTTGAAGCCGAAGGTGATGAAGCTTACACTAGTAGCACGGAAAATTATCATGTATAGCAGTGCGCATACTGCTATGGCAGCAGATTTGAGAAATGGCCGGCTTCATGGAGTACATGAAAACTGCAAGGATTATTACTGCAATATCAATAAAACATTGACAGATGGAAGTGAAAGGAAGGAAGAAAATCTCGTAGAAAGTCTGAAAAATAATACTCCAGAGGTGTGGGCTCTGATTTATGCAGCAAATGAAAAAATTGCTTTGAAGGCAGGTCGTTTGTCTAATGAGACAACAGATGTGGCAGAAAACTTCATGAGTATAATAAACAAATTCAACTGTGGAAAACGAATTAGTTTTGGAAAAGGGGGTTCTTACCAGCGACGTATTCATGTGGCCGGTAAATATACAGTAATAGTCAGTCAGAAATTATTAGAGCCAGTTAGAAATTCTTTAAAATTAAAATTGTGTGAGTGGATTTACTAGGGTGGGATTGTTTACAATTTGTTACAGTTGATTTCTACATTTTTGTTATGCATAAAAAGAACTACACTGTCGCATTAGGTTATTCCTGTCATGATAGTTGTTAGTTTCAATAAATAAATAAATAAAAATGTTTTCGGGCCTAGCGCTTGCTAATGGACACAAATGGCATGAAACTGCATGGAAAAAGCAGACCACACAGAGCCCAGGGATACATTTTAAAAAATATATAAAGCAGAAGGAACAAAGCAGAATACGACTGCAATCTTCGACACGCAAACGATTATTTGCTCCAAGAGAGAAACCCAACCGGATAAGCACTATGGACCTGAAGCTTGTGATCCTATTGATATTGACGAAGCACAGTTGAAAGTACGGTGTGAATAAAGGCTAGCAGAATTCCAAAAGTCACCAGAAAACATTGCTTTGATTGAAACGTCCACTGTAGGACAGCATGAAAATGATTTATATACTACTCATAGGAGTGACCGTTTGACTGCTAGTTATTTTGGAATGGTGAGTTGTGTGGTGTGATAATGATGTTAGCAGATATGTATACTTATAAACATACCTTTCTGGTAAAAATGCGGTACTTTACTATAGAATATATTTATCGAAAATTAAAATTTTAAAAGTAAACCATAACATACATTTAGTTTATCTGAACTTTTTCTCTTTACAGGTTTGCAAACGCCGTATCACCACCCCATGTCACAATCATGTAAAGGATATTCTGTATAAAAAGAATGTTTGCACAAAAGACATGTTATATGGGCAGCAATATGAAAATGTAGCAAAAAGTATGTTCATGCAACAATATAATAAAATTGTGAGGCCTTCAGGCCTTTTTATTGATGAAGAATTTGGATTTTTAGCTGGCAGTCCAGATGGTAAGTCTTTCTTTATCAAACTTCAATTTTATTTTTGTGTTTGGCAAATGTTGCCAAACGTAATACTTGTTATAATTGCGAGAAACAAAGAATAACCAGCACTGTAGGCCATTGAATTTCTTATATCCAATTTCATGAAGAGCTCCATCTCGGCGTTTTATTTGTTACAGGTATAATTGAAAATGAGAGAGCTGTTGTTGAAATCAAGTGCTTTCCATCATTGGCCAGAACAAATCAAAGCCTAGAGGCAGCTGCACTAGAAAAGAAGAACTTTGCTCTAAAACTGGATAATAATGTTTTAGTCATGAATAAAAAGCATGATTATTACTATCAAGTAAATTGAAAATTCTATTGCATGTCCACATTTTACTTTATTTCAGTATCTTGTTTTCTCTTACCATTATCAAATTTTGTTTCAGGTCCAAGGACAAATGCGTGTTAGCAAAATGGATAAGTGCTACTTCATATGTTTCATTTCAGTCACTAAGTCTTTGACTGTTATAGAAGTTTGTCGAGATAATGAATTTATCAGTAATATGATACCAAAATTATCAGACTTTTTTAAAAACTGTATTTTACCTGAAATAATATTGAGACGTGTTCAAAAAAAAATGTGAAATTTATAGATTTGAATGTTATGTACACTACGCTTTTACTTTTTTATTCACTTCATAAATTGCATCAATATATTCCCACTGCTGGGACCCAGGCCTCTTCTACATGAGATAAATTATGTTATATTTAGATATCGAAATTGATAAAATAAAATTATATTGTTATTCCAATGAAAAATCCTCCTGCAACATCAACATTAGTTGGAAGTTCATGCAAAGAATAGAAGTAAAATGTTATTTTAGAGCAGCTTTGGAGATTGAAGGTAATACAATTTTGGAATGAATGGTTTGCCATTGAATATTCGTCAAAAAGTTACAAATATACTAAGTAAGTTTTCTTTGCAGCAGCAGTGTAGCAGTGGTTTCAAGACAGGAAGTTTCAAGGCAGAGGGTGAAAGCAACAAGTCAAATGATTTTTGTTATAATTGTATTTCGGTAGTAGTTTGTTTAGAATTTTAACATTATCATTGTATATTTCTTTTTATTTTGTATTTACTATAAAATCAAAAGGTGAAATAATACTTCATTAGGCATACATACTACATAATTATAAAGAGCAGATTATTGAATTGAGCAGGTGGTTGTAACCGGACCATGTGCTCAATTCAATAAACTGCTCTTTATATTATTTTTTTTCTAAAAGCTTTTGTTGAGTGCTTCGAAATTAAGAAATATTATTTTCACCTTCCTGGTTATTATCACAAAATAAATCGTGTTATAGATTTGTTGTTATCTCTTGTTTGTGAATTATAGTTTCTTACGTGTTGGTTATGAAATGTCTAATTATTGTAATAATTGGTACTGTTACAAATCATCAGTGTTTTTAGTTTTGAGTGAATTGATATGTATCAGTATAATTATGTTGCTTCAAATAGGTACTTCTGTTTTGATAAAAAATTCAATAGTGTAATGTAATAAAATAAAACTGCGTTATATTGTAATCAATGTTGACATAATTTATTTCCCAAAGTTATAAATCAATTAAATAGTTTACGCCAACAAATATAAATTTTATTTTTATAACAATCGTACATAGCGTTTTGTAGTTCTGCCTACCCAATCTACACATACACAAAAATTAAAAACTTGTTTTTTTTACATACACGCCATCTAGTGTTCTAACTTCATAAACGTAGGGATACGTCTGTGTGTGTAAACGACCCTATATTCAATGACAGATGTTATAATCAAAATTAATGTTGATTTGGGTAGATGTTGAGGCAATGATATGACCCATTCCAAAAAATGTAGTATCCGATAACCGCTAAGTCTACTCCTACGACTTAATAATTTTCCAATTATACAAAGATCCAAATAAACTTAAAATGTTGCGTTCAGCGCCATCTTGCGGGAGAATGGCTGGGAACAGTCCGAAGGTTCCACCTCAAGAACTTCTTCCATGGTTGAAATAGAGAGTATTTTTTTGTTGTTGATGCGCCCTCTTTTTTTTGGTTGCTGTACTACGTTGATATATTGATTGCGGTCGATCAGCTTCAGTTACAAGCGTGGTGCAGTAGTATAGGATCTCACTAGTAGATGTCGCTAAGTGTTGTGCGCCCTCTGTTATTTATTTGCTGCACTATGACGGTGGTGTATTGGTTACGATTGATTCAAATTTGGTGGTAGTATAGACACTGATAAATAGATGGCGCTTTTAGCTAACTATTTCGCAGCCGTGCAATAAAAGGTAAATAGGTATGTATTTATCGTATATAATATTACACTGGTGTTAAATTTATTTCACTTTTGCACTGATCAATATTCTCTTTTTTAGACCGTCGCGTCGATCTTTGATTAAGTCCATTAAAAGAAGTAAGCACTGGTGAACACTGATGTTGATATTGACTGTTAAGTATAGTATTTTAGGTTTTATTATGCTTTGAAGACAATTTAGGTTCAAGTCTCCAATGTACGTCTTTGTTTCACTGAGTTTTATTCACTTTTTACACATAAACACGTACTGAATACACTATTTTTTACAGTAAAAACTTAAATTTGTGTGGAGACGATGTGAATCGTGTTGTGGCGTCCTACCATCTCATATAATCAATAAGACAACAAAAAGATCGACAAAAACCCGCGTCAAAGAACATATCACTGATGTGAGCAGTCATTGAGCTCGATGCTCCGGGATGTTTGCATTATGTCAACATTTTCAGGATCTCCCCAACCATGCTAGACCACGAAACCTCGAAAATCGCGAGGATATTGAAAATAAAAATAAAAAATATTAATTTCAATAGAGAAGATGGCTGGGTGCTACTATCTGTTTGTGATCTCCAAATTAATAAAATTAAATACAAACCCTAGCACAAGCAAATACAAATTTATACGTGATATTTAAACAATGTAAAGGTATAATAAGAGAAACTCTTAAATCTTATTAACTCGGGTGTGACATGGGATAGTGCAAAGGGGCGAACAATTAGATGTGGTGAAAGAAGTCCATTTAGTTTGTGTAGGCTTTGTCTCAAACTCGTTAATGGCTTGGAACTTTTAAAACTTCAAAACTTTAAGGGACTAGTTAGTGAGTTGAGTGCTTTTGAGGTATCATCTGAATTATGTTTTAAATTTAAGACCCTTTTGGAATATTATCTCATTCAGAAAAAACATTTAAATTAATATTAAGAGTGAAGACCAATTATGACAACTAAATATTAAAATTAAATTTTTTTCGAAAATACATCAAGAGTATTTTACAAAAACGCAGCGACTCTTTCTACACTACTGCCTACGGCACATCTCACATGTGTTATAGAATAAATTACGTGCTCGCATACTGTTGACCGTCTGAACATGTTCGGAGTCGATCGAAAATCAATGTTTAATATGTATGTGTATGTTTGAGTGCGTGCGTGCGTGCTTTTCTGCAAACGTGTGTGTGTGTGTGTGTGTGTGTGTGTGAGCGTGTGCGTGTGCGTGTGCGTGCGCGTGCGCGTACGCGTGCCCGTGTGTGTAAGTGCGTGCGTGCGTGCGTGCGTGCGTGAACATTATATGAAATCCTTACAAAATTTTTATTAACTTATTTATTTATTTATTCTTTATTGTTTTCCACCTTAATCTAAGGTTTACAACGGGCGGACTTAAAGCCATATGGCATTCTCTACCAGTCAACCCTGGGAGAATTCGATATGTAATAGTTGGTATAGTTGGTTGCGTAGGTGCTAAAATATTAAAATGAATAGACATATATTGTACATAAATATACATATAGAAAATAAAATAATAAATAAATTATGAATATAGGTATGTAAACACAAAAACACACAATGGAGTTTTCCTAAAGATAGTGTTGCCGGACTAGTTTTTTAAACGTGTACCTACTTATTCGATGCTTTTCTTATATTAATGGGCAAGGCGTTCCAGAGAAGTATTGCCTGAACTGTAAAACTTAAAGAAAACAGTACTATGCTGAGGTAAATCAATCTCAATGACGTTAGAGTAACGAGGTTCACGGTCGAGAGTTGAACACCGGAAGTGGAAGTTATCTTTAAGATAAGAAGGAGACGTCAGATCATTTAATATAGAGAAAAGAGTAAGTAAGATTCTGGAGCAACGCCTCTGATGAATAGAAAGCCATTTAAGCTTGGAACGAAAAAGAGTGATGTGGTCGTATTTTCGTAAGTTGAAGATGAATCTTATACAGTTGTTGAGAAGGCGCTCCAACTGGTTAAGAAGATTTTGCGAGAGGTCTGGATAGCACACATCTGCATAGTCTATAATAGGAAGAATAAGGGAATTAACAAGCAAAAGCTTGGTTTTGAAGGGTACTAAAAGGGGTAAGGAAATTTTTCATACGATAGAGGGAACTTAGGGTGGCAATAACTTTACGATTAATTTCCGAAATCTGTGCTGACCAGTTCATAAAGTGATCAATGTGTAAGCCTAAATTGACTATAGATTGAGAAAATGGAATTGTAATTCCATTATATAGAACTGGTTTGCTGTACGCATGACGAACGACGTAGTATAAACCGTTTAGTTCGAATGCGTGGTAAGTCAACAACGAAAGGGTGGAGACTGGCCGAACGTCTGGTTGTCTGATGGTGGAAGGGAGAGGGAGGATTTAAATTGTGCAATGCCTGCGCCCACTCTCAGAAATACATCCTGCAGAAAACCGAATGGCTGGCTTTTTTGCGCTTATGTTCGAGGCTGTTAAGATTGGTTTTAAACAAATTTGGGTCGAAAATACAGACATATTTAGTAATAAGTACTGCTACTCTATCTTTTCTTCGAGACCTGTGATCTTTTCGCCATAGTTTTCTAATATATTTTGAAATCCTGCGTCCGGTTTACAGTTGTTAATTGCTTGAAATTCAGTTTTCTTCTATTATCTTTGACGCCAATCCTTGTCCGATATTATCCTAATATATTCAACATTTACAATGCTACTGTTTTTGGCTTTCGTTTAGTTTTCTCTACTTAATCTAGTTTATGTCCGGGCTTACCTTAGGAATAGATGAAGAGACTGTAAAGAAATTTCGCTATTAAATAGAGATCAAATGCTAAAAGTGATCTAAGCTATATAATATTGTTCAAAAACTTAAAGACTTTTTAATAAATAGATTGATGACATAAAACGGTATTTGATGATTACTTTTAATTTAAATAAAGCCACGTTAATAAATTCAACAAGGCCGGGTTGGTAGTTATTAATTATTTTGTCAATTTTCGTATTTTTTGTTTATACGTTTGTATTTTTTTTAGTAATATGTTTTGTTAATATTATTTATTTTTTAAAACTGTATATTCTTACGTGATATATAGGCGGACTTTAATGATATCAAAAGTATGTATTCGTAATAATGTACACTTTTATAGTATAATTTTTATAATCATTGTGTTTTTTTCTTTATTACAATTATTATTTTGTGTCTATCCTTCTGTTAACTAATTGAAGGAATAATTCACAAAATAAACAAAATGACGTTTGGTCCCATTTGTGTCATATTCATTGTTCAATTTGTAATTTTCAAAAACAAAAAAACAACCCTTTTGATGTAGTTCATTTAATACCAAAGGATATGGTGTTCAAATAATTTGCGTTTGAACGAGATACTTTTAACTAGATATTAGAATACACTTGTAAGTGATGCAACTTAAAGCTAGTGTTAGAAGGTAGGGGAAAGAAGGTTGTCCACACGTGAGTTCACATTAATGGCTTAGGTCTAATTTAATCAACACGGACATCTTACCAACTGACATGTAGAAATGGCAAGGGGCGCTCATGAAAATTAATGCGGCTTCCGTAGTAATGGGTGTTTAACCCAATAACCGCGAAATAGATTATTTTCCTTACAATTAGTCGAGCACGTGGGTTCGAGCTTAGTGTTGTCCGTTTTCAGAGTATAAAACTTCAAATAATATCAGTTTTTGCTCTCAAATAGCAGCTTAGTTTTTCAATACACTTTTTGATCCGGAGAAGGACAAATAAAAAAAAACATTACAATGACTCCTGACCAAGTTTAGGCCACTACGGTCAGTCTTAACATAGACTAGTCATCGGCACAGAACAGGATTATGGTGCATGAGACTATGCGCTAGCAAAAATGCACTTTGTATTATCACTAACTCTCATATTCTGATGGGACAGTGATCCGACACGACTGGGGAAAGATTAGGCACTAAACCAATGGCTTTACGTGTTTTAGAGGCACGGTGGTGATACCCCGCCAACTTTTAGAATCCAGGCTGCAACTGAGAATTTCTTGACAAAAAATCAAATATCTCACTTTTGTACTGACCCGAAATTCAAACCTGGGACCACATGATCAAGAATCGTGTTTGCGACCACTCATGACATGATATGACAACAGTCATGACATGACAACAGGGCATTCAATACCTCGAGATGAATTTGGAATATGCCGGAAAAATATTATTGCTTGTGATAGATGGCAATGTAATGTATTTAATTTTAGTTACAAGTTGTAATTATTTAGAATAAAGAACATGATTTTAATGGCTTTCGGTACTAAGGCGAACAATGTAAAATATCGGAGCTATGCCTTTTCTTAAATAAAAAAATAAGAAAGAAGCGATTCTCTGCCACATCACTACTCAATATTAAGTTACAAAACTTGTTCGACCATTTTCAATTGTTATTATTATTATTACGCTTGTAATCCAACCGTAAAACTTGAGTGCGCCGACGAAACATATTTTACGGGTTAATCTGCTGTTTCACTAGCTTTGTTACACAATTGTAAGAATTAACGATGTCACATAATGAAACAATAAACTCTTATGGTGAGCATTCTTTTCTCTTTTTCTTTTTATTCGATCGCAGTATTGCTTAAAAGTTTATGTATTTTTATCTGAAATGTATGAATCCCTCTGTTGGCTCTTACTATATCTACGGAGTGATAATATGGGGTAGTGGATATTTTTACACCCACACTACACGGTTTACAGAGGATTACAGAGCGAAACAAATATGTCGGTGGACAGCAACGTCTTCCTATTAATTCCTAAAAATTAAAGATTGCAGTTGCCAACTCGCTTGCCAAGCGCGGCAACTACGTCAAATATCCCCTCTATAAAGCAAATCTATGGGGGAGGCCTATGTACAGCAATCGACTTTAATAGGCTGTAACGGTATGAATGTAAGTATGTCTCAAGCCGCTGGACTGGAAAGAATACGCTATTAAAATCAATGGCGAGTACATCACTCACCTTCGATTTGCCAATGATATAGTACGTATGTAAAATCGCTGGAAGACCTAAGCACTACATTCAATGACCTCAGTAATTCCTCCCAACGGATACGTCTTAAGGCGAACATGGACAAAACGAAGATCATGTGTAACGTTCATTTCGCAACCTATGCCTGTGGTTGTTGGGAGCACTATGCTCGAAGTTGTTGACGAGTATGTTTACCTGGGGCAAATAGTCCAACTTCCACCGAGAGGTCAGTCAACGAATTCTACTCGGCTGGACAGCGTTCGGGAAATTACGACCCCTCTTCTTGTCAGCTATACCCCAAAACCTGAAAACGAGACCTTACATCCAGTGGGTGTTGCCACTGATCACTTATGGAACTGAGACGTGGTCCTTTACTACTACTGGTCGAAGCTATATCTCGAAGAACCGACAAACGATGTGGAAAAATGATTCTCAAGTAGACCTTGTACCGATACGCGAAGTGTAGGGCGACCCCTCACTAGATGGGGTGACGACCTGGACACACAAGAAGTCGATGGATGCAGGTGGCTCAGGACCGTGCTTTGTGAAATTCCTTGGGGAGGGCCTATTTTCAGCATTGGACTTGTGAAGGGCTTTAATGATGATGATGGTGATTTTTTACGATTATTTACAAGTGAGATACTTCCACGGTTGAACCGACCTATTCATGATGCAGCCATAATAAATGCAAATAGCCAAGATGTTGTACGAGGTGCAGTAAGATGGTTCTGAATACATAAATGCCAGAACGTAAATGCCAGAACGTAAATTTGAGTTCAGAAATCAGGGTTTAGAGAATAAAAATTTTGTTACAATTTTAGAGATTATTGTAATATAAGAAATGCCAAATAATATATTCCTGCCAAAATATGAACGCCGTAAAATAACTTCAACTATAAGATATTAATTGAAGGAATTGGTGACACTCTTAAGTAACGGACTGATGGAAGAACATTAATATCCTTTTTCAATCTTCACTTCAGTTCATGACAGTAACAAAACGCTTTCATCAGATTTTCTAACGAAGATTGATACGCAAGAGATTAAATATTACCTTATAACTCAGATATATCACATTACACATACATTACCGTTGCAGGCTATTTAAATTCTGTTGCTGAATATAGACCTTGCTTTATATAATACCTCCTTATATCCACCATATTTGACATAGTTGCTATGCTTGGTACGCGGGTTTGCAACCGCAATTTTTTGTGTTTATTATTTAATCATTTGCAGAGCATGTGCGCTTGTTAAATAGATTTTGTAGATTTTCTACTATGTTTTTGTGAAGAAGATTGCCTGCCGAATGGTTCGTTTTCCTCTGTCGCCTCTTAAGACACCCACGAGATGATATGAGTTAATGAATGCCAGTTTATGTTGAAAATGAAGGTTTGTATAAATATATTATATATAAGTCATCATCATCATCAGTAACACGTGGGATACTACCACATACTCGTACGCTGTCGCAACCATAGATTAGAAAGGTGTTAGCTCTTGGAAATATCTGTTTTACGTTGGTATATATATATATATATATATATATATATATATATATATATATATATATATATATATATATACCGCATGTAAGCTTAAACTTTTTAATATTTGCGCATATAAAAGTTACAGCTGCAATACACGGAAATTCCCAATCATCAATCAGACTACTGAAATATTGAGGGTTCGTGAAAAAAGGATTAATTAAATATCGAATACAGTAGTACACGTTTTGAAATTCACGTCCGTCCCTCTTCCGCTTCATTTTTAATTAAATAAATCAATCAAGCACCCCTTTCGAGCATTTATCACATGATTCGGCAATTTAACTCTTTGACACTTTTATTTTTGCATACAACATTGCTATATCCGTCACGAACATAATAGTACCTCAATTTGTCGTCCCTAATTTGATATTGCGTTGTCGAATAAATGTTTAAAGTTTTTTGCAATGAATAAGAATTCATATAAAACACTCCCTTTAATAGGCTGTAACGGTATGAATGTAATGATGATGAATAATAAATAAATAAATGATGCAGCATATATTGATAGATCCATGTCTCGTCATCAGTAACGATTTTTAAAACACGCCTAGATGCCCCGTTTTCAAAACGTAGACGCATTTCATGGCACCAATCCACACGAGTCTGTTGTTCGCTTTCGGAGAGCAAACGAGGGATCCATCAACAACAAAGCTTCCTCACTCCAAGATGTTGATGTTGGAATATATGAATGCTCTTCGAACCAATGCCTACAATCTTTTCGATGTCCGTATATGTGACTCGTGGGTCTTCTCGCACTAACATTTTAGTAGTTCATACATTTTCGTATCATTTCGTATGCGGGGCCCAGGTTCTTTGGTCATCTTTAAGGTTAATTTTACCTCTTTTGAATTCTGCAAACCACCAAAAATTACTGCGCGTGATGGATCTGAGTCCCCTAATACTAATTGTAACCGTTGTGAACTTACTTAATTGTTCGGTTAAACTCAATTTAAAATCGTAACAGATCATAGGACGCAAAGGTTCACGGTTATGATCCATCGTTTTAAATGAAAACGCGGGAAATGTTGCAGGAAAATTACTAGAAATTTGTTTTTTTTGTTTAATATAGAGCAATTGGCCTATGGAGTTCTATTTTTAAATAAATTTGCTTTTTAGAAACAAAGAACATGAGTGCGTTGCACTTTTAAATTTCGAGCATCTCAAAGCTTATTGAGTGACCTACGTATAAGCTGCTTTTTTACGCTACTGTAACCATATTGTAGCTGCAGCGTGGTTCTTTCACTTTATAAATAAGAGGAATAAGCCTAATATCTAAATATATCTAAGCTATAGTTCGATACGTTATACGAGTTACATATGCCTAGGATCGGATCGGAATTGTTAGATAGCCCAGTAGTAGTTAAGTTCGTTTGTACGTTAGATACTAGTAGTCTAGTAATCCTGGGTACTCACATTGTCACAATAGTTAAGTTAAATTATAAGTCTGAAAACAAAAGTCATATAGAAAAAAGTCTTCGTCTTCTTACACTTTAACTCTCCGTAAGCTGCCGCAAACGTAAGAGACGCAGTCAGTACTCGGCAGGTTATTGCACGGACCAGTGTCGGAATGTTGTCCCAAGGTGGAATACTCGAAAATTAAAGCTGTCCGAATACGATTGAGAATAAATATTACCTTATAACTCAGATATATCACATTACACATACATTACCGTTGCAGGCTATTTAAATTCTGTTGCTGAATATAGACCTTGCTTTATATAATACCTCCTTATATCCACCATATTTGACATAGTCTCTATGCTTTGCACGCGGATTGATAACCGCAATTTTTTAAGTTTATTATTTATTTGCAGAGCATGTGCGCTTGTAAATTAGATTTTGTAGATTTTTTACTATGTTTTTGTGAAGAAGATTGCCTATCGAATGGTTGGTTTTCCTCTGTCGCCTCTTAAGACACCCACGAGATGATATGGGTTAGTGGATGCCAGTATATGTTGAAAATGAAATCAACAACAATTTTCCAGACCAACGGGACAAGAATGGCTTAATGTTAAAGTTACGGCCTATATACGTCCCACTCCTGGAGATAGGCCTCCACTCATTTCTGAGGGGGTTTTAGGGCAAGAGATTGGCCGCCGCGCTGTTTCAATGCGTGTTGGCGAGCTACATATGTCCTCAAAAAAGTTTTTTCTTATTTCAAAGACATGCAGGTTTCTTCACAATGTTCTCCTTTACCGCGGAACACGTGGTAAATCAGCACTTGAAATTGTAATCAACAATTTCATTGGTGCCGATGGGGATCAAACCCGGGTTGCTCGCGTACTATGTTATTTACTGTGAACGTTAACCATCTAATATACCATGGCTCAGACGAGACAGCCTTATATCACGGTATTTCTTTAAAAAAAAACAGGGTAAAGGACATCCCAGGAGTTTTATGACCATTGCCAAACATTATTTAGTACAATTATGACTTACGTGATGTTACACGACAGTACACAAACTACCGTGCAGGCGAAACGCGACTTCATTAAAAAATCGCGCTACAGGGCTTTGCACGAGGTTTAGCAGACCAAATAGGATCCCGCATATGATGTATGAGGTGTTAGAAGGCGTGAAGAAGGAGTTAAACGCAATTTATTGACAGCAAATCGAGACCTCAAGGAATTATCAAATTCATATAACTGCAGCATAGCTCTACCACGTACAGAATATTCTGTAAAGATTAAAAATACTTTTCTAGTTTGAAAATAATGCAATGTAGGTATATCAAATCATTCACATGCCAAGTTCGTACAAAAACGTTTTTTCCCCGCTTTAGTTCCCCGCAGTGTAACGCTAAATAGACATGACCGTAATGAACCTTTCCGTAAACCATCAGTACGCTAAACTATCCTGAGAGATGCCCGCGAACCAACAGTACCACGAATGAAACTAAATAAGGCTGTGAGAATGTATGAATATTGTGAATGAGAGGTACAATAATTACCAACTAAAAAATAAGCGAAAGTGGTCTGTCAGGATCGGTCCCTTGGAGTAAAGAGTAATCGGTCCCAAAAAGTAAAGTAGTGATGCATAAGCCGTTTTTGTCAAAATATTCCTTACAATTTACAATAATCACAGCAATGATATAAATTATAATACAGCTAGTTTTAGGTCATTTTATTTTGAATTATAATGAAATTTTTACTAATCCAAGTGCATTTTATAAGTCTGTAAGCAGTTACTCGTTATAATCGTTAACTTGCTAAGCCTACTTAGCTTCTAAATATAACATATGTAGGTGTGCCGCGCACACACATGTAAACTTCGCAACGTTGTATTGTAACTATATTATGTAGTGAATAAGATTTTTCAGGCAGTCACTAGTTGCCCGCCAACTGTATGGCACGTTTCGCTATAATAAATAAATAATTAGTAAAAGAATTCACCTTTCATTATGGTCACCAATAGGCACCCCTACGGAGTCAGCTCCTAAACTGGTGACCCCGACGTGATAAGCGAGAAGCTTATGAGCGAGCTAGAGCTGGGCGACCAAAAACCATCTCAGCTGCTTCGGCGGATGCGTGAGCTCGCTACTGACAAGGTCCCTGATGAAACCCTTCGCGTCTTGTGGCAGGGTCGTCTTCCGACACAAGTCCGAGCCGTGCTAACTGTGTCCGACTCCAAGGACCTGGACAACCTAGCAGCAGTTGCAGATAACGTCATGGAAGCTGTGCGGCCTTCATATGCCGCCACCGCTACTTACACCGTGCCAGCGCCAGCATCTACTACCGCCTATGACTTGGCCCTGTTGAGAGCTGAGGTGGCTAAAATAAAGGCTACCGTGGACCGGATCGATCAGCAGAGGTCGCGGTCCCGCGCCCCGGATCGCAACCGGCGTCGTTCACAGTCCAGGCGCCGTAGCAGTTCCTGCCGTCCCCGGAAGGAGAACTACTTATGCTTTTACCATTACAAGTTCCGAGAAAAGGCCAACAGGTGTACGAAGCCTTGCGCGTGGAAAACAACACAGCCGGAAAACTGAGCAGCGAGGTACAGTCCGAGGGTCTTCAGGTCTGTACCGTTTTTCCATTCAATCGTTTGTGTGTGTCAGACAGTAACTCCGGACTTAGATTTTTAGTTGACACCGGTGCCAATGTGTCTGTTTTACCAGCCGCGAGAAAAGATCGTCTAAATCAGTGTAGTGCATATAAATTATACGCAGCTAACGGCAATGAAATCGCAACTTACGGTACCAAGACAATAGTGTTAAACTTAAACTTACGCCGACCTTATCGTTGGGAATTCGTTGTAGCAGATGTCAAACAACCAATTTTGGGCGCCGATTTTTTAGCGTACCACAAATTATTAGTTGATTTAAACGCGCGTAAATTAATAGATAAAACTACAGAATTGAATGATTCGGCATCTGTTGTCAATGTATCTCAACCTAGTGTTAAAACTGTTGATGTAAATCATCCATATCAGGATTTATTGTTAAAGTATCCGGACATCACTAAACCAGCGTCATTCCGAGAAACTGCGAAACACGATGTCGTCCACTATATCGAGACCTCTGGCCCGCCCATGCACGCGAAAGCGCGCCCGTTGCCACCTGACAGGTATAAAAAAGTTAAAGAAGAATTTCGCATCATGCAGGAACTGGGCATCTGTCGTCCTTCAAAGAGCGCGTGGGCTAGTCCGCTCCATGTAGTTCCTAAAAAAAATGGAGATATAAGACCTTGTGGGGACTATCGCCAGCTGAATGCGATAACAAAGCCCGACAGATACCCGATTCCTCGCTTGAACGATTTTACTTTTATTCTTCCGGATAAAAAGATATTTTCAAAATTAGACATCAATAGAAGTTATCATTTTATACCTGTCGCACCAGGTGACGTGGAGAAAACCGCTATCATAACACCATTCGGACTTTTCGAGTTTCCTCGAATGACCTTCGGTTTGCGCGGAGCAGCACAAACCTTCCAGCACTTTATGAACTCCATTTTACAAGGTCTTGATTTTGTCTTTTGTTATTTAGACGACTTACTTATAGCTAGTGACAACGAAGTTCAACACAGGCAACATTTAGAAATTATTTTTAAAAGGCTTAATAAATATGGAATTTCGATTAATTTGGCAAAATGTCGTTTCGGACAAACTAAACTAGAATTTTTGGGACACGAGATTAGTACCGACGGCGTCAGGCCGTTGCAAGATAAGGTTCAGGCAATTGTGGAATTTCCGAAGCCGAAAACTGTTGCAGAGCTAAGACGTTTTCTCGGTATGGTCAATTTTTATCGAGCTCATCTTCCTAACGCAACTTTATATCTAACAAAATTAAATAAATATCTTAAAAGCTCAAAGAAAAATGATAAGACTCCCATCGTCTGGACGGAGAGTGCGAACGAAGCATTTACGCAATGTAAGGCAGGTCTCACACAGGCCGCTACATTGACGTACCCTAGAGTGGGTTCCGAACTCGCTTTAATGACTGATGCATCCAATATATGCGTGGGAGCAGTCTTGCAACAAAAGGAAGGAGATAGCTGGAAACCATTGGGCTATTTCTCAAAAAAATTGACCACCACCCAACAGCGATATAGCACATACGATCGCGAGTTGCTCGCTATATACTTAGCTATAAAACATTTTCGGAAATTATTTGAAGGGCAAGAAATAACCGTGTATACGGACCATAAACCTTTAACTTTTGCATTTCAAAAGGTAGGACGCGATGAAAGCGAAACGCCTCGGAGAACGAGACATTTAGCTTTCATAAGTGAGTTCACTACAAATATAAAACATATAACCGGTACGAATAACATCGTAGCTGACACCTTATCGCGCATCGAAGCCGTGACTATGCCAACTGCGTTGAATTTCGATGACATTGCAAATGAGCAGCGTAGCGACAGTTATATCATGAATGTTATGTCTGGTTTAAATACCGATAATATTTTGTTAAAGGAACTAGTTATACCTATGTTAAATAAGTCTATTTTTTGTGAGATGTCTACTGATACAGCTCGTCCGTACCTACCGGAAAAGTTTCGACGCCTAGCTTTTGATAGTTTACATGATTTGAGCCATCCTGGAATTCGTTCTACGCGAAAGATGTTAGCCAAAAAGTATTTCTGGCCTAGTATGAATCGTGATGTTTCTTTGTGGGCAAAAACGTGCATACAATGTCAACGTTCTAAAGTTAACAGACATACGGTATCGAATCTGACTAAGTTTCCGGAAGTAGAGCGTTTTGAGCATTTGCACGTCGATATCGTTGGCCCTCTTGAGATCTCTCCAGATGGTTATAGATACTTACTTACGATAATTGATAGGAGGACCAGGTGGCCTGAAGCTTTTCCGTTACGAGACATTACGGCAGAAACTGTTGCCAAACATTTATATGAAGGTTGGATTTGTCGTTACGGTTGCCCGATAAAGTTAACTAGCGACCAAGGTCGCCAGTTTGAGAGTAGTCTTTTTAACCAGCTGTTAAAAATGTTGGGGGTTAATAGAATTCGAACTACTCCTTATCATCCGCAAAGCAATGGCGCAGTTGAACGTTGGCATCGTTCTTTAAAAGCAGCACTTTCAGCTCGCCTGTCACATGGGTCCTGGGTGGAAGAGCTACCCACAGTATTACTGGGGCTTCGCGCGGCCGCCCGCAGCGACTCAGGGGTTAGCGCCGCCGAGTTAACGTTCGGACGAAACTTGCGTCTACCGGGAGACTTTTATGACAGCTTTTCGAACAACCGTAACGTCAATGATTATTGTTTAGTGGATAAGATTAGAGATACTATTAGTAGTTATAAGCCTACATCCGACGATTCACGTAACTGTCATAGTCTTTTTGTGCACAAGGACTTACGTAACTGTGAATATGTCTTTGTTAGGGACGATTCAATACGTAAACCTTTGAAACCACCCTACGACGGTCCGTACCGCGTGATAAAAAGGGGCCCAAAGGTTTACCTAATTCAATTACCCGATAGACAGGTACATATTTCTATCGACAGATTAAAGCCTGCATATGTATTAAAGGAATGTGATGGTAACGAAGCAACGCCACGCCAAAGTAACGCTGACAACGCAGCGGATGTTGCACCTGCGCATGTACGGTTCCCGTTACCACCGTCCACACCGCTGACGTCGTTGTTACCCGGCCCGAGCAACCCGATAACCGTGAAAACAACGCGAAGTGGTCGGATTGTTAAGTTACCTTCACGATTTATAAGCTAGTGTTAATATAAAATATATATTATACAATTACATGTCTAAATGATAATCAGGTTTAGTTACTATGGATGTGAAAGTATTATTTGCATTGTCTAGTGCATAATATTTTTATTCAGGATATTCAAGTTACATTATTTAAGTTGAATGTAATTGTAGAAGCATCGTGTTCAGTATTTTGCGTATACTGCACTTTCATATAGGTTCCAGGTAGTTAGTTTAGTTATAATGTATTTAATATAATTTCATTCGAAATACTTCCTTTGCGAAAGCATTAGCGCGATAAGTTTTACGATTTTTACTATGGGTAATTTGCAAGAAAAACCAGTTATTGTTTCTCAGGCTCAAAATACTGTAGAGAATAAAGTGGATAATTTTCAAACATGGTTATATGTGATAGCCAGTTTTATGGGGGCGATAATCCTGTACACTATTTGGGTAAAGTTTAATAAGAAGTTCAAAAGCTGGCTTCGTCATCAAGTGTTAATGGCAGGCATTCCGATATTGGGCCAGAATAGGGGTCAGATGATAGGTGCTTCTAGCACCGGTCTGCAGCATGTGCCCGCGCCCGCCGCGGCCGCCACCCCTTTCGCGGGGGTCTCCGTACAGCCCTGCGCACAAGCGCATTAGCAAGTTTTTGTTGTTAGTTTTAAGTTTATATTCATTGTATAGTTTTAAGTTTTTTGTATTCAATTGTTGTAAAGGGGGAAGTATTGTAGGTGTGCCGCGCACACACATGTAAACTTCGCAACGTTGTATTGTAACTATATTATGTAGTGAATAAGATTTTTCAGGCAGTCACTAGTTGCCCGCCAACTGTATGGCACGTTTCGCTATAATAAATATATATTAGTAAAAGAATTCACCTTTCATTATGGTCACCAATAGGCACCCCTACGGAGTCAGCTCCTAAACATATAACGATATTACTTAGCGTTATACAAAACCTCGAAGTAAAATTTCAGACATAATTAGGTCGCGGGTACACTAATTGAATAATGATGTTCTGCAAGAAATTAGGCTAATTGCGATTACCATGTCTCTCAAAACATTATTTCCGAATTTACGTTTGAACTTTATTTGCATGGTATGATTGTCATATATCAAGGCCTATAAAAGTCTACTCCTAAACATCCTTGACTTATATATAACTAAACATAGGTCTTTCTTTATATTGCCTCATAAGGAGGATATTCATCATAGTTCCCAAGAAAGCAAGCGAGTTGCCAACAGCAGTGTTGTTTTTTTATTTTCTAGTTATAATTAGGAAGACGCTCGCGCCCGTTTTCTGGTTTTTTTTCTTTTGACCTTTTATGACTTCCACAAAACAATATGAGTAGTGGATATTCTCGCGTCACCCCTACACGGTCGTGTAACAGTAGCATTATTTACCCGTACGGTGGTAGCGTTGTAAGTGTTTTAAATCTTTCGTTTTATTTTTGCAATTCATCATACATATCATCATTGGACTCCTCAGATTCTTCCTCCTTTTTCTCTTCCTTGACGGGTTCTCATGCCGAGGCTGCAGTTAAAGCAGCGGTGGGTGTAACACCAACCATAGGCGTAGCTCCAACTCCATATTCGATGTTCCTGACGTGGTCAAGCATGTTCACAAGTTCCAAAGCCTTTGCTAATAACCCTGGCCAAGTTTTCACCAGTAACGGTGACATCATCATCAATCAAAATTCGAGTAGGAATATCAACCAAATACATTTTTACTTTTAAAGATACCATTTTAAATGAAGACTTCTTAAATTTACACGAACACTACACATTAAATAAAACGATGTATACTGATTTTATTGTGTTTATTTAACTTATTTTTTAATACCTGACGTTTCCAGTGCTTTACAGTATCCATGGTCACGGGGTATGGGATGTTTTACATCCCAATGTCATAGTTAGTCCGGCTACCTTCAGTTTTTAAATATTAATTTTTGCTACGATTTACGGAGAACGAGCTTACAGTATCTTGAAGTCTTGCAGTAGAATACTTATATATACTAGCTTAAACCATAAATAGATGATCAGTAAATTGCAATTAGTTACTATATAATAAATATCGGCATTATTAAAACATATTTAAACAGAAATCATAATTTGTGTTTGCATACCCAAACTAATTAATTAATGGTAGCACCAAGCTTTATTTACGAACTAAATTTTCATAAATTCAAACAGAATATAATTAAATTATTATTGACAAACAAGCTCGTGAAATATTCTACTATACCTCCACTACAAAAAATTGACAAATTTGAATGTGAATGAAATGAATTGAAAAATTGATCGATTTATGCAGTAATTATGATAAAAATTTATCTTGTTTCAAATTATTTATCAGGTGGTAACGTTTTCTGCCTAGGAGTTTGTCTGAACCTATTTCTCCTGTCGAATATCACTGCTGTGTTCCGATTGAGAGGCTATTGAGAGTATTCCATCTTAGTCCTCGGTGGTGAAAAAGACTGTTGGAACAAAGAGATTAATTTAAATTTTAAAAATTATTGTAAGGCTTAATTTAATGTATATATAAATACGTTGTTTAGTTTTTCTGTCTAAAAACACTTCTATTTTATTTAAATTTCGTAACGTAATTCTGTTATTTTAAAGGGATACAGTTCTATAAAAATGTGAGATATGTAGACCGCAATTGCCACATTTTGCCTGCCCCTAAGCGATATGGGGACTGTGAACGACGGGCGTGTAACCCTTTTTTATTATCGCATTTAAAGCATGTCACACAGAATGAATGCTTGACATGGTTTGTATGTCACTCTCATTTTCAGTTTCTTATTTTTATACTTTACTTTATAATATTTTATTAGGCAGTGGTACTACGGGATGATTTCTTATATTACACGAATACTTTACATTGAAAATGTTACGAATTTTATCTCGTTATATTTAACTTATTTTTGCATATTTTAATTTCTGATGTTTCTTTCACCCAAAACTGAAATTCACCCAAATACTCAGTTACTTAAACAAGCAAAAAATAATAAATTAAGCGCGATGAAATCTATAAAATTAGTTTTATTCAAAGTGGTAGTATTATTTGAAATTACTTTAATTTAAAAACATATTGTAAGAATCAGAGTAACAACTGTGCATCGGGGTGAGGAGCTTAGCGTGCAAGATAGTGTCCTGTGTAAGACACTACGCTACCAAAGAATATATACGCTACGCGAAAAGAAACGACACTTAAGCATGTGTGCACTTAAAATCGCTTGCGGCTATGTGGGTGTCTGGATATGCGCGGAGGCCTTGCGAAGCGTGCGGGGCGTGGAACGGGCAGTTGTCGACTGCCCTGGCCGAGGGCTGGTAGTATACCGATATTTGTCAGTATTAGTTAATATGAATATATTCGTTAAGTGATATTATTTCAATTAATATATGAATATTACCGATTTCTTAATACGACGGTTATTATATATATATATATATATATATATATATATATATATATATATATATATATATATATATATATATATATAAAATTATACATGCTACGATTTTTTGCAATTGTTAGAAATAATGATGAAAATTATAAAAGTAATCGAAAAATTGAAAAATATATAAGAGTAAATTAATTTTTAAAGGATAGTAGGTAATACTGATTATTGCGTACTGAAATAGTTAGTGTTGTTTAATTATTTATGATTACCAGTTAATGGTAATGCATATTTGGTTTTGTCGGAAGTTTTAATATTCCTCATTTGTAAAGATATTTAATAAAAGTTGGTTTAAAATTTAACGTATCTTTCACTACCCAAATACATAAGTTTTTTTTTTTTTTTTTTTTTTTTTTTTTTTATAGAAGAGGGGGCAAACGAGCATGCGGCTCACCTGATGTTAAGTGACTACCGCCGCCCATGATCAACCGCAACACCAGGAGAATTGCGGGTGCGTTGCCGGCCCTTTAGAAAGGAGTAAGCTCTTTTCTTGAAGGTCCCCAGGTCGTATCGGTCCGGAAAAATCGCCGATGATAAACTATTCCACAGAGAGGTTGTACGTGGAAGAAAACTCCTTGTGAAACGTACAGTGGTGGACCGCCAAGCATCCAGATGGTGTGGATGGTATCGGGACGTTTGCCGTGTCGTGCGTTCACGAAATTTGGCGGCTGGGATTAATCCGAACAATTCCTCAGAGCACTCCCCGTGATAGATGCGATAAAATACGCAAAGAGATGCAACATCTCTTCGCAACGCCAGTGAATCGAGCCGATCGGAAAGCACTCCGTCGTCGACGATTCGAGCCGCTCTGCGCTGGATGCGGTCAAGTGGAAGGAGCTGGTACTGGGGAGCCCCAGCCCAGAGATGGGAACAGTATTCCATGTGCGGCCGAACCTGCGCCTTGTAAAGTTGCAGGCGGTGTGCCGGCATGAAATACTGTCCCGCTCTGCTGAGCACGCCAAGCTTTTTAGAGGCCAATTTGGCCTTCCCTTCCAAGTGACCACGAAACTGCACGTCACTCGATATGTCGACGCCGAGGATTCCGATACTGGCTGAGGCAACAAGGGGAGTGCCTTGAAACTGAGGGGATACGACAAAGGGGTTCTTTTTAGCGGTTAACGCGCAAACTTGTGTCTTCTGGGGGTTAAACTGGACTAGATTTAGTCGTCCCCAATCCGAGACTCTGTTCAGCAAAGACTCGACTTCAGACACAAGTTTGTCCCGGCACTCGGAGACGTTTTCCCGAGAAATATTGGCTCGGCCGGTGTAAAGAGCATCACCAGTGCTGTCATCTGCATAGCAATGAATGTTACGGGTATGCAACATATCATTGATATGCAGAAGAAACAGCGTTGGCGATAGCACGCAGCCCTGTGGAACACCAGCATTAATAGGCTTGCAATCGGAGCTTGCACCGTCTACAACGACCTTGATGCTCCGATCTGCAAGAAAGCTGGTGATCCAATTGCACAATTTCTCGGGAAGCCCATAGGAAGGGAGCTTCGAAAGAAGCGCTTTGTGCCAAACCCGATCGAAGGCCTTCGCAATGTCCAAACTAACGGCCAATGCCTCCCCCTTGAACTCTACTGCCTCCGCCCATCTGTGAGTGAGGTAGACCAGAAGATCACCAGCTGACCGACAACGGCGAAAACCGTATTGGCGGTCACTAATCAGCTGGTGATCCTCAAGGTACCTCATGAGCTGGCAGTTTACAATGGACTCCATTGTTTTGGAGAACAAGGAGGTGATGGCGATTGGCCGGTAGTTGGACGGGTCTGAGCGGTCGCCTTTTTTAGGGATCGGGTGGACGAAAGCCGTCTTCCACGATTTTGGGACTACGCCTAGGGAGTAGGAGTACCGGAAAAGACGCGTTAAAACCGGTGCCAACTCTGGAGCACACGTCCTCAGCACAATTGGGGGGATTCCGTCAGGCCCACTCGACTTGTGGATGTCCAGGGAGAGGAGTGCTTTGCGAACCGAGCGCTGTGTGAACTGCACTTCCGGCATGGAGCACTCACACCGCGGGATGGTCGGCGGCGTACTCCCCCCGTCATCGAGAGTCGAGTTAGACGCAAAGAAGGAGCCTAGAAGATCGGCTTTCTCCTTTGCAGTATGGGCCAGTGAGTCGTCCTCCCTGTGCAGAGATGGAAGAGATGGCTGACAGAAATTCCATAATTTATAACACATACCTACTATATATCTTCTTTGGTACAAGTCAATAATATTCCATTTCGGTTCGATATCAACCCTAGCGTTACACGTTTCGACTCAAGGTCACCGGCGCTTAAGCTCTCACGTACAGGGAGTGTCACCGCTGTGACGCTAAGCCGCTAGACATCTACACCGCTGCGCTACTTCTCCGCTGCCCTGCTACGCTTCAACGTAGATAAGCTGTTACGCCGCACGCCTATGGCCAAACGGCATTAAGCAAGTACGGTGCTTGCTTGGAATATAATTGAATAAAATAGAATTTCTTTTTGAATAAAAATATATAAAGGTGATAAAGGAACAAGTAGTGGCGGTAGTCACCTACCATCAGTCATAATAACGATTATCAATTAGCCAGCTTTTCAAATTTGTCACGAAAATTGTAGTCGACCATCCTTTTTTGAGAATTGTTATAAACCTTTATTTTAATAATGGTCATTTCTTACGATACGAGTAGCTTAGTTTTATCAATCCCCTTTTTTTTGCGCTATACATATTGCTGGCATACTGTAATAAAAAAAAATGAATCCCAATCTAAATATACGACTTCAAAACACAAGACACTATTCATAAGTTTGTTTTGCGAAGATTAGATTCTATCTGCAGATAAGAAAAGAAAATGTAAGCGAAAGGTTTTTTTAGTTAACCTTGGCTAGGTTAACACTTGATCAGACTACAACTGTTCAATGATGTCTCAGTGATCGTAAGGGCGAAAACGAGAGGCACACTGAACATAAACGTAAAGTTGTGAGAGGTCGCGTCTAATGAGGTCAATGCTCCGTCCCCCTCATGTTCTAATCCAATGCTCCGAAAACTTTCAGCTCGATTTACAAAATCGTTTTTAGTGGCTAAAACTGCTATAAAGTGTATGACATAGATGAAAGGTTGTAGAAACTGTCCATGCGGTTGGAACTAAATTCCATATAACGTCTCGCAGAAGAACACAAATACTCTCCGATCACACTCTTAATCTTAAGAATGTCGGACGGGAGATTAAGCTGCAGTCTTCAGAAGATTTGACAGCATATATGTAACTGAACAGACAGATCTCCAAATACATAAGGCAGGATTTAAGAAACTTCAATACAGCTCGTATTGCCAGAGATCTGTCTGCCAAATAATGCCAACTGTTAAAGCTGAAGACCCAACGTAGCAGCATTGTTTCCGGGACACCTAAGATTCTTGAGTGAAATTGACAGGTTTTATGGGCACGTCATCTTTGAAGCCACACGCAAGTGTGAGTATGTGATATGTGAGTCCTATCCGACACTATTCCAATAATATCCCGGACGTCAGTCTGAGCGAGATTATAAGGGCTCTCCAGCTCCTTAAAAACGACAAGTCCCAAAGAAAGTGGGTGGAAAACTGATACGTAATGTCCTTCAAAAGCTTTTCAATTCCAACCCTTATGATAGCACTGCGGTGATCTTGTTTTTTTAAGAAAGGCGACAACGCTCTCTTGAAGAACTACAAACCGATTTCCCTTCTGAGCCCCATTTACGTGCTGTTTTCAGGAGTCATTATGAATTATCTCGCACGTACATTCAATGTCTTCTAACCTTAAGAACTAGCTGGTTTCTCAAAAGACTTTTGCACTATAAACTCCATACATACCCTTCGGCACATCGTACATAAGTCAAAAAATAGGAAGCCTTTGATTCCGTCGAAATTTGGGCAACGCTACAGTCCCTTCAGCGGCGCCAAGAGGACTTTCGGTATATTGAAGTGATAAAGTGTTTGTACAGTAGGGCTACGAAGGCTAGCCGAGTACAAAACCAGAGTATGAAACCTATCCAATTAGAAAGATGACGTATATCTCCGAAACTCTTCACTGATGCATTGGAAGATGTTTTCAAGCTACTGGACTGGAAAGAGTACGGTATTAACGTCAATGGCAAGTACATCACTGACTTTCAATTTGCCTACAGTCTAGTCCTGATGGCAGAATCGCTGGAGGACCAAAGCACTATGCTGAATGACCTCAACAATGTCTCCCAATAGATTGGTCTTAAGATAAACATGGACAAAACAAAAGTCATGAGTAATGTTCATGTCACGCCTATGCCGGTGGTTGTTGGGAGCACTAAGCTTGAAGTTGTTGATGAGTATATTTACCTGGGACAAGTGGTCCCATTAGGTAAGTCCAACGTTGACCGAGAGGTCAGTGGACGGATTCATTTCGGCTGCGTAGCTTTCGGGAGATTATGACGCATCTTTTCATTAGACATACCTCAAAACCTCAAAACTAGATTGTACAACTAGTGCGTGTTGCCAGTGATTACCTATGGATCTGAGACATGGTCGTTCACTGCTGACCGTTTGAGGACGCTCAAGGTCGCTCAGCGAGCTATGGAGAGGGCTATGCTCGGAGTTTCTCTGCGTGATAGACTCAGAAATGAGGATATTCGCAGTAAAACCAGAGTGACCGACATAGCCCAACAGATTAGTAAGCTGAAGTGGCAATGGGCCGGCCATATAGCTCGAAGAACCGATAACTGATGGGGTGAAAAATTTTCGTGTGTCAGCTTTGTACCGGCAGGTGAAGTTCATGGCGCCCCCCAACGAGATAGAGTGACGACCTGGTTAGACATGTAAGAAGTTGACGGATGCAGGTGGCTCAGGACCGTACTTTGTAGCATTCCTTACAGAAGGCCTATGTTCAGCATTGGATTTGTGAAGGGCTGTAATGATGATGATGATGACGATCCGTCTACTTATTTGACGCCTTCGTGATGGCTTAGCAATGAGTTTCAGCATTGAATGCCGTGGGTTCAAATTCCGCACGAAACAAGTAATTGTGTGGCCTATAAATAATTGTTCTGGGTCCAGACCTGTTTGTCCTTAGAAAATTTATGTATGTCCTTGAAAAAATATGCAGCAGCAAATCCTAGTGAGATGTGTAAATAAAACAAAAAAACATTTTACGATGTTATTACATCACCATTTCGTAATTCATTTGCGCTGCCACGATACTGTAAAGGGCCTTGACTTTTAAAGTGTTGTGGTAGAATTTATCGAAAATTACCGCCCACCCTCCTCTAATTGTATTATACAAATATAGTACATCGAGATATTGGCTATAAAATGTTTAAAATATTTAAAATCATACATAAGAGAAATACCTACGCAAACTCTCACATCTGTAGCGCAGCGGGGTAGGTAAAGACAACGGAATTTCATTTGGCACGACCTTTACAATCTCTTTTGCTTCTTCGAGATTCATATACTTCGCATACATGCCCGACGGTTAAGAACACTCTTCTTTTAAATATCACTTAAAATATATATCTTATTTTACTGTAATGGTATTTGAGTTTACAAATTCAATCCGTTTTGATCGAAAATCAAAAAGCTTTTCCATCCTTTCGCGTTAGGTTACGAAGGTTAACGTTTCGTCTTTGATTTGAATGTAGAGATCACATGTTTCAATATTGCGTTTTATATCTTATTTTGACCCGGCCATATTAAAGAGCTGAATATTCGAGGAATATTTGTGACAGTAATATATTTAAAAATATCTCTTATCTCTATATACTAAAACTAATAACTGTCTGTTAGTCTCGTTAAAACTAAAAAACAGTTCGACCAAATTTGTAGATTTTTTGTGTGTATTTAAATGGGTTTTTAGATAGGTTGAATTTATATTCCAGACAGATCCGTTAGGTAGCTCTCTTATGAATAGCGGCATAAGGAGTAGGGGTAAGGCATAGCTACACGCGGAAGGTGGGTTGGCAACTGCTGTTTTTAATATTTTTGAGTTGCTGTCAGGAAGGTTGCTACTGCCTAGATCCTATTTTATTTTATTTTCCTTTGTCTCTTTTAACAACACCCACAGGATTGCGCCACTACAATACAGCGAGTGACAAAATAATAATTTGAATTAAAAAAAAACTTAAGTAACGCACATTGGTGACCAGTGTGATTGTGCAATTCTACTAAAGATATTAAGAAACGTCCAAACATTTGTGAAAACTTAATTTTGTGCAGGTATACGTGTAGCAGTGAGCTTGTGAGGTGTTGTAATGATGATGATGGTGATTATTACATCATACAAACATAGATGCGGGTCAATCTAACAAAAACATGTTAAAATACAAAAATTCAATCAAAATATAGTAGATTTCATAAGTTGACAAATAAACGCTCTTTACCAAACGACGAGACCTATTTAAGATGGGTTGACCCGTCACGTAACACTCGTGCTGTTTAGAGCGAACACAAAGCGTTTTCTCCATAGCTCTTGTTGCGGTTAAAGCAGAAACCGTTTAATAAAAGTGAGACTTGAAACAATTTGGAGAAATTAAAAAGTTTCGTTTGATGCACTCTTAATAAAATAAAGCCGACTCCAAGGAATTTAAAAGAATATCAAAATTCTGAATAAAAATGACTGTGTGCTCGTTTGCCACCCTTATTTTATATAAAGGTAAACCCAACAGGTCATCGCCCAATATAACTTAAATATCATTTATGATTTAACCCAAAACGAAATCATATCATAATATTTGTTATACTTATGAAATAATTGAAAATTATCATTTATAAATAATACGTTAGCCATAAAACACAGTATTCCATGAGTTGTTGTCTTCCAACTCTATTCAAAAGTTATGAAATAAAATGGCCATAACAGTTTTTTTTAACTTTATTGTATTCTAAAATTATTTCCAACTTTACATAAATTGTCTGTACTAAAACAAAGAATACAAAACTACAAATATACTCAAAAAAGTATATTGTATGGCAATACATGTTTACAACAAACCCGTTTCTTTCAAAAAGAATAATATAGGAATCTTTAAAAGTAAATTATTTCAATTTCTTTTAAATTAATGTTATTACTCCATAAATGAGTTCCTAAATGATAAAGACTCAAATTGAAATTATTTAGTTGATGAACTTAATTTATCGACATGTTTTAATTAAAAATACTATGAATTGATTTATATTGTTACGAGCTTAGTGTTCGTGACAATTAAAACTGCCGATTGAATTACCAAAATTGACACTTTAATAACCGAACACCAATTAAAAATAAAACACAGTAATAATTAATCACACTTAACACTTTCGTTCGCAGGTATATCGCTTCGAAGTCTTCACTTGTATTTTAAATTCAATACTGACCCGGTCGCGTCCCATACTGGCCTCATATAGGACTTTTCTACTGAAAACATCTACATAGAATATTCGAGTAGAATGTCGAAAGATCTAGCTAGGAATTTTCTAGAAAGCTCTCCTAGTTCTGCCACCCGATACTAGATGGTGTTAGTGGGAAAGTTCAAGCATGGAATTTTCTAGAAAGCTCTGCTACTGTTATACTATTACGGCATTAATTATGGTGCGCAAAACTATTCTTGTTTTATAAAGATTGACTTTCCATAAATATTGCTGCAAGTACCTTTATACTGTATAATGATTAATGTCATAATTTTCTATTATATCCTAAAATAATCTATCAGAATAATTTATACGCCGAAAACGGCAGAATATTTAGGATTGAAATTCTTTTGTAACAACTGTAATGCTATATTCTAACATATAAAGCATCTTATCTATCTTATCTTATAACTAGATTTACTTGTGTTTCACTTTATAAACAAAAAATAAAAACTATAAAAAATACAGCAAACAAAGACACAAATAATGTTAGAAACTCTGGCACAGAAATCACGTTTAGTCAAATAATTGTAACACTTATTGAGCGAAAGTGGTGGTGATATATTAAAGATAGAGCAAATTAATTTTCTCCAACGACGAGCATTTATTCGCTGATTATGGATGTGAAAGAAGTAACAGAAGTTAGTTAGGATCTTGGCAAATGGAAGTACTTGGTCTCTACCTACTCCTCCGAGTAATAGTTTATGTATCTTGTATGGATGTGTGTTGTGTATAAATATTTTAAAACCAAAATACATATAAAAAATCGTATTAAATCATGTGAATATAAGTTTAAATAATTTAAAAATAATTAAAAACTATTTACGGAAAAAAGTATAAAGTGGCCGGCAATGCGAAAATTATTTAAGGAAATAGCGATCGCGTGGTAGATACGTATTATCGAGCCGGTATTTCCGTTGCGGGTAACGTTACTGGAAGCACCGAGTAAACCTTCAAAAGTTAAATAAAAGTTAATTTAGAACTGTTTGACTAGCTATCAAACGTAAAGCGCTGACTCCAAATGAATTTACCTTAAAAATGTAACACGAAATTAGAAAATATTGCTCGTTTGCCAATTACTGTCGTTTAGTACAAATTAATACTGAAGTGACAAACGGATTTACAGATTTAGTCAACCTGATGGTACGTGGCTACTACAGTCCATGGATACCTTACAGCCAACTTGAAAAAATAAAAAATAAAAAGGTCTTACAACCTGAAGTGATGACTTTGGATTCAAACAAAGCAGTGTGAGCCCTTACATTTGGCGGCAGAAATAATTGAGAGGATGTGACAGTGTAGCTAACGCGGCCTGGCGTTAAATGCTCCTATTGAGAGGAGACCTGAATCGATCCGAGAGACGCATATAAGCTGTAACGTTAATTTACTTCACCTTTTGATCTCCACATATTATAAAACGCCGTCGTCTGTGTGCTTAGATCTTTTAAACTACGCAAAGGATTTTAATGTGGTGTTTATCAACAGACAGAATGATTCAAAAGGAAGGTTTGTATGTTTAATATTACATGCGTTTTTGGTCGAGATCCAAAGATAGTCCGTGCGAATACAGAGCGAATCACTAATTATGGTATAAACATGGAAATCGAAATGTATTTGCCAAAATTATCTCATATTAACCCACAAAAACTGTGTAACTGTCTATATGTATGGTTCTGAGTAAATATCAACTATTAGGTGTACGGGGCGTGTTGGTTAATCTAAAAAACTCTATAAAAAATAAAAAAGCTGAAGGTGTCGGGGATAACCATGTGTAAGGATTGAGGTAGAAAACTAATAACTATTGAAATACCCTTCTCATTCGAGCAGTATAAAATGCTCGAAGGCCACCAGCTCTGGTCATTTCACGAGTCTTAATCTGTCCGTCGTGATCATTTATTTAGTATGGAAAGATGACGATGTTGTAAGGCTGCCCTACGGCGCATCGTGATGGATGGTGTCGCTGTAGGTTTGCATACTTAATGTTTTTTAGTGATAAGTTGTGTTCCAATAAGTTCTAAGAATATTTTATTACCTAGAGTTGTTATTCAGAACTGTACATTTATTACAGTAGTTTTGAGAAAGTACTTTCTAACGTGTGTTTTTTATTTTGTTTTTTTTTTTTTAACTGTGAATTTGTGAATCATAATATGTATACTTTATTGCTTGTTTTTGGATAGTCAGAAATATAAAATAAAAGGCAGTGGGATTTATTTTAGATATCGTCAGTTACAACAAAGGTAGTTAACGTTTTACTAGATGGTAAAAGTATTAATAATAATAATAATTCGTTTATTGCATTACTGTGTACAAAATTTAAAGACGATGTTTTGTAAAAGGTATCAATAATTGCCTCATCAGGGTGCAATATAATTACAATTTTCAAAGTTCCTTTTAACGACTGGACAGTATATAGGACGGTTATATAGTATCATACTAATTTAACCCAGCTAAAGAAAAGGTTATGAATCCATTCATTTCTTGTTTATGGTTTATCTAACTCATCTGCTGAGTGAAAGCCTTCACCATAGATTGCATCATCGGGGGGGAGGGGGTCATTTACCATAGCTGCCACACTAGACAGACGTGTTGGCAACTGCAGTTATTTTATTTGGTGCTGGTATCATGAGGGTGCTGCTGCCCATCTCCAGTTTCAGTTTTGGTTTCGAATATATCATTAAAAAAGTTTCAGAATTAAGGAAGAAATGAAAGGATTAAGGAAAATATAAAGGTATAAAAAACAAAGCGTACAGTCGAATTGAGAATCTCCCATTTTTGGAAGTCGGCTAATTAAAAAAAATTCTCCATTTATAGTATCACAATTTATTTTCCCCTGAGATAACGTTATCAAATCCTTAGAAGTACGTTGGTATATAATTAGAACATTTTTCTTTCAATGGAAATCCTTGAAGGCAATCGAAAGGTTTCAATGACATCTAAATTTGCCCTTGCTTGATTGTTCACATTTTTTTTAATTATAATAACTTATTTCGGAATTCATTCCATACGTGTTAGTAAACAAATATAAAATCTTAAAAACTAGGGTTAGTAATGATTTATCACTGGCAGAACTGTCTCCACCCAGGGTTTTACATCAATACTGTCTAAGCAATTTACAACGGTTTCCAGGAGACTGTTATTGCTACACCGTATTCGCGTCATCAGGAATGCTATCCGCTTTCGTATAATTGAATGAAAACCAACCGTTCGTACTTCTGCAAACATTCCCGATGCATTACATAAACGAGGCAGCCTCAACACTGCCCTGAAACTGTTGTTATGCTGTACTCTAATGGTTTTGTATACGTTCTGCGTGTAGTTGCAGGTATAAAACCCACAGATTGCAGGTATTAAATGATTTTTTTTAAATTTACTTATATCATTATAGTAAATACATGAGTTAAATGTAATTAACTTGCAAAAACCGTGAGGTTTGTCCGCAAGTTACAGTCTCACACAATTAAAGGTATTATAGTACAATCTCATACATTATACAAACTATTAATACAATCATTTATTTGATGGCTGCTTATAAACAGTAATAATAATATTAAGTAAAACGTACATATTTTTAAGTGATAAATTTCAAATCACCGTAATTGCAAATCACCGGCCTTCTGGACGGGCCGTATTGACAGAAAAACCGGTTTCTGTGAGCCCACAAGTGTGAGCGTGACAATTAGATCGTTCTTATCGGGCGCTCGGATTATCTAGTTGCAGAAGCAGTATACAGGTTGGTGCAAAAACTGAGAGTTGATCTTTTTTTATTATTATTTATAGCTTATAATTTTTGATTTGTTTTTATTTTAGTTGCAAGTATACATATTTAATCTATAAATATAAGAGATATATGTACATATATTTATAAAAATTAGAACAATTAATTGACGATTTTATGAGTATATTATATAATATTGTATTTAATATTTATTTACTCCCGTTGTAGCTGTTCATAGAAATATTTTTTGAATTCGTTTTTGTAGTTATCTTCATTGATATCTGAGAGTATCGTGGGGGGTATTTGGTTCATTAAAGTAGGAATTAAATATCTATTTGTACGTTTACCATAGTAGTTATATATTTTAGGTGTTAGGAGTTTATTTTGTATAACTTTTCTTGTAATAGTTTTATGGTTAGTTTTAACTTGCACTTTTTTATTGTGAAATTGTTCTATTAGTATTAGTATCTGAAATTTCGTGTGTATAGGTAATACTTTGCAAAATTTAAATATTCCATTAATATTGTTTTCACTGTATATTTTCGTTTTTACTTTCTTAGCTAAAATTATTTTCAATATTCTGGTTTGTAGGTTATATATTTTATCTAAGTAAGTTTTAAATGTTTTTCCATAACTTGTAATGCCACAGCATTACAGTTATGGAAAAACATATTAGCAGTACAGCCTGTCAGTCACCATTTTGCATCTAACAGCCAGCACCCTTCGTTCTCTTACTAAATTTAAGTCATGCATTAGAGAGAAGACCTAATGCCCCAGATATTTAAATTGAGTAACCTGTTTTAGTGGATTTCCCATTTATTTCGTCTTCGTAATGGACAAGTATGTTTTACTCCCGGCTTTAAATATAATAAATTCGCTCTTTTTACATTATACCTAAAAACGTGCGCTCCTCCATATCACTCACAAATAGCGGGCAGGTTCCTAAGAGCACTATTAGAGAGGCTCAGAAGAACCATACCATCGGCATAACTAATTTTATTAATAGTAATCCCATGTAGTGAGTAGTCGAGCTGAATGCTACTGAACTCCTTGATCAATTCGTTCATGTATAGGTTGAAGAGTCTTGTCAAAGTAGGACCACTTTGTCGTACACCACACTCCAAACTGTAATTGTCGGATAATGGTCCCATCCACCTAACATAATTAATATTTAAAGATTTCTGTGTGCTCTACTGGAAGATCCGTTTCTATAGCCATTTTGTCTCATAGTTTTTCATATGATACAAGACCGAAAGCCTTAGTATGGTCTAAAAACAGGCATAGACTAGGGTATTTCTACATGTATAGTATACTAAACGGTATTTTTGGGGCAAAAAATTTTAGTTTTGGTAGATGACCTAGTTCTAAAACCGAACTTGGAATCGTGCAACTTAACGTGTATATTTAAGCGCCGTTCAAGCTAACCGCCCAGTACCTTTGCTGTAATGGTAGCCAGTCAAATGGTTTATAGTTAATAATACTAAATACATCACCAGTCTTATTGTTAACAACAGGAACTATCGTAGATAATCTTATTAGGACCTTGGTCTTAATAAGATTATCTGGTAGGTGTGTATGCCCAATATATAAAGAGAAGAATGTAGCCAGAACTCGAGGCAAATGAGCACCTACATATTACTAGTGCTCTATACTAGAGGAGTCATGTCCCAGTGACTTTCCCTTAGTCACGCCTTTTAAAACGAACGCTACCTATTTAGCGTTAAAACGCACAACATGCATTTTAACGTAGGCGTTTCAACACTTGTTCCATTTATTTTTAACTCTTTGTTTGTGAAACTTCCACCATTTTGAAATGTAATAGGCACCTAATTTGACTAACTTATTTATGTTATAATTAATTTTCCCAGTTTCATGGTACAATACCTATCTTAAAAATTACAAATATCACAACATATTCTTAAACACCTGGCTGCCGACTCATGTTGGGGGAGCGTGAGCGTAAATATAGCTTCCCGGGATACGGTGAGCAATTGCAACCGTGCCGGTCGCTGAGCTGTGCTATTTTCTGCGTTATCTTGATATAGATGCGAGCACTTACTATGTTTTTTTGAAAATTTTAAGAACTTGTTCAGTATAAGCTGAAGAAATGGGGTTAGAAGTACTTGACATCTGCGCAGTTGTTTGTGAAATCATCTCGTAAATCCTGTCTTACGATCTACTACGTCATCCAGTGTTTCAGTGGCTGGCTGCGACGCTAAGGTTGACTGAAGATGGGTATATATATATATATATATATATATATATATATATATATATATATATAGGGCGACCCCCCACTAGATGGAGTGACGACCTGGTAAGACATGCAGGAAGTCGATGGATGCAGGTGGCTCAAGACCGTGCTTTGTGGCATTACTTGGGGGAGGCCTATGTTCAGCAGTGGACTTGTAAAGGGCTGTAATGATGATGATGATGATATATATATATATATATATATATATATATATATATATATATATATAACTGCAACAGTTTATAACTGCCGCATTCTTCGTCATTTAGAAATGGCTACATGTTTAATCAATTGTAATTTTAATTTATAATACCAATTTTCTTTCGGCGGATTGATAATTCGTGTACATCTCGAGCTACCCTTTTATTTATCCGCTGTATAACTGTGTCGAATTTTGTACATTCGTCCTTTATGTAAGCGGTTATACATTGTGCTTCAATCTGCGCAAACCACGCGCATATCGCGCGTATATCGTATTATTATTACCACAAAATAAATTTTGTATTGGATATACATAGGAAGCTACATTGATTCACTAATCTTACAGATTGACTAAAACTTAGCGAAAATACTCTCACTTCTCAAAGTATAGGGCTCACTGCACATACAGTTTCACTGCACACAAAAGTTTTGTCAGTGAGATTAAAGACTAAAATCTGGCAGACAATGAAACTATGATCAGCTTTGATGTCACTGGTCACATGCTTACCAGTTAAAGACTGTATCTCAATTGTAACAAACAGGCTGGAAGAAAACAATATGCCCGTAGAAAATAAAGTGTCACTTAGATACTGCCTTACATCTTGCTACCTATTGGATAAGGGAGGAAGAGTTCAACAAGCAAGATTGTGTGGCGTTCACCTATGTCTCCTCTGTATCTCCCATTTCTGCCGTTATATTCATGGAAGGCTTTAAGCAAAAAGTCCTGTTTACTTCTTACGTAAATTCAAGATTCTACGCGTGGTACATAGAAAACACTTTAACAATACTAATTTTAAATCAAACTACTGCATTTTAGACCATTTAGACTCCATAAATTATAGAATTCAGTTCACAGTGGAGTTACAGGCAAATAATTCTTTAGCTTTTCTTTTTTTTATATAGAATAGGGTGACAAACGAGCAAACAGTCCACCTGATGGTAAGTGGTTGCTGCGGCCCATAGACATCTACATCTATCTTCCATTACAAATCAAAATGCAGATGCGTAGTCACCCGTGAGGACTGAGATGGAATGCCTCATTTCCAGTAAAAAGGGTCTCCGGTTCTCTACACTCACCATACGAAATACAGCAGCATTAAGCTACGATTTCACGCTGGTATTCTGTGAGAGCGTGGTCCTTCCCCGGTCGAGCCGACCCATTCGTGCTACAACTATACTACTAATATAATTGCAGCATTTTTCTAGGTATTATTAACTGGGAGTCCTGGTAACACCTCGAGTCACACTGTGTCTAGAAAAAAGACACATTCAGATAGACATTTAAATATTGATTCTCACCACCATTCTTCACAGGGAGTAACCGAGGGTAAATCTTTATTTCAGAGAGCAGGAGCGATCTGTGACAGTGAACACCGGGCTGCCAAGCTCCAACACTTCAAGCAAGTTTTGCATGATAACAGGCTTGGGGTCCGCGCCCACGTCAAAATAAATGTGAGAAGACAGTCACAGTTAAGCGTGTGCCGGCTGTACTGCCATCTGTCAGAGGTATCACTGACAAGATTGGCTACGTCTTGAAGCGTGCTTCCATTAAAACAACTTTAAGTCGCCGTAGAAGATAAGTCAGTTTTTACCATCGGTCAAGTGTAGTGTATGGTATCTACAATATTTGATGTGATCTACCATATCTGCATAGTACACAGCAAACAAAAGAGGCCCCAAAATGAGCTGTAAGGTACACTTTGTTTCACAACTTGAAAAAAGGCATTTAGCTACTCGTTGTGGGCGATATTTAAAACAACACACAAATCTTAGCACCGCAGTTACGTCGAAACCATAATAGTACAACTTTGACAAAAGTAATGGCACATATAGGCAGTCTAATGCTCTAGAAAATCTAGTAGAGCTAAAATTATTGTACCTTTTCCACAATCTTATTCTGACAGAATATCATCGGTTACTTTATTCTGTGCGGTGGATGTTGAAATCTTTATTCTCGATACTATACAATTGTCCAAATCCCAATTATAAACCAAGAGTACGTTCGTTTCCAAATACTTTCTCAGCTGCTCGGCAACAACCTTCTCTAAAATATTTGATACATATGGCAATGTGCTTATCGGATGTATGTCCTTCATGTTTGTTGGATTTGTGTTTTTAGGAATAGTTCTAAATCATGCGTATTGCCATTTAGTAGGATATATGTGGATTTATACAGCTTTATTAATTTTATTTCTTTTAACTGATGTGTTAGGAAAGGACATTTTTAGCATACTAAGTGGTATGTCATCTATAACTACTGCATTGGATTTAAGTTACCGTGCTATTTCTTTGACATCAATTTCCTGTACATTTATTAGCCTAAATTTACTTGGAAGTATGTAGGATTTAAAATAGATTAACCTATTTGACGATATCCACGGGACTGTATGAGGCAGTGGGTATTCATACACCGCTACTACACGGTTACTAAGATTCAAGCTTCGATACAAATAAAATCTTCGGTTTTATATTTTTCAGCCTTCGATTCTCGTCACATCCATACGTAATACAGCAGAATTATTCTGTTATTTTATGCTGCTGTTTTAAACTGGTATTCCGAGAGTGGTTCTTTTTCGGAATAGTCGACCCATTCGTACATAGTACAACACTCACAGAGAACTCAATCTGCGTACAGTACAGTGCAATGTACGCAGATTGAGTTCTCTACGCGACATCGACTTCGTTTTTCCACGAAGTTCAGGATGTTTCCACTCGACATTCTTTTATCTAAACGGGTGATATAAAGTAGTATGGTTGGCCCCACAACACGTAGATTTGTACTAGCGGTTATTTTGGTAAATCCACGCTGCTTTCAGACGAGTCTCGAACGTCTTCTCTCAACAAGAGGAAACCCGTCACTATCGATCTTGTTGCTTTAAGTTAAGAGTCCGGCAAAGCTCTATAGTCATCATAATTTCTCCATAAACTATAAAATAAATGGTAGAGGGTAGTTACTCCAAAAAGGGAATATAAATTGTTTACGCTTTGTCTAACACATGTAAACAAGTAGGGCAGGAAAATATTTTCCATCATGCAATCAAATTTACATCTTGCCATTTTACTTCCTACTATCTTTATCCATTGCGCTTATATTAGAGAAATTACACAGGCGTGTCTCTCCGATCTCGGCACAACCCGCTACATGTGTTGCATAATTTAGATATAATATATTGAGAAAGGAAAGTAAAATGCTCCTTGAGGGGAAATATTTTAAGAACAATTTGTGACAGAACATCAACAAAACTTTTATTTGTGTTAGATAAGTGCAGCGGTACTATGCACGAATGGGTTGATTATTCCGAAAAAGAATCACTCTCGGAATACCAGCGTAAAACGGCAGCATAGAATAACCAGAAATACAGAATAATTCTGCTGCAGTACGTATGGATGTGATGAGAATCGTAGGCTGAAAAATATACAACCAAAGATTTTATATTTTATTTGTATCGAGGCTTGAATCTTAGTAATCGTGTAGTGGCGGTGTATGAATGTCCACTGCCTCATACAGTCTCGTGGATATCATAAAAGGTGACGGAGGAAAACTAATATAGAAAATGGGTAGCAGCATCTGCCCGATAATAAATCAAAATATTAAAAAAAAACTGCGGTGACAACCCTGCCAAGTGGCCTTCCTATGAGGCAATCCACGAGGGAAGCGTATTTTCAGCAGTGGAATTTTATAGGTTTTAATGGATGAAATACTTAGGATTTTTTTTATAGAAGAGGGGCAAATCAGCATGCGCCTCACCTGATGTTAAGTGACTACTGCCGCCCATGATCAACCGCAACACCAGGGGAATTGCAGGTGCGTTGCCGGCCCTTTAGAAAGGAGTAAGCTCTTTTCTTGAAGGTCCACAGGTCCTGTCGGTCCGAAAAATTCGCCGGTGGTAAACTATTCCACAGAGAGGTTGTACGCGGAAGAAAACTCCTTTTGAAACGTACTATGGTGGACCGCCAAGCATCCAGATGGTGTGGATGCTATCGGGACGTTTGCCGAGTAGTGCGTTCACGAAATTTGGCGGCTGGGATTAATCCGAACAATTTCTCAGAGCACCCTCCATGGTATATGAGAAATAAAATGCAAAGAGATGCAACATCTCTTCGCAGTGCCAGTGAATCGAGCCGATCGGAAAGCACTCGGTCGTCGATGATTCGTGCCGCTCTGCGCTGGATGCGGTCAAGTGGAAGGAGCTGGTACTGGGGAGCCCCAGCCCAGAGATGGGAACAGTACAGTTGCAACATATCATTGATATGCAGAAGAAACAGCGTTGGCGGTAGCACGCAGTCTTGCGGAACACCAGCATTAATAGGCTTGTAATCGGAGCCTGCACCGTCTACAACGACCATGATGCTCCGATCTACAAGAAAGCTGGTGATCCAATCGCACAATTTCTCGGGAAGCCCATAGGAAGGGAGCTTCGAAAGAAGCGCTTTGTGCCAAACCCGATCGAAGGCCTTCGCAATGTCCAAACTAACGGCCAATGCCTCCCCTTGGACTCTACTGCCTTCGCCCATTTATGAGTTAGGTAACCTAGAAGATCACCAGCCGAGCTGCCGCAACGAAACCGTACTGGCGGTGACTAATCAGCTGGTGATCCTCAAGGTACCGTACGAGCTGGCTGTTAATAATAGATTCCATTATTTTAGAGGACAAGGAGGTGATGGCGATAGGTCTATAGTTGGACGGATCAGAGCGGTCACCTTTTTTAGGGATCGGGTGGACGAAAGACTTCTTCCATGGTTTTGGGACTACGCCTTAGGAGTAGGAGTACCGGAAAAGACGCGTTAAAACTGGTGCTAACTCTGGAGTACACGTCCTCAGCACAATTGGGGGGATTCCGTCAGGCCCACTCGACTTGTGGATGTCCAGGGAGAGGAATGCTTTGCGAACCGAGCGCTGTGTGAACTGTACTTCTGGCATGAAGCGCTCACACCGCGGGATGGTCGGCGGCGTACTCCCCCCGCCATCAAGAGTCGAGTTGGACGCAAAGAAAGAGCCTAAAAGATCGGCTTTCTTCTTTGCGGTATGGGCCAGTGAGTCGTCATCTCTGTGCAGAGATGGAAGAGACGGCTGACAGAAATTCCCCTGGACAGCCTTAGTGAGAGACCAGAACGCACGGGTTCCAGAAGGAAGGCGAACTAGTTTCTCGCCAATTCTGCCTATGTGCTCTGACTTTGCCTTAGCAATGACTCTTTTGAAGGACCTAGAGGTGGAATCGTACTTCTTTTTTATAGCGCTGGTGTTTACATCCCGGGACGCTGATGCGTCAGCCCAGGCTCGGTAGCACTCCTGCTTATAGCATGATGCTATTTTACAGGAGCGACCAAACCATGGCTGAGATTTGCGTGAGGAAGGAATAAAAAGTTCCATACCCTGAAGTACCACATCAGCGACAGAATCCGCAACAACGTTGGGATCATCCGACGAGAAGCAAACCCGCCCCCAAGGGTAGGATGCAAATAAAGACCGCATCCCATCCCAATCGGCTGACCTATAGTGCCAAACACGGCGGCAGCCTGCAGAATGCAACTGAGATTTCAGTGGCACCACACTCTGGACAAGACAATGGTCCGAGGAGCCTAAAGGGGCTTCGACGGAAATCTGATATCCGTCCGGGTGAGAGGTCAGCAGAAGGTTCAACAGGGAAGGTGGAAGATTTGGAACATCTCAATTCACTTAGGCGAAGTAACCAGTTATGTCAGACCATATGCCAAAGCAAAATCATGAACAGACCTCCCCGCATGATCGGTACCCGTAAAGTCGACGAGGATCACGATCTCTGCGGAGGGGATCTGCTGTAGCAACGAATCTGTAGCCATTTGGACGTGGTCGAAGAGTGGGTCCGTTTCGGCATTACCGCTATGGGACCTATAGAGGCACCCGTAGACGCGCGGATGGTCGTCGCTGTCTACGCGTAGCCAATGGATGGACAGGTCCGAATCTTCAAGTCTGCCGAGGCGTCGAGAACAGATGTCTTCTCTGACGTAAACGCAAACTCGAGCCCGAGGCACAAAGGAGTGTTCCAGTTTATACCCCGGGTAGGAGAGATACGAGACATCAGCCGGAGAGGACTCCTGCGTCTCAGTCAGAAAGAGCAGAGCCGGCCTCGCCGTCTCGAGATGGTAGTGGACGGCGTTTAGGTTAGAATGAAGCCCCATGATATTGCAGAAATTCACTGACTGCGTGGCAGTGGTCGCCTTGGTCTTGTTGCTCCGTTTGCCCCAAGCAGTTGTAGTCTTGAGAGAAATTTTGCCCCCCCCCCCCCCAGAATACGCGGGGCAGCCTGAGAGCCCACGCTCAGAGGTGGAGAAACATGGTCGTCGATGCTCGGCGATGGATTCTCCAGGGGTGCTGGTATCCTCCTGGGGTAGTGCTATCATGTTGATAAAGGGGGGGGGGGGAGATTTGGGCCTCCGGCCACCTGCACTCACCAGACGAAACGCGGAAGCAGAGCTTCCACTTCCCGCCGGTATTCTGTGAGGTCTTGGTTTGAGCCGGCCCATACGTGCAACAGCAAACCTGCCACGTGGCTCTACCACTGTTAAAAATTAAAGGATTAAAGAAATTTATTTTTAAAAGACAAACAATGCAACTTATATAAAAATAATGAAAAAAAATAGTAAATATATTCTAATGGTCATCGAACACACAGTTAATAACTTCGCAGTCTTCGCAATTGATTGATGAAAAATGTTCAATTATATATAGAGAGAGCTGAGATTCAAAACTACTTGACGGCCTTACATTTTTTGTATTATAAGATAATCTAATATAAATCTATGCTCCTTAAAAGGTAATTCTTCTCTTTGCGTAGTTTTTTCGTACTTTAAGTTGTACAAGTAAACTAGTTCGACAAAGACTGTATTTGTGATTGTTTTGCAAAAGACAAGTTAGTATGGATGACTTAATCAATTATTTTCCTAATTATAATGCAAGTATTATGTATATTGTCTGTGAACTGGCAAGAAGGAACTGAAATTCCTACCTAAAGTTTTTGACAAAAATATTTTTTATGGTAAATGGTCCCGTAAGTCGTGCGGATTGCTCATATAAACGTTAAAAACGTAGTTAAATTGGGGTGCCAAGTATAAGACTGTTTCAATTAGTCCTTACACAGACTTCACCTTGTCTGAAATTAATAAATCCTATGTAAGCTATTTTTAACTGGCTGTGACATGTTACGCAGTTTGTTAGAAAATTTTTTTGTTGTTTGCAATAATCAAAAGTTTTCAACATCATTTTTTTTCGATTGACGATTATTTTTTAAACTAATTATATAATTAGTGGCATGTTATTCCTTAGCCTTCTTAGATGTGTTATTCATCTAAAATCCAAACACTAACATAGATCACACTGTGTATGAAAAGACCAATAAGAACCGATATTTAACTCACCATCATTTTATACGTGGTAGAGCCATGCTGCAGTTATATTAGTAGTATAGTTGTAGCACGAATGGGTCGGCTCGACCGGGGAAGGACCACGCTCTCACAAAATAACAGCGTGAAATAGTAGCATAATGCTGCTGAGTTTCATATGGTGAGTGTAGAGACCCGGAGATCCATTTTACTGGAAACGAGGCATTCCATCTTAGTCCTCACGGGTGACAACGCATCTGCATTTTGATTTGTAATCGAGGATACATGTAGATGTCTATGGGCCGCAGCAACCACTTACCATCAGGTGGACTGTGTGCTCATTTGTCACCCTATCCTATAAAAAAATCCTTCACAGTTGGAGTTCGTGGGAAAATCTTTGTTACAGAGAACACGAAGGATCTGTGACAGAAAACACCTGGCTGACATGTTTCTACAACTCAAGCAAGTTCTGCACGACAACAAGCTTCGGCTCAAAAAGCAGACCACAGTCGAGCGTGGGCCTGCTGTACACCATATGTTATCACAGATAAGATTGGCTGTATCTCAAAGCGAGCTTCTCTTAGAACATCCTATAAGCCGCCGAAGAATATTAGTCAGTTTTTGTCATCTGTCAAGTGTAATTTCCCTCTACAAGGTGCAGGAGTGTACAAGCTTGTAGATGTGGTCTCTAGTATAAAAGACGAACAAAATTATTTATAAAAACTCACGTGAAGAACGAAAGAACATATAGCTGACGTGAAGCACCGACGCTCGCACGCGACGCGGGAAGTCTGCAGTCTGAGAACATGTTCAAGATCATCACCAACATTACATCAGATTTGACAAACCACAAATCCTCCTAAAAGAACACCGATTCCTACCAAGGATGACACGCGAGGCTATTGAAATTAAAAAAAACCATTCTAATTTCAATAAAGAAGATGGGTGGGTCATCTGTTTGGGGTCCTATAATTAAAAAATTAAATCCAAACCCAAAATTTAGGATACTGTAAGCTCCTTCTACGTAGATCGGGCCAAAAATTACTGTTAAAAATCCTGAAAAAAACGGTAGCAGGTCTAACTATGACACTGGAACGTCAAACATCTAAGTTCCCCCGTGACCATGGGTGTTGTTAAACACCCGAAACGTAGGGAATTAAAAATATGTTAATTAAATGCGATAAAATTCGTATAAATGGTTTTATTCAATGTGTAGAGTTCACGTAAATATAAGAAGTCATTAAAAATGGCCTAATTTTAGTAGAGAAGGAGGCTGGGTAATTTCACCAGCTTGAGATCCTATAATTAATTAAATTAAAAGTAAACCTAAGCACACTCCTGCAAAACTTCAAAACACAGTAAGGCCATTCTGTGTAGGTCGGATAAAAGTAATATTAAAAAAAAAATAAGGTACTCCGAGTTAACTTTGACATCGAGATGTCAATCATCTCAGTCCCGCGTGACCATGGGTTGCTATAAATCACACAAAACGTCGGGAGTTAAAAATATGTCAGTTAAACGCGATAAAGACCGTATAAATAGTTTTATTCAAAGTGTAGTGTTCGCGTAAACATAAGAAACCATTAAAATGGCCTAATTTAATAGAGAAGGAGGCTAGGCATTTCCACCTGCTTGTGGTCCTGTAATTAATGAATTAAAACTATATCCAATCATACAACTGCAAGACTTCAAGACATGGTAAGGTCATTCTGTCTTGATCGTATAAAAAGTAATCAAAAACCTGAAGGTACTCTGAGTTAACTGTGACATCGGGACGTCAATCAGCTGAGTCCCCCGTGACTATGGGTGCTGGAAAGCAGCCGAAACGTCGGAAAATGATTAGTTTTATTCAATATGTGGCATTTTTGTAAATGTAAAAAATCATAATTTAAAATAAAAACCAAATATAGCTCGAATATACGCTTTATGATTTCCTTACAAATATTTTGAAAAATATTAATATTTCAGACACGATTCATTCATAAAAAAACCGAAAGAGAGATTGACAATTTTAAAAGCGATTAAAATGTATTTAACTGCTTATTTTTATTCTCTCCAAATCCTTTTTGGCACAAAAATATACACTGTACAGACACACGCAATATTTTTTTTTGTTTTATATTATTTGTTTTATGTATAGATTTTTACTTGATTATCCAACTTAACTGTAATAATTATGGCATTTAAGTAAAGAAATTGCACGCCAGTATCATGGTAGAATGTTGGTGTCTTAAATAACAAATAAGATCGTTATATTATATACTACGTTCTGGAAATAAATAAAATTTAATGGAATTGAATTGATTTAAAATAACAGCATACGTGTGTCACCGTCTAATGCCAATTTAAAAATGTTTGGTACCTACCCCATATCATCTCGCGGGCTTAGTAAGAGCTGACAGGGGGAAACAAACGAGGAGATTGGCAGCATTATCTTCACCGTGACAACAAAAAAAGCTAAAAAAACGCATTTGTCAATCCGCCTGCCCAACGTAGCAACTATTAAAATAAATATTGTATATTGATAATATCCATCTTAACTTTGAGTTAAAGTTATAAATTACAACTTATTTGTATTTGTAAAATAAATAAATGTCATAAGTATTTCAATAGTTTAGTGTCTCAAAGTGACAGCAGTAACGAACATCGTTTAAACTTATTGTAAATGTAATTCTTGTCATACCTTTAATATTTTGAGATTTACCTTTTAAGTAAGTATTGTTTCGGATTTCATTTTTAATTTGAGATCTGTAAATAAAGCCATAGGACAAGACATTTGTTTCTTCTGTTTCTTCGGTTTCCTTTCTTTTTTTTCTTCTGCTATCTGCACCAAATTTTAAAATAAATACACGTACCGCCAATACATGCCAAACGACGTACGAAGGAACGAGTTTATTTACAGTTAAATATATACCTTGTCTTCTATTCTTAAGTGTGAGAATTACACCTTCGACTAGTGCCAAAATATTTTTACTTATTATCCAGGGATGACCACGTTACAATAAATTGTTAACAGTCTAGATAGATAATTGATAGAATCAGGCGTTACTTTGCTTTGTATTTAGTTAGCGGAAGGTTTCAAAGTAATATTTTTTTATTACTTTAGTGTATTTATGGTGTTTGGTATATATCGTATGTGTATTTAAAATAATTGTTCGTTTTTTATATGATTAGAGTTATTCATGGCAACTATGTTTATACACGTTTCATAATTAAATATTTTATAGTAAAATAAGTGACAGAGAAAATCAGTCTTATTACAAAAAACTAAAAATAGACAAAAATTATACGACATAATTTATTTAGTTACATAATATAGTAATTTATTTTGCATAAGACCATTAACATGAGTTTTATTTTTTAATGCCAATAATAGGTGAATTTCATTTTTTTTAAATTTATATATATTAACTTTTAGTTCTTTTGTATAGTTTTAGTACTATTAGTTATTTTTAGTTATAGTATTTATATAGTTTTTACGTGGTGGAGCCATGATGCAATTATATTAGTAGTATAGTAGTAGCACGAATGGGTCGGCTCGACCGGGGCAGGACCACGCTCTCACAAAATACCAGCGTAAAATAATAGCTTAGTGTTGCTGTGTTTCGTATGGTGAGTGTAGAGAACCGGAGACCTTTTTTACTGAAAACGAGGCATTCCATCTCAGTCCTCACGGGTGACAACGCATCTGTATTTTGATTCATAGTCGAGGATAAATGTAGATGTCTATGAGCCACAGCAACCACTTACAATCAGGTGGACTGTGTGCTCGTTTGTCACCCTATCCTATATAAAAAAGTTTTCTCATGTGGTTTTGCTGTATAAATATGTAAATGAAAATGATTAAAACATACTGCGACGTGTCAATCAAGTTCAGAAATTAAAAGAGGGCGGGTCGTCAGTTCATGTTCATATTAATTATATATTCGTTGACGCCTCCTCTGTATTTGTATACTACGTAGTCATGAATTGACGGGCCTAATTACACGGGTTTTAACCTTTCGGGGGAAAATAATATTTTTACTGGTATCCCAACTTAATGAACTCCCACTGGCAACACTATACCTATACCTCATGTCATTGTCAATTTTTCGTGCCAAATCAGCGAGTCGCATCTTCAAATTAAAAAGTTTAAAATTGGTTTTTAAGTGAAAGTTCTTAACTTTATTATAAGCAACATGTGAAAACTTACTTACGTAACACTCACAAACGTTTTAGCGATTGAAATGTATGTAATTTTTGCATTTAAATAACTTGTAGGGTAGATTAACTATAACGCGAGATGTGAAAATTATTTTTGAAACAGAACGAGCATCTGTAAGTACATAATTTTTCAATAAACATAATATGTATTTGTATTCATATATTGAATACTTATATTGCATAAGTATTTAAAAAAACCTGTAGGGTAGATTAATAAAATAGCAATATAAAATCAATGCATGACACAGAGCAAAAGTCCGTACATTACATATTATCTGTCTTGCGATGCCACGATACGGCGTACGAGACATTGAATTTTACTTTATATGAATATTCATACATTCATGTTTACTACCAAAATATGTATAACATAACTGCTCACATTGTAATAAAAGTTCAATATAATATCCGTGTATGATACAGAACGAGAGTCTGTACATCACATATCTGCCTTGCGGTGCCACGAGGGGGTACACAAGGCATTGAATTTCATTTTATATGAATATTCATACGTTCATATTTACTACCAAAATGTATATAATATTATTGCTCACAGTCTAATAAAAAAGCAATTTAAAATCTATGTTTGAGACAGAATGAGTCTATACATTACATATCTGCCTTGCGGTCCCACGAGGGGTTACATGAGGCATTGGATTCTATTTCACATGAATATTCGTATGTTTTTTTTCCTCTACAAAAATGTATGCAAGGGTTATTATATCCGCGGTACCACTGGCATGTACACGAGACTATTTTCACAACTGATCTTACTCTTATTTTCAGGACAAAAGATGAGAAAATTATTTACGCAAGTGATGAGGAAGATAAAGATTCTGTTTTACACAGCATTCTTTACCCAAAAACTTGTCAGTCAATCTTGTATTAAAAAAAAATCGCTTTTAAATTCTCCAAATTCCGTTCTTTTTTAACAAGTACCAAATCAGAGATAGAAGATTATGTGAAAATGAGCCATATACTTTCAAATTTCAACATTGTATGTATAGGTCTTATCAAGAAGATTGGTGAAGAGAATAATGATGGTGTAAATAACTGCATTAGACTGTTAAGTGCCTTATACAATTTTAAGGCACCTTTAAGAACAGCATTACTGATATCAGAGAAACCAACGATTATAAAGAAAGCTCTTAAGGAAACTCAAGTTACTTCTTATTTGGTACAGAATTTTGTTTTAAAAAGATCATAGGATCTTCATAAATCTAAGACACATTCAAAAACCTTTAAAATATTGGGACCTGTCTCCATCAGTAAGAGCTCACTAGACATGCAATAGTTTCCACCAGTTACTTTATACCAGCAGAGGTGATACTATCAAGTAATGTGTGGCATGCGCCAAGCTCAACCATCCAGGAAAAAAGAATTGAGGTAAACACAACTAAAGAGGTAAGCAGATTCACTTGACCTTATTTAAGAAAAAAACTTTTTTATTAAAAAAACTTTCCCATAGTAGGTCGATAACAATACATTAGTGTGAGTCAAGCATGTCTTCCCACATATATTGAGTTTAGTATGTCAGGAAATATTGTATTTAATACAGCTGTAAAATCATTAAAACAAGACTATAGTTAATCAAATCTAAGAAATACATTTTGACAGCTGTCAGATTTATTACACCGAGCATACCAACCAAAAAATGGGATCGTACAATATTAGATTCTTTAAAAAATCGATATCGATTATTTAGAGTTGGTAATCATTTAGTTTGGTTTGAATATTACCAGAATAAATTAAAAACGGATAATTTAAAACACAAGATTTATCAGTTCCTTCTTATTTGTTGTTACTGCTTATTTCTAGAGGCACAGTTATAAAAATTTAAGATTGAAACTAGATTAAAAATAAATTTATTCAATCATTTTCAGTAAAACTAGTAGATATGTCGTTGTTTATATTAATTATTATTAGATTTTCAATAATGCGGACAAAATTAATGTCTCTTTCAAAGTTATCCAGAATCAATTTTTTTTGTTTTTTCCATCACTTTTGCCCAATCGTCCTTTGTAACATCGGCACATGCTTCAACGAATATATTTTTGATAGCATTGGGTGATATACGAGCACACAGTCCACCTGGTGTTAGGTGGATGCTATGGCCCATAGACATACATACATATTTATTCTCAATTCGGAATCAAAATGCAAATGCGTTGTCACCCCAGAGGCTTAAGATGGAATGCCTCGATTCCAGTAAAAAGGGTCTCCGGTTCTCTACATACACCATACGAAACACAGCAGCATTTACGCTACTATTTTACGCTGGTATTCTGTGAGAGCGTGGTCCTGCCCCGGTTGAGCCGACCCATTCGTGCTACAACTATAATATAGATGTAGCGTGGCTCTACCATGTACAAAAAGTATTATTATAGAAAAAACAGTCCAAAAAGTTAAAACCGAGTCACAAAATAAGAAGACAAACAAAAAATTAAAAAATTACGCACAGTAAGCTCTGGAAAGAGAAACAGAAACTTTTTTATTTAATGTAGATTATGAATACTACTTATTGAAAGTCACTTTTTTCATTTACCACTGGTTCGCAAATAAAAATTGTCCTGTGAAGAACCGGCAAGAAACCCAACGGGACTAGTTTAAAAAAAAATAAGAGCTTACAATCGCATGATTGTTACAATTAACAACACAAAACATATTAGAAATAGCTTGGTAGCGATCACCCTTCCCAGGAGTATTATCATCCATAAATTCCTTAATATTAAAATAACCCTTTTTATACAAACTTAGTTTAATAAAGTTTTTAAACTGTGTGTACTTCGTTAAATTTTGTACATATATTTTCTGGGATTTTGTTGTAAAAGCGTATACATCGCCCCAAGAATGAATTACTGACTCTGTGGAGTCGAGTAACTGCTACTGAAATGGCGGGATATTAAAATTATATAGTGGTTATTTTAGCACGGCCTTGTATATTATGCTTTTTTGCCTACACAAATTTACTTTGACAAAGTAAAAAAAAAACTTGTTTTATTCATAATTCATGTAATTTGAAGAATTTTGAAAATAAAAATCAAATTAAACAAATAATACATTAAAAAAATTAATGATTCGATTATTTGAACATTTTTACAGATTATTTGAATATTTTTCCGATCATTCGCATTACAACGAATTTTAATCATCTGAACACTACGGTAATATACATAGCGACATATCATTGAAACGACGTCAAGTAAAAAAAGTTAATACTGGTTATTTTTTAATATTTTGATTTGTTTGAAAAATTAAAATTTATATTAATCATAAAAAAATATACCCGTTGTAATGAAATATAGATAACTTCATAATTCTTCGGATTTACGTAAAAGGTTATTTTAAATCCTGTGAGTAGGCTGGTGCAAAGTTATTGCGGAATGATTGTGAAACGTCAAAAGGTATTTCTTATATTTGGTTGACTATAGTCATAATTTTGTTTTTACTTATTGGTAAATACCGTGATATGATATATACATAGATGGGGAGATTCAGAAAATAAAATATGGAAAGTTCTAGAATTGCTGTTAATTGGATTATAAAGTTAATTAAAAAAAAAACAATACATTAAAAATACATTTAAATAACTTGGTCTTTACATATAAAATTATAGCATTTTCATACCTGAAGTGAAACACAAATTTTTCACATGAATGGTAAGTCAATTATTAAATTACAATCCACTACAATCGTATAGGAAATTTGCTAATTTAATAGTCAAATTAATGTCTGTTTTTCCAGCTACTTTTTCTGGGTAAATGTATACAAAACAAATAAAACATATCAAAAGAAAATAATATTGACTCTAAATTAATACTGAAAAATCATATTCAGATTTCAAGTGATCCAATTACAGGGGGAAGCACCCCAATCTATATATCAAATAAAATGAAAATCTTTTCAGTACATAATGAATGTGATATTGTTTATTGATCCTAAAACTACATATTGTTAAGTAAGACATTACATATTGAACATATTTTAGTTTTTACTTCTGATCATAACGTTTTGTTATAATTCCCATATCTAAAATTTCTTATAAGACTACAGCTATATCTTATATAGGGCACATGGGTGGCATATAATAACCACATCAAGTGACATAGCTTGTAAAATTGATCTTGTGAAATATATGTTTTTCTTTTTTGCCTTATAAATAACATCTTAATGTAATTCTCTCATCTGTATGCAAAGAATCCAGGAAAACTAATAGCGAAATAAAATGGGAATCAAATTCCTAAACCTATAAAAAGATTGTCTATAAGATTTTATCCAAAAGTAATAGATAAACATAAGTTCATCCATTTGCTATTAGAAAAAATATAAATTCATAAATTTCTTTTGTTAACTTTAGGTTTTATGCACTATTCTCCACAATCTTCGAACGGAATGCAGAAGAAGGAATAACCTTCTAGTATTCATAAGCATGTTACTAAATCACTGTTAAAAAACGACTTATTAAAATTCTTACCCTAGTCAACAACTATTATGTATATAATCTCCTTTGATCTAAACTTACCTTGCTGTGGTAGTGCTGTCAAAGAGGTATTTATCCGAAACGGCTCCAACGATTTTCATAAAATTTTGTGTGCAGGGAGTTTCGGGGGCAATAAATCGATGTAGCTAGCATTTATTTTTAGAAAATGTCATTTTGTCCGTGTTTTAGGCAATGAAAAACTGCTACAATATCGTTAGAATAAGAAGGTAAATGTTGACAGTTTATTAATGATTACAAATAGCTTAATTGGTATATTGGGCGGTCACAAAATCGTAATACCATGGTTCGAGCCCAGACCAATCGACCGACTTTTTTTAATTTTTTTTTCAAGTTCCGTTCTTTTTTTAAATCTATTTTTTCTAGCCCTTTTTTAGTATTTTTAAAAACACGAAAATTTAAATAAGGTAATTGCACTCATGATTTTTATTCAAATAACCAGTTCAGTTTTTTCTATTATGTCGCTAAGATCAAAAAATATTATTCGTATTTCATTAGTATGTAATTTGTATCTAAATATAATTTCCAAAACACACGAATTAAAAAAAAAACCGAGCGAAAAATACCCAGCAAAGCTCGGTCAATCGGGTACGGTATGTAAAACATAAAAATAAGCCTTTGTTTGTGTATAAAATATGTCTATTGTCTAGTCGTTGTAAATAAAGTAAGAAAGGAGACGGGCGAATTTGGGCCTAACGTTACACAAGTGAAATAATTATCAACATTTTTTTAAAGTTTTTTTGTAGTTAATAATGAAATATTAAGCAGTTTTATCATGGCAAAAGAAATCAAATATTTAATAAGAATAATACTGACTTCCGTTATTTTTATTTTTAAACAATGATGCCAGATGAAATAGGTTAGTTAATCGATTTTAATACAAAAAGAGAAAAATGACAATAAAAATTGATTCAGTCTTTTCTTCTTTAGGTAAGTTTAAGAAACTTCTTATTTAAACAGTGGTTCCCTCGTGACACCTTAACGTTTCAAAATAGTCGTAAAAATAAATTGACTGAATAAAGTAATAAATCCATTTCACAATTGAATATCAATGTTTTATACAGGCCTCAAAGCGGAAATGTCAACGTTAGTTTAAAAACTAAAAACGTCACTCAAATCATTTGTTACTTTTGTTCACAGAGTACTTTTTTATATAGGGAACTACAGTAATCTATGTAGGGAACTTTTGCTTGGTTCTGAGCTTGCGGTGGTAGTGAATATTTTCTGTTATTTCTCTGTGTTGTAATAATATTCCCATCTTTAACGACTCTGGCTACGTATAAAGGATTCTGACGGTTTCTTTTCTGATTTTACAAGAATACATGTGTAAAATGATAAATGATTTTCCTCAGCTCACACACAGTAATTTAATAAAAATATTTTTAGGTATTTATCAAATTAAGTGGGCTAGGTCCCATTATGATGAACACATACAAGATGGGAGATATGAAATAGAAGTGTGTCTAGAAACGAACAGCAACCTACTAAGAGAATTGTCTTTATTCGACCTCTTAATAGCCACCTAGAATGGTACTATCCAACCATTCTAGCTGGCTATTGAGAGGTCGAATAAAATTGAGACATATACTTAAGCTCAAAAACATATTTTATATGTATTTTAGTTGACAGTCCTCTTAATGGTAGAGAGATCATCAAACAGTATTATTTCAATTATTTGGTAGGAAAAAGAACTGTAGGTTGCTGTTGTCATGTAATGTCCATGATATGGTACCTAAGCTGGGCAAGGCGTCAAGAGAATTTAATACCGCATGCACCGTTTTTAGACGATATTTTATTTGTTTATGATGAAGTGGACGATTAATAAATCATTAAAAGAGAATATGTTTTTAATTCATCCTCCTTCTGCTTTTTTATAATTATTTCAAACTTCTAGAATTCAGTTGGACGGCGGCGTCTGAATCTTCTATTTGTGAATGTCCTACAATACATAAAATTATGGTGAAGTCTAGTTTCCATTAAAGTCTAATAATTATTTTCTTAAAGTGTAATGTGAGAGCTTGGTGTGAGATAACATTGTATGCATAGCATAAGCAAAATAACAACCTATATTTTTATCTACAATGAAGCACTCGTAAACATTTTAGTTTTTTTGAAAATGGTATTGATATATAAATAAAATAATGCTGTAACATCAGGCCCAGCTTTCTATGAACTTTTGCCCGTCTCCTTTACTTATTGTTCTTCCTATTATGATTTGGGCTCATCCTGTGAAGTTAAACAGTTCTTTTCTGGTGTTTATAGGAAGTGGTTGCGCGGAAAACCCATTCGTGTTTATTTAATATCGGACGGTAGGTGCCAAGTCGCTTGTTCCTTTTCGAAAAAGCGATATCATTCATACCCTCCTATCGACACATCGGGGTGGTGGGGTGGGAGGGGCAAGAAGATGATTCTAGAATGTCACGTAATCATCGGAGCCGAGGATATATAAGACACGCGCGACCGTTGCGCGAGTCTTAATGCCTGCTTCGAATTCAGTTACCTTCCCACCTCTTGGAAAGAGGCAACTGTCATTGGCATTCCCAAGCCAGGCAAACCTCTCCACCTCCCCTCCAATCACCGTCCCATCAGCCTCCTCAAGGCCATGGGCAAACTTTTCGAACGAGTCATTCTCGTGCGCTTGAGGCGCCATTTGTTTCCCACAGATCAAGCCAAACACTCGTGCCCCCAACAAGTTCACCGCATAGTGGAATACATCCTCAGCGGTTTTTACCCTCGCCGTCAAAAAACCATCGCGGTCTTCTTTGACATTGCCAAGGCATTCGACAGAGTCTGGCACGAGGGCCTTATCTACAAACTGTACGACTTAGGCCTCCCAGATCGTCTCGTTCGCCTTGTAGCCTCCTATCTGAAGGATCGTACCTTTCGTTTTAGACACGAAGGCACGCTATCCTCTACCCGTCAAATAAAAGCCGGTGTTCCTCAAGGCTCTGTGGTTGCTCCCCTCCTATACATACTATTCACCAACGACATCCCTATCCCGTCGAATGGTGTCAAACTAGCCCTCTTTGCAGATGACACAGCCCTTTACTCCAAAGGCAACTCACTACCACAGATTCGGAACAAGATTCAAAAGTCAGTAAGCGACTTAGGAGCTTGGTTCCAAAAATGGCGTATCGACGTAAACCCGGAGAAAAGCTCCGCCGTTTGCTTCGAATATAAACGACGCCGTCTCACCACCACTCCGCCAATCAGGATGTTAGGAACCCCTGTCCCATGGCAAACTAAAGCCAAATACCTAGGCGTCACCCTTGATGCAAGGCTCACTTTCGAGCCCCATATCAAGAAAGTTACTCGCACCGCACGTTTTTACATGGGTAGGCTCAACAGCATGTTGGGCAGACACAGTAAAATGTCCCTCCGCAACAAGCGAACCCTATATAAGGTCTGCATACGACCTGTCATGACCTACGCGGCCCCCATTTTCGCACATGCTAAGCCCAAAGCTATAAATGAACTTCAAATAGTTCAAAATCTATTCTGTCCTAGGGCCACTAACTCGCCCTATTATGTCCGTAATGCTGACCTACATCGAGACTTAGAGCTCCCAACAATCCAACAGTTTCTTAAATCACTCTCTGAGAGATTCTTCAAAGCCTCAGAGTCCCACCCAAATCATCTCATTCGTGAAACAGCTGCCTATGCAGCCCCTATTCACACTCGCTATAGTGTGCGCAGGCCGAGAAACTCTCTCTTGGACCCCCCCAACAAGCTTTCGGCCGACCTGAACTGCCTCCTGGCGGCTCAGGCCGAGCCTACATAACACATCCCTTAATCTGCCTTAGTTAGGCACTCTTCTAAGCGGCTTTCCGCCGCTTGCGCCCTCCTTTCTGCCAAGGAGGGTCGCGTTCGTATACGGCTTAGAGATCTCTAGTCAGATCGTTAAGCCAATTCCTAAAAGGTTGGGTTTAGTGGGTAAAAGTCGCCACATAACCACGCAGCCGGCTGCGTGGTATGCTATGAGCATTCCCAACCTCCCTCCCCCGCTTTCCGGAGGGTTGCCCATATTTGCTTCGGGCGCAAAAAAAAAAAAAATTGCGCGAGTCTCTTACCGTCGCGCCAGTCATTGGAACAACAGCTCTCTTTCCGCCGCAGTCGTCGTTGAAACTACAACGCTTCTCTCCCGACGCACCCCTGGGGCCCCAGAGTGTCTGTCCAGAAGAAGTTCCAGAAGTTGCAGCTATAGTGCTCAACAGGATGGAAGAAACCCCGGTGAGTCAATATTCCTTTAATTAGTTCCTGCCTGATATAATTGTTTTAACCCGCTCCAATTTGTGTTTTCCTAATCAGGCAGGATTCCTTTTCATCGACTTGGCAAAATAATAGTTTTAGTTTAGGGAAGAGCGAGTGCATTATACCGCATGCTATAGTAGTCGCCTTTACGTAAGCGTATAAGCAATCGCATATACAGTCCACTTTAGTTAATATCTCGCGTAATAGGTTTAAGGTTCGACCGGGGAATTAGACTTCGGCAGCCTTAGACACGTGGCTCCACCAGGAAGGAAAATAAAAACTAGAATACAATCAAAGCTTAAGTCAACCATAATTTGGTTGACAAAGCTGAATTTCATCAAAAAGAAAAAGCAAAGAAATATACATTAGTAAGAGAAAATATGAGTATTTTAACCGACTTCAAGAAGGAGGAGGTGTTCAGTTCGACTGTATGTTTTTTTTTATTTGAAAGCTGGTGCTTCAAGTGTGATCTCATGTAGATTTATTCGGGATCCGACTAGTGGTTTTTGAGTTGTCTTTAATGCGTATTTGATTAACTTTGAATAATTTAATGATCTCATTTTATTCATATTAAAGTCGGTTGTGCAAAGTTTTTAATTTTGCCACTTGTATCAGTTACCTCACAATATCACTTGTATGTCACTAAAACTGTATGAAATTTAGTAAATTATTTGTTAATTTTGAAAAATGCTTAATATCCCTGCTACAAATCAAGCGGCTAGTTAAGTAAAGTATTTTAACAAGAAAATACATTACTTTTTACTGTACGTTGTACCAGGCATTCATTCCCTTCTCGTCCTAGAAGAAGTGGTATTGATGATATTGAAAGTGTTAGAAAGACAGCAATCTTACATCCAAAACTTTTTCCATTTATTATAAGAGGCCGTTTCTAATTAAGAGCATTTGAAAAGTATAAAATAAATAAATAATAATTCTAAATGGGAAATTATATTATCTAAATTTAAATATTATGCTTATTGTTTGTTTTGTTGTAAATTGTTAATTATGATAATTTATGACAGTAAATAATTAAAATGATGCAATAAAATCTTTAAACATCTACATAGTATACAAACACAGAGGAGGCGTCAACGAATATAATTATTTGATCAAAGTAACTTACCTGTAAGTGTCCTTCGATCAAAATTATATGAAGTTGACGCCTTCTCTGCGTACAATCCTACCCTGCTGTATATTATTACTCACCCTAAGCGATTGCTTGCATTTTAATTATTTTTTCCTAATTCTAGTGAATATAAATTCACAATAACATGAGGCGTATAGTGTTTCCAGTGGGAGTTCATATAAGTTGGGATACCAGTAAAAATATTATTTTTCCCCGGAAGGTTAAAACTCGTGTGATTCGATCCGTCAATTCATGACTACATAGTATACAAACACAGAGGAGGCGTCAAAAACTTTTGATCGAGGGACACTTACAGGTAAGTTACTTTGATCAAATAATTATTTGTTGTATTTATTATAACAACGTTATTCTTTGGATATTAAACGTGCCAAGTAAACATTTAACATTAAAAAAAACATAAAAGATTTGCATTTAAACACAAATCACTGTTGTTTACAGTGTGAGTCGTTTAGAGTTGCGAAAAGGGAAAGTGTACATTAATCAGCCAATTAATTAAAGGAAGAAAAAAGAAAATAAATATAAAAACACATGATGATGATAGATAAGGTTAAGTATGAGAAATACAATTAGGGATAGGAATAATGATGGGTAATATTAGAGCAACAAGTAACAAGCTTTGAGCAGATTTTTGTATTAAGAAAGGGACTGAACTGACTGAGCACGTGAAATGTATAAACGCAAGGAGTTCCAGAAATGTACAGCTGTAACCGAGATTTTTTTTACAAAATTAAACCCAAGATATAAAACATAGAGCCGAAAGGACACATCTTTCAAACATAATTACACTACAATAAATTAACGTGCAAAAAAATAATTTTTTCCCTTATTTCTTTCTGATTGTAACTATTGTGCTCATTTTCTTCTCGCCACCTCGAGGATAATAGCTGAAAATCAGTGTTTGTTCTCTGAGCAATATTAGTCTCTGAGCTATGACCCATTTGTTTAACTGCAACACACATGTATATTTAGATCATAAGTTTATGTATTTTTTTTCCATAATACTTTGATTGTATATCTAGTTTAATCACTGAATTTACGTGTGTGATTGGAGATACAAATAAACGTTTTATCTATCTATCTATCTATCTATATTTATTGACGAAGAAGGGTAAATGTGCAGGAATACGAAGTAAAATAGTAAACGCTTTTTCTAAGATCATTCAGATGATAAGAGTGAGAGCAACTTTAAATATTTCTCATATCATTACTTCCCATCAGTTACCGTTACAGTCTACTAAAGTCCACTGCTGGACATAGGACTGCTCCACAGATTGCCTCAAAGGGGTATGCCATAGTTGCCACGCTTGGAAAGAGGGTTGAATACTGCAGTTTTTCATTTTAGTCGTTATTAAGAAGACGCTGCTGCCCTTGTCCTGATATGTTTCCCTCTGTGACGTCTTATGTCACCCAAGAGGTGATGTAGGGTAATGGATATTCTTACATTACCACTACTCAGTACATTCCATATGTACTCTTATTTAAGAGAAATTATTCAATTCAAACGTTTGAGGCAGTGTTTTATTAAAGGGGACAATCATTTTTGGGCCCACTAAAAATATTAACGTCACTTAACTCACTTAACGTACAAAAAAAGACACCAAATTATAATAGTAAATGGCCTACAGATTTTTCGAAAATGTAAACGGAATCAAGAAATAGGAAAAAAAATTAGTTGTTTTGATATTCGTGTTCTGATTAGTGTAATATGGGTAAAATGCGTGTACCTAATTAGTCATTTTGCAGTTTGTATAAAAAGAAAACTACTTTTTCACAAAGCTGACTTAAAAAAGATACCACTAAGAACTTTATGTTTAATTTCTAAAAATTTTAGCTAATATCACGTTATAACATAGTTCTAAATGACTGTGAACCAAAACGTTATTTTATCATTGACTTCCGGTAATTCCCAGCGGCCGGCGGACGGGTACGGCGGGGCGGGGCGGCGGGGTATTACCTACATCTTTAATCTCAACGGCATTGACGTTCGTCACGCTATTGTTTTTTGTATTTATATGCGATTTTAAGAAAATGGGATCTGCTAGATCAGCATACAATGAAAATAGATGTGTATGTTGCAATTGTGGAGTCAGGTTTCAACGCAGTGTGCGAAGACAATTACTGGCCGAGACAACTGCTGATGGGCGCCAACTTTTATCTGTGTGGATTTCTCATGAGGTAGGTATAATATTATCTCATGGAAAGCTAATGACTGCACTATACAATCTATCTACTTACATATTATCTAGATTTAAACTTTTATGAGAAATATATATTATTTTTGTTACTCTCGATTTTATTCCAACAATATTACTATACTGCGGAAACGAAAATTACATATTTTCTTTATTAACGTATTACTTAATATTTTTATTTTTGTTGAATAATATGGGATATGGTACGATTTTTTAGAAATAATACGAAAGAAAACGATCCACAGACTCCTGGAACACATAACGATCTATACATGATTAAGTACTTAATTATTTTAAGTTTTTAAAAGTAATAATAAATATCCCTTCAAATTATTAATAAATTCATACCTTCTATAGCTATAATTTTAATCTTTCGTTATATTAAATTGATAAATGATATATTATATTGATTGAATTATTTTACATTTTGACACAAGATGACACTGCATTCTTTCCTGCTATTTACCAACTTACAGGCATAGTTCTTTGCATTGACTCCATTGACTGGCATTGACTGTAAGAAAAAAAGTCTGTTTTTTCAAACTATTTGGTAGAAAAAATATAATATGGTATAAACTTGTTTGTTTAAATTGATGTAAACTGTGTTCGTGTTAAAGTAAAAGTTTAAAAATGAAAATTCACGTAGTTTTACTGCTTACAAGTGGATTATAAGGAATAAATCGACATCCATTTCATTGCGTGACGCGAAAATTTGTGGTGGGCCCATTCTCCATACAAAAATTGATTGTCTCCTTTATTTTACAAATTCCTCTAAATGATATTTCGAATTGGGTTAAGTAATATTAAAGCAAAAATGAAGATAATTTTTTAAAATGTAAAGAATTTTTTGACAGTGGTAGAGTCACGCGGCAGCTTTGCTGTTGCACATATGGGCCGGCTCAAGCCGGGGTGGTACCACGACCTCACAGAATACCGGCGTGAAGTGGAAGATCTGCTTCCACGTTTCGTCTGGTGAGTGCAGGTGGCCGGAAGCCCAAATCCTCCCTCCCCCATCAACATAGTAGCGGAATTAAATGATTATAGACCACCCCAGGAGGGTACCAGCACACCGGGAGAATCACTCGCTGAGCATCCATGATCATGTTTCTCCACTTCTGAGCGTGGGTGCTCAGGCTGCCCTGCGTATTCTGGGGGGGGGGGGGCAAAATTCCGATCAAGACTACAACTGCTCGGGGCAAACGGACCAAGAAGACCAAGTCGACCGCGCTGTCCGTGAATTTCTGCAATATCAGGGGACTTCACTCTAACCTAGACGCCGTCCACTACCATCTCGAGATGGCGAGGCCGGCTCTACTCTTTCTAACCGAGACGCAAGTGTTCTCTACGGCTGATGTCTCGTATCTCTCCTACCCGGGGTAAAAACTGGAACACACCTTTGTGCCTCGGGCTGGAGTTTGCGTTTACGTCAGAGAGGACATCTGTTTTCGACGCCTCGGCAGACTTATAGGTTTGGACCTCTACATCCTTTGGCTATGCGTAGACAGCGACGACCATCCGCGCGTCTACGAGTGCCTCTATAGATCCCATAGCGGTAATGCCAAAACAGACCTACTCTTCGACCACGTCAAAATGGCTACAGATTCGTTGCTACAGCAGATCCCCTCCGCATAGATCGTGATCCTCGGTGACTTTAACACCCATCACGCCTAATGGCTTGGTTCACGTTTAACCGATCATGCGGGGAGATCTGTTCATGATTTTGCCTTGGCATATGGTCTGACACAACTGATTACTTCGCCTACGCGGATTCCAGATTTGGAGGATCATGCACCTTCCCTGTTGGACCTTCTGCTGACCTCTCACCCGGACGGATATCAGATTTCCTTCAACGCCCCTTTAGGCTCCTCGGATCATTGTCTTGTCCAGAGTGTGGTGCCACTCACGCTGAAATCGCAATTGCATTCTGCAGGTTGCCGCCGTGTTTGGCACTATAGGTCAGCCGATTGGGATGGGATGCGGTCTTTCTTCGCAACCTACCCTTGGGGGCGGGTTTGCTTCTCGCCGGAGGATCCTAACGTTGTTGCGGATTCCGTCGCTGATGTGGTACTTCAGGGTATGGAACTTTTTATTTTTTCCTCTGTGGTGCCCTTTGGAGGCAAATCTCAATCCAAATCCAAATCAAAGCCATGGTTTGGTCGCTCCTGTAAAATAGCATCATGCTATAAGCAGGAGTGCTACCAAGCCTGGGCTGACGCATTAGCGTCCCGGAATGTATACACCCGCGATCTAAAAAAGAAGTATAATTCCGCCTCTAGGTCCTTCAAGAGAGTCATTGCCAAGGCAAAGTCAGAGCACATAGGCAGCATTGGCGAGAAACTAGTTCGCCTTCCTACTGGAACCCGTGCATTCTGGTCTGGTCTAAGGCTGTCCTGGGAAATTTCTGTCAGCCATCTCTTCCATCTCTGCACAGGGAGGATGAGTCACTGGCCCATACCGCAAAGGGGAAAGCCGATCTTCTAGGCTCTTTCTTTGCGTCCAACTTGACTCTCGATGACGGGGGAGTAGGCCGCCGACCATCCCGCGGTGTGAGTACTCCATGCCGGAAGTGCAGTTCACACAGCGCTCGGTTCGCAAAGCACTCCTCTCCCTGGACATCCACAAGTCGTGTGGGCCTGACGGAATTCCCCCAATTGTGCTGAGGACGTGCGCGCCAGAGTTGGCACCGGTTTTAACGCGTCTTTTCCGGTATTCCTACTCCCTAGGCGTAGTCCCAAAATCATGAAAGACGGCTTTCGTTCACCCAATCCCCAAAAAAGGCGACTCAGACACGTCCAACTACGGGCCTATCGCCATCACCTCCTTGTTCTCCAAAAAATGGAGTCCATTGTAAACTGCCAGCTCATGAAGTAATTTGAGGATCACCAGCTGATGAGTGATTGCCAATACGGTTTTCGCCGTGGTCTGTCAGCTGGTGATCTTCTGGTCTACCTAACTCACAGATGGGCGGAGGCAGTAGTGTCCAAGCGGGAGGCATTGGCAGTTAGTTTGGACATTGCGAAGGCCTTCGATCGGGTTTGGCACAAAGCGCTTCTTTTGAAGCTCTCTTCCTACGGGCTTCCCGAGAAATTGTGCGATTGGATCACCAGATTTGTTGCAGACCGGAGTATCCAGGTCATTGTAGACGGTGCAAGCTCCGATTGCAAGCATATTAATGCTGGTGTTCCACAGGGCTGCGTGCTATCGCCAACGCTGTTTCTTCTGCAGATCAATGATATGTTGCAAACCCATAACATTCATTGCTATGCAGATGACAGCACTGGTGATGCTCTTTACACCGGCCGAGCCAATATTTCTCGGGAAAACGTCTCCGAGTGCGGCGGACAAACTTGTGTCTGAAGTGTAGTCTTTGTTGAACAGAGTCTCGGATTGGGGGCGACTAAATATAGTCCAGTTTAACTCTCAGAAGACACAAGTTTGCGCGTTAACCGCTAAAAAGAACCCCTTTGTCGTATCTTCTCAGTTTCAAGGCACTCCCTTTGTTGCCTCAGCCAGTATCGGAATCCTCGGCGTCGACATATCGAGTGACGTGCAGTTTCATGTTCACTTGGAAGATAAGGCCAAATTGGCCTCTAAAAAGCTTGGCGTGCTCAGCAGAGTGAGAGAGTATTTCATACCGGCACACCGCCTGCAACTTTACAAGGCGCAGGTTCGGCCGCACATGGAATAGTGTTCCCATCTCTGGGCTGGGGCTCCCCAGTACCAGCTCCTTCCACTTGATCGCATCCAGCGCAGAGCGCCTCGAATCGTCGACGACCGAGTGCTTTCCGATCGGCGCGATTTACTGGCACTGCGAAGAGATGTTGCATCTCTTTGCATTTTCTTTCGCATATACCGTGGAGAGTGCTCTGAGGAACTGTTTGGATTAATCCCAGCCGCCAAATTTCGTGAACGCACTACGTGGCCAACGTCCCGATAGCATCCACATCATCTGGATGCTTTGAGTTTTCTTCCGCGTACAACCTCTCTGTGGAATAGTTTACCACCGGCTATTTTTCCGGACCGATACGACCTGGGGACTTTCAAGAAAAGAGCTTACTCCTTTCTAAAGGGCGGGCAACGCACCTGCAATTCCCCTGGTGTTTCGGTTGATCATGGGCGGCGGTAGTCACTTAACATCAGGTGAGCCGCATGCTCGTTTGCTCCCTCTTCTATAAAAAAAAGATAAGATAAAAATATGAGTGATCATTACATTTTTTGAATTGTAATGTTTATCTGACTGGTAAGAAAGATGGAAGCTCAAATAAAATACATCGCCGAATAAAGTAAACTTTTATTAATTATTGTGATTTACTTCTGACGCTGCGAATCGAAACGGACAGACCTTTAAAAATATATGATTAAAACTACTTTTACGGATTTTATCGCGTTTATTTTTACTTTTTATTTTTAATTCCCGACGTTTCGGGCGCTTTCCAGCACCCATGGTCACGGGGGACTGAGATGACTGACGTCCCGATGTCATTGTTAAACCCGGAGTACCTTCAGCTTTTTTAATTATTGTTTATGGTCTGGTCTGGTATTATGGTTATGGTAATAAAAAAAAAAGCTGAAGGTACTCCGGGTTTAACAATGACATCGGGACGTCAGTCATCTCAGTCCCCCGTGACCATGGGTGCTGGAAAGCGCCCGAAACGTCGGGAATTAAAAATAAAAAGTAAAAATAAACGCGATAAAATCCGTAAAAGTAGTTTTAATCATGTGTAGTGTTCGCGTAAATATAAGAAATCATTTAAAAATATAGTCCTCAACTCCAGTCCAGTACAACATTTTTATTAGATTAATAAAATATTTATATTTTTATGTATAAATGATTATTTTATTTAGTATTTTATTGATAATACTGTTATTTTAGATTCATTGATGAAGTTCGTTCTAAATATGTCAGCTCTGCAGTAAATCGTAATGAAATAAAGTTAAAAACTTAATTTTAAACTTGTAATTTACATATACACCGTGTATATGTAAAATACATATACATCGTGTATAATGTAAAATACTATGAAAAAAAAGTGAAATTTTAATCTTTTTTATTTTAGAGTCATATCTTTATTTTTAAACTATTGCATAGCTTTTATCTCGGGTTTTGAGCGCGGCGACCGAATCAAGAAATTCCGTAACGAAATTAACCTAATGCCCGAAAACCTAACATCATCTAATGTCGTTTCAGTTGGGCAGACTTCGGCACTGTGTTTATGTGCGTGTGACTAGACGTATGCGTGTAGACTAGTTGCATGTATTGTAAGATAATAAAAATATTTTAAACAATAATATAGTTTATTGCAAGAAGCATATTCTTTCGTCGAGTCGTCGTCATGCTAGCAACTTTCGTGAATTTAGAGTATTTAATAAACACAGAATTTATAGCGTATCTTTAAGCGTAACTGTGTATTAGTGGCTGCCATGAAACTAAAAAGTACTTTGCATAACTTAATAAGCGGCTGCAGTTATGACGTCACTGAAGTCAAGTGGTCTCCACCATACCAATCTAAATGAGAGACCCTATAATATTAGTAAAGTTGGGCGTTATGACTTATAACAGACAACAGATAATATATTTAATTATATATTTATAATCTTACAACACATTAGAATAATCAACCATTGACTGTTATAATATATTCAAGATTGTGAGAAAGCGCCATCTAACAAAAGTAACAGTCACAACTCACAACTATCATTTGTGATATTTGCCTATGCGCTAGCTTGTTTATGGTCTCTAGCCATCGGCCGAGACGCGGCGCCTCAATCGGAGTCAACCTACATACTACATTCATTGTGCCAAAAGGACTGCGTTGGATTGCGTATGGTTTACACTAATTTAAACTCAACAACGATATAAGAGCTTATTTTACTAACACTAAATATAACGATAAAGAAATATGTTTGCTAGTATTTCCTGCCTGTTGTTTAATTTTCGGCTGTTATAATATATTGGTATTCAGCTGTTCAGTTAGCTATCTAACTGAGATGACAATGACACTGTTATATGTAATATACGTAATGTTTTGCGCTTCATATTACGTGACGAAGTTACTGTTGTTTTTCTTTGTTTTTCGTTTACATTTAATAATACCAAAGTAATAGAAACTATTTAGTGTAATATAGAAAGGATTTTGCGTGTTAGCGTAGCGCAGCAGCTGTTTGAAACTATTTTATATTCCTAAGTGTGGACGAAATAAAATCGCGCGTACAATGTTATATTTGAAACTGTTATAATATATTATAACAGTTTAAAACAACAGTTAGAAAAATATATTATAACATCTTAACGAAATAGGAAAATATTACAGTTTCGCCCATCTTTATATTAGCTTACGAAAAAAACAGATGTTTCATGTAATTATTGGTATATTTTTCAGGTATTATGTGCACTGTCGTTCCTTGCCAGTGGTAGATACCAAAGAATGTGCGGCAAAAATATCAACACTTATGTGTCGCATAATATATTATAACAGGTTAAAACAACAGTTAGAAAAATATATTGCAACATCTTAACGAATTAGAAAAATATTACAGTTTCGCCCATTTTTATATTAGCTTAAAAAAAACCAGATGTTTCATGTAATTATTGGTATATTTTAGGTATTACGTGCACTGTCGTTCCTTACGAGTAGTAGTAAAGAATATGCGGCAAAAATATCAACACTTATGTGTCGCAGTCTTCAGTGTCACGCTGTGTTCATGAGGTTGTTTAAGCCCGTCTTTCCCCGGTCGAGCCGGCCTATTCGTGCATATTTTTAAAGGGTCTACTGAACATAAGCCCGCGACACACTCCCATATTTTTTTAAAATAGAAATGACAAAGATACTCCCTCTAAAATGGAAGAGGCTTTGAAATAATACTAGTTTTTACGGAATTTATCGCGTATATTTAACTTTTTAAATACCCGACGTTTCGAACGCCTTACAGCACTCATGGTCACGGGCGGGACTGAGATGTTCAACGTCCATATGTCATAGTTAACCGCGGTCACCATAGATTAAAATTTAACTTTTGTTCCGATCTATACAGTATGAACTTATGGTATATTGATGTCTTGCAGTTGTATGCTTGGGTTGGGATTTAATTTTATTTATTATAGGATCCCAAGCAGATGGTAGCACCCAGCCATCTTCTCTATTGCAATTAGGATGTCTTTTGATTTCAATAGCCTCGCGAATCATCCTTGGAAGGAATCGGTGTTCTTTAGCGAGGATTTGCGGTCTATCAAATCTGATGTAGTGACGGGGGCGATCCTGTACGTGTTTATTTATTTATTTATGCTTTATTTGCACACCGAGTACAAAAAGGCGGACTTAATGCAACAAGGCATTCTCTGCCAGTCTACCACCACATGTGTTCACAGACTGCAGACTTCCCGGAGCGTCGATTCTTCACATCAGCTATATGTTCTTTTACGCGGGTTTTTATTGATCTTTTAGTTTGTCCTATGTAGGAGAGACCACATTCACAATCAAGCTTGTACACTCCTGCATCTTGCAGAGGGACATAACACTTGACTGATGGTAAAAACTGACCAATCTTCTTCAGCGGCTTGAAGTATGTTTTGATGGAAGCGCGCTTCAAGATGTAGCCAATCTTGTCAGTGACTCCTCTAACATATGGCAGTACAGCAGGTACACGCTCGACTGTGGCCGGCTTCACTCGTTCACTGTGACGTAGGTGCGGGACTCGAAGCTTGTTGTCATGCAAAACTTGCTTGACATGGTGGAGCTTGGCAGCCAGGTGTTTACTGTCACAGATCCCTCGTGCTCTCTGAAACAAAGATTTACCCACGGTAGCTAACTGTGAAGGACAGTGGTGAGAACCACCGTTTAAATATCTATCTGTATGGGTCTTTTTTCTATACACAGTATGGCTCAAGGTGTTACAATGACAATGGGAGATACAGGTGAGCCCATCTCCACACCATCCACTTGCTTGTAGAACTCCTCCTTCCACAATAGGTAGCCAGATGTAAGGCAGTGTCTGAGTAATACTGCATATTCTACCGGCATGTTGTTTTCTTCCAGCCTTCTAGTTACAATTGAGATGCAGTCTACAATAGGTAAGCGTGTAAACAATGACTACACATCAAAAATGACCATAGTTTCATTGTCTGTCAGATGTAGGTCTTTAATTTCGCTTTAATTTCACTGACAAAATGGTAGGAATCCTTTATGTGTGCTCTTGAATGTCCCCTGAGCGGTGAGAGTATTTTCGCTAAGTGTTGAGCCAATCTGTAAGTTGGTGAATCGATTTGGCTCACTATGGGACGTAATGGAGCATTGGGCTTGTGTATTTTTGGTATTAAGCGTGTGGATGCGGTCGGAGCTAAGTTCTGCAAGACCCACCGCAGAAGAATACAAAACTCTCCGATCACACTATTAATCTCATGGCTGTTGGACGGGAGATGAGGCTGCAATCGTCAACAGATTTGACAGCATACAGGCAACTGAACAGACAGATCTCCTAATGCATGCGACGAGACTTACGCAACTTTAATACTGCTCGTATTAAAGAAGCGATCAAGCGGAACCAGGGCTCCAAAGTCTTTGCCAGAGATCTGTCTGCCAGAAAGAGCCAACTATCAAAGCTGAAGACTAAGTGTGGCAACATCGTTTCCGGGACACCTGAGATTCTGAGAGAGATTGAGAAATTCTATGGGCAGCTGTATCGTTGGAGCCACACGCAAGTGTGAGTAACGATCCAAGAGCAAGTCTTATCCGAAACTATTCCGATGATATCCCGGAAGTCAGTCTGAGCAAGATTAGAATGGCTCTCCAGCACCTTAAAAACGGCAAGTCCCCGGGCGAGGATGGAATTACGGCGGAGCTTCTGAAAGCGGGTGGAACACCGGTACTTGAAGTCCTTCAGAAGCTCTTCAATTCCGTCCTCCATGGTGGCACTACTCCAGAGGCGTGAAGCAGAGGCGCGGTGGTCTTGTTCTTTAAGAAAGGAGACAACGCTCTCTTGAAGAACTACAGACCGATTTCCCTTCTGAGCCGCATCTACGTGCTGTTTTCGAGGGTCATTACGAATCGTCTCGCACGCAGACTCGACGACTTCCAGCCTCCCGAACAGGCCGGTTTCCGAAAAGGCTTCAGTACCATAGACCACATACATACCCTGAGGCAGATTGTACAGAAGACCGAAGAGTACAATCTGCCACTTTGCCTGGCATATGTGGACTATGAGAAAGCCTTTGATTCCGTCGAAATTTGGGCGGTGCTACAGTCCCTTCAGCGGTGCCAAGTTGACTGTCGGTATATCGAAGTGCTGAAGTATTTGTACAGTAGGGCTACGATGGCTATACGAGTACAGAACCAGAGTTCGAAACCTATCCAACTGCAGAGAGGTGTAAGACAGGATGACGTTATATCCCCGAAACTCTTCACCGCTGCGTTGGAAGACGTTTTCAAGATACTGGACTGGAAAGAATACGGTATTAACATCAATGGCGAGTACATCACTCACCTTCGATTTGCCGACGATATAGTCCTTATGGCAGAATCGCTGGAGGACCTTAGCACTATGCTCAATGACCTCAATGGTGTCTCCCAACGGATAGGTCTTAAGATGAACATGGACAAAACAAAGATCATGTTTAATGTCCATGTCACACCTATGCCGGTATTTGTTGGGAGCACTATGCTCGAAGTTGTTGACGAGTATGTTTCATCATCATCATCATCATTACAGCCTTTCACAAGTCCACTGCTGAACATAGGCCTCCCCCAAGTAATGCCACAAAGCACGGTCCTGAGCCACCTGCATCCATCGACTTCCTGCATGTCTTACCAGGTCGTCACTCCATCTAGTGGGGGGTCGCCCTACACTACGCCTACCGGTACGAGGCTGCCACTCGAGAACCTTTCTTCCCCATCGGTTATCGGTTCTTCGAGCTATATGGCCGGCCCATTGCCACTTCAGCTTACTAATCCGTTGGGCTATGTCGGTCACTCTGGTTTTACTGCGGATATCCTCATTTCTGAGTCTATCACGCAGAGAAACTCCGAGCATAGCCCTCTCCATAGCTCGCTGAGCGACCTTAAGCGTCCTCATACGGCCAGCAGTGAAGGACCACGTCTCAGATCCATAAGTCATCACTGGCAACACGCACTGGTTGTACAATCTAGTTTTTAGAGATTGAGGTATACCTGACGAAAAGATATGTCGTAATTTCCCGAACGCTGCCCAGCCGAGTTGAATCCGTCGATTGACCTCTCGGTCGAAGTTGGACTTACCTAGTCGGACTATTTGTCCCAGGTAAACGTACTCGTCAACAACTTCGAGCATAGTGCTCCCAACAACTACCGGCATAGGTGTGACATGGACATTGAACATGATCTTTGTTTTGTCCATGTTCATCTTAAGACCTATCCGTTGGGAGGCACTATTGAGGTCATTGAGCATAGTGCTTAAGTCCTCCAGCGATTCTGCCATAAGGACTATATCGTCGGCAAATCGAAGGTGAGTGATGTACTCGCCATTGATGTCAATACCGTATCCTTTCCAGTCCAGTAGCTTGAAAACGTCTTCCAATGCAGCGGTGAAGAGTTTCGGGGATATAACGTCACCCTGTCTTACACCTCTCTGCAGTTGGATAGGTTTCGAGCTCTGGTTCTGTACTCGGATAGCCATCGTAGCCCTACTGTACAAACACTTCAGCACTTCGATATACCGACAGTCAACTTGGCACCGCTGAAGGGACTGTAGCACCGCCCAAATTTCGACGGAATCAAAGGCTTTCTCATAGTCCACATACGCCAGGCAAAGTGGCAGATTGTACTCTTCAGTCTTCTGTACAATCTGCCGCAGGGTATGTATGTGGTCTATGGTACTGAAGCCTTTTCGGAAACCGGCTTGTTCGGGAGGCTGGAAGTCGTCAAGTCTGCGTGCGAGACGATTCGTAATGACTCTCGAAAACAGCACGTAGACGCGGCTCAGAAGGGAAATCGGTCTGTAGTTCTTTAAGAGAGCGTTGTCGCCTTTCTTAAAGAACAAGACCACCGCACTTCTGCTCCACGCCTCTGGAGTAGTGCCACCATGGAGGACGGAATTGAAGAGCCTCTGAAGGACTACAAGTACCGGTGTTCCACCCGCTTTCAGAAGCTCCGCTGTAATTCCATCCTCGCCTGGGGCCCTGCCGTTTTTAAGGTGCTGGAGAGCCATTCTAATCTCGCTTAGACTGACGTCCGGGATATCATCGGAATAGTGTCGGATAAGACTTGCTCTTGGATCGTTACTCACACTTGCGTGTGGCTCCAACGATGATGTGTACAGCTGCCCATAGAACCTCTCAATCTCACTCAAAATCTCAGGTGTCCCGGAAACGATGTTGCCACACTCAGTCTTCAGCTTTGACAGTTGGCTCTTTCTGGCAGACAGATCTCTGGCAAAGACTTTGGAGCCCTGGTTCCGCTCGATCGCTTCTTTAATACGAGAAGTATTAAAGTTGCGTAAGTCTCGCCGCATGCATTTGGAGATCTGTCTGTTCAGTTGCCTGTATGCTGTCAAATCTGTTGACGATTGCAGCCTCATCTCCCGTCTAACAGCCATGAGATTAAGAGTGTGATCGGAGAGTTTTTGTGTTCTTCTGCGGCGGGTCTTGCAGAACTTAGCTCCGACCGCATGGACAGTTTCCACGAGCTTGTCGTTCATATCGTCCACTGCATTGCAATCTTCTAGGCACTGGAAGCGGTTACGTAACGTAACGACGAGTATGTTTACCTGGGACAAATAGTCCGACTAGGTAAGTCCAACTTCGACCGAGATGTCAATCGACGGATTCAACTCGGCTGGTTCGGGAAATTACGACACATGTATTATTATTCTCGTCAGGTATACCTCAATCTCTGAAAACTAAAGTGTATAACCAGTGCGTATTGCCAGTGATGACTTACGGATCTGAGACGTGATCCTTCACTGCTGGCCGTATGAGGACGCTCAAGGTCGCTCAGCGAGCTATGGAGAGGGCTATGCTCGGAATTTCACTGCGTGATAGACTCAGAAATGAGGATATCCGCAATGAAACCAGAGTGACCGACGTAGCCCAACGGATTAGTAAGCTGAAGTGGCAATGGGCCGGCCTTATAGCTCGAAGAACCGATAACTGATGGGGAAGAAAGGTTCTCGAGTGGCAGCCTCGTACCGGTAGGCGTAGTGTAGGGCGACCCCCCACTAGATGGAGTGACGACCTGGTAAGACATGCAGGAAGTCGATGGATGCAGGTGGCTCAGGACCGTGCCTTGTGGCGTTACTTGAGGGAGGCCTATGTTCAGCAGTGGACTTGTTAAGGGCTGTAATGATGGTGATGATGGTGATGATGATGAATCATAATTTATAATTTCAAGCCCCGGGTTCTAAGAAAACCGAGTTTGATCTCCGCCGGCAACTTAGAAATTTTAATCACAGCACGTGCCTGGCGGAAGGAAAATATTGGAAGGTAACCTTAATTGTGTGAGAATTTAAAAAACATGTCGGGGAATTCGAGGCCTGCTAATAAACGTCGCTTCAGACGTTATTAAAAATGCTCTTATGAATGCGAGCTTATTTACCGTGCAGCGACGGTGTAAGATGACGTCTTGTAGGTATTGTAAGAGGTGAAGAGTAGAATGAAACAGGAAACGGGGAGCAGCACCTTTCTGCTAACAATTCAAAATAACAAAGTAAATAATGTCATCAATCCGCATACCGACCTTAGAGAAATTCTACGGAAGAGGCATATTCAGAAGGACTCTTGAATGAATAAATGAATTAATGTGAGAAGGTCTTGCCGGTAGTGTGACGTGTATAGTTAAAAGTAAAAAAAAAACGACGGGTTGCACTCCGGGAGTGCCGGCAGAAGTGAAAACTTGAATGTTAACGTTGTGCATTTTTGATATTTTGGAATGGTTAGAGAATAATTTTGCACGAATTTCTTTAATTATCAGTATAAAAGTACTATCATTTATGTGATAGAACACAATATTTATTTATTGCGCTATCATACACAAACATAGCAATTTATATTAGGTACATTCGCGCAAGCACCCTGCACCGCCTAAACGACACAGCAGGCGCAGGCATACATTTTCGCTGCGTCGTAGAAAAAGAGGGGAATACTTCCTCTCCTACGCCGCACCGGCTGTCTCTCTCTCTCCGTCCGTCTTACGCATTTTCGATCAAGGTCACGTATCCTGACGCGAGTTTAACATTTTTTACCCATTTCAAAAAAGTGTACAACACCGCCAAATAAGTTTTCACTTCAATAAAAATTACAGCCTGTATACATTCCACTGCTGGGCACAGACCTCACATAACTTAGAGGTTTAGAGCAAGGAAGTGTTAGCCGCGCTGCCACGATGCGTGTTGGCGAACTTCACATGTTTTTGAAATATTTTTATTATGTCTCAGACATGCAGGTTTCCTCGCGATGTCTTCCTTCACTGCCGAGTGCCGAGTACGTGATAAATCAGCACTTGAAATTGGAACTAACAATTTTATTGGTGCCAGCAGGCATCGAACTCGGTTTGCTCGCTTACTGTGAAATTTACAGCGAGCGCTAATCATCCGAGCTACCACGGCGCTACGCGTATAGGCTGTTTATATTTTTCTTCTTTATTCATTAATAAACAATTACTATGTTGAAACTGTTTAGTGGCCGTGAAAATACACACTAGCCTTTATCATTATGAGGGTTTGGCAAGAGACATCTACGGGAAACTAAAACAGGAGATGGGCAGCAGCTTCTTCCTGACAACAACTGAATTAAAAAAAAACTACAACCAACCAACAAGTCAACCTGCCTACTAAGCGTGACATCTGTGGCAAAATCACCCCTACGAGGGTATCTCTAGTGGATGCCTCTGTGTAGAAGTGGACTTCTATAGGCTGAAATAGATAATATATAGACGTTGAATCTATTAATAAAGATATTGCTTATTTGCGACCTTCCGCTAACTAAATACAATGATGTGTCTTACCTGGATCGAAAAGCACATCCCGCCCTCCCTAAATTGCGTGCACTAATTCCGTCACCACTAGTCCCAGCACCACTACTCCCAACGCCACTACTCCCGGCACCACTGCTTCCAACACCACTATACCAGGAATCGACGATAATACGACACGTGTTTGGCCTCTACACTTACGCCTTTACGCTAACTTAGCGGTCAGCCGCCGTAGAGTCTACATCACTTGAGGATGCCTCGTGTACTACTACTATATACTTACTACTATATACTTTTACTGTTACTGCTATATACTTAAATGTCTTTGTGTAGGACAAAAGTTACAGACGACAATTTTGTTGATGATGTCCAGTCTATTGCTACTACTTAAATATCTTTGTTTTTAACCGGGTATAATATGTAAAAAATATGTATTAATTTCAATGTTATTTAATAAATAGAATTAAAATTGAAGCGACGCTCGACGGTCTGTAATATCGAAATAGTCATTTTAAATTTTTTATCTGTCTCTATGAGCTAACTATTGGAATGGCTGAAACGATAAAATTTCACGAACAGGTGCCAGGAGTAACCAAGGCTGTTTTTGGCCAAAAAATAAAAGATTAAGTGATTTTTAATGGTTATTTTAAATCTTAACAACGTCAAATTAATAGATCCTGTCTAGCAAACTGGGTGGGACGTTAGTTAGCTTCCGAGTAAAAGTGACCTCTTGTTGTCTGTACGCTTAGATCTTCTAAACTACGCAACGGACTTCGATGCGGTTTTCACCAATAGACAGAATGATTCAAGAAAAAGTTTTATATGTATAGTACATGCATATTATTTTGTCGAGAAGCAAAAAATCACCCCTGCGATGCCGTGGCGGATGGCTAGTTGACTAAAATCGGCAAAAAAGTTATAATACATAATTACTTAATTACGTTATTCAAAACGGGAAAGATGCATGCAAGAATCCTATGGAAAATTATTTTGATCACGTTTAGAAATTACTTTTTGCAATATACTGAGAAAATTTTACATTGCGGCTGATATAGAGAGCTGGTGTGACAACATTCGAGTCTTGGCAGTTTATATAATTGGCGCGATCCTACACATACTACCAGTAATTAAAGATAAATGAAGCTGAAAGTTAATTTGTTTTGTTTGCGGACAGGCTAACGATTATAATTTATCATTTCGTACAAAATTTGGAGGATTACTTTGGTGAAATGGTTTTTCCTAAGAACATAAGCCTTTTTTTCTAGCCGTGCCCGACTTGGGTTGTAATGCGTTTTTATACGGGTACCTTTACATGGTAGAGCCTTCATGCATCTCTAATATGGTTGCAGCACGAATGGGTCTGCTGAACCGGGGAATAATCACGCATTTACAGAATACCAGTGTATAACCCAACAGATTCCCAACTGATTGAAAAAGTGCTCTTGAATACCTTTATTCCCAACAGATTGGAAAAGTGCTCTTGTAATACCTTTATTTAAGATAGGTGACACGAGTGCAGTAAAAAATTATAGGCCTATATCTATACTTCCAACATTTGCGAAAGTTTTTGAATCCCTTTTGTGCTCAATAATTTCATGTCACTAGAAATAGGTTATCGCACCCCAACAGCGTGGCTTCGTAAAGTCGCGTTCCACATCAACTAACTTGGTTTCATTCGTCAAGGACCTTGTTGAGGGGGTCGATCACGGGAAATCATATGATGCAATATACACCGATATCAGTAAGGCATTTGACCGGGTAAATCATGAAACACTGTTGCACAAACTTTCCGCCATCGGAATAGCCGCAATATTTTTAAACTGGTGTAGATCATACCTTTCAGATAGACAATCAATAGTTGTGGCTGGGGGGTGTATGGGGGGTATGGGGGGTATAAATCCAAAGCATTTACTGCTAAATTTAGAGTACCTCAAGGGTCTCACTTAGGTCCTTTATTTTTCAACATTTTCATCAATGACATTGGAAAATGTTTTCAGCACTCTAAATTCTCAATGTTCGCTGACGAGTTAAAATTATATAGAATAGTTAACTCATCTGATGATGCATTATTGCTGCAGAGGGATTTAAATAATTTAGCGATGTGGTGTACTGAGAAAGGAATGAGCATGAATTCTTAAAAATGCCAAGTAGTGCGATTCAGCAGAAAGAGACATTTACCAACCGGATTCTATCATATCAATGATATGCCGCTAAGAGAGGTTAGCCACATTCGAGACCTAAGAGTCATCATTGACATCAAACTACGCTTCAATATTCATATTGACAATATTATAAATAAGGCTCTTAGAATTTTGGGCTTTGTTCTTCGAAACAGTAAAGAATTTAGGAATCCCATGATAAAAATTACGGTATATAACTGCCTCGTACGTAGTATGTTAGAATATGGTAGTACTGTGTGGAATCCGCACTACGGTACATATATCAAACGCTTATAGAGTGTACAAAAGCGATTTTTATGGCATTTGTCTTACAGTTGCAACTTAGCCAAGAAACTCCCAAGCTACAACGATCGACTACTACATTTTCGCCTCAAATCACTCCGACACCGTAGGGAATTACTTGACATCATGTTTCTGTATAAGCTAATAAATGGAAATTATGACACCCCTGATCTCTTATCTCGAGTAAATATTGCTGTACCTAGAAAGCCACACAGACTTAAGAAACCTTCTTTTCAAAGTAATTCAGCCACGTCATAGTTGGGTCAGTGTGCTCCATTAAACAGAGCGATGAAGAGTTACAATCTCATTCACAACTCTATATCTAACGTAAAGTAAAGTAAAGTTACAGCCTATATACGTCCCACTGCTGGGCTCAGGCCTCCCCTCATTTCTGAGAGGGTTTAGGGCAAGGAAGTGTCCGCCGCGCTGCCCAAATGCGTGTTGACGAATTTCACATGTCTTCGAAATATTTTTTTTTTCTTATTCCTCAGACATGCAGGTTTCCTCACGATGTTTTCTTCACCGCCGAGCACGTGGTAAATCAGCACTTAACTCTATATCTAGTATAACTCTGTATCTAGTGAAACTAAAAAGGATCTTCTCAGCTAGATATTTTTTCAAACTCCTTAACACAATTTAAAAATTTTGCAGCTAAAGTAATAACAGAATAATTCGATTATTATGTAATTTTAAATTAAAATATGTGTGAGCGTTATTTTATTTTTACATTCAATTTTTAATTTTGACTTATAATATACATTTTTAGGGTTCCGTAGTCAACTAGGAATCCTTATAGTTTCGCCATGTCTGTCTGTCCGTCTGTCCGTCCTCGCTTAATCTCTGTGACCGTTAGCACTAGAAAGCTGAAATTTGGTACCAATATGTCTATCAATCACGCCGACAAAGTGGTAAAATAAGAATTGAAAAAAAAAATGTTTTATTAGGGTAGCCCCCCCTATATATAAAGTGGGAAGTGATTTTTTTTTGATTTCAACCCTGACGTGTGATATATTCTTGGAAAGGTATTTAAAAATGAATAGGCGTTTACTAAAATCACTTTTTGATAATGTCAATAATTTCGGAAATAATCGCTCCAAAAGTAAAAAACAATGTGTCCCCCCCCCTCTTACTTTTGAACAATAAGTTTAGAAAATATGAAAAAAATCTGAAAAGTAGAACTTTATAAGGACTTTCTAGGAAAATCATTTTGAACTTGGATGGAAACAACAGTACCCACTGCCGGGAGCAGTTGCAGGAGCTCGAAGCGCTGCTGGAGCGCGAACATAATGGATACATCCATAGATAATACCTGTATACCAGACAGATACATCTTTAAACTCATAAGTGGGAACACTTATTGTGACGGATGGGAAACTACGGAACCCTACACTGAGAGTGGCCCGACACGCTCTTGGCCGCTTTTTATTTTAATGACATTTGGCCTTGTTTAAATTTTAATTGATGTTTTTATCTTTATTAGTTTTTAAATAATATGTTGTTCTTGACATAGTTAAATGTAATGCACTGATAAAATTTTATTATTGTTGTTGTTGTTAGTACTATTAAGTTAATTAATTGTATAATAACTCCCTTATACTTAATGCATACATTTTAATATAAATAAATTAAACTGCCCCTCAACATAAATTAATGTACGAGACTTTAAGAGAATGTTGTTTGCGCCTATAATTGAAGTAGCACTTTGTATGTTTGTTTTTCTTTTTTGTTTTTCTGATATTTTTGCATGTAATAGTGTGTACTCTGTTGGTGCAATAAATAAATAAATAAATAAATAAATAAATAAATAAATAAATAAATAAATAAATAAATAAATAAATAAATAAATAAATAAATAAATAAATAAATAAATAAATAAATAAATAAATAAATAAATAAATAAATAAATAAATAAATAAATAAATAAATAAATAAATAAATAAATAAATAAATAAATAAATAAATAAATAAATAAATAAATAAATAAATAAATAAATAAATAAATAAATAAATAAATAAATAAATAATATCAGCTCGATACTGCATTTCGTACGATGTGTTTGGGAAACTGGAGACTCTTTTTACTTGATAAGAGTCATTCCATATAAGTCCCCAGGGGCGATAGCGAATTTTGACTCTTAATCGAAATGTAGCTGTCTATGGGCCAAAGGCAACTTACAATTAGGTAGACTGTGTTCTCGTTTGTTACCCTTATTCTATACATCCTACGAGGACGCGCAAAGACAAAAATAAAATATTATAATTTTTAATTTGCAAATAGTATTAAAGCTTGAGCAAGGTTATATCCTAAATACGTCTTACTGTTGGACAAAAAATACTTTCAAACAATTTATTAAACTTTTGATTTTTGTTTTGTTTGTGGAAATAAACATTAGGTATCATTGACATAATTAACGAAAATGATCTGTATACTTTTTCTTTATTTTTACCATAAGAGCCCGCACATGGGCATCAACTTCTCTTATTGTTGTGGTTGCAATTGACGAATATATCGCGTAGCATACAGAAAAAAAGAATATAGTCAAATTTGGTTCGTTTTATTAAAACATTTTAAATACTTATACCATAAAATTTCGATGGATTTATACAGTAACTTGAGCTATAAATTCGAATGAGAGCCCATGTACTTAGCGCAAACGTGACTACTTAAGTGGTGTGTAAACTTACGAACGTACTACGCGCAATTTAGCTCAACAAAGGCATAACTTGATCCCGAGAAACTCAACTCCCAGTGGAAGTAAGTCGCCGTTCACGTATTCTTCTTAGTGATTGTTTAATGTTCAGGAATGATTTATGTTTTATGGACTTTGCATCCTATTATTACGTACAAAACCATTAAATTGTTACAAATTAATGAAATATAACCAATAAACTTATAAATATCAGGTTTCTGCACTGAATTATAATAAATATATTTCTATAACTTTTAAAATTGGCTGTCGCCTTTTCTGTTTTTTGTAAACGTAACACGTTTTCAATTTTTTTTTGAGAAAGTTATAAATCTTCTCTTTGCATAACATTTAGTCGCAGCTTTATTAAAATCGGTTCACTCCGTCTAAATTTGTGATTATTAGAAGAAAAATGCAGGTACGAATTTGTTTAATGGCGGCATTAAGACATTCAGTGCATTTAACTTTATATTTAACTTTTATATTATTTAAAATAATGTTCTTCATTGATATACTTATACCTAAAACTGAAACATAATATACAAAAAAATATATGCTTTCTCACAAAATCAATATTAATTTATTCTATTTTGGTTACGGAAAGTACAATAGTTAACCAGTTTCTATGTATTTTCATAAATATTGCTGATATATATTTGATTCATAGGCGGAATAACTCATATAGCAATGTAAACTTTAATCTCTTTTTTTTTCAAGTATATTAAATGTTAAAACATTGGGATGTGTAAGCAGATCGACAATCTAATCAAAAATAGGTTGCATTGCAAAAGTAATATCAAAAAAAAAAATAAAAAAATAAAAATTATTTATTGATTGATATAATTATTACTTTCCGAACGTCACTTATTTAAAAAGGAAAATAAAAACACGAAATTGTACTTTATTAATGTAAATTATTATTTCGTAAAGTAAATTTTAAAAGCACACAAAAATTACATTTTTTAACAGAAGTCTTATATTTCTTAAAAATACGAGGGCAAGTCTGAAAGTTTTTAGAACTGGCCACTTATTAACGATATAATAAAAAAAATAAGTTCAAATTTTGAAACTGGAACTCTTTGCCAATATTCCTATGTATGTATTTTATTTATTTGTCATTTGCTTACGATTTGGCAAAAAAATTTAAAATTGTCTGTGTCACGTCAGCATAAATCACAGAATACATTTACTCTGACGGGAAGAACGAAAACTTCATACAAAAAATATCAACAACTTGCAACACTAGCGCACCAGTTTTTGACCCATGAACTAATTTTCGCGTCAGATTTCAAAACTAATGATGAACTCATGATTTTATTTTATTTTATGGCAAGTATCATGAAAACAAAGCGAAATTCTGGTATTTAATTAGAAAATTACCTGAAATTCGATTTATTTTCATGATACATACATATTTATGGAAAGGTATATATGTATATAGGTAATAAAACGAAGTTGTAAGCGTGTTTTTAAATATTTATTTTTCTTTTCATTGCTTTTTTCGAAGCTTCATCGGTGAACTGCGTATTTTTTAAATATAGTGTGGTTTTATGCATACACATATAGTAGAAATAATTATATGCATTTTATTTTTATCATGGTGCTCAGAACAATCAAGCAACCATTCTAAATTTAATTTTCTTCTTAAAATTTCTATAAGTTCATTTTTAATATTTATTTTACACGAATGTTCATACAAAAATTTATTAACAATTGTTGCAACAATCTCCACTGTCTTCGTAAAAAAATTATTAACATAATGTAGACTGTTGCGCATACAACTGTATTCTTTAAAACTTGTGAATAAATGACTTACCTCTGTGTTCTGGTCTGCAAGCATAGTGATTTTGCACTGATGGCAAATGGGTACTAATTTTTTATCATAAAGCCACATACATATGCGCAAGCTTGCAGTTCTCCAGAACACTGAAGTATTACATTATTAGATGTTTCTATACCTTCTAGTCTACAAGTTTCTTTATTTTGGTCAACGTGACTTAAAAAATATTATAAATCATTTAATATGACATTTTCGTCTTCTTTGCAATTTTTATTTTTACTGCTATGCAATAAATTGTTGATCTTGTAGGTTTTGAGAGCTGCAACAAATTGTAGGGTGTTTGGGTTCGGGTTGCATCCACAATTGCTGCGGATGCAACCAAAACAGTTTTCTAATGGATCTTGAATGAGCCTGCGCGTTGATAAACTTTTTACTATATTGCCTTTCTAAATTAAAAAATAGACGCTCAACTTCATTCAAAGTTCTAATAAAACCTTCCTGCGAAGGCGGCTTGCATCTGACCCCAATAAATTGTAATTCTTGGAACAGGATTTTCATTTCCTTAAAATAATTTAAATGTGGACTTCTGCGGGTAAAATTTGTAAGGATTTTTTTTCCTCTTTTGTGATCAGGCGTATCGCCATTTAAGGTGTCGAATATCTAGTCTATTTTTTCTATCAGCATGGCTGTCATCGTTGCTTCTTGCGGCAGTTCATCTGGAAAATAAACACTCATTTTTTATTTCATAGTGAAAGGTTAGGGAAAATGGAATGAAATTGAAGACAATAGGAAATTCGCGCGTTCGCCGCGTCGCGTCTCGCACTCTCGTTCGCTCTTGGAAGCGTGTCGGGGAGGGACGCACGAGACAAGACGAGACGAGCGTGTACAGCAGGCATAAAAATCACACCTAATAAGTAATCAAAATTACACTAAATAAAGTAATCTTTATATAAATATTCAATTATAAAAGGAAACTGTCAACACGTAGTAGCTTAATTTTATCTTATTAGAATGATTATTGGAATAAGCTCTAATAATATTTGATTGATATTTTCAGAAACATATTATATTAAATTTCGAGACGTCGATTATTTTTGAAGATTATTAAAAGTTATCCAATAAGACAACTTACTGTTCGCAGTCTTTGCAAGCATACCTGCAGCGACTGAATGGCTGAATACTTGGCAAGCTAAGCTGACTTTAATTTTTTTTTAAAATTGGGTTCAATATGCTGCTTGGTTAAAGCAGGCGCAAAAACAAAATTTGGATTTTCATTGTCTTTTTCAAAGAATGATTTAATGTGGCTCCACTTGGCTACACCTGTAATAATAAACATGTAAAATATATCATAAATAATGACAGAAGTAATAAAAAAATACATTTATTTGAGTCTGTGTTAGTTAATATTAATCTGATGATCATCCGCGCGGCGGGTTGCACAAGACGAGATACCTAAATCTTATGAAGTCTGAATTGCCACCTTTGACCTTAGTCATGTACTCATGTCATACCTAACTATTATCTATTATTTACAACATTTAAATTACCTGGTATAGATTTTCCATCAATTTGCAATACTTGAGGGCATTTAATGTCGTACTTCAGTAAATAATTTCATAAGCACTGGATTAGGTGAGGTGGGTCTATAATTGTGACGATTTTATGGCCTTTAAACTCAAAATATGGTTGAGCCATTGAGGAACCAAGGGAGTTTAAGGTTATACCTCGAAAATTTAGTGGTTTTTCTATTTAATATTATAGATTACAAACCAAAATTTTGGTATATGATTTTTGACTATATGACCTTGAATTGCATAAAAGGAAAACACGATATAATGTAATTTTATCGATAGAAAAAAGTAGCAAATGAGGCTCTAATTATTGATATTTCTCGATGACACCACAATATTCTTACGAATAAGTTCATGGAATTATTTTTAAGGCATAGTAAATAATCATATCTAAGTTTTCATAAACCAGTTTTTTAATACATAACGAAGTTTTGGTAAAATAAATATAAATGTTGTTTGGCGCTTACGTAGTTTTTTCCGAGCGCTTGCTCGGTATGTATATCTCATAATTTGCGTACTATTAAGTCACTGCATCACTTTCGTTTTGACACTCCCTCAGTCGTCCGTTAGCTTCACCGACAAAAGTATAAGCCACGCCCCCAAAACTTCGAATCATTTCAAGGTATCCTCTTAATGCTTTTATGTTCACACCAAAGTTGTCTGATACAGTAGCAGTGACATTCAACCCAGCTTGCAGAAGCTTGCATTAAGTACCTGTAAATACAAATATATAATTATATATATTGAGTAGTTGCAATGGTTTTTTTTCTTCAGTCAACTATATTGCATACTTACTTCTTTTATAAGAACAGATAATCTATCAGCCGTAACACAGTCACCAGAAAAGTAGAAAGCTAAAGGCTGCTTCCACTTTTTTCGGTTTCCAATAGCCATAAAAAGCAATGCATGTGTGGCTGGCTCCGTAGTTCTGCCTTAATTCCCATGATCTTGATAACCGTCAATTACATCTGGTTTACTATTATATTGCAAATGTTTTCGTATTGACATTTCGTCAAATGCCAAAATGCACAGATTTTCTTCTGGTTCTCGATTTTTAGATAATTCTTTAATTGTTTCGAATATTTGGCTATTTGCTCGTATACCGCATTTCATCGGAATTCTATTCAGCAATGCTTTAAATGTACCTTCGCTTGGTAGACAAAAAAGTCGCCTCAGTAGTCTATAGCAGCCAGTAGACCTTTTATAGATGCCTAAAGCCATAACTTTTAACCAGTTAGTTTTCTGGGAGTATTTTGCAGTTGACTTTGCAACAATAAAGCAAATGGCCCTGATATATTTTTATCCACGAGACTTTGGATATTACTATTTGTAGTTAATGTTTTGAAGAGGGCACGTGGTTGTTTCTTAATTTTTTTCTAAGTCTCATTATTTCGCTCAAATTTCTCCTACATCTTTTATACAGTTTAAGTTCCTTGGGGGTTAGTTCTAATGACTTGCTTAAATCCAGCTCCCTCAAAATCCCTTTTGACCTTGGCATCTGGAAATAAGTCAAATATTGTGATCATATAGAGTTGTTGTTCTTAAACAATATTTAAACAGACTGTAGGTTCAAATCATATACATATGAGGGCAAAAATGAAAGTTTTTAGCACTGGCCACTTGCAAACGATATAATAAAAATAGTTCAAATTTTGTCGTGTCATAAGGGGTGACATAGGGAAACTGATACAGGAAATTGGCAGCAGCAAATTCTTATTATGAACTCATAGATATACTGCGGTCTCCAACCTGCCTGCAAAGCGTGGTAATTATGGTAAACTTCCTCTATGAGGCAATCTATGTGGGGGACCTCTATTCAGTAGTGGACTTTTATAAGTTGTAATGGACTTTTAGTTTATTTCACCGCTACGCTTGGTTTCTTTAAACATTTAGCGATAGATGTTACTATTAATTTTTAATACATATCCTCCAAATCCTTACGAAAAATACACGGCTGAAATTAATTTTTTCTGGAAGGAACGTGGTAGATGCAGATATTTCCATCAGCTGCGATGTTGGTGTAGGGATATTTTATCTCACCAATACGCATAAAATGAAACACCAAAAACAACACGACTAGAAGGAGCAGTTCTAAATCTTGGAGGGTGTAAAAGACACACATACACACAAACTTATATATATATATATATATATATATATATATATATATATATATATAAGTTTGTGTGTATGTGTGTCTTTTAACATTTAGCGATAGATGATATATATATATATATACAGTATGTAACAGAAACCCTGTTGGTCGTTTCAGGGACGTATAGGTTTACACATAGGCATGGTAATTATGATAATGAAATGAAATGATAATTTAATGGGGTTTTTAGGTTTCTAATAAGATAACTTAAGAAATATTAAATTTCTAAAAATGTTATTTGCTTCTGAACTTACCGACACGTGCCGACATAATATTTTATTTTATTTTACTTTATTTTTATGTAATGGAAAACCAACAGTTTACAAATCTTAAATAAACAACATGTTAAATTTACAACAAGCCAATAATAGGTTCTCACTAACAGAAATACACTAACATAATCTTTCGTCGTTTAAACTTCATAGCATAATTATGAGCAGCAAAAAATGGAGTCTAATTTAAATGCACAACTTCATACATTTAATAAGTGAAACTAATAATAATAGCCATAAAGGAAAATAAAAGCAGGGCTAAACGCACAACATAATTGTTCTTAAATTAAATTAAATTACGACACAAAAAAATCTCGACTTAATGCCCGCCTTGCCGATACATAGCTAGTATTAAACAAATCAAAATCATGCTTTTTGCACAGATTATTAAAAATATTACTAGACCGATATAAGAAAGTATTTTTTCCGTAATTAGTTGATTTAGCTGGTAAGTAGAGTAATGCATTCGTTCTAAGATTAAACGTAGGTGTTCTCAGTGATATTTGCGACAGCAGATCTAAACAGTCAACATTGCCAGAACAAATTTTCAATAAAAATACAATGTCAGCAATCTCCCGACGCTTTATCAAAGGTAACAGATGATGTTGTTTGCATAAGGGTATATAGTCTTCTGAACGGTATTTTCTATGGGTACGATAGCAAAGATATCGTATGAATTTACGTTGAATACTTTCAATCCGTGAAATGTATGTATCATACATTGGATTCCAGACTTGCGAAGCGTATTCAAGCGTACTGCGGACGTAAGTGCAGTACAATATTTTAATTGTTTTAATGTTATTAAACTCCTTAGCAGTCCGCATGACAAAACCTTATGCCTTAGATGCCCTAGCTATGATATTGTCAACATGGTTGTTGAATAATAACTTAGAGTCGTAGAAAATCCCTAGATCACGTACAACTGATTGTTTTGTAGCTTCTGACCTTTAAGGTGATAGCCGAAATGAATAAAGTTTCGCTTGCGTGAATATGTAATGAGGGTTCATTTTGACGGATTTAGTTCAAGCTTATTAATAGTAGAGTATTCCTCTAATCTTAGTAGATCCTCCTGCATTAATTCAGCATCAGCCTGCGATGAGATTGTGGAAAATATTTTCGTATCATCAGCAAAACACAGTAGGTGTGATGATTTAAAACAGGTTTCAATATCGTTAACAAATATCAGAAATAGCAACGGTCCCAGTAAGGAACCCTGTGGTATGCCACTTGGTATTGACACCCAACCTGATATATAATTGTTAACAACTACAGCTTGCGAGCGATTGTCGATATAAGAGAAGAACCACCGCAGTAGGTCTCCACAGATACCAACATACTGAAGTTTTTTTTAAAGCAAATTATGTTCAATCCGGTCGAAAGCCTTACTATAATCTGTATAAACAACGTCAACTTGATGACCATCATCCATGGCTTTAGTCAAGAATGAATTAAAAAGCACCAAGTTGGAAACAGTGGATCTACCCTTGAAGAAACCATGTTGAGACTGGCTTATGCTTTGTTTGAGTAACGGATACACCTGCTCATAAATCAACTTTTCAAAGACTTTAGAAATAATGCACAACTTAGAAATTGGCCTATAATTAGTGATATCATTCCTAAGATCCTTCTTGTGCATTCAGGGGTGATATATGCACGTTTCCAAATATTAGGAACTGAGCATTCATCCAACCATTTACGAAAAAGCAAACTTATTGGTAGTGCTATCGTCTCTGCACAATTAATAAGAAAAATGGCTGGTAGGTTATCAGGTCCAGCAGATTTAGATGGATCAAGAGCTTTCAACAACCGACATACGTATTTAGGGTTAACTTCTATTTTTGATATATTTGCGGTTGATGATGAAATATTTGGAGGAGTTGATTGAGCGCCCTGGTATAAAAAATTTGACTTAAAATAAGTTGCAAACGCGTCACTAATAGACTGACCTGTGTTGTAGATTACACTACCTAAATTGAGACTACTCGGAATAGAGTGAGTTTTTGATTTACTTTAACATATGACCAGAAATATTCAGGATTTTTTTCTATTGAACTTTCAACGGTTGATATGTAGTTTTTATGACACACATCTTCCAAATATTTGACACGAGTGCGTAGTATTTTATACGATTCTTCATCGGATCTATTACCGTAGGTCCTGAATTTACGAAGATACTTATGTTTTTCCTTAATTTCTCTCTTTAATGCTGGGGAATACCATGTATGGTAGGACTCCGGTTTAATTATTTTTGACGGTATATGCTTATCTCTTAATTTCTCAAATATTTCATAAAAATATTTAATGGAATCATTAAGAGATTTCGAAGAGGATTCGGTTCGCCAATCAATTTCAGCATATTTTTCATTAATTGATTGATAATCACCTTTATTAAATAGAAACTTAATAAACGGAGTTGTTTTAAGTATGCTCAGCTCATAAAAACGTACTTCCATTACTGACGCTCCGTGAAAGGGATCTACTGGTACCAAAGAGTCATCACTACAATCGGATACGGCTGTGTAACTGTGATGTACAGTTAGATAATACAAGGTCGAGTGTCTTACCATATTTATTGCGTATACCATTATATTGGCAAAAGTTAAGCGCATTAATTTCGTCAACTAGTACCCGTTCGTGGTGCGCACTATAGTTAATTGGCTCATAGCAATAATTACAACAGTTGGAACAGTTGGAAGCGGGTATCCATTTTATGTTGCTTAAATTAAAGTCATCCACTATAAGATACTTATCCGTGGGATATTTTAAGACTGTATCATTTAATTTCGTAAAAAAATTCAATAACTGGTCCGAAAAACTAAATCTTCCATGTAAATTACATAAATATAAAACACAAATATGCAGAGAAGTAGGCATTTTACTATCGCTTTTTCTGACAGTCAGCGTGAGCCAAAATCTTCAGCACTGGAGTTAAAGGTCGGTTGAGGTACAACAGACAGCTCTCTGCGTGTCGCAATGAGCACACCGCCCCCGTAAACTTGGCCCGTCCCAGCGTAATCACGATCACGGCGCCACACAACATAACGACTATCAAATAACTCAGAGTTCGAAATACCACCCAGCCGGGCTAGCATGAGCCGGAGAGAATATATCCCCGGAGAGAGGATATAATTTTTATCCCTTGCTTAGTTTTATCCACCCTGCGAGCATGGGCAAGAGACAAAAATTATATCCCCCGATTATATCCACTGACAAGAGATAAAATTATCTTATCTATAGTACATCCCCGTTTGACATAACGAGTGGACATATATCTCCCCGTCCGTAGCATGGGGCCAAGGGAAAGAGAAAAAATTATCCCTTTTTGACATTTAAAAGGGACAATTTTGTCCTCTTTCGCGGACGTGGGTTTAAGTTTATCTTCAAACCATTTTAATACAAAAAAGATGTCGCGAGCCTATTGCAACTACATTTTCGTGTCAGAAATTGAAAAACAAGAAAGAGGATTACATCAGCGATCGATACGTGTTCAGAATACTTAATCTATTGGAATTCTCCGACAACGTATTTCTACGCCGGTTTCGGATGCCTAAAGATTGTTTTGTATTTGTGTAAAGAACTCTATAGGGCTTTAAAGCCTATTAATTCTGTGGATGGACTACCATGGCATATTGAAGTAAGCATCTATTACAACCACCTTGTCCAAAAAAGTCTCAATCGCTCAATGCCATGATTTAATTACATAGGTTGTGTCAACAATACCCAAGGCGAGTCCATGGTCAAGTCAAATTTAATGATAATAGAATCGGTATATACCTACTATATTTTAGGTAAGTATTATAACGTTTTAAAATAAAGTTATCAAACTTAGTAAAGTTACAATTCAAAGGTTTAAATTAAGAAATATGTTAATTCTTTAGCAAAGCTTGCTAAATATACTATACCCATGATTATAAAATTATTTATTCCTTGTTTTGTTTGAAATCATTACATTTTTATTCTTCATGCTTCATCATTGTCAATTAAAATTAAATCTTTGTGACTTAGAGTAGACATCAATTTTGATGTATTTTGTAATTTTCTTATAATGGCAGTAATTGCGGGGATATATTTTTTTTAATTTCTTCAAGAGGTTACACCACCTCCAAAGGGTCTGTATTGTCCAGTTTCACAATTGGCTTAATTCTAAACACATATTTTTTTAATAAATGCTATCACAAGCGAAGTAATACCTCCGATTTGATACAAGCAATGTATATTTAACTTAAATATTATACAAAAGAAAATAAATAAAGAAATAGAATAATAGAAAAAATAAAAACAAGGCAGAAATACGCTTAAAATAAATATAACAAATATTATAAATGACATATTGTTTAACAAAAATTATGAACAGTTTAGCAATATAATAAACAAAAGGTAAAAGAAAATATAAGTTAATGTAAATTTACTTAATCTTAAAACTAGTTTATAGCTGGTATAGTTTATAGCTTTATACTATGGTATATTATCTATGCGCGGGGATAAGTTTATCTACTGTCGATATTATATCCACCATAGACCCATGCTCGCAGGGTGGATAAAGCTTTGACATAGGGATAAGACAATTTTATCCCTTGTCAGTGGATATAATCGGTGGATAAAATTTTTATCCCCTGCTCATGCTAGCCCGGCAGAAGCCACGTTTCAGTTATAACAATGACATCGTATTTAGACAGGCAGGTTTTACGGTAGAAATCAGATGTTTTAGTACGCAGACCTCGTGCATTCTGGTAATAAATATTTAATAAAGAACTATTCGTGTTATTAATTAAATTGTTAGCCATTAGGAATCATTAAATTAAAAATAAAATATAAACAAAGTATAATTAAAATTATAAAACTAGACAATATGCAGAAAGTCTTAAAATAATAACTAAAATTCCTTATTTTGATTTTAATTACAAACTCGAATAGTAAATCAACATGGTAAATAATTATCACGTTAAAACAGTGCTGTAATAGTAAATATGTAATTAAAAAAATAATAATAGTATCAATATCATTTAATAACATAATGCAAAAAAGAATAGCGAGAAAGCCAAGTCTAGTATTAAAAGAATTGATTAAAGTGTAATGAAAAAGCAGGCTTTTAAGAACATAAATGTTGATGCAACGAAAAATTAAAGTTATTAAACTAAGCGGAATGCAGAAAGTCTTAAAATAACTACTTAAAAATATATTATTTGTATTAGGGTTAACAGCATGATAAGAAAGCAAACCAACACAAAAAAAAATTAATAAATCAAAACATTTCTGCAGCGTGGAAAAAATACAATCAATATCATTCTGTACCAAATAGGATATAAGAGCGAAAAGAGCGAGCATAATATGCATACCGTTACCTAAAATATATCGATAAGGCGGGTAGAAACAATTATGCGTCAAGCAATATATCGAACAAAGAGTTTTAGAAAAAAACACAGAATAACAACAGCGATACATCGGCAAATCAGGGGTTGTAAACATTTCATTACAAATGTAATTTACAGCAGAAGCAATTAAGGAATACGTAATTAAGCTGAGACATAAGTTGAGCAAATTATACGTTTGGAGGCAGATTAAGCTAACTTGTTTAAATCACTATCACTTGTGATAATCATAACCCTCGTAGTATCGTTTTTTCTAACATGAATTTTACAATACTTTACCCAAACGTATTGATAATCCTTATCTTTACAAATAGCTTTGGTTCTAGTAACAAGGCCTTAGAATACGGTGTTAAGTGATCATTAACATACATCCGTTGTTCGTTACCCACAAACCCAATGTCCTTCGCTGTCATAAACTTCTTACTTCGCGCCGCAGCGACAAATTCTTCCTTTATGTAGCGGTTGATGAAGTTGACAATAATAGATTTATCCTTACCAAAATGTGTCGGTACCCTTGCTATGTAATTTATTTGTTATGTTTCGGGATTGTGTAACCAACCTGTGTGCATATGTTATCTACTATTGAAAAAAGGTTTTCATCTCTCTTTAGGGGAACTCCCTTTATCTCGACATTGTTAAGTCGAGACCATTGTTCCTTAGTAGCTAACTCCTTTTTCAGGGCCACTATTTCAGAGAGGGTCGAGTCAAATGTTACTTTTATTTGCTCCATATTAAGTATCTTGGATTCAAGATCAGTTATTCTGGACTCACAGTTAATTATTTTTTCACCATTAAATTCACAGGATGATTTTAGCTCTCCTATTTCACGCCTAATGCTTTTCACGTCATTAAAGAGTGCTGGTAGACAGTGAAGCTGTAGTTTTAGGTCACGTATTTCCTGCAGAATCAAATCAATCGAAGCACCCCCATCATTGGTAGGGATCGACGGCACGTGGTTGGCGTTGGCGTTGAAGGGGCGCATAGAATGTTCCGACAATAAGAACACCTCCACGCAGCCCTTCGGTCAGCACCCAACTTTCTATACCCAGCTTCGGTTATATTAGATATATATTACTATATTATCTACGTCACAGAATAAATAATAGTCTACGGCCGATATGAGGTCGAATATGGCCGACTCAAAGCAAGCGCTAAGCGGCGCGTGCTTCCCCAAGGTTTTTGTGTACATCTTTATACCTATCTAGACTCAGTTATTCTCAGAAAATTTTAATTTCAAAATAATAGAAATTATAATGAAATGGTTATTATTTCAACCCCAATACACATAGTATTTTTTTATAGTATAAGGAGACACACGAGCACACAGTCCATCTGATGGTAAGTGGTTGCTGCTGCCCATAGACATCTACATCTATCCTCGGTTACGAATCAAAATGCAGATGCGTTGTCACTCGTGAGGACTTAGATAGAATGCCTCATTTCCGGTAAAAAGGTTCTCCGATTCTCTACACTCACCATACGAAATACAGCAGCATAAAGCAACCATTTAACGCTGGTATTCTGTGAGAGCGTGGTCCTTCCCCGGTCGAGCCGACCCATTCGTGCTACAACTATACATCTAGTATCATTATGTATATTATAAGCATCATTTGAATACTTATGTTATAAATTTCCACTTTTTTGCTTAATAGATCTACGAAAATATTTAAAAAGGTTATTTCATGCGTAAAATATCGTGATTAATTCCAAATTTGCAACTATTTGTAGGAGAAATTTAGTATGTATTTTTCATATGAAATATTATTCGATAAAGAATTTATGTAGTAGGTAGTAATTATTTTTTAAATAAATTCATATTGTCGTTTATTGCTAGAATATAATAAACAAAACAAAATTAATAGGTAATATACGCGGCGTTTTGCTCGTTCTTTGAACTCAAAAGCGAAAGCCGACGAAGGACTTAGGTCCTAGGAAAAACCCAAAAAACTCCACTCTTCGAGTGATAAAAAGAAGCGTCCACTATATACTGATTAACTAATTTTGATCCAATATCTATTATTTATTCTGTGCTAATATTTAGTAGTAATATTTAAAACATGGGAAGTTTTATGAACATAAAATTTTTTCACCATTCAGTGATCAAGAATAAAAATAAAAATAAGGGTTGTTTATTGTCGGTCGATAAAACTTATAAGCCGGTGCCGCAAATGTGTGAGAGGTGGACATATTGAACAATATCTTCGTGGTCGTCGTATCTATTATTTATTCTGTGCTAATATTAAGTAGTAATATTTAAAAACATGGGAAGTTTTATAAACATAAAATTTTGTTACAATTCAGTGGTCAAGAATAGAAATATAAATAAGTATTGTTAACCGTCGGTCGATAAAAAATGCTAATTATTAGATTTTGAAAAATACAGCAGCATAATAGTTTAAGTATTTGTTATTGTGTGGATTTATAACGCAATTTTTTAAATGTTTCGTGTTATAAAAAAGTTTTAATGTATTTTTATTAATCCCGGCTATAATTTAATTTCTTAATAACACTTACGGACGCTGTCTGAAATAAATAAATAAATAACTATTATTAAAAAAACATAAAAAAATCACGAAATTTTTATCGATTTAAAAAATATCAAAATTATGTTATAGAGTACAATAGCTTTGCCACGTCTATGCAAACCAACAAGCATCAAGCACCAGTAGCACGTTAGCACTGATATTGATGGTTGTGTTTTATATTGCGAAATTAATATTCCGCCGTGAGTGACTTGTGTGCGATGTCTTACTCAAACGAGGATTATTTTAATATGTTGATGTGTCTGGGGAAATGTAACTGCAATTATGCAGCAGCACGAAAATTTACGGGGAGTGTTTGCTACTCCCCGAAATATACAATTGCCGTCGGCAATGATGTTCCAACGACTTCACATTCGTATGTACAATACTGGCAGTGTGCATGGCCGTGATCAACAACGTACAGATTCAGGAAGACCGAGGATGTACGACGACGACATCGAGGAGCACATTCTCGACATGTTTGAGGAAGATGCGACGCGGAGCACGCGCCTGGTGGCATGTGAACTAGGTGTGAACCATATGCGCGTTTGTAGAACCCTCAAAGATGATGGCCAACAACCATATCATTATCGTCGAGTTCAGTGTCTTCTTCCTAACGACTACGAGCCGAGAATGGATGACTGTAGATGGTTACTTCATAAGGTTGAAGGAAATTCTGAGTTTTTGAACCACGTACTTTTTACGGATGAATGCTCTTTTGTAAGAACAGGTGTATTTAATGCTCATAATGAACACGTATCGTCAACGACAAATCCGCATTCGTATAAACCTAGCCACTTTCAACACCGATGGAAAATCAATGTGTGGGTGGGAATTATAGGTGACAAAATTATTGGTCCGTATTTCCTAGACCACACAATGAGCGGTGAAAACTACGGTCGTTTTTTGCGAGAAGAACTAACCAATGAACTTGACGAGATAAATTTAGACCTCGTTCGTCGCATGTGGTTTCAACACGATGGTGCTCCACCCCATTTCTCCCGTTGTGTAAGAAGTTTTTTGGATACTGAGTTCGGTGAAAGATAGATTGGCCGCGGTGGACCGGTCAACTGGTCGGCACGATCACCTGATCTCACACCTTTAGATTTTTATCTCGGGTACGATTAAGCAGACTGTATTCCAAAAAACATGCGATACCGAGACACAAATGCATATGCGTATAGTCGTAGTCGCAGCCTTTGAAAAAATAAAGTCCGAAATGTCTGTTATGCTTATGCAACACGTGCGTTCAGACATTATAAGTCGGTGTCACAAATGTATAGAGGTACAAGGTGGACATATTGAACAACATCTTCGTGCTCGTCAAGTAGACATAGTGATAAATTAGTGTTTGACTATAACAGCTGTGATGTGACGAGGTCACGACCTCAGTGTGCAGTTAGTGTAGGTAAGACGCGCGCGCGTGCGCTCCGTCTTTGATGAACGTCACTGTCGATAATTCCAGTCAGAGGTAATCAATCCACATAAAATTTACAAATATTATTTAATTAAAATTTAATTTGATTATTTTTATGTCGAGTTTTCTGAAGTAAAGCTATTTCTATACGTTTGAATACTGATTCTGATAACGCACTTAACGGGAACCACAGGGTTTTTGTTATATATTGTATATATATATATATATATATATATATATATATATATATATATATATATATATATCAACCTGCCTCGTTGGTCTACTTGTTGTAGTAGTGCTACTGCCGATCATGAGGTCCTGGGTTCAAATCCCGGGTCGGGCCAAAAAATTAATTATTGAGTTTTTCCGTCAAGAAATTCTCAGTAGTTGCCCGGAGTCAGGTTGGTCAAGTCCGTTGAGACAGGCCACCGTGGCCGAAATTCGGTCTGGAGGACATTATATATATATATATATATATCAATAACTTGAGGTGAGACAGGAACTTGTTATTTATGTTTACAAAACTTTAGTTCTTGTTACTAATGAAACAGTATACGTCTCGTTATAACTTAGTCATTAATGAAGGAAGTTTCTTCAAACATGTTAAGTAATTATATTAAACGTAATTATGGTGTGGCGGCGCTGTCGCGCCGCAAGTGAGACACCTCAAACATATAAAATTATAAAATAAACATATATATATATATATATATATATATATATATATATATATATATATATATATATATATATATATATATATATATATATATATATAAACTACAAAATCTTTTTAATAGAATGGCGGAGTCAGCAAAAATCACTCTTGACGGAAGTTTTTTTTTGTAAGTTTGAATTGACAAACAAACTTAGAGTCAACCTGATGATATGTGGCTATCGCAGCTTATGGACATCTGCTACCAACTTCAAATAAAGAAGGCTACTAATGTGTTGTCACCTCTGAGGACAAAGATGGAATGCCTCACAACCTTTAATTATAGTGGATCTCTTTACCCTTTAGAATGGAGCAGCTGTGCAAGCACTGCTGTTTGACGGCCAAAATAGATAAGAGAGTTGTACCTATCCAAACGGACTCTTAGATAAAAAGAGAGTCCTGCCATCTTGTAAGTTCTCATATTTTATTGCCTTAATTGGCGATAAGCTGAAGGTGGGTGAAATTAATATATGCATAGATATGGAATCTGAAAATGAGATAGTTGTGTTAGAATCATGCTCAACTGGAAATTTGTAGGCTCTGCCTACCTCTTTGGTAGAGTTTAAGTTGTGTATTTTTAATTTATGAGACATTCAAGCTACGTTGATTTAACTTCTTTTATGTAAGCACGTGAGGCACTTAGAATTGGATATTATAGAAGAGACTATTAATAAACCCAATGCCAGCATAAGCAGTTGGGTACAATCCAATGGAATTTTTCTTTGCCCTGCTAAATACTAAGTTATGATTATCGGCAGCTCACATATGCTTAATTTATTAGACCGTTCCAAATTATTTGCTGTAACTCACGATAATACTCAGATTCCATATATAGAGCCTGCTCAAAGCTTAGGATCTTTGACGATAATTTGTAATAATTTTTTTATATTTACCCGAACACTACACATTTAAATAATACTAGTTTTTACGGATTTTATCGCGTATATTAATTTTTTATATACCCGACGTTTCAAGCACTTTATAGCACCCATGGTCATGGCGGGGACTGAAATGTTCAAAGTCCATATGTCATAGGTAACCGCGGTTTTAAAATTAAAATTATTAATTTTTGTTCCGATTTATGCAGTCTGAACGTATAGTATCTTGAAGTCTTGCAATTGTGTGCTTGGGTTGGGATTCACTTTATCAATTATAGGATCCCAAGCAGATTGTAGTACCCAGCAATCTTCTTTATTGAAGTTAGGAAGTTAGGATGTTTTTTGATTTAAATAGCCTCGCGAATCATCCTTGGAAGGAATCGGTATTCTTTAGCGAGTTTTTTTTTGTGGCCTATCAAATCTGATGTACTGACGAAGGCGATCCTGTACGTGTTCACACTCTGCATACTTCCCGGAGTATCGATTTTTCACATCATCTATATGTTCTTTAAAGCTGGTTTTAATTGATCTTTAAGTTTGTCCTATGTAAGAGAGACCACATTCACAATCAAACTTGTACACTCCTGCATCTTGCAGAGGGACATTACACTTGACTGATGGTAAAAACTGACCAATCTTTTTCGGCGGCCTGAAGTATGATTTAATGGAAGCGCGCTTCAAACGCAGGTGCGTTGTCACCCCTGATGACTAAGATGGAATGGCTTGTAACCAGTAAATAAGGGTCTCCGGATTTCTTCCCTCACCATACGAAACACAGTATCATTAAGCTGCTATTTTACGCTGGTATTCTGTGAGAGCGTGGTCCTTTCCCGATCGAGCCGACCCATACGTGCTATCAGTATAATATAGCTACAGTGTGGCTCTACCATTATCTCTTTATGTTTTCGTTTTTCTATCTTGTACTTATTTTTTCATTTTATTATTTACATGTTCTTACTTTTTTGACCCATTTCTCAATTGACTCAAGATAACGGTTACATTTTCTTACAACTTTGTTTTTAATCAGCTGTAGGGTTATTACTCATATTTTTATTTACTAATTTAATTCAATGTAAAGGACTGTTTATTATTTATTGTATCTTAGTTAATATGAAAAAAATTAAATACAAAAATACTGAATTGGTTTTCGTTACAAAAAATATAAGAAAGTTTTAAAAATTTACCTCTATTAATCATTTATATTTCTACCAATGTGAAAAATGTCATCACTATGTGGCGGCGCTGTCGGCGTGCCGCAAGCGAAACACACCGAAGCTTAAATCACGCTATCAACATTCCGAATCATAAACAGCATATGTAGAACATCTCCGAACTATCACACGGAGCGTTGCCCACTACCCGGGCAAAACACCTTGCCCGGCGGGAGATCTCCCCTTTTCCTATTACGGCCACAATTAAAATAAAAAATATTATAATATTTGCCCAATACGAGATATTTAAAAGAATGAGTGTATATTTATTAAACTTTGACCCCCGTTTGATCTACAGATACATAAAGCACTCCTGTGTGAAGAAAAGGGCGCGAGCTACCGAGGGTTAAATAAGTTGTAAGTAACTAAATGAGTATTTCAATACATGTCACATTATAGTGATTGTAATTAGTTTTATAATAATTTTTTAAACTGTGTTAAATGAAAAGGTTCTGTTGTATAATTATATAAAAGTTATTAATTAGGTCTTTAAAAAATGATATCATTGTTTTTTATATCAGTTAAGGACAAATGGCATACCTAGTTAAATTTTGTTTTAAAGTTAAATAGATAAAACATACATTTTCATTTTTATTTTGTATAGAATAGTCAAGTTTTTCTCTGGATTACATGAATAATCAATTAGTAAGTTATTTTTATTTTGTTTAGGAAGAGACAAACGGACATACGGCTCACCTGATGGTAAGTGTCTATCGCCACCCAGGACCATGAGTTCTTTTCTTCGTATCGGTGCAGAAAAATTGCTGGGGTAAATGTACAATTCTAAAAAAAAAATATAAAATAAAGTTTAGGTGAATTTTATATATAAAATTGTAATTGTTAGTTGTTGTAATTTAAAAATATAGATGGTAGGAAAAAGGTTTTCAACAATTACTTTAAAATATATTAAAAATAGATTTTATGTTTTTGCATTAATTTAATGTATAATGAAAACTTCCTATAGTCATTATGACCAGACTGAGTAGCAGGAAGGCCCAATTGTAGGAATTTAATTTTAAAGTATAGATTTGTTTTGTAGTCAGACAACAGTCTTTAAAAATTAAGTAAAGGAGAAGCAAAGATAATCTGTGATCATTATATTAATTTAGAACGTGACAAAAGACAAGATATGAATAGAGTGTGTTATTTATGGCAATAGCTATAAAAGTGAGCAACGAGGTAGCACATGAGAAGGACGACTTGTTTAGTAGTAAGAAGTATTAGTGTAATTGTACGTTGAAGTTTGGAAAAATACAAGCCTTTTTTCAAAGAAGTCTGCTTTTATTCGAGCCCAAGCCTATATAATAGATATAGATATACATAGTTCGTATGTTCAGATTTTGGAAAAAAACAAATTACAATACAATACTGGAGATATTTATAAGTTCTTAGTGTTCGATTGTTAACCCTGTGACATTAAATTTAGTAAATTTTTGATTGGACGCGCGACAAGTTTATTAAAACTTTATACTCATTCATTAAAACTGGATGAACGTGATGATGTTGAAGCAAGATCGGAACAGAACTTCTTTGTGTCCTTTTTTATTTTATTATTATTGCGCGAAGTCCACAATTTGTGTCTAAAGAGGAAATGGAGTGTATTCGAGACAACTTAACGTACATACTTTTCTTGAACATTGAGATAATCTTTTTCCGGTTTATTTTTATATTGGCCTTTAAAGCCACTAGATATTATGCAAAATCATGGTTTTGTCAAAAAATCCAGATCCACCACACAAGAACTGGTTACGTTGATGATCGAACACCAGCAGATGTCATCTATACTGAATTCAGCAAAGTATGCCACATTGCATATTTTTCACGTACATGTATTATGAACGACGAATTAAACAGTTTGGTATGAATAAGAGATATCTCGATGAAGCAACATGTAACAGAAATCTTTGAAATGAGGTCTGTAAGTTTAAAGAAAAAGTAATAAGATGTTAGTATGAAATCAAACGGAGCTAATCACTCTACAGTGGGATGCCAGAATGTCTTAAAATAAGGCACGTGTAGCAATACACAATACGGTACCTATTGTATAGTAGTGAAAGTTGGGAGTGGCAGAAGAAGCACGAGAAAATAATAAATGCTGTAGAAACGCGATCATTAAGGAGAATGTTAGTGCTGAATCTGAATGATAGGGTGAGAAATTGTATGATCAGAGAAAAGTGGGATATGTAAGATTAATATTGCGTTCAGGATTTAGAAAGAAATGCTTAAGTGATTTATTCATGTAGAAATCATGAACGAGTAAAGAGTGACAAAGGAAATTTATGTTGCAAAAGTGAATGCTAGAGTTGAGAAGAGACACCCTTGATGAAAATGTATCGACCAAATTCGTTATATATTAAAGATGAGCAAGATTATAAGTACACTTAACCGTACCGTATGCGTAGGTATAATAATAATGTAAAGGAAACGAGAGAGATTTGTTAGGATCGTGCCAAATGTAAGTTCATCGTCTCTGCTTACCCCTCTGGGTGACAGGCGTGTATTATGTATTGACGACGTTACGAGTTACCGTTTATTAGCAGCGTAGGAGAAATCACCACACTTTATGTATGAGTATTTATGTATTATGTATTGACGACGTTGCGAGTAACCGTTTATTAGCAGCGTAGGAGAAATCACCACACTTTATGTATGAGTATTTATGTAATATGTATTGACGACGTTACGAGTTACCGTTTATTAGCAGCGTAGGAGAAATCACCACACTTTATGTATGAGTATTTATGTAATATGTATTGACGACGTTGCGACTTACCGTTTATTAGCAGCGTAGGAGAAATCACCACACTTTATGTATGAGTATTTATGTAATATGTATTGACGACGTTGCGAGTAACCGTTTATTAGCAGCGTAGGAGAAATCACCACACTTTATGTATGAGTATTTATGTAATATGTATTGACGACGTTGCGACTCACCGTTTATTAGCAGCGTAGGAGAAATCACCACACTTTATGTATGAGTATTTATGTATTATGTATTGACGACGTTACGAGTTACCGTTTATTAGCAGCGTAGGAGAAATCACCACACTTTATGTATGAGTATTTATGTATTATGTATTGACGACGTTGCGACTTACCGTTTATTAGCAGTGTAGGAGAAATCACCACACTTTATGTATGAGTATTTATGTATTATGTATTGACGACGTTACGAGTTACCGTTTATTAGCAGCGTAGGAGAAATCACCACACTTTATGTATGAGTATTTATGTATTATGTATTGACGACGTTGCGACTTACCGTTTATTAGCAGCGTAGGAGAAATCACCACACTTTATGTATGAGTATTTATGTAATATGTATTGACGACGTTGCGACTCACCGTTTATTAGCAGCGTAGGAGAAATCACCACACTTTATGTATGAGTATTTATGTATTATGTATTGACGACGTTACGAGTTACCGTTTATTAGCAGCGTAGGAGAAATCACCACACTTTATGTATGAGTATTTATGTATTATGTATTGACGACGTTGCGACTTACCGTTTATTAGCAGCGTAGGAGAAATCACCACACTTTATGTATGAGTATTTATGTAATATGTATTGACGACGTTGCGACTCACCGTTTATTAGCAGCGTAGGAGAAATCACCACACTTTATGTATGAGTATTTATGTATTATGTATTGACGACGTTACGAGTTACCGTTTATTAGCAGCGTAGGAGAAATCACCACACTTTATGTATGAGTATTTATGTATTATGTATTGACGACGTTGCGACTTACCGTTTATTAGTAGTGTAGGAGAAATCACCACACTTTATGTATGAGTATTTATGTATTATGTATTGACGACGTTACGAGTTACCGTTTATTAGCAGCGTAGGAGAAATCACCACACTTTATGTATGAGTATTTATGTATTATGTATTGACGACGTTGCGACTTACCGTTTATTAGCAGCGTAGGAGAAATCACCACACTTTATGTATGAGTATTTATGTAATATGTATTGACGACGTTGCGACTCACCGTTTATTAGCAGCGTAGGAGAAATCACCACACTTTATGTATGAGTATTTATGTATTATGTATTGACGACGTTACGAGTTACCGTTTATTAGCAGCGTAGGAGAAATCACCACACTTTATGTATGAGTATTTATGTATTATGTATTGACGACGTTGCGACTTACCGTTTATTAGCAGTGTAGGAGAAATCACCACACTTTATGTATGAGTATTTATGTATTATGTATTGACGACGTTGCGACTTACCGTTTATTAGCAGTGTAGGAGAAATCACCACACTTTATGTATGAGTATTTATGTATTATGTATTGACGACGTTACGAGTTACCGTTTATTAGCAGCGTAGGAGAAATCACCACACTTTATGTATGATTATTTATGTATTATGTATTGACGACGTTGCGAGTAACCGTTTATTAGCAGCGTAGGAGAAATCACCACACTTTATGTATGAGTATTTATGTAATATGTATTGACGACGTTGCGACTCACCGTTTATTAGCAGCGTAGGAGAAATCACCACACTTTATGTATGAGTATTTATGTATTATGTATTGACGACGTTACGAGTTACCGTTTATTAGCAGCGTAGGAGAAATCACCACACTTTATGTATGAGTATTTATGTATTATGTATTGACGACGTTGCGACTTACCGTTTATTAGCAGTGTAGGAGAAATCACCACACTTTATGTATGAGTATTTATGTATTATGTATTGACGACGTTACGAGTTACCGTTTATTAGCAGCGTAGGAGAAATCACCACACTTTATGTATGAGTATTTATGTATTATGTATTGACGACGTTGCGACTTACCGTTTATTAGCAGCGTAGGAGAAATCACCACACTTTATGTATGAGTATTTATGTAATATGTATTGACGACGTTGCGACTCACCGTTTATTAGTAGCGTAGGAGAAATCACCACACTTTATGTATGAGTATTTATGTATTATGTATTGACGACGTTACGAGTTACCGTTTATTAGCAGCGTAGGAGAAATCACCACACTTTATGTATGAGTATTTATGTATTATGTATTGACGACGTTGCGACTTACCGTTTATTAGCAGTGTAGGAGAAATCACCACACTTTATGTATGAGTATTTATGTATTATGTATTGACGACGTTGCGACTTACCGTTTATTAGCAGTGTAGGAGAAATCACCACACTTTATGTATGAGTATTTATGTATTATGTATTGACGACGTTACGAGTTACCGTTTATTAGCAGCGTAGGAGAAATCACCACACTTTATGTATGAGTATTTATGTATTATGTATTGACGACGTTGCGAGTAACCGTTTATTAGCAGCGTAGGAGAAATCACCACACTTTATGTATGAGTATTTATGTAATATGTATTGACGACGTTGCGACTCACCGTTTATTAGCAGCGTAGGAGAAATCACCACACTTTATGTATGAGTATTTATGTATTATGTATTGACGACGTTACGAGTTACCGTTTATTAGCAGCGTAGGAGAAATCACCACACTTTATGTATGAGTATTTATGTATTATGTATTGACGACGTTGCGACTTACCGTTTATTAGCAGTGTAGGAGAAATCACCACACTTTATGTATGAGTATTTATGTATTATGTATTGACGACGTTACGAGTTACCGTTTATTAGCAGCGTAGGAGAAATCACCACACTTTATGTATGAGTATTTATGTATTATGTATTGACGACGTTGCGACTTACCGTTTATTAGCAGCGTAGGAGAAATCACCACACTTTATGTATGAGTATTTATGTATTATGTATTGACGACGTTGCGAGTTACCGTTTATTAGCGGCGTAGGAGAAATCACCACACTTTATGTTAAAACAATGATATCGTAAGAGGCGACAAAGGGAAATGGTATAAAGAAGCATGCTGTAATCGAATTTGCAAAAATTGTATGTATTGTTGCAGCGCACTGCCTGGCAGGGTGGCCACCATGATCACCCTGCCAGGCAGTGCGCTGCAACAATACATGCGCCCCGCCGGGCCAAGTTAAAAGGTAGGAAGAAAAAAAAACCTAATTAAATAATGAAGATAACAAAAATTATATACGGAATGGATGCAATACCGGATTTGACAATAATAAATAAGCCGCCGTGATCGAAATTCGGTCTGGAGGACATTACACACATTACGTCAAGGCACTCGGATCACGCTTAGCCCAAACATATAGCTATAAATGGAAATTTGTGAAACAAGTGATAGGTGGAAAGCCCATTGGACACGCAATCACAAACCAAATATCAATAACAAGCTAGATATTCGATCCACGATTGAAAAGGGAAAGAAGTAGTTGTATTCTAGCGGGCATCACCCAGAAGGATGTGAAAATTGATCCGAAAAGAATAAAGAACAATTTGAGAGGTAAATTCGCACCTGTGTGATTTTTAATTCCATTTAAAACTTTAATAATTTGAGATTTTTAATGTTGTTTTTGCTTTAAAAAAGTTATGCATAAAATTTTCTGTATTTAAAATATGATTAAATTGAAAGTATTTATCAGATAATTCACGATTTAATTGTTTTTTTTTAAATATTAATATAACTGAAAAAATAAGCACAATGCAATAATTATAAATTAATCAATAATCTAGTACTTGATTTTATATTCAATTTTATTCAGTTATACTTTTATATTATTTTTATTAATGTGTCCTGCAAAACATGAGTGAAATAATATGAAGATTACTTTTTTACATATTTACATTTACAATTGTTAATCGTTAATTAATTTTTCATATTTTGTAGTTAACATATCACTGATGGTACTTTTCGTGTGTGTTTTTTATGTAGTAAATTTTATTAAAATGTACACAATTTTGAAAAGAGTTATAACCGATTTGCTATTATTTTTTTTTCCTTTTTAAAAGCATTAAATCATTAATTTATATAATAACCTACCTAAAATATTAAAAATTGTTCTTTATAATGTTTAAGTAAATTAATCTATCGTTGTGTGAAGTTTATAGCTGTAATAGTGATTTTTTTAAAAAAGCATTTTTATAGCAAAAGTATTTTTTAGAAAAAAAGCTAATGCATTTTGTGATGTATGTATAAGTAACATAATATTAACAATGTAACTATTTCTAAACTTCTGTGTAAATTAAGGAAATGTTTAAAATTATCCTTTTTACTTGCATTCATATTATAAAAATATTGTAAAAGTTATCTTGAAATTAGGCGTGAATCACACCGTGTCATCCTAGTCCGATGTAATTACAAACGATGCCTTTTACGTACTTTGGAATTTAAAACAAACTTGTATCCAAATATTTGCGGTGTTAGGATTACAATTTGTATTTTGATCTGTGTGTTGCTATATTAATTATAATTATTACGTTGCATAACATTGACTTCTTTGTTCTGTTTATCTTAATGTGAAATGTAATAGTTTATTTTCGGTTTTATATTGTTTGAATATTTAAATCATAAGCTTTTAACTATTATAATTTATTATTTCCGTGGAAAACAGTACTAATCTGAGTAGATTATGAAAGTACTTTCTTCGGATAATACGATTTTGAAACTCACTACTTATACAATGTTTTACACAACTAATTGATTTAAAGTTTGTTGTTCCCATATTGTGAACCTCAATCCCTGACTGACACTATAAGTAAATGTTATACGAGATCATTTTATGATATAAAGTAAAAGATGTGATTAAATGTATGATTAAGTTACGGAACACATAATTATAAATGAAAATATTGATAATGTATAGTTGCGAGAGTAAGATAAAGAAAATTATCGGAGGTTAGTATATCCACATACAATAAGCCTGATCAGCTGAGAGTTTGGAAAAACTAATATCCGATTAAATTTTTGAGGTTGTTCAAACACTATTAAATGCGCAATAAGTTTTAATGTATTTTAATGAGGGAAATGATATTTTATTATGAATTGTGTAGGAAGGAATATTGTCCACTATCTTGATCATGTATTTTTTTTTTTTTATAGAATGGGTTGACAAACGAGCACACAGTCCGCCTGATGGTAAGTGGTTGCTGCGGCCCATAGACATCCACATCTATCTTCCATTACAAATCAAAATGCAGATGCGTTGTCACCCGTGAGGACTGAGATGGAATGCCTCATTTCCAGTAAAAAGGGTCTCCGGTTCTCTACACTCACCATACGAAACACAGCAGCATTAAGCTACTATTTCACGCTGGTATTCTGTGAGAGCGTGGTCCCTCCCCGGTCAAGCCGACCCATTCGTGCTACAACTATACTACTAATATAACTGCAACATGGCTCTACCTCTCTATAAAAATGTATGTACGCGAGCCGTGTACGTGAAAGTTATGGTACAATTAAATAATGAATTACATGAGCTGAAATGTAAAGAAGTGAATTAAATGATTTTGGTAATTTTCTTGATCATGTATATACGCGAGCCGTGTACGTGAAAGAAATGACATACACGTGTAATGAATAGCTAAAGGATACGAATAAATAACGGATACGAATTAATAATATTGTAACTTTTCGTGAAAATCTAAACATAATTTTATGTTATACATAATTATGCCTGATTATGTCAATTATACTACTGTGACTATGCATTTTTGCGTGCTAGATATGTCTTAGATTATAGTTTCCATAATGATATTAACCTTTTTAGAATAATCTTAAGGATCTATTTTGAAAATTGACAAAAAAATATAGAGAGCATATTTTTTTATTCTTTTGTTGGTGGGAGGTGTAGTGTAGTGCTCCCACGTTAACATACTTTAGTGTTGAGGTAGAATTATGAGGCAGTCTAATTAAAGTTTTAGTACCAACCACACGTCTCCTTCATTGACACCTTTCCTTTATTACAATACATTTGATAATAGTCCGTTTTCGGTTACTTTGGTTGTTAACAGATATGGGTAGGAAAGAACATCGATAACTATTATAGACAAGGAACTCCACAACGCTATTGAATTTTATCCTATATATATATAAATATATAATCGGAATCTCGGAAACGGCTCCAACGATTTTCATAAAATTTTGTGTGCAGGGAGTTTCGGGGGCAATAAATCGATCTAGCTAGGATTTATTTTTAGAAAATGTCTTTTTGTCCGTGTTTTTAGGCAATGAAAAACTGCTACAATATCGTTAGAATAAGAAGGTAAATTTTGACAGTTTATTAATGATTACAAATAGCTTAATTGGTATATTGGGCGGTCACAAAATCGTAATACCATGGTTCGAGCCCAGACCGACTTTTTTAATTTTTTTTTTCAAGTTCCTTTCTTTTTTGAGAAAATCTATTTTTTCGAGCCCTTTTTTTAGTATTTTTTAAAAACACGAAAATTTAAATTAAACTAATTGCACTCATGATTTTTATTAAAATAACCAGTTCAGCTTTTTCTATTATGTCGCTAAGATCAAAAAATATTATTCGTATTTCATCAGTATGTAATTTGTATCTAAATATAATTTCCAAAACACACGAATTAAAAAAAAAACCCAGCGAAAAATACCGAGCAAAGCTCGGTCAACCGGGTACTTCTTTATCAAAACTCGGTAATGTAAAGTCAAAATGTTGGTAATTGGGTAAGGCCGTAGATTTTGCCACTTAGTAACATACAGTAACATAGACACATCTATATTACGGTGACATAGAAATAAACCTCTGCACATCAAATAAAAAATACTAAGCGGATTATTTCGTTACTCTACACGATCAAAACTTTTAGAAAAAGGTTGATATTTTTGATAAGATTGCTATGCCAACAAAAAAGGTTATTTAATAAATTACAATATGCACAAACCTTTACCACAGTAAAACGTTAAGAAACATGCAATCAACGTTACTAGTAACATCAAAGTTATGAATTGACATAACTCGACATCGAGCTGAATATTAAACATAGATACGCTTCCATGCATAGTATTAGTTATTCGTGCATAGTATTATATATGTACAATAAAAAATGATATTTATCGTTGAAATCGTCAAAATTCACAATTAAAATTCACTGCCGCCTGCACCTTTGACAAACTCCAGAGACGACAAGATGGCGTGTTTTCTTTTTTTATTGCGCTGCCTGAGTACTTGGAATTGCCTATGCAATTACAAAACACTACCAAACTGTGCTGCTATGCTTTTTAAGGGAACATTTTGGTAACATACAAAGTAGTGACATAGAAGCAAAACGTAGAACATACAATTAAATAGTAATAAATCTCCAAAAAATCGTTTTTAAAGATACGAAAAGCACTATTGTTTAACATTGAGACATTTCAGATAGTCACAAATTGATTAAATTTTCTTTATTAAAATATAAGCTTTATAGCGTAAGTACAGAAAGACATCGTGTTTTTCGTTAAATTTGGGGGTGTGTACGAAATTAACTCGTATTTTTTTAATGTACAACTAACATAATTTTAGGAATATGGTATAAGAATTTGAGAGATATATAATCTTATTAAAATACCTTCATTACAATTTACCCACTATGTTCTTTTTAATAAGCAATAAAAATATGAAAATATTTTTTCTTCAAACAGTGGCAAAATCTACGGCCTCACCAAATTACGATTTAAGAGTACTAACATAATTTTAAGTACCTAAATATTATAACAAATAGTTTTAATTAGTTTAATATTAGCTAAAAATTCACTTACTTGTGGAATACTATACCACTTTCTTTTTAGTAACGAGTATTTACTTATTACGTTTTACATTTTACATATTATTCCTAAAAATAAATCTTATTATGTAACTAAAATCAAACACAACAAACCACATTAAATACTTTATTTTTTTAGTTTAAAAGTTCTAAATACAAAGATACGATTTAAATAAGACAACAGACTTCGGCATATTATGTGACTTTTAGTTCCAGGTACGAAAAATTGTGGCGCTACAAATCGGCACAGACATTTTGTATGGTACAGCCAGTCCAGCGTACTTGTATATTATATAATTCAGTAGCTGTAATGCATAAACAGATAAGGAAAGACTACATATTTTTAAAATATAAGTTTATATAGTATTTTTCGTTATAATTTTTTTATTACCTAAGGAGTAAGTCTAAGTTTGGCAGCCGTAAGATGTGTGATGATAATTACGAAACATATTCAAGGTTTATTAGTTGTTAAATGGAAATTTACCAAGCTCCATTTATTGATCTAATAAACCCACGTACTAACGAAGCGTTAAATCTGATAAGAGAGAAATTATTTCCTTTTGATGCTGAAATATATATATGAGTAATTATGGGTGATGCCTCTGGAGTTACAAAATTTTTGGTGAGTAAGCTTTAAGACCAACGACCTCGGGGGCTAAGCGTTCGTTTTAATTATAGTCATATTAATCAGTCATTCTACCCGAGCAAATTGATTTGATGCACACTGGCGTTGCTACAATTGACAGATAAGATGTCATGTCTTAAAATAAAGTATTCGGTCGATGATGAAGAAATTAATTATTTTAGAAACACCTATATGACTTATTAACCAACTCGCATTGGGGTAGCGCGGTTGACTCTAACATGTTCCAAAACACTCGCAAAATTATACAGCTTTATTAGTTTCTACTTTTATTGTTTGAATCAAATAATCCTATTTCGTAACAAACGTATAATAATAATTTTATAAAATGCCATTACGTTGCCCCGCTTCTAAGATTTCAAAGTTTCGCGAAATACAATTCATTTAAACAGATTTCTTTTGATATTGATACCAATGTGGAAACTGCGAAATAGCGATTATACCACTATTGCTGAACGAATCTTACTTTTTCTTTACTCTTCACTTCACTTAGGTCTTTTTTTACACGTACTAATATTAAAAAGACGATAAATCGATCACAGGTTTCGTTTAGTACGAAATTTACTTTTTGTATCCGAATCCTCGCTTCATTCGAAACTTATTGTATACAAGCTCGATGCAAACTCACCACTGAGCTATCAGGTCTAATTGTTGATTGTTATGTTAAATGGATTGCAACTCGCAATGTGAAGAATCAAAGCTAAATTACAGAAAAATAATGAGACCGTATCACGCTATAAATATTTTATAACTAGTAACTTTAGCAAAGGACATTTTCTACACTCCGCTTGCCCGAGAACTAGAACCCTAGAATAGAAATATTACATGCCTACAATTACTTTGATAATTATAATTGTTATAACTTACTAATAATTGTTCCTTAAAATTAATGTTAGATTTTGTACAGTTTCTGTATGTTAAGTGTCTCACTAGTTACAGAAATTACATAGGAAGAAATTGTTACTGGTTCTCTACAAAACGCTAAATGACTACGACTGCCACTGCTATTGGTGGAAGCCATAGTAAACAATTCTTATCTCTGCCATTGAGAAAGTCTCCTCTGCTTAAGTGAGGCGAGACTTAAAATAGTTACAAAAACTCAATTTTCTTTTAGGAATACATTTGCTGCTTAAAAGCAGCCTTTTACATACATTTTTATTTCTAAAACATAGTTGTATCGCCTACAATATATCTTAAAATTAACATTATTAAGACCCCTAACATGGTAGGAAAATTTATCATGTACTAGGGTTGACTAGGGTCTAAACTGCACTTAGTAACGACCAACGATAAATATAGTGATTAAAGCGAAGCAGCTAACGAACTTCCCAATTGTGGAGGCAGATGAATATAACGCTAACTAAGCAGCGAATTTGAAATTCAAATTATTACAAAACAAAGCGAAAACGAAATTATAACATTAAGCTTACTATGAAAGCGAATTTAATAATTACGACTGTATATTTGTTTTGTTAATTGATAATCTCACAAATTTCGAGGGCTCGCAAACACTGTTAATTTTGTTAATCTGCTTTTATTGTGTTATTTTTTAAAGTTAATTTTACGAAGAAAATAGGTATTTATTAAATACTGGAAGCTGTGAAGTGTAGGCGTAAGAGAAGTTACTAACCCGTATATTCCTCTTGGTGTCGTCAGTAGTGACAGAGGGATGTGAAATGTGAAACGGACAGCATTATTTACCTGAAAATCAAGCGTGGCAAATATCCACTTCACGAGGCAATCAATGGGCGGGTCCGATGTTCAGCAGTGGAATTTTTATATGCTATAATGATGGTGATTATGATGAGGAAGTCTCTATACAAAATATCAAAATCCGATGTTTTGTATAGAGATCTGTGATAAGGTATTTAAAGAGTTACACCCTATGCTATATAACCGGCAATGTACATTTTTTCGGAAAAAAAATTATGACGCGTGTTATTCCACGATTTTTACCATAGATCTGGGGCATGATTCTGTACCTTTTGGTAAGTAGCTACTGCAATCCAAAGGCACCTGCAGCCAGCTTCTAAAAAAGAAAATCACGCCTATGTGAACTCATGATCACCTCTGAGAACTTAGATGGAATGCTTCACAGCCTATAATTGTAGAGACTCTCTATAACTCTCAGACCGGTTCACGCACTACTTTGTGTGTGCTATGCAAGGAAAACTCTTAATAACCAATAGCTTTACATATGTTCTCAGAATATGTTACGAACTACTTTTAATGCAAAGCGTTCTTAGTAGCTCGCCTTTCAAACAAATGAAGCCGGAAATCGCTACGGGGTAATGAGTCTCCGTCACGAAATCGATATTACATCGCACCGTTTACATAGTGTAGGACGTTGTTTCGGATTATATTTTTAAGAAATATGATTTTCCAACATTGCATATCAATCGCCTCATTCATTTTCCTTCTAAGGTGGAATACGATTTAAAAAACGTATGTCGATACGACTCAACTTTCCCTTTTTACTTATTATTTTATTATTAATAATAAGTAAAAAATAAAAATACAAACTTCTTTGCAACCTTGGCAGATTGGCATGGTTTGGGCATGTGATGCGGAGGAATGAAAGTCATGTCACAATACGAGTGTTGAATATGAATGTGGAAGGACACACGGGCAGAGGAAGGCCGAATAAAGATGGATCGATTGTGTGAAGAGTGATATGAGAATGAAAGGAGTAAGTATGGAAATGACGGCTGATAGAGAGGAATGGAACAAGAAGGTTTACTGCGCCGACCCCAGATAATGGGAAATGGTTTAGAGAATGATGAAACTTCTTTGCAACCTTCCGCTAAACAAATACAATGATGCGTCTTACCTGGATTGAAGAGCACCTCCCGCCCTCCCTCAATTGCATGCACTAACTCCGTCACCAGTAGTCCCAGCACCACTACTCCCAACACCACTAAGTCTAATCTTAGCGGTCAGTCGCCGTAGAGTCTACATTACCTGAAGATGCCTTGTGTAGAGGCGAAACACGTGTCGTATTATCGCCGATGGTGTGTCTTGCCTGGAATAGTGGTGTTTTTTTGTTGTTTATTATAATGGATTTCCGCAAAGTAACACCTGATTCTATCAATAATGATGAGTTCCATTTTTTTTCATTCAATTTTATTTACTTTTATACGAATGTACGGTGATATATCGGACGTTAGTCTGAGTGAGATTAGACTGCTTCTCCAGCAACTTAAACATGGCAAGACCCCAGGCGAGGATAAAATTACAGCGGAGCCCTTGAAAGCGGGTGCAAAATCGGTACTTGAAGTCCTTCAGAAGCCCTTTAATTCCATCCTCTATGGTGACACTATTCCGGAGGCGTGGAGAGAAATTAAAGGCATTTCATCTTAGTCCTCACGGCTGACAACGTATCTGCATTTTTAATCGCAAACAAAGATTAATGTAGATGTCTACATTGCCCCCGCTGGTCAAACCGGATGACACACTGGCGCATACGGTTAAAGAGAAAGCGGTCTTGTTCGCGTCTCTATTTGCCTACAATTCACGTATGGTCAGTAAACTAAATTATCTCACTGCGGGACTTCTATATCAGTGACTCGTACATAAATAAGAAGATTCTTAAAACCTTGTGGTGTCTAGACGTGAATAAAGCTAGCAGACCAGATGGTATATCAGCTGTAGTTCTAAAAGTTTGTACAACTGAGTTGTCTCCTGTGTATACCCGCTTATTCGGCCTCTCTTATGACTGGAATAGTGCCAAAATCCAGGAAGCTGGCCAACGTGCAGCCTGTTTCAAAAAGAGGAAGCCGTGCCAACCCTGCCAATAATCTCAATTATCTCCATACGCTGCAAGATTATGAAGTGTATATTGAACAAACTTTTAATGGCATACCTAGAACAGAACGATGTCCTTAATGACCGGCAATACGGGTTTCGCAGAAATCGGCCAGCTAGGGACCTTCTAGCGTATGTCACACACATATGGGGCGAGGTACTCGATAACAGTGGAGAAGCACTTGCTGTTTCCCTTGATGTCTCGATGGCTTTTGACAGAGTTTAATACTAGCCATTTGGATAAGCTTCCAGCGTATGGCTTATCCCCTAATCTGATTGACTCTGAAAGACCTTCTACGTGAACGGTCTCTCCGGGTTTTCGTCAATGGCTGCTCATCCGATCCTGTGCCGAATAACGCCGGTGTTCTTCAGGGATCCGTTCTCTCCACAAATCTCTTTCTGCTGCATATTAATGATTTACTTATGCCTACTATCTATGGGTACACAGATGACAGCACAGTTCCGGAGAAATACCAACCAAGTTCTCGGGCCAGTCTGAGTCAAAACCAGTCCAAAAGAGAAGCCAAGATAGAGCGTGTAAATCTCACATTACAGGCAGTCTCCGAATGGGGCGACACCAATCTTGTGAAACTTAACGACTCCAAAACACAAGCGTGTCTCTTCACTGCAAAATGGAGCCAGCTTATCTTGGCTCCTTCTTTCCGAAATGTATCACTGGAATACACCGACCACCTCCAGTTGTCATTGTTAGGTAAGTTGAGATATCCTCAAATCTGAACTTCAGGCGGTTCAATGAGTCCAAGGCCAAAGCAGCTGCGAGGAAGATAGGACTCCTTGCAATGGTGTGGCAATACTTTACACCGGGACAGCTGCTTAATTTATATAAAGCGCAAGATCGATCGTGCATAAAGTATTGTTGCCGTACATGGGCTGCAAAATGCCACCTAGCAGCTCTCGGTCAATCGAAAGGCGTGCTATGATACTTATTGTCGACTCAAATTTGGTTAAAACTAATTTTACCAGCCTCGAGCATAGACGCAAAGTAGCCAGCCATTCGGTTTTCTACAGGATGCATTTCGGAGAGTGTGAGCTGGTATTGCATAATTTAACTCCTTCTTTTCCCTTCCACCATCGAACAACTAGACGTTTGGCCAGTCTCCACCCTTGCGTTGTTGACTTACCACGCATTCGAACCAAACGGTTTGCTACGTCGATCGCACGTGCATACAGGAAAGGAGTGGAATAAGTTGCGAGCACCTGTATTTCCATCCAAATTACAGTATGGGTGTCTTCAAGGCAAGAGTAAATAGGCTTTTGATAAGTCAGTGCGCTTTACCATCTTAGGCTGCATCATCACTTTCCATCGAGTAGAATTGTAGTCAAGCACTGGCTTAGAATAATAAAAAAATTAATATACGAGATACAACCCGTAAAAACTAGTTTTATTTTAAATGTGTAGTGTTTGTGTTAACTTAAGAAATTCTTGTACTTGGAAAATGACATGCTATATAAATACAAGACAACCACTTAATCCTAATTAGAGCCTATTTATAGAAACCATTTTCACATTTATACGAGAGTTGCTTACTTAAACCACTTCGTTTTTTATATAACTGAAGTGGCATACAACTTATGGACCCAGTCTAAGTGATGGTAAGTGGCAAAACCAATCCGTGGACACCCGCAGCCAACTTTAGTAAGGGAAGGCTACAGATTCGTTGTCACCTCTGAGAACTAAGATGGAACGTGTCACAGCCTGTAATTATACTCTATACAATTAAGAATAGGCTGCAAGTACAACTATTTGGCGGTAAATAGGTATCATGTTCCACGATAATGTACTTATTCCAGATGATGTTGGGGTCCCGCTGCTATATCTGGGATGTTTGCACAAAACAACTTATATAGATTTAATGCCATTCTAAGCAAAATGTTAGTTCCACTGATTTATAGGAAGCTGAACAGCCAGCTACCATCATCCTGAAAATTGTTACGGAAGACTGTGACTTTCCTATTTGAAATTCTCTAAGAGATCTCTGAGAGTTTTGTGCGAAGACTGATCCGCTACCTAGTTGTTCATTGTTAGTTTTATGATTAGTGATGGTAGGTAATACAAAATTAAGTTCATAATGCCATCTTTGATGCAATCTCACCAGCGTCACGTACTTGTAGCTTTCTACATGGTGGTTGTAGCACGAATGGGTTGGCTTGCCCGTCAAAGAACCACACTCCCACTTTCCACAGGATACCAGTGTAAAATAGCAGCATTAATGCTGCGTTATTTTGTTTCCTAAGTGTAGAGAACCGAAAAACCTTTTTACTGGTTACGAGGTACCTTAGTCCTCAAGGGTACTCCATATATTTATTTATTACTGTTACTATTCATTTAATTCTTTATTCTCCATCGTAAACACTACAAGATGTTAACAATTTTAAATATTCAAATGGGATGAACAAATGCGAGCTTAACCCTAACCAGAGTTCTCTTGAAGCAAACTCCTTGGGAATAAGAACTAAAGCACTGCTTTCTAGAAACTTTCCAAAACTTATATTAAAAATAAAATTATTTTATATATATATATATATATATATATATATATATATATATATATATATATATATATATATATATATATATATTAAGACTATTTTTGATGCCCCTTTGTATTGAATTTAATTATTAATAATGTTTAAATTTATATTATTGGGCCGTCACAATATGTATGTCATAAGAAATGAATATGGATTATGGGATTACTTTTTATGTTTTAGAAGATTTTCATATCAAAAGTAAACTGAAAAAAGTGCGCCTGAATAATTATCATTGCCATTTTATGGGTTGTATCATTCTGCACCACACTCTACCTTCAAACTTACTAAAGATCATCATTTTATTTTACTACGCAGATCTTTACTAATCAATTTTCAACACCTTGGAATCAAAAATCGTTTTATAATGTTAAGAAATGTGACACCAACATGTTTAATATACCAATAGAAACTTTTAACAAATATCAGAAATATTAAAAGACGTAAGCCAATCCTAAATTACATTTGTGTCAGTTTTCCTGGCGTCGTGTATATATATAATAAATGTCATAAATGTGTGTCATAAATGTCAGAAAATATTTTGTGAATATACGAGAAACATGGCATTGGGATATTTAAATGTTATATTAGTTTTATTGACACGTTTATTGAATCGTGTAGAATAAAAATAATATTTCTGAATAATAAAAACTGCGGTTGCCAACCGCCTGCCAACCAATGGCAAAATCCAGTCCAATATGACCAAATAAAAATTTATGTTTTTATAATATATGTGTGCAAGCAATAAATTAATGATATGTTAAATATTTTTTACTCACTTAAAGAAACAGGAGCAGAAACAAAACAGAAAATGTTTACTCAATATTTAATATAAAAATCAATTGCTGTACGTTAGTCTCGCTAAAACTTGAAAATGGATCGAACCATTTTGATGAATTTTTTTGCGTGTATAGTGTTTACGTGGCTCCCTGGATAGTTTAAAAACTCAATTAGATCTGCTAGGTGGCGCTGTTGTCGGGATACAGAAACCACATGTGCGAAGCCAGGGCAAATATAGATTATATATAATTCTTATTGAAAGTCACTCTTTTTTTTAATTTACCACTGGTTTGGCAAAAATACATCTGTCCTAGGAAGGACCAGCTGGAAACTCAGCGGGGCTTTAAAAAAAAAACAGCTTACAATATAACGTATGCTACACAATTAAAACACAAAATAAAATATAGACACAGCTTGGTAGTGATTTCCTTTCCCAGGGGTTATTATCATCCATAAATTCTTTAGTATTATAATAACCCTTTTTATATATACTTAGTTTAATAAAGTTTTTGAACTTTGAGATGGTCTGAATAATATGAAATAATGCCGACGTGTATAACGATAAACCCACGGCAATATAGTAATATCAACATAAGTATATAGTGTTCGATGTATAATAAACTATTTCAATTAAATATTTTTACGATTTTATAGGTTTCTAGCGACCCGCTCGGCTTCGCACGGCGCAAGAGTGCTACCTAAATTTATACTTATACAAATAAACTCATCGATATCGGTCCAGCATCCGTTTAGGAGTTCATTGACAAACACATGGACAGGAGAAATATATATGTATATTACAAAAATAAAAAACATTTTATAAAGAACACAACATGTTTTATATTATGACAGGCATGGGGCTCTCAGTACATTGACCACCAAATTGTTAACAAGAATCGCTATTACCGTATGCATGATGGATACTGAAGTTCTAACGCTTAGTGGAGAGGGGTCACAGGATTACATTACATATGGCGTACTGATTTTCATTTTGCGTGTTACGATTCATCATCATCATGATCGTTAGGTATCACAGACCTTCACAAGTACCCTGCTGGACATATGCCTCTCCTAAGAGTTGCAACATGGTCCTGAGCGGGTACATCAATCAACTGTCCTAATCCTGTATATCTTACCAGGTCGTCACTCCATCTGGGAGAGATTCGCACTACACTTCGCTTCATTGCCACTCGATAGTGTTCACGGTTTATCGGTTCTTTTAGTTTTATTTGACCGACCCATTGCCACTTATACTTGCATAATAATGAATGAATATTTTATACGTAGTAGAAGGTAAAACAGCAGTATAATATTGTTGTGTTCCGTATCGTCAGCGTAGAGGCTCGGATACGCCTTTTGTTAAAAACGAACAATTCCATCTTGAAAACGCATTTTCATATTGATTCTTAGTCAAGGATAGATGTAGATGTCTATGGGTCACAGTATCTACTTACCAACAGGTGGACTGAATACACTTATGCTACCTTTATTCTATATAAAAAAATATTTATTCTAATTAAAGGTACACAAGCACACTGATATATACTATTTACGAGTCTGCATAAAATTTCGTTGACTCTGCTCAACTAACGCAGTACGACGGTGTGCGAACAAATTAATTATTGCATTCGTTTGTAATAATATGATTAAAATAAACAGCAAGCACGAGTCCATAATTACGTTTTGCATTTAATAATTTCGTTGCACTTTCGCGTGTTATGATTATAGCTGCGATGCATTGATCGTATCAAATTATTATTTCAATTTTTAAATGTACACCTACACTTTTTAAAATTAAAAGAATAATTTAATATACAAACGAGCAAAAATCCACCTATAAATAATAGTTACATTTCATCGTGCATAAACCTATATCTATTATCGATTGAAAATTAAAAATTCAAGTGATTTGTTGTTCTCGATGATTAAAGTGGAAATGACTCGATACCAGTAAAAATGGATCTCCGGTTCTCGTAACTGATCATATAATTCTCTAGATTGAATTACGGGTTCGGTGGCTAGTCTCAATGGAGGCTAGGCCTTTGCGCTGGACATAATTATTCGAATGTTTGCGTAAGCACAGGTATTCTGACACGACTGGAAAGAGATAAGGCCCAAATGTCCGTACGTATTTTCTGTAGCACGGGGATAAATGACCATCATCTTCCAGACTTTTGGTTACTACTAAGAATTTCTTGATGGAAAAACCCAATTATATATTTTTGGACCTACCCGGGATTGAAACCCGGGACTTCTTAATCAGCAGTCGTGTTGTTATTTACACTGGAATTTGCTGTGCGAGCGTGGTCTTCTCCGGTCGAGTCAAGCCGTTAGTGCCGCATTTTTATTTTTTTGTTAAAATCGGTTACGATTTACTTTTTAAATTTTCAATATTTCATTATTTTGGGTGGACTAACTTATATTACAAGTTCAAGGTAACAGCTAGAATGTCGTTTAAATTGTTAAATCAAAACCTCCATTTCCTATTTTTCCATCCTTAGAGATCCACTTTTAGAAAGAAAGAAAGAAAGACCTTTATTCACTGTCACTTCAATGTCGGACCATACATGAAGTATAAACCTATTTAATTAAAGAAGTATAGTTGTGGCACGAATAGGTCGGCTCGACCGGGGAGGGACCACGATCTCACAGAATACCAACGTGAAATAGTAGCTTAATGCTGCTGTATTTCGTATGGTGAGTGTAGAGAACCGGAGACCCTTTTAACTGGAAACGAGGCATTCCATCTTAGTCCTCACGGGTGACAACGCATCTGCATTTTGATTAATAATCGAGGATAGATGTGGATGTCTATGGGCCACAGCAACCACTTACCATCAGGTGAACTGTGTGCTCGTTTGTCACCCTATCCTATAAAAAAAAGAAGAATCATTAAAATCGGTACAGCCATTTCCGGTAAATGATTGAACGTACATAAAAACATACGCATCTTAATTTCCTCGGGAAATATCACCAACACCAATTTTAGCTATCGCTAGCGATTTTTCCGGACCGATACGACATAAAGACCTTCAAGGCTACCCTACTCTTTTTTAAAAGGCGGTAGTCACTTAACATCAAGACTCAACTGCATGCACCCTCTTATAAAATATAAAAGTAAATGAATAAATGGAATAAAAGAACGCTCTTATAAAATATAAAAGTAAATGAATAAAAGTAAATGAATAAATGGAATATATTAACTTCCTTTTTTGTAACTCAGTAAAATTACATTTACCTAATGTAACCGCTTCATAAACAAACTTCTATTTATAAGCCGAGCCATTTTATTTTTCATTACATCGATGAATTATCATTAAAGCAAAAAAGTAAATGTGAAATTTTGTCGCAAATTAATGAGGAGAGGTAAAAACGTTAATATCAGTTATGCTTCGACTCAGTACAAAAACTTCATGCCGGGAGATGTATGCATCCATGAATTCTAACGGAATATCAATCATCTTGATAACGTACAGGTATAAAGAGGGAGAGCAGTTCAGCCTAGTCTATAAATGTGTATAAGGCATTTAAGCCTGTTGGATTGGAACAAATTCTCTTTGCTTTCACATATCTTATCCTTGGCTACTGAGTGTAATGTGATTTGATGATTTACTACATTTCAACTTTATATCTCTTCAAACATACACAGGCAATTGGTAAGGTAACATATGTAAGAGTATAAACCCTCACACCGGAGAGGCTCGGGCTGTCTCACAGAGACATAAATTATTCTCTACCTACTCCTCTGGGCAACAGACTAGTAAGCTTTACCCTTGAGTAATCACGATTCTACATATTAAAAAAACAGATTAAAAACTCTGCTTTAAATCATTCCTTTAGGAATGATTTACGCGAATACTTCAGATTAAATAAAAGTAATTTACGGATTCTATCACTCCTAATTTTACAGCCATGGTCTGTGGTGGGGCTGTGGTGTTTGACGTCCCGATATCAAAGTTAGCCCTGAGTATATAAGTACAGCTTTTTTAATGTTAATGTCGCCTCACCACTTAGCACCACAGAACACCTAAGTCGTCTTGGTGCCAGTAATGGCGTATGGATTTGTGACGTGGTATTTCACTGCTAGCTAGATGAGGTAGATCAAGAATATATATATATATATATATATATATATATATATATATATATATATATATATATATATATATATATATATATATATATATATATATATATATATAGGAAAATTTTACCAAATCGTGAAGAAATCGTAATTTTAAAACGTAATTTATCGTACTTTTTAATCATAATATATGGAGCAAATAATAGCCTAAAACTAAAATTATCATATAGCCCTACTCATCGCGGCTGTTATGCAAAGTATGCTCGCTGCGTTTTGTCGCTGAGTAGTTATATTTATTTAGCCTGACGACCAGTCGCGAATGCAGTACCGTTAGAAACAGCACCACGTATATACGCCACGTATCGAGAGTCACTACACCAAATGTCACAAATATACATATAATCATCTTTCCGATAGAGTTATTTGCAACATTTACCCAATTCAGCAGCCACTGAACAATGTGTGCTAGATGAGGTAGATCAAGAATATATATATATATATATATATATATATATATATATATATATATATATATATATATATATATATATATATATATATATATATATATATAGGAAAATTTTACTAAATCGTGAAGAAATCGTAATTTTAAAACGTAATTTATCGTAAATTTTAATCATAATATATGGAGCAAATAATAGCCTAAAACTAAAATTATCATATAGCCCTACTCATCGCGGCTGTTATGCAAAGTATGCTCGCTGCGTTTTGTCGCTGAGTAGTTATATTTATTTAGCCTGACGACCAGTCGCGAATGCAGTACCGTTAGAAACAGCACCACGTATATACGCCACGTATCGAGAGTCACTACACCAAATGTCACAAATATATAATCATCTTTCCGATAGAGTTATTTGCAACATTTACCCAATTCAGCAGCCACTGAACAATGTGTGCTAGATGAGGTAGATCAAGAATATATATATATATATATATATATATATATATATATATATATATATATATATATATATATATATATATATATATATATATATATATAGGAAAATTTTACTAAATCGTGAAGAAATCGTAATTTTAAAACGTAATTTATCGTAAATTTTAATCATAATATATGGAGCAAATAATAGCCTAAAACTAAAATTATCATATAGCCCTACTCATCGCGGCTGTTATGCAAAGTATGCTCGCTGCGTTTTGTCGCTGAGTAGCTATATTTATTTAGCCTGACGACCAGTCGCGAATGCAGTACCGTTAGAAACAGCACCACGTATATACGCCACGTATCGAGAGTCACTACACCAAATGTCACAAATATATAATCATCTTTCCGATAGAGTTATTTGCAACATTTACCCAATTCAGCAGCCACTGAACAATGTGTGCTAGATGAGGTAGATCAAGAATATATATATATATATATATATATATATATATATATATATATATATATATATATATATATATATATATATATATATATATAGGAAAATTTTACTAAATCGTGAAGAAATCGTAATTTTAAAACGTAATTTATCGTAAATTTTAATCATAATATATGGAGCAAATAATAGCCTAAAACTAAAATTATCATATAGCCCTACTCATCGCGGCTGTTATGCAAAGTATGCTCGCTGCGTTTTGTCGCTGAGTAGTTATATTTATTTAGCCTGACGACCAGTCGCGAATGCAGTACCGTTAGAAACAGCACCACGTATATACGCCACGTATCGAGAGTCACTACACCAAATGTCACAAATATATAATCATCTTTCCGATAGAGTTATTTGCAACATTTACCCAATTCAGCAGCCACTGAACAATGTGTGCTAGATGAGGTAGATCAAGAATATATATATATATATATATATATATATATATATATATATATATATATATATATATATATATATATATATATATATATAGATATATATATATATATATATATATAGGAAAATTTTACTAAATCGTGAAGAAATCGTAATTTTAAAACGTAATTTATCGTAAATTTTAATCATAATATATGGAGCAAATAATAGCCTAAAACTAAAATTATCATATAGCCCTACTCATCGCGGCTGTTATGCAAAGTATGCTCGCTGAGTTTTGTCGCTGAGTAGTTATATTTATTTAGCCTGACGACCAGTCGCGAATGCAGTACCGTTAGAAACAGCACCACGTATATACGCCACGTATCGAGAGTCACTACACCAAATGTCACAAATATATAATCATCTTTCCGATAGAGTTATTTGCAACATTTACCCAATTCAGCAGCCACTGAACAATGTGTGCTAGATGAGGTAGATCAAGAATATATATATATATATATATATATATATATATATATATATATATATATATATATATATATATATATATATATATATATATATATATATATATATATATATATATATATATATATATATATATATATATATATATATATATATATATATATATATATATATATATATACATATATATATATATATATAGGAAAATTTTACTAAATCGTGAAGAAATCGTAATTTTAAAACGTAATTTATCGTAAATTTTAATCATAATATATGGAGCACATAATAGCCTAAAACTAAAATTATCATATAGCCCTACTCATCGCGGCTGTTATGCAAAGTATGCTCGCTGCGTTTTGTCGCTGAGTAGTTATATTTATTTAGCCTGACGACCAGTCGCGAATGCAGTACCGTTAGAAACAGCACCACGTATATACGCCACGTATCGAGAGTCACTACACCAAATGTCACAAATATATAATCATCTTTCCGATAGAGTTATTTGCAACATTTACCCAATTCAGCAGCCACTGAACAATGTGTGCTAGATGAGGTAGATCAAGAATATATATATATATATATATATATATATATATATATATATATATATATATATATATATATATATATATAGGAAAATTTTACTAAATCGTGAAGAAATCGTAATTTTAAAACGTAATTTATCGTAAATTTTAATCATAATATATGGAGCAAATAATAGCCTAAAACTAAAATTATCATATAGCCCTACTCATCGCGGCTGTTATGCAAAGTATGCTCGCTGCGTTTTGTCGCTGAGTAGTTATATTTATTTAGCCTGACGACCAGTCGCGAATGCAGTACCGTTAGAAACAGCACCACGTATATACGCCACGTATCGAGAGTCACTACACCAAATGTCACAAATATATAATCATCTTTCCGATAGAGTTATTTGCAACATTTACCCAATTCAGCAGCCACTGAACAATGTGTGCTAGATGAGGTAGATCAAGAATATATATATATATATATATATATATATATATATATATATATATATATATATATATATATATATATATATATATATATATATATATATATTTATATATATATATATATATAGGAAAATTTTACTAAATCGTGAAGAAATCGTAATTTTAAAACGTAATTTATCGTAAATTTTAATCATAATATATGGAGCAAATAATAGCCTAAAACTAAAATTATCATATAGCCCTACTCATCGCGGCTGTTATGCAAAGTATGCTCGCTGCGTTTTGTCGCTGAGTAGTTATATTTATTTAGCCTGACGACCAGTCGCGAATGCAGTACCGTTAGAAACAGCACCACGTATATACGCCACGTATCGAGAGTCACTACACCAAATGTCACAAATATATAATCATCTTTCCGATAGAGTTATTTGCAACATTTACCCAATTCAGCAGCCACTGAACAATGTGTGCTAGATGAGGTAGATCAAGAATATATATATATATATATATATATATATATATATATATATATATATATATATATATATATATATATATATAGGAAAATTTTACTAAATCGTGAAGAAATCGTAATTTTAAAACGTAATTTATCGTAAATTTTAATCATAATATATGGAGCAAATAATAGCCTAAAACTAAAATTATCATATAGCCCTACTCATCGCGGCTGTTATGCAAAGTATGCTCGCTGCGTTTTGTCGCTGAGTAGTTATATTTATTTAGCCTGACGACCAGTCGCGAATGCAGTACCGTTAGAAACAGCACCACGTATATACGCCACGTATCGAGAGTCACTACACCAAATGTCACAAATATATAATCATCTTTCCGATAGAGTTATTTGCAACATTTACCCAATTCAGCAGCCACTGAACAATGTGTGCTAGATGAGGTAGATCAAGAATATATATATATATATATATATATATATATATATATATATATATAGGAAAATTTTACTAAATCGTGAAGAAATCGTAATTTTAAAACGTAATTTATCGTAAATTTTAATCATAATATATGGAGCAAATAATAGCCTAAAACTAAAATTATCATATAGCCCTACTCATCGCGGCTGTTATGCAAAGTATGCTCGCTGCGTTTTGTCGCTGAGTAGTTATATTTATTTAGCCTGACGACCAGTCGCGAATGCAGTACCGTTAGAAACAGCACCACGTATATACGCCACGTATCGAGAGTCACTACACCAAATGTCACAAATATATAATCATCTTTCCGATAGAGTTATTTGCAACATTTACCCAATTCAGCAGCCACTGAAAAATGTGTGCTAGATGAGGTAGATCAAGAATATATATATATAGGAAAATTTTACTAAATCGTGAAGAAATCGTAATTTTAAAACGTAATTTATCGTAAATTTTAATCATAATATATGGAGCAAATAATAGCCTAAAACTAAAATTATCATATAGCCCTACTCATCGCGGCTGTAATGCAAAGTATGCTCGCTGCGTTTTGTCGCTGAGTAGTTATATTTATTTAGCCTGACGACCAGTCGCGAATGCAGTACCGTTAGAAACAGCACCACGTATATACGCCACGTATCGAGAGTCACTACACCAAATGTCACAAATATATAATCATCTTTCCGATAGAGTTATTTGCAACATTTACCCAATTCAGCAGCCACTGAACAATGTGTGCTAGATGAGGTAGATCAAGAATATATATATATATATATATATATATAGGAAAATTTTACTAAATCGTGAAGAAATCGTAATTTTAAAACGTAATTTATCGTAAATTTTAATCATAATATATGGAGCAAATAATAGCCTAAAACTAAAATTATCATATAGCCCTACTCATCGCGGCTGTTATGCAAAGTATGCTCGCTGCGTTTTGTCGCTGAGTAGTTATATTTATTTAGCCTGACGACCAGTCGCGAATGCAGTACCGTTAGAAACAGCACCACGTATATACGCCACGTATCGAGAGTCACTACACCAAATGTCACAAATATATAATCATCTTTCCGATAGAGTTATTTGCAACATTTACCCAATTCAGCAGCCACTGAACAATGTGTGCTAGATGAGGTAGATCAAGAATATATATATATATATATATATATATATATATATATATATATATATATATATATATATATATATATATATATATATATATAGGAAAATTTTACTAAATCGTGAAGAAATCGTAATTTTAAAACGTAATTTATCGTAAATTTTAATCATAATATATGGAGCAAATAATAGCCTAAAACTAAAATTATCATATAGCCCTACTCATCGCGGCTGTTATGCAAAGTATGCTCGCTGCGTTTTGTCGCTGAGTAGTTATATTTATTTAGCCTGACGACCAGTCGCGAATGCAGTACCGTTAGAAACAGCACCACGTATATACGCCACGTATCGAGAGTCACTACACCAAATGTCACAAATATATAATCATCTTTCCGATAGAGTTATTTGCAACATTTACCCAATTCAGCAGCCACTGAACAAT